>OU015468.1:3676136-4360026 GCA_907164805.1 Brachyptera putata
CCGAATACAACAATAATGCCAACACGCAATATCGACTTCTATTAAGATATAACTCTTGAATAGCTGTGTAAACGTAGTTATTCCAGAAATGTAAATCAACATCAAATATTCAAATACAAACTCAACGGTGTTTACCATTTCCAGGAGATACCCAATAGACTCTTTAGACTTCGAAAAGCAGAAGAAATGCACTGAGTACAAAGGCGTGAGCTCGCGTGGTATCTCACGTGCTCTTGTAGCAATTATATTCTTTTCCACTCATACGAACATCAAAGACGAATTGTTTGACTACCAGTGCACTGTATAGACATACTCTAATTTACAAACTATCACTCGTAGATAATGTAGAGATTTGAACACAGTATAAATAACACTGTATTTTATTAACATAATTAAGTCATATGTTTGTATGTACATTTTTTTGTTTTAAGTATTATTCTTTTACTTTTTTACAATATATTTATTTTATAGTATCCTTGCTGATCACTCGTCTCCATTTCATTTCTTCTCAGCTCCTTCTATTAGTTTTTTGAAATCATCCACAGATTTAGGCCACTCCTTATTAAGTTGACCTCCCAGTTGGTTCCATTCTGGGATGGTGGGCCTCGAGAATAGAGAATTTGCCCACGTTGGTACTATATTTTTTTTGATGCCAATTCGAATTTATGCCCAACTCTTCCTAAAAATAAGGCCGACTTGACTAAGTTCCTTATTTCCCCCCACGCTTCAAATTTTGATAGAATTTTGTACATGGTCACAAGTTTTGATAATCTTCTCCTCGATTGGAGAGGTTCCCATCCTAGTTCATTGATCATTTCGATAGGGCTATGTCGCATACCGTATTTCGATAAAACTTTTCTTGCCGCTTTCCGATATATATCCAGTAACTAATTCTGTTTCAATGGAAGTAATTTTAATAAAAACTTCATTATAACTTGCACCCAAACAAGTGAGAAGTCATATTTCTCAGCTTGTATACATAATTATTCAAACATAATACTCTCATGATTAATAGGTCAACACTGGCAGAATATCGCCTGATGCTTATGCATCTTATCATACAGTAATGCAGTGCTCGGTTGCAGAGTCCCCTATACCACACTGCATACGGGCGTTGTTTGGACTTGAGAGTGCATCAAGCAATCGAGGTCACCACTACACCACTAATGCGCACAAGACGTGATAATACCGAGGTGTATTTCATGCATATACGATATTGTAAGTCATACAATGTCTCATTAATCGATACATATAGTTGGTCAATGAAATCGAAAATGTGCATGTAACTGTAACTGCAATGCAACTGCATAGGTGCATGGTTGCACCTGGTAATGTACAGAAAACTTGCGCGATTTGTGGCTTATTACTTTATAAAAGTTACAACACCCAATCAGTGAATATTGTTCCTAAAATAATACAATTTCCGACCACTGCGACTACGACGGCAACTAACATTGACACATCATGACGTAAGCCACTCCATGAACCACGGTGGCCAAAAATTAAAATTGAAGTAGAAATAATAAAAAAATAAGATAAATTGAAGGAGAAGTGATTCCCATGTATAGGCTTTTCCAGTCAATATCGCATACTGCATATATTTGAAAATTGTAAACCATTCGATGTTAATTTGATTTAATGAAATATGATGTTGCGAAATTTAAATTCCATTTCATTGACTCAAATCCAATTTCGTTTTCTATACTATCACTAGAATAGGACAACGGATTCTTTTGAAAACTACTATTTATACATAATTATATTTTGTTTGATTCACGCAAAACTCATAGTACCCACTCTGACTTCACATACATTTGTCCATATTGATTCTATTTGTAATATTGATAATTTATGGATTTCAGCGATCAATCACATGCACTGATCAACAGAAATACATCATAAAAGTTGGGTTGTTATTTTTTTTGTTACACATGTTACCCTCTACACATATGCTATAACAGTACAGTACAGTATTTTGAATGTAGTTGAAGGCCCAATACAACCAACTTTTGGTTGAAAAAAGGAATAATGTATTGTATGAAATATTGGTGGATTGTTTTGCAGCGTGACAGGGTCACCGCTCATGTGTTAGCGGTTGTCACCCAACCTAATAATTTTCAATTTTCAATTCGGGAATATGCACATACACGTTTTCATACTTCAATGGTTGATATCCATTGCGAAGTTACCTTCGAACAGTTCACATCCGAACAAATAATATCACACTGACTCGCGGACTAGAAAAATAATGATGATACTCCATAGTTCATTAAAAGCCCACACATACTTGTGACCGGAAGTAAGCTCACGCCGAAGATAAATCCGGAAATGAGGACGAAGAATCAGTACTGGTTGTATAGGTCGCACTGTAAATTAATGCTGGACAAATTGAAGATGTTGTAGAAATGACAACTTGATATTCAATGAAGGCTTACTGTACATCAGTAGGTGTATATACGTGGGAGTACAGAATATTCCCATGAACACCGAGTTTCCATGGATATGAGGGGATGATTGAATTCCCACAACACAAATGCTACGCAATATCTGCTAACAACGAGCATCCGACGGTTCAATAGCAACCAGAACTATACCATTTTATTACGAGTCACATCAATATCGTTTTCTGGAACTAGATTATTCTAAGGTGAGTTATATGAAAACATATTACCAGTATATATATATATATATATATATATATATATATATATATATATATATATATATATATATATATATATATATATATATATATATATATATATACACAAATATGTATTAATTATATCATCTAGGTCATGAGTCTGGCACTCACAATCCAGACATCTAGTGTTGACAACTTTGCACAGAAAAGTTCAACCATAAAATGAGTCACCAAATTAACAATTCATTTTATTCAGTACGTTAAGTTCCACTGTACGGACGCTGAACAAGACACTGTGAAAATGTTCGCAGCCGTCAAACAGCCCTGGACTTGCTGTGAAGAGTAGAGTATAATAAAAGTCGTAATGTGAAGCTAATGGATGTTACACTAGAGAAAACAATGTTTTATTGTTCACTTTGAAATTGGTTAATTTCTATTTAAGACCAGTTTCGTTCGAGTAATGGTTAGTCAAAATCGATTTATAGCATTTTCTTCAGTTAAACTTCACAGAAGTTGGCTGTGTATATATATATATATATATATATATATATATATATATATATATATATATATATATATGCACCTCTTAACGGAGATGGGCTCGTAAATTCTATTGTAGAAGCTTGCACAAGCCATTTTTGTCAAATGGATTTCAACGTTTCCCACAATCGAACGTGAAAAGTGTCTTAGTGCGATCGGGCGACTAGAGATGAACACAGAAACGTACTTGACGACGTGAAAGAAAGCGAATGTGATGTATAGGAAAAATGAATATCTGATGTGATAGAGTACGAAAATATACCATTTCTTATTGGAGCATACACGGCTTCTACTTTCTTGCTAGGCTCCATTCTCAACTAAGCTACTGGCTAATAATCTGTAATCTGTTCATCCATATTCATGCGTGTCAGCATCATGAAATGTGAGACTATATAATGAAAAATGAAAATATATTTGTCATATTTCAGCTTTTGAATGCCAATTTGTTCAAGACACTTGAGTCCATTTAATGATATTCTTGTTTTTGCACACATTGATACGCGATGTATAGTAATACCAACAAACTTTATCATACAATATGAAGAACGTAAACCGACTTGCTACTACCACGTGAAATATATCAGGGGTCAGAATATGGTCCCATTTGCCCGTAGCGCAACTATCGCATCTATATCGAACTATATAGAACAACAATGTCAACAATTTCAACGATGAATTATTATGTTGGAGGTAACATTTTGTTTTCATGAAAATTATAAATTTTGTGAGTTCAACAATGTCCCCGATACCGCAACTAGTTCACATGGGAATCCACTAAATCGCGACAGGCAAATGAGACCTATGACTCTTATTCGACCGCAAGAAACCACAAATACCTGCCATATTATCAATATTGGAATCATTCCACCTTCTTTACATTATGATAGTCCATTGGTATCACTACATCATATCCGATATCTACTACTTCTATTCGATTCTTCAACAATGTCTTATAATTACATCAGTTTGATTAATGCTCATTGAATGTTCTCAACAGATATACTGAATCATTGACAATGACATGTATCGTTATAACTAACACTCATCCCACAGTACATGTATTAAGCCCCACCACATAATAATTGGCAGTGCACAATGCGACACGGCGACATGTCCTGCTGTATTTAGTAAGCATATATTCATGTCAACGCGGTCGAGTTTTAAATATGACAAACGTTGGGCGATATTTTATGGTTAATTAAATGTGAACCGTTTTCCCACGATTTTCGTAATTACGTAAATTGGGAGTTGACGTAAGAACTTTTTATAGCGAACGTGGATGTGAATGTGCACACATATATTATATACATATAGACTATATATATATATATATATATATATATATATATATATATATATATATATATATATATATATACACACACACATATATATATATATATATATATATATATATATATATATATATATATATATATACACACACACACATATATATATATATATATATATATATATATATATATATATATATATATATTTATATATATATATATATATATATATATATACACACACATATATAAATATATATATATGTATCTTTATAGCTAGAGTTGGATGTTGAAACTAACCTACGTGAAAGAGGATGCATGCATACATCATGAATGAACAGAATATCAAGATTATTGGGTGATAAAAATGACCTACTAGAAATATGCTGCTGATAAAATTTAACAGAACTTTGGGATTCGAGTTTAATGATGAAAGACAATCCCTAATAATATTAGCTTAGTTTCGGTTGATAAATTCTTTCCTCATGCTTTTACTTGAACTGTTAATCTGCCTCATCCGTTTGTATAGTGTCCACCAAAGGATCACATATAAACATGATATAAGGATGAATAGATGATTTGTCATTCCTTGATACAGCTTCACTCTAAAACTCACATCTTCGTCATTGCGTGATAACTTAATATCACGCGGCAATGAGCCAAGAATTCTACTATTATGAATGTCGTGGAACCATAATTAAAAACTTGGCCCAATATCCATCACTCAATATATCACTCTCTTCTCAAACCATTTTTTTATTAATTTTTCACTTCAAATTCTTGGCTCCCTTCCTTCTGAACTTTTTTTCTCATGATAGTGACTCAAGTATCAGCATTGACCAAAGATATTCTTCAGTCTATGGTATCTGTCATCCTATTCTTCAGTCAGGAAAACTTCAGGAAATCGTTTAGTTTCATCAAATTCTCATTCCAACAGACGGTGTCGATACCTGCCGTCTAATTAGATCAATGCGTGAAGCTCCAATTTCAGTTCGGCTCTCGATAATGTATCTCATATAAAGTCAAGGGTAGTTCACAAATACTGTTTACTCTGTCCGCGCATGAGTGATGGTAAAGGGCGAGAAGTCAAGTGTGAAAACAGGGGGTGGGGAGGGAAATGGGGGAGGTGTAGAGCGAGTTTCAAGACTATAGTTTCATATCAAGTAACTATATATGCACATGCAAACGAGACGAAATTCAAATATCACTTTTTGCCAGGTTCTTATATCATAGAATTCGCAAAACGTGAGATATATATAGGCTTATAATATGAGACACAGAGCAAAACGATGCATTATTCATCCTCTCACCACAGGTACGAAAAAAAAACAGCTCGACGCTTTACGTCTACATAATAATATAGTATCATAGAGTCAACGACGTCCTCACGTCATCGTGTAATCTAAGGACGGATCTCGAAACTCCACTTGACGAAGTTCACTCTTAAACGTCGCGACGCATTCATTCCGACACACTCATTCATTCATAGACGACATTCAGACATTCATACGCATTTCTAGATTTACTCTTTCGATAAAATAAAATAAAAAAAGCAGTAAAGCCACCCCCTTTTGTTTCCATTAGCATTGGATGTCGAGGGATTGATATTCTAGTGGAAGGCAAATAGACTTGGAAATCTCCATTCATGGCGGATTGGATTCGAACGATTTGGTATGATTCTAAGCGGGGTTCGTATTATAATAACTTCGGAATGGTAAAAAGGTATTCATTCGAAGTTGGTTGCATGAACTATATCTAGACTTTTATGTATGGACAATTGTACCTCACTGAATATTGGCAATTATGATAATGTATAAAAGCGCCACGAACGCGAACACAAACGGTATTTTAGATTTGGTATTGGATAACGGTAACGGTATTTTCATGATATTATTCACGGTATTTTTCAATAATTTTTTCAATAATCTTGATAATACCTTCTTTCATTTTCATACATTTGTTATATACCCTTAATTAAATTTGTTTCATAATATCTCATGATTTTTTTGTAATCAATTTCGTATCACTTTTGAAAAACCATCGTACTTCTATGTATTGATTTTATTACGCTGTACCATCTTGGTATCTCGCATAGCAGCCAGCCGTCAAATAAATTGACATTCTCTGTGTGATATTTATTGGGCGTAATTATATTATACATTCTAATAAAAGCTTCATGAAAAAAAAGTTTTCTTACACCTACTGCTGACCGTGCTGGGATGGAAAAAACAACGAAAATGCCCCATCCTGAATGATATCAAGTTAGTTTTCTTACAAGATAAAATACAATAAAACTCGGATTGAGCGAGATACCTTATAACATCAAGTCGGTCAATTCGATTATAACAAACGTGGCAGTGACAAAGCAACGAAACAATACTTGCGTCAACTTTGGGGGTGTAGTCTTGTTTGTAACTTGTTCCATAAACACCCCTCCCTCCTCAACACCCCCCCCCCCCCCCCCCCCCCCCCCCCCGATCCATTCCAAACACCCGGCGAAACTGACGTTGTTCAACTCGTAATTAAAGCGGGGCTGGACCATCCAGAAAGTAATTTCATTTGAGTCATCACGACGAAAGAAACTGTCTCATATATATTCTATATATATATATATATATATATATATATATATATATATATATATATATATATATATACAGGCTCTATATGAATTGGATATACATCCAAAGTTGAAACTTTCAGCTTCTAGAGGTTTTTTAACATTCAGAAAGAATTAGGCCCATACTTTCAAAAATGAGACGCTCCAAATTACTGGAAGAAGTCTCGCCGTTCCACATCAGTACATTCAATTCTTCAACCTGTTCAACTTTCAAAAGTTTTAAACATCGAAAGTTATCTTCTCTTAATAACTGAGATGAATCACTTTTCCAAAACATTAGTACCATTTCACAGTCATTAGTATGAAAATGATGGCATCTGAACTCAGCATGACTTCATGAGAGAAAAAACTTTTCTATTTTAACATTTTCTTTGTTTTATACTGTTGTGTCATTTTAGTTGCCATAATCCGATTTACGACAGCGAAAAGGCACAGTAATGGAAAGGTAATTCTTAAAGGTTCTATATGTGGAACTGAGGGATTCAGAGAAAAAGCAGTTAAACAATTTCTGTATTTATACGAGATTGAATTTCGTTGTTCAGGTTTATCTTTCTTCAGATGCGATGCTCTAGCTCCGACAAGATTGCTGATGTTCCAATGGGAAATAGTTTTCTACACATACAAGTCCATAACTCATAAGGGCTCGATTCATCCAATGTAAAAAAGGTATAATATATGAACATATCTACTCATTTCCATCTATAGTATCAACGTCAATTACTATCAATATAATCAACTGATTTATTAATTGATAATTCTCAAGTTTAAAATTAGAAAAAAAGTCTTATATTAGTTTTCGGGTACGTATACACACGTTTACCCAATTAATTCAAAATGAACCCTCACGAAATCCTCAAAGTTAATTAACGAAATATTCAAGACTGCAAATTAGAAAATATATATATACACACATAGTATGCTAAAAATAAGATGACTCTCTTTGAAAACGCGTATAGAAAGCAAGGAACGATGGCAACTCTCAGTATATAAAGTCAACGCAACATCCATTAAAGAGGATGGGGCCTTGTAGCACTAGAGTCAATAAGGTGATCCCCTCGTGATAAATGGTAGCTACTTAAGTCTGGGGCTGAAAGGCCGAATTGAGCTAAACGGATAACGGATCCATAGACTCGGTATATATAGTATAGACGAAGATTTCGATCGCAAAGTTGAAGAGGGCACCGATTGTGTGAGGCCTAGCTAGATTTAGATATCGAAAGACGCCGATATAGGGATATCAAGCTGGTAAACATCTACTCAGGATCCCGAACACGTCTGCCGCCTCTACGAAACGTCGAAGCAAGTTACAAGGTATTGAAACCTCTGAAACCAGCGTGTGCTGAACATTAGCAGTGGCAACAAGTATTGTTGGGGATACATTGTGTAATATAATCGAACAAGTTTGACATCGTTTTTTAGATCGCCCTATAATCGAAGTATTGATCCGTGTTTGAGGCCCGCATTCGATACTGGTATTGTATTAAAGTACGTACAGTCGGATAACTTGGTACATCAGTGATTATACGTACAGCTCAGGTAATTCGGTCACAAAACCACACGCCAATAGTTTTCTGTTTCAACTGTTCAATACAAAAAAAAAAAAAACGGTCAGCCCGCACACAAAAACATTTTTTTCTGCGGGCTTCTGCATTACACTATTATTCTCTCAATGAGCGTGCACACCGAGGGGATTGAATAATATTAAAGGACAAAACAACTCCGGAACTAGATATTAATGAATAATGACGATAATTATTTCCCCAATTTTAGAGAAAACTACAGATCATAATCATAATTTCAGAAACTGGTAAGAGTCATGACGTATATGCATTACCAGTTCGGTGTGGGGACATGAACAGAAGTGATGTCTACGTCACGACTCAGAAAAAAACGGGTCATAGAGGATACATGAATTTATCACCATTTCTGAAAATGAGATGATGATTTAGGGATGATTGGGGAAATACAAATTGTCATCATTCGTTCAATTCCAGTTTATGGGTTGTGATGTACTTTGAGTTAGGTCCAGAGTCTAGAGGACGCAAAGAGCTGCTATTCCCCTTGCAATTTGAAAGTTGTGATTTTGATGGTGACATGCACCGGATGTCATTGCCTATTTATTTATTTTTCAGTTATTATGTTCATTACTGTCTCAATCTTTCACAGGTTGACCTATAGCAGTTGCCACCAAAATGTCTTAAATAAATTTGCAATAATTATCCCAGTTGTTGGTGTCGACAGGCAGTACCTATGTCCTCCCATATCGTTTTTCATAGAGGAAGTTCCCAAATATCCTAGCTTTTGTTGGGATCACTAGACATGACACTGATCGAGCAGGATGTGTAAATAGCAACAGATAATGACGTATTATGATCATTTCCACTTCACCATGAAGAGGATTCAGGTTATAGTTATAGAATTGAACGAATTCAGATTCACTCATCTCGAACAAAAGAGCGTGTAGAACATGTTACAAAAAAGTATCATTCGTTTATTCATGCATGTATGTACACTTTATGTACAGATACACATGCTGGTAGGTACTTCATTCTATCATCAATACTAATTACTTTTTGCATCGACAATTCATTTACTATTCGATATTAATTGATGTGTGCAATGAGCAATTATCATGGTGAAATATGAATGCATTCTGCAAGCACATGCACTTTTTGTACATCCATAATAACTGTCTCGTCAAATGCAAATTGCTTTCAGTATCCACTTGTATCCACTGAAAAAGTAAGGATCGAATCACCCGAGCGCTAGTGCTGTGGGATAGAGAGGTCGTTCGTTCGAAACCTTCTTTCGGCGATACTATCATAGTAAAATGATAATGGATTCAATGTATATAATATGAAATCAAAGAGAATGAAGCAAAAATATTAATCGTTGGTATATTAAAACGGAATAGTCAAACAAATGTGATGGTTTGGTAGAACGACATAATCTGTATTCATCATTAATTATGTTTTGATATTACTCGATATATAATGTAAAGTTTCATTATTTAATATTGACACTGTTAATTCATGCATAAATTGGATACATATCATACATATATCGTCAAGTAATACTCGAATAAATTCAAATCTAATATCGATATATTGGTGATATCAGTCAATTTCGTGTTATATTATATTTTGATGGTAATTAGTATATAGTGGTATATAAAATGACGGAGATAAATCAATGTGATAAACAAAATAAGTAGCAGAAGAAGTAAAATATTAATATCATGTATGCAGTTCTGAGAATATTGTAGGGCCTATCATGGCTATAACGATCGATCGAATCTTACTTCATGTATTTTTACTTCATGTAAACATAACAACTGATTTAAGTTATATTATTTAATATCGATGTTGTCACGAAATTGCGTTATAGAGCCCTTGAAACTCAACTATCACACCAATTCAAGTGCTGACCATCGACCAAGTTGGATCGTTCCTGAAGATGGTGGAGCAAATTCCGCTGAAACGTCGACATGAAGAATGTGAACAGCGTGGCATTACCGCAAAAATTATACTATACCAAGTACCATGAGCCACAAACATACAAGTATAAGCATACATATATATATATATATATATATATATATATATATATATATATATATATATATATATATATACGTATGTTATGAATTTTATGCATCTGACCTTAAATCATCAAATGAAGGCAATTTACAGCACAACAGATAGATTGGGAGGTTTATTCACTTCAGTATTGACGGTACCTCCACTTTAGAAAAATGTGAATCAAGTCCCAGAGCCGTGTGTGGTATCGAAATGAAGGTACATTCAATCGATTGCGAAAAATTCTTATCTCGTCCAAATCCAATGTATGATTCTCCGGCAAACAGGTTTTGAACAACCCCCTGCAGATTGGGTGACGAAAAATTTATGATTTTCCTCGGAAATTCTTGCTGAAGCCGTGTGTAGTATCAAAATGAAGATACATTCAATTGATTGCATAAAACTTCAATTTCAGCCCGAACCAATGTCTGGTTCTCCGAAAAAAAAATCTTGAACACCCCCTCGCGCAGAGGGGTGTCGGAAAATTTACGATTTCCTCTGGAAAATTTTTCACAGAGTCGTGTGTGGTATCGAAATGAAGGTACATTCAATCGATTTGTAAAAAATTCTAATTTTGGCCCGATCCAATGTATAGTTCTCCGGCAAACATGTTTTGAACAACCGCTTGCAGATCGGGTGTCGGAAAATTTACGATTTTCTTCGGAAAATTT
Source organism: Brachyptera putata (assembly GCA_907164805.1). Classification (NCBI taxonomy): domain Eukaryota; kingdom Metazoa; phylum Arthropoda; class Insecta; order Plecoptera; family Taeniopterygidae; genus Brachyptera; species Brachyptera putata. The sequence continues at coordinate 3,687,485 of OU015468.1, forward strand.
TTCACAGAGTCGTGTGTGGTATCGAAATGTAGGTATTTTCAATTGATTGCATAAAATTTTAATTTTGTCCCGATCCAATGTGTGGTTCTCCGGAAAAAAATCTTGAACACCCTCTCCCGCAGAGGGGTGTGGGAAAACTCACGATTCTCTTTGGAAAATTTTTCACAGAGCCGTGTGTGGTATCAAAATGAAGGTACATTCAATTGATTGCATACAATTTTAATGTCAGTCAGCCCGATCCAATGTATGGTTCTCCAGCAAACATGTTTTGAACAACCCCCTGCAGATCGGGTGTCGGAAAATTTGCGATTTTCACTGGAAATTTTCAAACAGCCGTGTGTGGTATCAAAATGAAGATACATTCAATTGATTGCATAAAATCTCAATTTCAGCCCGATTCAATGTATAGTTCCTCGGCAAACATGTTTTGAACAACCCCCTGCAGATCGGGTGTCGGAAAATTTGCGATTTTCTATGGAATTTTTTTTACACATCCATGTGTGGTATCAAAATGAAGGTCCATTCAATTGATTGCAGAAAATTCTTATTCCGTCCCGATTCAATGTCTGGTTCTCCGTAAAAAAAATTCTTGAACACCCCCTCGCGCAGAGGGGTGTCGGAAAATTTACGATTTTCCATGGAAAATTTTTCACAGAGTCGTGGGTGGTATCAAAATGAAGGTACGTTCATTTTATTGCATAAAATCCTAATTTCGTCCCGATCCAATGTCTGGTTCTCTAAAAAAAAATCTTGAAAACCCCCTCGGAAAATTTATGATTTTGTTTGGAATTTTTTTCGAAGCCGTGAGTAGCATCAAAATGCTCGTTCGATTGCTAGCTTTCAGAAAATCGAACAATCAGCTCGATCGCATCGTGGGTTCTCCAGCAATCGTCGATCGAAGATTGTCGATTTTTTTTGACATACGGGTACTAGTACGTGGAAAAAAACAAATTTTCAAAAAAAGTCAAACTTCTTTGCCTAAGCCGTGTGCGGTATCAAAATGAAGGTACAATCAATCGATTGCGAAAAATGTTGATTTTAGCTCGATCCAATGTCTGGTTCTCCGGAAAAAATTCTTGAAAATATAGGAAAATTTGCGATTTTCTTTGAAATTTTTTTTACACAGCCGTGTGTGCTATCGAAATGAAGGTACGTTCAATTGATTGCATAAAATGTCAATTTCAGCCCGATCCAATGTCTGGTTCTCCGAAAAAAAATCTTGAACACCCCCTCCCGCAGAGGGGTGTCGGAAAATTTATGATTTTCCCTGGAAAATTTTCCACAGGACCGTGTGTGGTATCAAAATGAAGATACATTCAATTGATTGCGAGAAATTCTTATTTTGTCGCGATCCAATGTTTGATTCTCCGTAAAAAAATTCTTGAACACCCCCTCGCGCAGAGGGGTATAGGAAAATTTACGATTTTCTCCGGAAAATTTTTGTCGGAGCCATGTGGTATCAAAATGAAGGTACATTCAATCAATTGCGAAAAATTCAAACTTTGGCCCAATCCAATGATTGGTTCTCCGGCAAACATGTTTTGAACAACCCCCTGCAGATCGAGTTCCGGAAAATTCACGATTTTCTCTGGAAAATTTTTTACACAGCCGTGTGTGGTATCAAAATGAAGATTCATTCAATTGATCGCATAAAATTTCAATTCTAGCCCGATTCAATGTTTAGTCCTCCGGCAAACATGTTTTGAACAACCCCCTGCAGATCGAGTGTCGGAAAATTTACGATTTTCTTTGGAAAATTTTCTACAGAGTCGTGTGTCGTATCAATATGAAGGTACATTCAATCGAATGCGAAAAAATCAAATGATCACACGATCAGAGTAAGAGAATGATCACAAGAATCAAATATCGAATGATGAGCTATCAAGCTTTAACTCCAAATCCTTCGGTCACGGTTTGAGTGGTATGAGTCGGGTTTGAGCAGACGTTATATAGAGACTCATATTTTGAAAGAGTCCTGTGGGGCTGATTAGCTTTACATGTTGTAGAATTGCAGCTGTGACTCGATGTTCGCGACGGCTGGTCGTTCCCTCAGCCTCCCCCCCTCCCCCTTTCCATCCTTCACTAAATACACTTCCATAATAATCGAGAGAATCAAGTCGGATTACGAGAGTGGCTCGAATCGCATACCCCACACCACAACCTCGTTCACTGACAAGTACACTCATACACGGAATGTCACTGTACGCATGCGCTTCTATTAGAAAAAATAATCCCGAGAATATGTCCAAGCTCTAATTAAGAGATGCAAATAGAAAGGGAGATGATAGAAAATACGTGGAAGTCTTTGTTCATTACACTGGAATGATATTCATATAATGGGGATAAATGAGACACGCATGATTATACTGGAATGTAATGTACACAGACAAGAGGATTTATTTCAATTTAGAACAATCAAAATGGAGGTGTATTCACGTGAGTTGACGGTTGCCTATAGCAACATAAAAAGTATACATATCGATGTTATTTAATTTGCTGCATTATGAGAAATACTTGGTTTCTCAGTAAGAGTTTACCCATTATTCAGCATATCTCTATTTCGCGTCCACTCCAATCCATCATGGCTCTCTCTCTCTCTCACTCTTTCCTCTCTGTCTCTCTCTCTCTCTCTCTGTCTCTCTCGATCGAATAAAAAACTCAAAACTCAAAAAACTCCCTCTCTCTCACTCTTTCCTCTCTGTCTCTCTCTCTCTCTCTCTCTCTCTGTCTCTCTCGATCGAATAAAAACTCAAAACTCAAAAAACTCTCTCTCCCACTCTCTCTCTCTTTCTCTCTCTCTCTCTCTCTCTCTCTCTCTCTCTCTATTTCTCTCTCTCTCTCTCTCTCTCTCTCTCTCTCTATATATATATATATATATATATATATATATATATATATATATATATATATATATAATACACATATGAATATATATTTCTCTCATTCTCTCTCATACTCTCTCTCTCTCTCTTTCCCCCTCCCCTCACCTAAAATAAAAAATGATAACCTAATACATGTTGGCTGGATAGTATATTGTCCTCGTCCTCGACAATATTATCCTAATGATGGTAAATAAGATAAGCCGAAGGATCTGTTCTGCTACTTGAAACTAGATAATATGCAATGTATCTAGTAGTATTAAACATGCAGCGTATCTCTCTAAAACACTCGTCCAATTAGCTGAATGTAATGCATCCATCCTGCCAGTATATACCGTCACATTGTTAGTGTGCTAAGTATAGCTGCATGTAGACTCTGGATGATATCATAACCAGACTGGGATGATCGTGGTATTAACATAATTGAGGATATTTCTCAGGTATCATGTCAATATAGATGAGAAAATAGATTCTAGTTTCCGGATATTTGGTGGAAATAATATCAAGGATGTTATTACAAATTAGATCCTCCAAGTTTGATATCAGAAAGAAGGGTTGAAATTTCTATGAGAAAAATTGAACTTATTTCAATTAGAAGCTTATACATCATTATTATCCTACACGTAAACAAAATTAGAACGTCGGACTTCTTCTTAGGAGTTATAAAATTAAATTTCGTAGTTCTAAATATATCCGTCTAGACGCGTCCGGAAAAAACATAAATATACACTTTAAAAATAACTATCTGTGTCGGAAATCACTTCCATTCAAATATTCCACGTGTATATATATATATATATATATATATATATATATATATATATATATATATATATATATATATATATATATATATATATATATATATATATATATATATATGACCCAATGTTATATTTGGAAACAGGGTTAGATTATTATTATATACATATAAATATGCAGATGCCAGCATAGACTCGAGCGTGTAAGAAGTAATCATGACACAATGGTGCTCGTGCATTTCAATTGAACAATTAGGTCCTACAAGCTCTCTCATACAGTATTGGCGCCACTCTGATTTAATTAAATGAAACCATCTACTACAATGCGCCCTGAATTGACCAGTTCCTTTGAAACACAATTTGAATGAAATATCTTGTCGACTCGAGTATACGTAATAGGGGGAAGACGAATGTGGAAAAAAGGTTTCTTTTAATAAAGGTCTGACGTTCTTCTGTTATATATTGCTGTCTTGAACTGACTTTGAGCTGTCTTGAACTGACGTGTTCAATGAAACCTTATCCAGATATACGGGCAATTCACTTCAACATGTTATAAGTATACGAGTTAATCAATCTCGTGGGTGCGAAAGATGGACAAGATTCCAGTGATGCGGGCATGGGTTCGCTCCCAGCTGAAGGCACATTTGCTGTATATATATATATATATATCACCGACTCAAACGGCTCATAATGTGTTGAATATATGTGGAATAATAATATTTCAAATGGATAGTATACTGAAAATAGCAATGTTTCATTGCTTTGAGGAAGGCCAGGATACTGGTTGAAACGTCAGCTGTTGGATGTAATTAAAATTAAACATAGTGGATATGTATTGAATGTTTATTCATCTAAATGACCAGAATAGTATATACATTTAATTAAATAGGCTCATATATATGAATATTCAATTTCATGAAAAATATCATTTTATCCAATTCATATTCAATTTCGTGAAAATCGATATTTTCACATGTAGGGGCATGTATGAATACGACGTCTTGATATGCAATATGCAATAATTATGATTCATAGCATACATAATTTCAGTGACCACATCTGACATTCATTAAAAATGGATAAAAATTGCATAATGAAGGATATATCAACCGAAATAAACTTAAAACTTGAAAACAAACTTAAAACAACTGACAATTCAAGAGTTCTTCACCAATTACTTGACGCATAATGAACTGAATCAATGTAAGTTCACGTTGAAAGTATTATCCAAACACTTGTTGAATAAATCTCTTCTGATATGCGCACAAGTACTCTCATTTATTCTTCAATTGCAACAATGCAAACTGAATTACGAACATGAGCTTACTTACGAAGTGAAGAGAAGTCACAAGAAGAATCTCTCGGTCATTGCATTCCACAAAACATGATATTGCAATGAAACAGATCGGAGATATTTAGCAAAGAATGAAGTTGGAACCTGAGAACGTTTCATTAAAATCCTTTCTTTGAGATGGAGACGTTTTAATTAAGATTCAATCAGTGATATTTAATTAAAAGTTTGCTTTTGTTAGTAAAGGAACAATCACAATGTATGCGCATAGGCAAACCGTATGTCATTTGCACGTATTTCTTCAAATTTTACTAAGATTAAGTTATCTATCTCCCTGGTAAATGCTCACATCACAATGAAGTTGTATTGTGTAGAAAAATCGTAGAAAAAATATTGTGTCATATTGAATAATTGAATATATATAAGCCCTACTAACATAACGATGTATTTTGACGTATAAACTAAAAAAATTGATGAAACCATGTATCAAAATATAATATATTTGCCTCTCTCGATAGCTCGTCTGTAAGCTGAGGCACCGCTTAAGGAACTGAAGTCACCCTTAGGCGTGAGTTCGAATCCCGCATAAGGCCTGGGTTTTTGTAAATGTCTTTCCACTCATCATCAATTCATAGTTGCATCATCACCTGCTCATTAGTCCCCCCCGTATAAACCTAGTCATTGGTGGGGTCGTTAAGCAAACAATAATAATAAAATCAATCAAATATATACTCTTCAGAATCCCTTATCCAAAGTTATCCCTGGGGCAAGTCTATCTTGGTCTATATGATTCAACCATCATCAAATTGACGACAATTCTATTTTGACGAGTTTATATCGTCATCACTTCACTAAACTCCTTCTTGAGAGACAACTCCCTTGTTATTCAAAACAGGCAAAGATATAATTATACGTCAAATACATAACACGGTTGTATAATACAAAATACAATGAACCCAAATTGACCTTATTTCGGTATTCGACTAGCAAATCACGTCAAGTCTTCATCCACACTGGAGAAGTTTTCCTCAATTCGTTGACACGGCAGTTGTAAACATATAGAGGACGCCAGGAGTACGACTATTGGATATATTCTATTCAAACAGATTCCGTAACTTTCAGTTTGTGTGGTATACGCACAAGGAATAACAAGTACAAGAAGGGGTGTGTACATTTGAGAGAATGGTTCACGTTAAAGATGTTGAGTGTATCTTTAGAATAAGATCTCTGGTGTATTTTCAAGATAATGACACTATTGGCGTATAGTATGGGTAACTAGGTTACGAAGGGAGGTCTTAAGCGCCGGATAAATGTACCAACACCTCGCAGGCTCTCTGACGTGACGCGTTAATGAAGATGTAATATAATAGTTTGGGGATAATAGGATTGTGTAAGAGGTGACGAACACCCGGGGTGGACACGGGGGTGGACACGGGGGTGGACACGGGGGGTGGGCACGGGGGTGGGTATGCTTGGACATGCTCGCCCATTAAGATTGAGTGTAAATTTATTAGTTTTGGTATTACTTCGATGTATATAGTCGAATACCTGACATAAGATATACATTGTTGATATTTGATATATGGTTATACATGGGATATAAGAATCTTCATTTATTATTGGGGTTTTGAATAGCCAACCAATACAATCGATATAATTGGTATTAGATGAAAATGAATTCACAGATTCCACACGGTTTGCGCCTTCAAAAACTATAGCAATTCTGCAGTCTGAAGTGTGCCTATAGTGATAAGATCCCTAAAGATCAACTCCTTTGATACAATTTCTAGCTGGGTCTTGAGATTTATCCAATTTGAACGACGTTGATTAGAATCATATACCAAAGATAATTAAAATAGAACGAATTCAGAATAAGAGTGGATTTGCTTCAATAAGGTTAAATGTTGACATTGAACCTCCTTGGGTATCCACCTATACCATAACCGCAATATGCAGAATATGATGTGTTAGCATAGGCGATAAATAGCGCCTATTTCATGACTAGCTACCTATAAGTTTATCGCCCGAAGTAAATACACATAGAGTGTATAAAGCAACAAACAAGAAGGCATTGAGGTAATATCTATATATATGCATGATCAAGTCTCGAGTACACAGGATTAGAGCCAGGTGAACGCGCTATATAATTTGAGAAGATCCCTTGAAAAGTGTAATCTTATCCTTATCTATCAACCCGATACGGGAAGTCTTAGTGGTGAAAACTACCCTAGGGGGATGCGAATTGGATACTTGCTGCACTATCAACAAATCAGGTTAAATTGGATGGCAACTACAAGCCCGATTGCTCTTGTTTAGTGCAATATTGAAATAATGTTTCACGGGAAAATATTATTTACGGCTTGAAGCGTGAGTAAAAGTCTGTTTCTGGCGTTAGATACCTGTTAAATCCTATGCAATATAAATTGGTCAAGCTGGTTCGATGAGGTAGCAAAAAGACTTTTACTTCTGCTTTAAGATGTGCTGCCTATATCTTATATTGATGCCAGACTTGGGGTATTTCAAATATTAGTTCTTGAAATTTCAATTTTCTCTAATGTTTGTTTACGATAGAGAATATGTAATTGTAGACTCATCGTTGAAAAAACAGAAGGATTAGGCTACTACATGGAAAATGATCCTGAAGCTTTATATGAAATAATATCTCATTCATTTTATTTACTCATTGCAGATTGTTCTTAAAACACTACTCTCATGAAATCAAAGAAAAAACAGACAAATATACATACTCAATAAAATTATGCATTGCTATATTTTCTTATCTCTCTCCTCAAATCACTGATCTCCGTTATATTCTTTATAACTTCTTCCAATTCATTCCATTTTCGCGTCTCATAATTACCTCATTTGAAAAATTGCCAATATGTCTACTATAAATATAATTTTTTGATTATAATCTATATTTCTGAGAGACGATTTTATCAACCAATGATTAAATATTGATTAGTTAATCACTACTTGAGGCACAAAAAAGCATATGTATCCGAGGGTAATAACAAGTAAATTTGCTAATTTCTGCTTAATTCACTGATCATCACATTGGTACAACCGGCTCTAAGGTAACTATTTTCGCATTTTGACAAAAAAGAAACAGAGAGAGTGACCCTGTTGTGTGTGGTTGTGTAGTCAATCCCTATCCAAGGAAATCACACAGAAATCCTATACAATCGAAATGATGAAAATGAAAGAAAAATCGAGAAATAACAACGAAATAATAATAAAATGCCCTGTAGCAGTTCATGGTCACAAGTTTTTGTTTTGTTATGAAAAAAAAACATACACAAAAACCATTTCTAATGAAAAATGTGTTCTAGTGATGACAACACAAGACCGTTATCACGTTATATTATTCATCGTGGTCAAATAATGTACCTTTTATCCTGCGACGAAGGAAATGAGAACATATTGTTATATAGTCTGGGGATGATACAGCATCTTGTCCCGTTTACCCACCCTTATGTAAGTTACGGGGCAATAAATGTAAGAAATAGTCGTGGTGTTTTACAATGTGAGTACAATTTAATAACAGGCCGTACAAGGAATACAAAGAAGTGTCGAGAATGTATCAACTATTCTTATACGTTTCCCATTTATTGGTGAAGGAAATAAGGTTTCGCAATATTGTCACAGCAAAAAGGAATAGTGTGAACACACAACTTACCACTCGTGCATGCACTACAAAAGGTGGAACGATTTATGAATTCAATGTATAGAAATGTATATTATATATATATATATATATATATATATATATATATATATATATATATATATATATATATATATTGAAAAAATCTGATAAAGCTAAAATCCATACAAATGTTACTTCTTGAAGTAGCAACAAGCAACTGACGTGATTTAAAATTCTCTGGAACGGAGTTCTCGGACATATTCAAATTGGGGTGGTAAGATCGCCCTTGTTCGCCCACGTCCAAACGATCCTATTTTCCGTACATAGCCTCAATTGGGGAACAATGAATCTCTATCAAATTTTGTTGTTATTCGAAAAATAAAAATCAGATTGAAATAATCTGTATAAGTGTGTAGAAACATTCCAAAATTACCGACTTTGGGGAAAAGTCTATAACGAGGATGTGGACTGCAATTAGAAATTAAATTTGGTTGACATGACAAAACTATTTCTTATCGTGTACAGTGTTCAGTTTGTTATTCTAAATAATAAGTGTACATACTACATACATAACATGTTGGTACGCCCTGGTATTAATGCATTTCCAAGTAACTTGACGTATTATTCTGTTTTAGAATGTAGATGATCATCCAGTACCTGTCACCAGCAATATATGGGCCTATGAGCTCGATATATTGTGGAATCATTCTCATATTTATGTTTCCTTCATTATTTCAATTCACACTGTATTTATATATTCTTCGTGACTTCAATCAGTTCGTATACAACAGTTTTATATTATAGCCCATGACACACCAGCAGTTCAATCAGTGTTAGTCGATTCAACCACACATATAGACGTACATCTATCTCGTTGTCGTTGTTGAGTCAACAAAGGTAACCTATATTCGCTAGGCGGAGCGACGTCGTGTGGTTACACGAAACTACCAAAGCCTCTTGGATACATGACAATCTGTCAGGATGATCAAACTGGCATGTCACTGGTTGATTTATGATGTGATTGTTGCTACGCTCTGTTTTCTAATCATTTCGCCAGCCATTTTGTTCACTTATACAGCGTGGATATTGCTATGGGATGAAATATTGTGAGGGTTATGTCATATTGTAGTATGAGTGTCAGTGAGACATGGTGATAATAATATCTTCATCACGAAAAACAACTAGTTTTCTAATGAAGTTTTCAACGAAAATGTTTTCTATCAGTTATAACTATTTCAATTTATGAAAAAAATCTCGAGAAATGAAATAAATTCCATGAACAGGAAGCAGGTGTATTTGGGCCCAAAAAGTGAATATGATAGTTGATAATGATTGTTTGTTAAAGATCCCCACCAACTGCTAAGTTATTTGGGGATACGAATGAGCAGGTGATGATGGAACTATCGAGTGATGATGAGTGAAAGAACATTTCCAGTGTCAACGTAACAGTTAGTAACTTTCGTCGTGGCTTTCCATTTGACCATATTGTAGGGAAAGCGCTTCACAATATTCACAGAAGTATCTTTCGACTAGTGTACATTCAAATTAGAGTCATGTTATTTGTGTGTAATGGTAGCTTTGGGGTGCAGATCGAGTGTTTCTGCTACGTACAACTGATATTCTCAACGTTGGTATAACAGAATTTGAGTTATCAGCATTTCAGACAGATATTGTCTGAATTTCATTAAGTATTTGTTAATTTTGTATCTTGCACTCCTCAAGTTTCAAGCTCATTTCATATCTATGGAATCACCTAGGCGGAAACTTTTTGCCCTATATACAGGACTTGAATGTGTGTACTATATGCACCAAATGTTGTAACATGGCTAAGGTACGAGATTAGTGAGAGTGAAAAGGGAGTGGAGGGTGGAGAGAGGAGCAAGGGGAACAAAACACTTAGCAACAAGAGTGCTTCTGCTTCTTCATATGTTTAAAGTCGAGTCGGAAAAGCCAATAAGTACGACATACTTCTCCGTCAAACGATCCTACTACGTATACATCCACCCTAGTATTTAACCCACTCTCGAGAATATGTTCAATCTATCTATGTACTGAGCTGAATCGAATAGTCCTATATAGATAAGATAATACTATTGATGATATGATTACCGGATGTTACTAGCAGCTCTGTATTCTATCGTGCTCGATAATATTATATAGACCACGATAAAAACTACTGATCGGTAGATATAGCACCCATGTAATATACTTCATTTTACGGTCTTAGTTGAGAGTAATATTGCGAAACAGAATGTGGCCGCCCTCGGTAGCTCAGTCAGCTGAGGCACTACTTCAGAAATTGAACTCACCGTCATAACGAATGGGTTTTTGTGCAAGTCGTTTCACCTATCATAATTTCATATTTTCATAATCACTCGCTCATCCGTACCCCCAAATAACCAAGCTGTTGGTGGGGTCATAATAGTCCCAATCAATCAAGACAGAATGAAAAAATGGTGTGGCACAATTGATTTGGAAGTATATACGTCTACCATGTATAGTGTATAGTGTTGAAACTTTCAAGTTGAAACTTTCAATTTGAAAGTTTCAAAGTGAAACTTTCAAGGGTCTCTTGAAATATTTCAAAAAAAAGTGAAAGATTGAGATACTGAGCCAATAATTATTCCCTGCTACATTTTTCACTTTCTAGTGTTATCTAGTAGATGTTTGTAGACCTGTGAGTAACTGTGAGGGGGGGGGGGGGGCTAAAGAGTCGACCAGCCTTCCAAGTATGAATATGCTTAATAGTTGGTGGCTTTGAGGTTATGTTTTTTATCAGCAGTCGTTTACGCTTGTGCTTTGTGCAACATGCTTTGAGGAACAGGCAAACGTATCCAATTAAACCACATGCGCTTCTTAATATTGTTGGACCATTAATTACCAAAATGACAGTGCCAAAAACCGATATAAGATCTCCTGCAGACCGAATTATCAAAAGCCGTCTACGGAACAAAACTTCCGTTGCTTTGTGGGCCACAGCGCACGTTGCAGGTAGTCCATCTCTCAGCGCTAGTGTAGTGCCAAATTCGATGGAGAAGGAATAATTTTAAAAAACAAAATAATTTTAATAAATGAATATAATGCGAGTTTTAAGAATTTTCTTCAGAAGGCACATATATATAGTGATTCAAATTCTCATCAGATTATTCCACTGCACGAATTCTGAATTTACAATTCCACTTCCGAAAACTATAGTCATATTCGAGAGGCTACTTCATTTCTGCTTTTTAGAACGATAATAAATATTTTCTTGTCATTCGTAATAAAATATCATATACGTTTATATGTTCATTTTCTTACGAGAGTTCCAATATGAAAATTTGATATTGCATGCAAAATGCAATACGGTACCCCAAGTATATATGTACCTGTCTCAACGGAAATTATGAAAATCTTAGAATTTATACTTGCTCAATTTTAATCAAAATAATCATGAAACTTTCCCAACGAGAATAAATTCTTTCAAAATTTTATTTCCACGAATTGCATGATACAAAATTGATCAAGTTCAGCCCTTGATTCCAATAATGAACTCTGTCATAATGAAGAACGTAAATACGAACTCACAATGTAATCAAATAAAAGTATTTGGAAGATAATAAAGATAATCCATATAAACTATTCACTATTGAATAGTTCAGTATTCAATTGACTCCATATGCATTGTTCAACAACACATAATAGGTTTTGAACAAATAAACTCATTGAACATTTGATTACATTCTCAAGATTCAATTGACAGTCTTGATTGTACTCCAAACCTCCTCTTTTCCTGAGTAATTAATTTGATTAACTCCTGCTTCTGCACGCTCCACGTCGGAACGGTATGCTAACTCACGTGATAGCTCGGATTGGCGTGACGACTTCACGTCCACGTGTCACGCCGAAGTCACGTGTCGGCTTGGGTCGCGTGTCAAAGGTCACTCAATCTGAACAATACCTCCACCCCCTCACAACCGAGTGTTATTGTGTGGAGCAAGTCTTTGTATGTAAACCCGTGGCTTCTTGGTATCAATCATTGGTCACACTCCAGTCATTTCGTTCTCTGTAGATGAGAGTTTTATTCTTCACGTGAGATAAAAGCACAATGTACATGAAGAGTTGTTTGTTTTTTGTATGACTTTCGTGGAATTATAAAAATATGTTGACTTGGCCTTATATATCTAGTTGATTAATTTCAAACTACCTACAATAAGGTGAATCACTGAAAACAATAACCAATACGTACTAATGTGTGTACTGTGTACGTATGTATGTTGACCATTGGTGTATACATAGGCTGAATTTCAGTTCTGAGAGTATGTAATAACATGTTAATATTAATCATACTCGAACGCTAAGTGATGTCAAGTTTTGAACAGTAGGCCCATAATGCTTGTGACAACAGTGGCATACTTGAATGCCATCCATCTATTGATCAGTTCGATCCACTATAAAACAATGTACCATGTTATTCGATGATATTTATTTTTTCAAATTGTTACAACGCTATTTGTCGGAATGTATATCAACACTTCTACATTTTTCACAATATCATGATATAATAATATATTATGAGAGTAACGAACAATATTTTCGAACAATAATAATACTATATCGCTGGAGTCTATATAAAAATCGATTATTTTTGCCTCCCTAATTGCACCTCCCGTTTTACAAGTGCATACAATTTGTGAAATATATAAATTATCCGTATAAATATTGTCTTTATGGACGAGACTCGACGTGTATGTTTGTATCTTCTCATACACGTACGACGTATCTATCCACCTATACAATTTGTAAGTCCTTCAACTCTCCAAGTACCACATTCATTTTCATATTTATCTTTATCGCACATCTATTCGAAACTACTTGGGAATATTGCAGAACATGCTTACAATAGACGATCGGAGACTGATTCTCACGAATAAGGTCATCATAATTCGAGCATTCGCTGCGAATAACGCAGATTATGTGGAACATTTTGTTAGCTACATTCCATATTGATGTTACTGATGGAGATATGGGTCGTTAAGCAGCATTGAAAAAAAAAACATTTTAAAAGCATGGGCATGTCATGCACATACGTGAATGAACTTATAGTTAGGATTGGAAAAAATCTGGATTTAATTTCAATAAGTCCAGTCTAGCCGTGTTTTTCCAGAAAACCTGTCTTAATTGGGTTCATTATGATTTATTCTTCATTTAAAAAAAATGTGAATTGGTGACAAGTTGAATACCAATGAGTAATACCAATGACCAATGGTAGAGGAATACCAATCGAGATTTCTCGATTTGTTCTCGATTGTGCAAATCAACTTATTTGAGAAAACTGAATAAAAATCATGATCACGAATGAAAAATCACGTTCGAATATCTGGAGAGAGAACATGAATAAAACTGTAGAAAGATATGATCCATTTCATCTTAATACCAAGTTGCTCTCTATAAAGACAATGGCAATTTCCATATATGCTCAATGATATGCATGCACATCCAACTGTTGACTAGAGAGACTGAATGCTTGAAATTGAACATTGAGCTAAACACCCATTTGTGTGTAGATAAAGAGCTTTTTAAAGCGGTTAAATCCCCATATAAATAAATGAATGGATGAATCCCCTCCCTCCCCAACGGCACGATAAATCCCGCCACCGTGGCTCAGCCAATTATCGCTAGTGGTAGAAAACTGAACTCGTGGGTTCATGTCCCACATAAGTACTTGGTTTTTGTAGAAGTCCTATCACCAATCATCACTTAGTTTCATTATCACCCGCTCATTCGTATCCCCGTCTAACTTAGCTATTGGTGGGGTCGTTAAGCAGCACTAATTATTAAACCACTAGGTTCTATACTGAGCTGGGTATATACTATATAGCCACTTACCAACCATATCTAAAGTCAACATTCTATATTCAATATTCAATACATATAAGAAACGATCAAGATAATAAAAATTACTTCCCATTTGAATATAAGTACTGTATTGCGTGTGAATTATTCAAAACGAAGTCTGTAACAAAATTCAATTCATGATCGTTTAAAGTTGAACTTCACCAATATAACACATTGAAAGCACACAATTATTATTGCTGGGCAGTGGATAACGATGTACACAACTGATCAGTGGGATGAAATGAGACGATACAAAATATCAACACAGGTAAATGAGAGGGAAACTGACAAGTGACAACAGTTGATCACACTCTTGGAAAAGTGCATATATATATATATATATATATATATATATATATATATATATATATATATTGTGTATATTATTATAGTCCTAAGAACCATATAAGTGTATATATGTAGTACTAGTATATGCGTATATAAGTGCATATATATATATATATATATATATATATATATATATATATATATTGTATATATTATTATAGTCCTAAGATTCATATAAGTATATATATATATATATATATATATATATATATATATATATATATATATATATATATATATATATATATATATATATATATATATATATATATACTTATATGGTTCATAGGAATCTAATAATCTTGTTTATGAGTGAATTGGACTATAATGGTGATATGCCGTGACATAGAGCCAGCATTTTCAAGTTCGTAAGGACAATCAGGACAATTTATCAGAACTGAGTACGCTGCAATTTGTTAATATAGGCCTAACGAGCACGCTCATGGAAGCGTATAGCTATAAACATGTTGTACGAATTCGAGTAGATTGTGATCAATAAGATATCGGGATAAACATTTTTGTAGGGGTTGTAATTGTATATGAAACAGTTTACCTGATTTAAGATCAAGGGTTAATTGCGTTTTCTTCAAATATTGAAGATTAACCAAACGCAATTGGAAACGTCACATTTTTACTTCAATCTCAAGATAAGAATTCACGCAACCGAATGAGATGACTGGAATTTAAAAAAAATGTATGAACATAAATTATCAATTTTATTTTCATGAAATACAAATTCTTCATTATGATACAGAATGGAATTGATGATGATTCATATACTCATAAGTCATCATCAAACATGAAGATTCATCAGCTATAATGAGATAGACCTGAAATAAAAAGCCCCAAATGAAAAAAAAAAACATTATCAAGTTCCCATCACAAAAGCGTAGTCACACATGACAAGTTGCATACACAGAACTTTCGAATCCGTATCTATATTTGTCGGGCTACTAATCCGATATCAAGATCGTAAAGAATGCCTACAAGCTATTCGCCGAACGACGGAGGTCATACAGCACTAATAGGGTGGGTATATCGACCATACCACCACCATAAGCCTCCTGCTCTTATAGACTGTGTGCGAACTCTGACCCCACGCAGTTGAAAGCTCGCACTTGAAACCGAGAGGGGTATTATGACCAGCAACACACAGGATTACCACTCGAAGAAGGTAACGTATAATGATCGACCACTTATAGTCATATAGACCAACATATATATATATATATATATATATATATATATATATATATATATATATATATATATATATATATATATATATATATATATATATATATATATATATATATCGGAGAAGGTAACTACGTCACTCCACCGTCATTCAGGAGACCGAGGTTCGATTCCCGTCATGTTCGACCATCCTGATAGAAAGTGATATTTCTCGTAGATATTATTGACGGCATACGGAACGACCAACTCCATCAATCCGGTATACAGGTATACAGAAATACCCAAAATAAGAGAAAACAAAAACTTCATTTGTGATGCCGTTATGCCGTTAGCGACCAGAAGGAATCAGCTTAATTATGACGAATGTGTGGAATACAGTACAATAAAATGAACTGCATATTTAAAATGGTATTAGGAATAGACATAGGCCTCACAGTGATGGATAAATGTGTGGCTATCCCCAGTCTCCTGAATGACCGATTAGTGGACTAACTACTCTACCACTCGTATCAGTAACATGTTATATCGTTAATTCATCATTCACAACCAGATAGACAAAACAAATTAGTTCAATCGGATAGAATATTAACACATTGTATCGGCATTTGGATTTTTTCGAAAAAAAAAATTATATATTCGAAAAGGAAAATAATTACGTAGAGATGCAAACGTTTTCCTTTGATGTCCGATTTTAACAGAAGATTATTTGGCTCTGTATATAAGTATATACATATATATAGGCTTGAACCTATATAAAAACGTTGGAAGCACTGTCGTTTGTAATTAGACCAGATATTATTTCTGCTTTTTTATCGCACCGTTTCCTGCGCTAAATAACAGCAAGCGACGAAAACCAGGGAAATGGGTTGGCAGATGAAGATAGTGTACAGTGGGCGGTGGGAGGAAAGGGTTATAGACCTGTCATTACCAGAAATGGGAGAACAATGTTACTACCCAGTTTTGCTAGTAGAACAAAACATAATATATAGACTACTATATTATAAGACTGTGTTCAGTTGGACATTTTCTTTCGTCAGAGTGAATTATATGATACAGATATTATTAATTGAAATGATTACATGATCACGACGCAGGTATATTCGAAACGAATGAAAAGAAGATAATATTTTTCGAAAAAGAAATTCTTCGATACTTTTGGTGGAAGTGCCAGGTTGAAATCTGGTGGAAGAGCCAGGTTGGATATTGGTGGAAGTGCCAGGTTGAAAACTGGTGGAAGGGCCATGTTGGATATTCGTGGAAGTGCCAGGTTGAAAACTGGTGGAAGGGCCAGGTTTAATATTGGTGGAAGTGCCATGTTGATTGAATCAAGTTATCTACATAACAATTCATAGACAATTTGAAATTCGAAAAGCAATAACTGCAGAATAGGTTATCTGAATATAAATATCCGAATTATTCCTTCAGAACTCACTTATAGAGGCGATGGACACATAAGATGATGAAGTATTGCTCAATATATAAACTCTGATTTCCAAAAATAAATGTATGATACAAAAAAATACTCAAGTTACATGAAAACGTGTATTTCGACAAAGTCAAAATTAATTGACTCATCTTTTTTATAGTCAGTCTTTTCCCGACTGACAATTCATTCCGTCACGCATAACCATTGCAGAATACATTTTAGCTATGAATGCTGAAGGGGCCATTAAGTGATTCGAATCGCATGCAGTATTGATTCATCACAGTTGCCAATCAGTTTACAACGCATTCCAAGTTCTTATCCTCGATTTATTAGATTCACATTACAATACAAAATCAATATTGAACGAAGGCACAATTTCATACTTCAGTATCAGATCGGAAAATATGTAGCCCTTCAGTCCGAAACATTGTAAAATATCAACAACAAATCCAATGTGTCTCGTGAATTCAACACCTTTCTCAAAGCTCGTCGACTAAGAGTTAGATACCATGCCTCGTTTACAGCGACAGTGGAGATGCCAAGTTAAATGGTGTAGGTGCCAAGCTTTGGAGCGGAAATTCAACTATACAGCTTGGAATTGAAATCCACTCGGACAATTTCAAGCAAAGTTCATCCACTGAAAATAATGTAAACCCACGTATATAAATAGCACATGCACATAGCCCCATACGAAACGATCAAACAGCACACCAAAATTAATATAAACTGGAAGGCAAGCGAAATTATGAAATAATATTGACATAACATTCTAAAAACTTCCTGACTTCGCACACACGAAATTTAAAACTTCATTTTCAAATTACATATAACAAGTATAAAGTATTTGAAACGGGAAACTTGTTTGTAATGTTCAACCCCCTCAACGCACCCGAAATGTTCACTTAACGAGTCGCCTGAATAATTGAGGCACATAATCTCGTTTCCACATCTCAGCCATGTAGTCAGTTCAGTGTAATGAACGTTTATAGGTAGGACCCTTCCAGCGTAGTCGGGGTAATCCTGATTTATTGGTCTCTCACGCATGTCTCCCTTCTATTCAAAAGGAAGGCGGACGGGACTTTACTTGCTCCTGCGGGAATATGTTCATGTGCTACTAAACTAGAGGTTTAATTGCGTCCCTCTTTTCTTTGTGAGTCAGGGGTGTACATGCAGTTACTGTGGACATGCGATTTCGTGGAAGAAATATATTCCAGTTGGAGAAGTTGTTTAGGTATAGATATGTATATTAGGTCATGTATCAACTTGTCAAATCAATCGAGATATGATTGAGAACTTGATATTTATAGAGTATCCAATAATTTTGTTTACTTCAAAAAAGTTTGAGAACTAGTTCTGCTGACTTGAACTGTTTGCAAAAGTTTTCATGAGACATTTATTGAAGACTTGAATTGTTGACCAATATATTTGAGAATTAGCTAAATTATAGCTTTGAGAGAACGACTTCGTTGTTTTCTTATTTTACTTCGAGAAACGTAAATATTCGAAAGTCCACTCGAGGTTTTATACAATTTCGTTTGAAGAGAGAACTCGCCATTCAGCTTAGTAGGCCTATATAGGTCTACACTTCTTTCTGTTTTTCATCAAATACGTTTATGTAGCAAAGAGCTTTTCTATTGACAGAACAATAACATTGATTATCAAAGTTACGAGTAGAAAAAATCTATAACAAAATCTAGACGGTTGAACAAACGTGAAAAAAACTAAAAATGATATAAAAGTATGAGAAAATTGTGCCTTGGGTATTTCACTCCACAAAATAAACAATAGGAATATTATGCTATAGATCTACCGTAGTATATATATTATATCATACTTTACCATTTGTAGTTGGAACTCAATTTACATTATTGCATCGATGTTAGGGTTCAAATTGCGCATCGACAGCGAGGTCTTTTGCACCTAAATTTGTTACACTTTGTCAGAATCAAATAATAAATATCACTAACATCAAGACTTGAACTTGTAAATTCGCATTCATATTATATGACTATCTTCAACACATTTGTTCTATGAGTATAACAAGAAAAAAACACTCGTTCCCATCCTGATAACTAGGCATTTGATTTTGATTATGTTTGATTGTGATTCGTTAATACCAATTGCTGAACATTCTTGTCCGCCTGTTTCAATAATAAGTAGCACTAGCTGACATCACTGTGTCATCACTCTATAGAGAAGTGTATATAGAGAAAGATGACGATGAATACAAGTAAGTTATTTGTAGATAACGTTGTGGAACCCTTAAAACTGTAATCAAGATCTACCATTAAGATAACAGAATGATTACATTGATGACTAGCATCAACCCACCCCATCAACCCCTCTTTTCCCATGGAAGTCGTATAAACCCAAGAGAGCTGTTGGTAACAACCACACCCCTACCCCCTCCCCCATGCTCACTCACTTTCAGACAAGAAAAGATTGAAGTATTCGGAACAAACACAAGTTACACATTGACATTTAATGAAGTGATTTTCAACAGTTATCAACTGATGTGCTAGTATGAGAAAATAATGTTCTTTTGATATTATAGATAGCAAATGAGAATATCACGAAGGAATATCATCATGAACTAAGTTTTTTTTTTTTTTTGATCAACAATCACAAATTCACATTGATTTCGAGCTCATCTATATTATTAGAAAAGTGACTGTAGTTTTTATAAGCGCATTCAATGAATGAATAAGTTTCAAAATTGAATTATTGAGAGGGATAACAAGGAATATTAAAAGTCTACGTAATGTCTATGTTTGTTAGAATAACAAGAGATCCAAATAAAATACACTCATCATTTCACAACAAAATGCAGCCCCACCAAGTGACATGAAAAACATATAGGTCCATGCAGGGTGCTTATTGAAATGGAGAAATTCATTTTGACTATTTTTTTCCATGTTCACAAACCAGTGTCATTCAATAAGAAATATATCTACTCCAAAATGATTACATTCTCTTGAATCAATATGACATTCTGTTTCCGTGAATACAATCACTTCTAAGATAATACGTCAATACATTTCATCACGTTCTTTATTCATTGACGATCATCCTAAAATTGATTACAATTCCAACAAAAAGAATGTCATATTCAAAAACAACATACCATTATCTCGGAGATGAAATATATTTTAATCAATGACACTAGTTCGAGAACATGGAACAAATAGTAATAATGATTTTCTTCATTTTTATAATCAAGCCCCTGCAAGCACTCCCTCAACGACCTCATCAAACAGCTGGTTATTTGAACAACAATAAAAATAGAAAACAAATGATACACCCATATAACCTGTTGATTTTCTATGCAACTCTACTGGTGAAGCGCTAGTGGCTCTATAGGCCTTTAGTGGTAGAGTACTGAAGTTTGTTCGGCAATTAAATAAATAACGACCATCAATATCACGCAAGTTTTAGAATCCATCTTCTGAAGGAAAATAGAAATGTTGCATGATGATGATGGGCGAGAAAATGAGATGTTCGATCGATTCGATTTATGTGTCTATATAGTAACTAAGAAATGCTACGATAATAAGGAAATGAGGCGGAGACTACGTTCAGATGTGGAACGCAGATCGTGAGGTTAAGACATTTATCGAGTTCCGTTCAAACATCTGTGAAGGAAAGTGATAACGGAGATGAAAAACGAACACGTTTCCTGAATACAAATGAGAGAATTATAATTATTTATTTTCCTATTGGACTTTGAAAACTAAATTATGCTGATATTAATGAACATTTGAAAATGTGAAAATTCATTGTGATTATTGAAGTCTCAACTCTATCATCTTCATTCATACGTACCAATGTGATACAAAATGAAAACACGAATACTGAAACATTGCAATGCGAAGATACGATGTTATGGTACTTGGAAGTCAATAACAGAACGCACAAGAGCCGCGTCTGTGTACACAATAGTGTATTGGATTCGGAAAGAACTGAGCTTGCTTTAGAAATAGGAAACTAATAACAATGATCTTTATGTTTCTCGTACGATACTAAGACAGCATATATATTATATATCTTAAAATCACAAGTCACGCGGAAAGCAATAGGCCCTTAGGTGACAATAAAGTAGATTGTTCAACTGCTATAACCGAAAGAACTAGAACCATGGATGAAATGAATCAGAATGTATCTACGATGCAATGTAGTTGGCAATGTACTTGTAGTTATATCATGCGTTGGAGTGGACGAATTGAATCGACACACCAGTTATGAAAGTAATAATACGGAACACTTTCAAACAGTTATCAATCGACTATAGATATGAATTGGAATACAGGCTGGAAATGTAGTGATTGAATGATTAGGGACCCAATTTTTACTTCAAGTTTCGATAAAATCAACATATGTTCAAATGAAAGTCGATTCATATGTTTGAATTCATTCAACAAGTTGATCGAATTTCGTTCAAGTACGATATAATTAGAATAACTCACTATTTAAAAAATGCAAGTGTATCGAATCTATCGGAAAAACAACACGGAAACAATATACAAATCCAGGGATCGAATGTATAATCCCGTACAGGCCCAAACGCTAGGCGCACTTTTCTCGCTTTTCTTGCTTATATCGACTAATAAGTAGATAAATTCATCTTATATCGTTGGCTCCGCGGCAGTCGAATCCGGGAAGCCGCTTTATAATTCAACTTTCATCTTCGGCAACTATTTTCATCAGCTTCAATCACTAACAATAAGTACTATACGTATTCGTGTATAGAACCGTAAATAACTTCATTTTACGTTCATTAAGCTCGTTCTTATAGTTATATAAAGAGCCTGATTCTCAAACGTTATCTTGCTCTAAGAAACTCAACTTCATCTAAATAATGCACAGAGTTCCCTTCACTCAAAAGCCATGCAATCGTTGGCAATCACGATTGAACACTTAATCGACTGCACACACGACACAAGGACCTTCTCACAGCAACATTTAAACAAAAAATACGTGTAATGAAAAATGGGATTGATCAAATGTACTAAAAATCAACTGTACTGAAAACCAACTGACCTGAAAAACGGTAAACTATATTAAAAAAATAGCTGTAATGGAAACCAACCGACCTAAACACCAATTGACGTGAACTTATATTTCTTGACGAAACTGTACAGTAAAGTGAGATTGAGGGGTAAAGCTTCGTCCCTTCACAAATTGTCACCACCCATCAAATGTTCTACATGCCTTTTAGTCATGATTAGGTTCAAGTGGTAAAGTTTGGGTCCGAAGAAATTTCTGAAGAGGATACCAAACCTCTAACTTTTACTTCTGTACAGGTTTCTCTATAAGTAGAAGTTAAGGTCAGTAAGTTTTTGGTACAGTTGATTTCTAGTACAATTGATTTTTAAGACAGTTCATTTTCAGTATACATTGGGTGCTTTCCGAAGGGTTTACAACTCGCAAATTTGGTGTACACCTGATTTCAGAGATTTCAAAAGATTTCAGGTGGTTTCAAGAGATTTCATACGGATTTCAAGGGAATTTCAAATGATTTCAGGGATTTCAATGAGATTTTATGGCAAGTGTACACCGGATTTCAGGAGTTGTTAACCCCTCGGTGCTTTCTTATCAAAAAAATGGTCGAACGTTGATATATTTCATGTTCTCTATCCGCGAACAGAACGGTAAATAAGAAACGCGTCTCCTTCAACAGTTACTCATCAATATATTATTGGCACCAGTTATACAATCTGTAGTCGCCCCCGCCACTGTACGAGAGATAGTATATTACGTTTAATCTCTTGGGCCACATTATCTTAGTAACGGTAATGGCGTGCAGAAAGGATCGCTTCTCACAAGCAGACATATCTCACCCACCTTGTCTCGGGATCCTGAATCGAAGTATGGAATTTATGGGCTTGTATGTATTCGGAGGAAACCGTTAATATACTTTCTGAACATAAAATGCGGTCAAAACTGCTGAAATAATAAACTAGATACTGATGTTATGGTCGTTGTTATAGTCGAAGATATATATTCCGGATGAAATTATGACTTGATGATTGAATTGTAATCGACTACTATAGTAGGTATACCGAACTCGGAACAGTTTTTGAAACTAATGGTTGTTAGTACGCGTGGATCGATCACAGCTTGTTCATTTATTCGTTTTTATTCATAATAATAATATATATAATGCGCATATACATATTATTCTCCATATATAATCCACACGAATCTACTCGAATCTACATATGCTATACATATTAATCTTCATATAATTTCGAGACTATTCCTTCTCAACGTCAGTTTATAGTATTCTACTGATGCACTTTGCGTCCCAAACTTGTGGAGAATGATGATTGATAAAATATCGTTAAATTCAACTCGCAGCAAACGAACGATTATAAGGAAAAATATCTTGATATCGCGATCAAAGGTTCCATAAGATGAGTAGTCTATCTCAGAACTGTTTGACATAAAAAATAATCAAATTATCTTTGTTCTCGGCTGTGAGAAGTAAAAAGTGTATAAGTAATATAGAAAAGTAATTTCAGATGAACCAACATTGTTTTTGAGATATAAAGTGTACAACGAGCACACAACTTTATATCAGTTTTCATGTACCTATATATTCTTTTTCATCTCTTTCTCTATCGCTCTCTTTCCTGCTTTCGCTGATATTATAAAGAAAGATACGAGACAGTGTAAAGTGAACTTTTGAACTGACTAGTTCAAAGAGAATTATTTATAAATACTCGAGCTAAGAAAAAAACAAAAACAAAGAGATAGGAATTAAGACCCGTCAGCAAAAACTGCTCAATTTATGTATATTATAAAATGGACAGAATGTGATTTCTTCTTGATATTCGGAATTTAGAAGATGATGATGATGATACAGAAAAAAAAATACAGACATATATAAATTAAATATGAATGTGAAGAAAATATCCCAGTTGAAAATGTTCAGAGCAGCTCGGAAAAAAAAAAAAAAATCTAAAATATAATTCATAATTCATTCTATTCGAATAAATAAATCAAATTTAAATGAATAGTATTCAATCAATACGATATTATTAATGTTATCAGTGTACTTATATTTCATAAAATCAGTCAAATATTGGTATATGCATAGACTATTTAAGGCCTATATGTACTGCATTCCATAGTGAACTTTATTTTTCAATGAAGAAATGTGAAGCATATCATCTTACTAGGTACATACCAAACGTATCTGACAAAGATCATGTTAAACGAAACGTAAGTTTGCAAATAATGACCTGAAAACACAGTTTAACTATTCTACTTTGCACCACCTGTTTGGAACAGCTCAAACTTCATTGGAACTTCGATTATAAAAAAAGTACACGGGTGCTATTCGATATTAAAAAATGTAAGATATAATTTATAGTGATTTGTTTCAGGAAAAAAAATGATGAGTTGAACTCATAATGGAAATTGCGGCCTCATAAAAGCAGGGAGTTTAGCACATGCTATTCAAACACTTTGGCATATACACGTAGTAATATGGGAAGATTTTGTCATATTAACTCGATGAGAGAGGGAAAATTCGAATGTGTGAATATATATTATACATAATGCGAGCATTCGGTGATCATAACTGGGCTTGATAGCTTTTGACAGAATGACGTAATATTGGTATGCACATTTTTATTTCAATGTGTCAACAGCCATCCCAGTTATAATCACACCGAACGTTTGCATAATACCTGATATCTACATGGATCTTCCCTCTAGCCGCAGCTTGTCAATTACCCTGGCCAGAACTGAGAAAATCGAACAAATCGGACTATTCGCTCGTCCTGTAGCTGATTTCCTAGGTGACAACGGTCGAACGGGAATGAAAAGGAGAAAATGGGAAAAGTACGCTTTTCACAGTGATATATTCCAAAGGTCTGGTCCGAGGTTAAATTCGATACACAGTGTCGTGTATGTCCCATCATTATTTCACAGCAAGCCTGAGTGACTCAAGTTTCTTTATATCCGAAGATACAGTATGCTCAAACCCACGTCTGAAAATCCCGTGTGAACAGAGCTTAAGGGTTGGTTTCGTGCTGGACTTGACTCTCGCCGTGCTCCCGCTCGACTGGATGAGCACATAACTTTTTAATAATAGCTCGCAAACGTTAATTGTTCTCTACAATGAGGTTATTTTATATAATCTCTGAGAGTGTGTATAGGTACAATCAGTTGGACAACTTCTGAGAAACACAATTTCCAAATTTTGAAGAACCTCATGAACATACCCATGTGATGGGGAAAATTGAACGAGGAATTTTTTCTGAGAAACTATATTTCAGCGTAAAAACACAAGAACGATACACATTATTCCAAAGTTCAATATAAATCAGAACACTCGTTGTGAAGACAAAATTGAAAATACATTTTTTGGATCGATTATTTGAGTCTTTCAAAATTATCAAAAACGTATACCTATATTAGAGATGCATAACGTATCAATGAGAGGGTCTAAAAACTGATTGGAGCTGCACAAGAGATACAGTAAGTGACTAACTTCAAAGGTTATAAAATCAGGGTAGGCATAACTCTTTCTGACACATTCCATACAGATATATCTATCAACTCATTAGACGCATATGCTGCATTTTTCTACCAAATATGATTATTCCTTGTGTTTGGTGCCCCCACAATGCATGCCAGTTCATTGAAATGATATGCAATATGTCATATAAATCTGCTTCACTTTGGGAAACAATGATTGTATAATGTCAAGCTTCGACCAATTAAAAAAAAGTTTTTAATAAATACAAAGCTCGAAATTACCTTTGGTTAATCCTCTTCAATATAATGCAGGTATTGTACTAGATCTATATAGAACGTTCCAGCAATTCCTCTATATCAATAATTCATTTCCATCCAAACCTCGCAAACAATTCGCTAGCAAAAGCAATTTTCTCCAAACTTGTGTGCACACTTTATGATTGATATTGCCGAAGTCCAATCTACAGGATTCCTAAATTAATGTCGAAAACTATTTCGAACGATGAAGAAAAGTTTCATTGGCATTCTTGATGAATGCCATTCATAAATCCACATTACTGTCGTGAACGCAAGACATAAGTCTATTGAAAGAACAAAGTCAATTGTAGAGGAAGAATAATATACAGGATAGATACATTTATAGTTTTTCTCAACGAACTTCTTCGCATCATTTCTCAGGTTTCGACAGTTTTGTAGATTGGCAAGAATTCTCTTCCGAAACAATTTTTCTAAATTTGGCACATTTGAACATCCAAAGAGATACACATATGTCAGATATACATTCTTGATGTGTGTATATACTTGAAGCATCCGTCAATTATTATCAGCACGAGAAACATTTGAGGTGCAGGAAATATACGATCAGGGAAGCTGGTAAGAATATGAAAACGGGATAAAAATATTGGAAAAGTTGAAATATTGAAAAATTTCACAAGGTTGACATCAGGCTGTCATTTCTATTTTAGATATCTAATGACACAAAACAAACTATCGACCAAGGAAAACAGAATAAGGAACAATATAAGGGATGGGAATATCATATACATCAATTCAATTTAGAAGTATTTTGTAAATACAGATCTAAAATCTAATAGGGCTCAGTCTAGAAATACACTTCAAATATTGCAAGAATTTCTGAAACCGACATTGGATGATCAATACTCGCAACCGAATTCGTCAAATTATAGAATCTTGGAACATCGCTTTCACGCTTCATGATTGGACAACCTCTCACACCGCAATCTACAATCATGCTCTCTAATTAACCACAGGCCCTTGATTGTGTGGTCGTGAACTGTCTTGTCCACCCAGCTTCATAGCTTAACCCTGGGCTATAACTGATAAACTTATGTTAAGTTGGAATACTTGACAGCCTTAATCATTCTCGTTTTGATAAGATGGTGGGTAATAGGGAGATGGGAATTGAAATACGTCATCTATAAGATCTAAGTTCGATCCCAGCACGGTCAGTAATTATGACTAAATGAAGTCGTGCGTGAACCGAAACCACATTCTGTTTGTTGTGATCCTACGGGATGAGATGAAGGGAAGGTAGAAACTGGGAAAGAGATCCCGATATGAAAATGAAAAGCATCATGTTATGAACATATATGGAAAACGAATTGAGTATAGGTGAGCAATATAGAGGAAATAGCAATACAGCAATATATAGCAATATAAAAATAAAGGAGAATAATAGATTGAATATCATTCCGCCATATAAATCAGTGTTTCTCCTGAACTTGAATATTTCATTCGCATTCGATTCAATTTTGGAATATGGTGAAGTGAAGTCTTCCATCCCACTCTATGGATCTTCTCCTGTGTTTTTTTCTTCGCTTGTTTGCTTGTTTGTACGCACACGTTTCGACTTATCAACTGGACTCAACTTCTGTCTGCACATGTGGATTTGGAACTTTATAGTGTTTGGACCAAGTCGGTTGGACCCCTTTTCAGAGAATCCATGACGAAATTATGAAAAACCTCATAAGATTACGCTGGGCGGAAAGAGTTGGAAAAAACTCTTCTAATTTTTCAAATTTCTGAACAATACATGCATATATGGTTAGAATTATCACGAATTTCCATTGAGATCGAACTGGCCGTATGGGAGAAAATTATAATCAATCAATTCTCTTCAAATACCTGAAAAGAATTGGTCATTCTTCATTCAGTATCTTGCATACGATAATTCACGGCTTTGTAGACTCAACAGTTTCCACAAAGGTGTGTAGAATTCTCGAGTATATTTCACCCGAGTCAAGATGTGTGGAGCTCACAAATAGACTTGTCTCCAAATGAGCTACCGCCTATCCAGTTGGATAATATCACGGCTTAACAAATAATGATACCTCTAAAGGAAAATAGGTTTATAATGTGAGATTCATCGAGAGAATTCTTCTACCATATATATATAAATAGTGAAGCTCAGCTAAACGATATTACAAACCTATTTGATATTTCAGATACGTCGAGCTGAAGAGATATGGATGTATAAATGCAAATACCCGAACTATATATACTGATATATATTCGACAAGAACATTCTAAAGGAATTTAAGAGGAAATCTTCCAGCTCCTTCACGATACAAGACGCTGAAAATGAAGTGGGTAATGCATTTCAAACGATTCGAAACTGAAAATCTACATCCATTTTCCGAAGCAAGGCACATCATGGCAATGGAATTCTACTATATATTCCATGAGGACATTGAGGGGCCAATATTCTGCATATCTCACGGCAGTTTCTCGCCCTTGTGTGTACGTCATCATTGCCAACCTGTAGTAGATTTCCCGAAGGGTTTGTGGGAGAGACGGGAAAGGGAAAGGTGGGGGAAGGAAGGGAAGTTGGATAAAGACATGTACACTCACCCTCCTGGTGTGGATTGGAAAATGTCAAGTGGTGGATAGCTTATTGAAGATCGGGTATGCGATGTAGATCGTGAGAATTACTAAACGCAAGGAGTTTTGGAATTTGCAGGACCAGTCGGATTCGGTATCTCAGTGACCCACGATCACAAATCAATGAGTGGGTTATAGAGGAGGTATAAATCTGGTGATTAATCAATACTGAATAATGAGGCATGTGCTTGAATTCGAATAGCTTGGTTAGCTTGCCGAGGCTTCTTCAAGCATTACGCCAATTCTACTTGTTGTCCAAGGTTTTAGAAAATGTATGTTCACATCGTGGGGGTAAAAGATAATTGTGAATGCACCAGGAAAAATTGTGCAAATGATTTATATACGTATTCAATCATCTGTTAAAAATGTTACTCTGAATACAAACACATTTTCTGATATTGAAATAGAAGATGATTCAGATGACCAACCTGAATGAAATACAGTGTGTGATGGTATGTGAACGATCCTACAAAGAAGTTTTTATATTCCTTTTCATACTTGTATCCTCGTATTTATTAATGCAATACCATGATAATAGATTATATCTCTTTCACAGTTCACAAAATAAGCGATTCAAAGTAATCTCATAAGTCCTAGAACATTATCTAAGGTTGACCCAGTTGCCATGAGGCACTAACTAGTGAAATGATTCATACCATTCACAAAGGATGTGAAATTTTAATAATCTAGTGGCAGGGACAACATTGCAGTGAATCGCCTATACAAAAATCATTCTTTGAAATTAAACATTACCATCAATTTGCACGGATTTCTTTATAAATGCAAACGTGAATCGTGCCCAAGTGTCCGTGGAATAACTTTTCAGATTGTACCGAATGCACTTCATCAATATATATAGTCAACATTGAGTGAATAATTCTGAAAGCAAATCTGTTGAACGCATTCATTCATTGACATCTTTATAAATCGGGCAATTGTGGGCCACTAATGAGATGGGATGGGTGAATCATCATTCTCACAATAATACGAAATGAACTGTGTGTTTGCCTCTCGTAGAGTCAGTCCATCAGTCAGATTACTCGGGAGGTTGTTCTAATGATGCACGAGCGAGGCAACATCCCTCCAGTGACTTTCAAGTGTGGATGGGGAGGGGGTGATGTGGCGGGGGTGACCGGGAGGAAGGGGGGGATTGGGGAGAAGAGGAGAAAGCGCGGAAAGACTTGAACTTTGCTCCGCGTGCAAATTGGAGTGGCAATGACGAGCAAATTCTTCGCCATTGAGAGTTGAGACGCGCACTACACATAGTATGCGCATATATATTACACTCCAGTCGTCATTGACGATCATATTGGGGATATAATAACCGAATGTGAAATGAAGCACTCTATTTCATTGTTACTGATATTAATTAAATCGTAGCGTGATATCACATCATTTGTAATCGTCATACAATTAAAATAGGCATCGTTATTTTTTAACGACGACTCACAGAAGTATGTTTTACATTATCACATTTTGTAGTATGTGTAGAATGAAGAGGAGATGAGATATTCTTTTGATCTACGAGAATGAAAAGTGAATATAGAATGCGTACGAAAAACTCGAATGGTATAGTAACACACGAGCAATATTCCAAAACAAATGAGGATAATTATCTATAACAAAAAAAAAACATTCGGGGAAGAAGAACGTAGAACTGACAGATTTGGAAATGAAATCCAGACTCGGCAAAATTGATTTGACAACATCGGAAATGGTGTTCCAGACACGTAACGTGGAGGAGACAACATTTTAGAAAAATTTCCAATATTAGCCGAACCAAGAATAAAATGTACTATTTGTAAACATTGCAAGGCGACGCCGCACGTTTTTTTGTATTGATAAGCAGTGGAATATCTATAATGTCGACTATTCAAACACACACACACACATATAATATATATATATATATATATATATATATATATATATATATATATATATATATATATATATCACTTTACTGATGCGATGTGATTCAATAAACGATATGTATGAATGTAATAATATTGTGAACAAAGCTTCAGCTAGAACACTTCCATAGAATTAGAGATCAAAGGAAATTCAACACAGTATGGGAACTATACGATTTGTCTAATTGATACGACTGAAGGTATGGCAATAATTTTATAAAGTAGCTCTCAGTAGCCCATCATATGCTTTACAGTAGTTCAATAGTTGTACTAGATCAATTTCAAATAAATAAAATAATTGAAACCGCCAATAATCATCGGTACACCAGTTTGACATAGTTTCACCTAGTTGGCATTTACAGTTCAACCGTTTTTGTTCAATCCATTCTTAACAATCAGTCGATGTTGTTCTTCCCATTTGATAATTTCGGAATCTGCCTTTCGAAGTTGGTAACTATGTGTCCCTAAACTTGACACCCACGCCCAGAATAGCATGTGTCAAAACCCGGAGTTATATTACAGGCGTACACGTCCATGCCAATCCAATCCAGAAATCCAGAAGTGGAATCGAAGCGTAAATATAAATCTTTATTGAAGACTATGTTACGTTACACATGATTGCCGTACGACACATTCAATAATAATCAAATATAAAATTAATGAAGTGGAAAAACACACAATGATGATGAATCACACATGAATTATTGATAAAAAATGATTGTAGGACATAATGAGAGAGGAATCGATAGTTTCATGAAAAAGTGTTAATATAAACAGTGGTACGAAAATAATATAAAAATGATGAAAAAAATGACGAATAATCATGCTATGAATTTGAGTATGGATGTTTTCTTGAAATGGCAATAGATCCTTCCGAAGCTAAAATTCCTATCAATTGTATAAATTCATGTTTCGATAAAACTTCCTACAAAATTCTACAAAAACACTTGTGAAAGTGCCCCCAGCGCAGTAACGCTAGCAAAAGTGTTTTTAACTGTACGAAATCTTACCCAATGCAGACCTTTCGGATTTCGATGATCGCAAGGATACACACAATTCTCCGTGCAAACGGACATTGCCATACGGCAGCGAAACTCACCTGGAAATAAAGAAAACATGACTATTAGACAGATAATTAACATTTATTATTCAGAAATAATTCTGTATATATTGTCAATGTATTTTCTGAATGTATATGTGTGTATTCTCACTCATTCTCCCAGTGTATTTCATGTGTATCTTTGCACATTTTTGTGTATTAATATCGATCAAAAACATTGCATCTATGAGAGAAGATCTGCATCTCACTGAATCGCAGAAGACAACGACACACTTTATTTCAAAAAGTCTCACCGTCGATATGCCCATGACTGATCGGATTGACAACACACACATAGAAATAGAAACAGCAACCATAGAAAATATAGATTGACACAATACTCAATACAATGTGGATGTAGTTAAATATATGACGGAAATGTATATACACCATTTAAAAAAAGGTTCACGAAATGTATAAGAATGAATTCAGTAGCCTACATTTTCCATTGAATTTAATATACACGCATATTCTCTCCATATGGGCCTATATATGTAAATACATATACATATATGGATGTTTATGCACACTCTAATTTTTTACATGCTCACAATATAAAAATGTTCAAGTCTAAGGTAGTCAGAGTGATCTTAGTGATTTGGTGACAGTGCAATAGGGCATCACAGAACTCTGATTCGATCAAATATAATGCCACTGTGATATGTTTTGAAACACCAATACATATTTGAAAATTATCCCGTTTGGTGATGAGATATGAAACCTGAAACGAAAAATCATCATTACAACGTTTTGTACAACAAAATTAATTATTGATGCTAAATAACCTCCTTTATATTGAATCGAATAATTTTAATCAAATAAACACTGATCCACTTTATCGAACACATTCGAGTTACACGAATCATCCAAGGGTGCTAACCGATTGCCATTTTCATCCCATCTTTAATATATTATATGGGTACACCGAGTCCACAGTCGATCGACCAACTCGAAGAGAAGATTAATTTGATAATAAAAAAGAATTGATTACGATGTCTAAATTGTGCTAGACGAAGCGAAAAACGACCCGTATTTTCTATATTCAACGTGCATACAATGAAAACCCAATTGATACCTAATCGACTCGATCATCTCCCCAGCCATGAATCAAATATATTAAAATAACGATTCCGCAAGAAGCAGTGCTTGAATGCAGAAATTCGGCTAGAGACAAAAAAAAGGGTGGATTATTATAAGAAAATCGGGTCGGATGTAATACCGTTTGCATGAAGTAAAAAGAGAAATCCTTTTATAAAAGCGGAATTATCTGGGTTCCTGGCATGTGTGCCAGCCAGCCAACAAATCGTTTCACCTATTTATGGCACATTGACAAAGTTTATAGAACCTAGACCACGCGCACAGAATCTTACCCCGAGACGGACAGGAAATGGAGATAAATGAATTTCTATAAATATAATAATAAACGAGTCTACATGTTTCGATTCGTACAGTTTATATCCACGGTCATGGTCTGTCAACAAGCTAGAGTATCCCCATCTAATCTGAATCGTCGATGGGGTCGGTCAAAAATATACAACCCACGATCATGTTAATCGCGTTCTAATTCAAATGATTTTATTAAATTAACTCTTTCTCAACTTCAAACTAGTAAATTAAAGATTTTCAACTTGTTGTAGTTCATTCTAAGTTGTGAATTTATTGAGACGCGGTCATGGGTCATATCTTAACCGTGGCAACCCACTTGTAAGTTGTACGTTTTGTAAGCTGCGGTCATTGGGCCTGTCTTAATCTGGGTATAGCCAACTTGTTGTAGTTAATCGTAAGTTGTAGGTTTTGTATTCCGCGGTCATTTCAGTACAAACAGCCATATATGTATACAAATATTACATTTTTCCACGAATTCACTGAACGATATATTTTTGTTGTCCTGAGTACAACAATGAGAATTTTGTAGGACAGTTCATCGTATTGGTATACTGCATTTCCGATAATTACTGTAGACTTGTTCGTAATCACGACTGAAGAGATCAAGTGGAGAAAAAAGTGTGGATTTTATTGGAATTGTCACGTTCATACGACTCGTGAAAAATATGGGTCATGCAAAAAGTTAGTTCGCCAGAAGTTTAACCTATAAAAGTGTATGATACCACGACGTATGATACTAACGAGACCATACATAACAGACAGCAAATAAAATGTTCGTGCTAAAACGAGTTCATAAAAACGCTATTGTTATATAAACAGTTGAACGCATACTACGATGAAATGTAAGCTAAACGAAGAATCGTAGTCAGACTACATTTAAATGTAACGAAATGCAAATGAGAAAACGAGGAAAATGTAAATAAAACGAATCATATTTGAATACATTCACATAAGATCTTTTGAAATGTGAAACCAAATATGGGATGTACATATTACTGTATCAATGCACTGCACATAATGACATATATTAGAAAAACAAATCAGTACAGAACGCATGAACAATTCGGTGTTTTTACTTTTCCACCGAACAATTGTATTTGTCTAATAAAATAATATTGAGTGTTTTGTTCACTACATATGAAATTACTATCCGACATAACCAAGCAATGAGTAAACTGAATATGATGAATGACATTGTCTAGAAAAGCAATGTTTATCTGATTCACATGAAAACAGTTGATGTACATTTAGGTTCAGATGAGATATTGTATAAGTAATTTTCGTGTTCATCAACAAAAATCCAACTAATTTTCAACTTACAAATCCAACTATTTCTAAAGAGAATCAATTACAGCCTGGATCATAGCTATGTATCATGTAAGTTTATCATTGTGAACTTTTACATCATCTGCATTGTGTATATGACATGATGGTTTGACATGAAAATGAATGATATTGATAATAACTGATAATACTGGTGAAACATTACAAATCCTCACTTGTATTTACACAGTCTAGTTGGACCGTGAGCGTCCTGTAATGCGGATTACAAACACAGACAAACTAAGTCTCGTATCACATCATAATTCAAAATGATAGATTCGATCATGTCTTAACGGAAAACAGAAGTGTATGTGAAAATGAAGAAGAAATATTGTCTGCGCTATATAACTGTGCGAACACATCTACATCTTATCTAAAGGTTTATAACGTATTTCGCACGTAATTGGTTTGGCATTAATCCATAATTCACTCACATATCCACATAGGGCAATCTGCCATGTTGAAAATGCGTACATTCAAATGGGAATAGGAGGCGTCAAAGCCAAAAATCTCCGAAGAATAAGTGAAGAATATCACAATTGTTGGCGGATCGAAATTCTCGAGCGCGTATGATAAGAAGTGGTGGAGACGATCGATGTGGACCGCCAACTCTCGCGGTGTGTTCATGTGTGCGTTGGGGGTGAGGATGACATGTAACCTCAGCGATGGATGCCTGAATGGGATGACGACGAAAAGGAATGGCTGATGTGCGAACATGCATCAGTGGTCACATACAAAAGAATTCGCAGAAAACTAGAGAGATATAGGAAAACATGGAGAGACATACATGTGCCATGGGGAGTGTAGGAGGTTGAAGAAAGAAAGGTACATATACGATAATATACACAAATTTATAAAAATGGTTATCTATATATATATATATATATATATTTTAACAATCTTTCTCTTTCATCATTTTCTAAAATGGTAGACACGAATTGTATTCAAGCATTCTATAAAATAATATCTATATTTTCAAAATAAAATCCCAGTCAGGCTAACACTGAGAAATAAACGCGTTCTCAATGCCGAGTGAAAAAAAAACATTCGTGTTTTTGAAAGATCGAAAGTCGAGACAGACGTGGGAAGACGTAGATGGAAGAGCGCGGTTGAAAGAGAATTGTTAGGAGGCGTTGAGAAAGTAACGCACTGATCTCACCAGGAAATGGAAGTGCCGGGAGGAAGGTTTTCGACGCATATTGGTGGTTGGGACGGGAAAGAGATGGGCACATTTTGACGTGTTCCAAACGGGCACAACAATATTTCTTGTATATACGTTATAAATACACGCGAACTGAAGTGAAATGTATTAGATGTGAAATGTCTATCTATTTGTTCAGGATACGAACCGGAAGTTTGATATGTTTTTATAGTATTTCTGGAAGTTGGCGTATGGTAGGTTTATTTATAAATCGAATTCATCTGAAATACTTATATTATTATAAGTTTTGTATCTTGATGAGAGCTTTTAGAACGATTGATTTCTTGACGAGCAAACCGCTGAAAAACTTGTTAACATAAGTGAAATTCTGAAGTCAGTTACATGAAAAATGTATAACGGTAAATGATTTCCATTCGGATTTTTAAAAAACGGATTCAATTAATTGAATTCTTGATTCTATACTTCAGGTTTATTCATTGAGACCCTCTGAACTCATAAGACTATTCGTAAAAAGTATGAATCACATCGTTATCATGATATCGATGAAGATGTATTAGATACTTCACGGAGAAACGAGATGATATTTTCGAAAATATGGATGTTTTCAATCAGAAAGTTAATTGGATGATATGAATAGCATATTATGAAACCAATTTGTCCACTTTGGTTCTAATTAACATTCTGAGATCACTCTGAAGATTAACTGAGAATTTTCCACGAAAACGAGTGCACGTTTTCAGTGAGGATTTACATCACATTTCGTCACATTTCAGCAAAAGTGTCGTATAGAAATTGAATCAAATAAAATTTCGAACAGTATTTTGACCAAACTTCTGAATCAATAATCAATTTTTTTTCGAAAAACTATTGACAGAACTTTGTATACGTATTCCAATTAAAATGTGTACTATAGGTAATTTCAACAAAAGTTTTTGGAACGAACACATCGACTGTGCTCATATTTGTATAAACCAACTTCCAGAAAAAAGTTGCGGGAAAAAAATAACAAAACGTTGAGAAGAGTTGCAACAAACTATTAATTGAAACATGGATGAATTTGAAATGTCGCAACCCTGTCACTCAACCTCACCAACTGGACTGAAATATTCGAATATAAATTAATTCAGTTATTGAACTTTCATTCACATTAGTACCTGTCGTTAAAAAATGTGGAAAATATATCTAAAATACATCTCAATAATTATAAATGACCTCATTAGTTGGTGAAGCGTTGATATATCACTCGCTGAATTTCAATTCAAGTATACTTGAATTCAATTCGTCTCGATTCAACTTCCATTTCAACATCAAGTCTACACAATAAATCTGAACACGAATTCACGAAGCAGTCAAATCGTACAAATACGCGTCAAATCGATGAAAGTACTAAATTTATTACACACCAATAACTTTTTGGAAGAAGCACTTACTTCGTCGTGTCTTTCCATGCATTCATACAATTTCATTACATGCCTATATGTGCGGATGAAAATCTAAATTCAACGAATGCGTCTTTCAGCAGCCCATTGGGAAATCAAAAATGCTAATGTTGAAAACCTAATCTGTTATAGACTAATCAAAGTAAAAGAATGAGAGAATTGATTCTTTTCACATAATACGCTACAATAATGAAATATAGATAATCGAATAAAGTATCGAAAAAGACAAACGACGACGAAAATGGATGATAAGAGCGAATTCCGTTAGAACGAACAAAGTATGTATATATATGAAAGAATAGTGTCAAAAGAAAACAAATGTACGAATCATTCTCGTTCGAAAGATGTCTTCAATCTAAAAACAAAATCTGGATGATACATCTTTTTGAAATATATGTTTATACACACGTGTGTGGCTTGTAGTCACTTGCATATTGGTTTTCTACTGGAAATGAGACGAGAGAAACAAGTTCCACATGAGTAAAAATCCAGCGTGAATGGCATCACCCAATCCAACTCGATAGTAAGTTATTGGACACCCAATGCAGTAAGACAAGTAGAATGGAAGGAACTTTACCGATTGCTCCCCGCTCGAACGGGATTTTATGTTTCCTTTCGGGACTGCCCTAAACATACCCTCATGGAACCCTAGACATATTACAAGGTGTGCGTTGAGAATACATTGACTGTGCTTCCATTGTGTATCCATAGAAAAAAAATCTAGGGAGGGATATGGGTCTACACCCCACAATATATTTTATTACTCGAATATGCAATTGGGTGAAATTCTTTTCTAGACGATGGATAACCTGAGTATGAAAAGTATAGACAATTACTTACAATTCTTACAATCTATCAGACAAGTTTATTCATTTTCTGAAACCCGGCTCCTCCACGTGTGTTATAGTGGGTTACGTCCACAATAGGAACCTTTTACACGAAACTATGTCTAGACCATTTTTTTTATATAATATTGAATAATTTTCAAGAAGCTGGTCTGAACCAATAATAATAAAACTACTTCACTCGAATAATTTCGGGAAATATATTTCTGGAACGATTAAAATTGGAACCAACTGTAGGAGTACAACCCTAATTGAAACTAATGTTCACATTCAGAGTTGATTTTCCGAAAAGAAATGTATTTCCTAGAAACCTGTTATCGTTAGAAATATTACAAATCAAATTAATATTTTCGAATAACTGTGAGTGGGCCTATTTAAATGATCTCTCATGAGAAATCATGATACCTTTTTGAAATTTGAACATGAATATTTCGAATTTGAGTTCAGGAACGCATTGAAAGATGTACGTATAAATACACTTTCTTACCTCGTACTGGTGACAATTGTGATGATTTGGGGCAGATTGTGGCGAGGAACCTGACATTGAAATAATATTCAAAGAAGTGTTAGTGCGGACGGAAGTGTTGAGAGAAGGTATTTGAGAGTCTCTGATGGTAGTATTTTTATTGGTTATCATTTGTTTTCTTCATACTCGTTCCTGTTTGGAGTGTTGCTATTTAGTTTAGGGCCTTGCCATCACACTTTTGTGCAGCCGTGTATGAACATTGAAAAAGAATAAATAATTATTCCAATATTATGTCGTAGATTGCTAGTATTTACATGTACAGAGAATTAGGTAGCATCTGAGGTTAAAAAAGCATCAACTTTTCAAATGGCATCAGTAATGTGTCATACCGTTTTGATTAACTAATTTGGATTCACCAGATTCAGAAGAGCGCATACAGTTCACCATCAAATAAGTTTAGCCATAATTCAATATATAATATCGCCTGATTTTAGCTTCTTCCTCGGGATTTTCTCTCTCAATTTTCTATTAGAAAAGAAGCTCAATACTTCCTTACAAAACTTCGTGGTCTTGCTCTTATCATTTTCTCCAATTAATCTTTTCATCTGGGGTCTTTGCAGAATCCAAAATGGATCAATAGATCTGATTGACCTTTATAAGTTTTTATTATACTTGAAATAAAGAACAACGATCTTGATTGGTTGGATCAAAAGTTGCTCTGAAGAAAATGCAATAAACTTGAGCACGTTTTAAGCACTGCAATGGCATGTGCTAGGCCTATATTGTATGTACATTGTCTAGAATACAGAGTTTTGTTTCACATTATTTAAACATTCTGCAATGATAGCCTAGATCGAGGTTTTGATACTTGATGTGTAAAGACAGCAATCTTGTAAGAAAAGTGATCACAACAAAATTATTCGTGGGGTGAAATGAATGATAATATCAACTGAATAATAATGGAGTGAATATTTGCCTATATTAATTGCTGCATGGTATTATAATAATTAAGAGTCTCTAAAGTCTAAATCAACCGTTTGATATGATAAAACGGAAGATGAAATCTTCACTCGAACATGATTCTAATAACAGAACATATACGAACAAGATTATGTATGTAAATATATCTGAATATATATATATATATATATATATATATATATATATATATATATATATATATATATATATATATATATATATATATATACTAGATGAATAATGATGTAGAATCTACAGAAAAAAAAATCATAACATACAAATTACCTCTCTAAACCAAATCGTAGCTCAAACTAGAGTTATTACGCTTCAATTTATTGTTTTTCTGTAATGTTTGGAACAAATAATTCATCCCACTGTGGGCATATTGCAGTGAAGCATCAAACAATAAATCTAGATTGCTGGAAATATTTGCAGCTCACTATATTCGCGGATCCGTTTTTTACACCGTATAGGCCTACCAAAATATATCTATGGAAGATTCCTTCTCTATTAGACCCAATCCTCTCAATCACACACAAACCTTCTGGGAACGGATCATGAGTTTAATCCTTCACAGAGAGAAAATAATGTATTTGTGAATGTTTTGAAGTGGAACTGTTCACTTTTGATTTGATCTTCATCAAAGTGTGTAATTATATACAAACTATTCATCGCCACAGGCCGTATAAGGTTTTTGACGTGATGCAGATAATTATTCATCAAATTTTAAAAAGGGATCAGAAAAATGAAAATATACGTAGTCATAATAAAAAAAAACAAGTTCACAAAATCAAGAATTTGTATTCATCAAAATCGCTCTACCATAACCTCAACAATGAATTTTTACGCATTACCAAAGTCCCTCACTCACTGAATACAAGACTGAATAGAACTGACAATACTAGCTGCCATGAGAATATTTCCCAACTGAAAGTTTCTAAATATGATGAAATTGAATATAAAATCATAGACCAATAAGTTCTGTCTTACATTGGAAACATTGAAAATATCAATGTGATTTAATCATCTTTTCAAAACTTTGAAATTGATGAATGAAACATCATTCATTACCCAACCATATGGCTCGTTCACTCATACATAGTTTTCTAGTTTCTTAGCCAGGAAAGCTTGACTTCAATCTCAATACTGCTGAAATGTTTCCTTCTAACAATAATCTATATTCGAGGTAAATACATGACTGAAAATTGCATTTGTTACAAATTTCTCAAAATTGTCAAGCGCTACAGATCGAGGCAATTGTAAATTGTCCTGATATCGGATTGATTATTTTCGGATATAAAAGACGATCACGTTTCACACAATATTACAATATATAAATATACAAATGTAATCACATTTTATATCTCATATGAATGCGATGATACATATTACGTTCATTTTTTAACGGCACATGCAGCGGATAAGCATTTGAAAACAAAGTAATATCATTCATTTATTCATCCAAAACTGACTTTTGTTAACAAGTGAGCCTGTAATTATATGGTACCAACTTTATTTACAAATTAAATCAATCTGTATAATTGTCGCACTCAGTTATATATTCGACGACACTGCAGAATCCATCTACATGTGTTGTTGCGAGAGAAAAATCGATTCACACAGATTTACGGGCGAGTACCGTTCCACAAAGCGTGTAAAAGTGTTAAGCAAAACCAAAGCTTTTCACACTAGACCAATAAAAAGCGGAAAAGTTTAAGAATGACAGAAAAAAAGAAAGTGTATTCTGTTCAACATTCTCGACAAATAAAAACCTATATGTACGTGTTTTCACTTTTTTCTTTTTCCCAGGATGCCTATGATGCACTATACACTGATCTTCTTTCGAACGCAATAACTTTGAGAAAACTTACTCTATTATGGCCTGTAGGGGGCCATAGCGCCTCACGACCAACAGTAAAGAGACATAGTTCTGTAGATTTGATATCTCTAATGGAAAAGGCGCCCCAACTAGAAGTAAGACAGGAATGTTGTTTCATACGTACATAGAGCAAACTTATGTGTACACATTGTATGACTACAGAAATATGCCAACATATAAGAACACTAGGCTACTATATAGGCCTAGGCGAGATCACTTGCATATGATGAAATCAACCATTTTTGCGATGCTAAATCCACTCTGGATATTGAAGCACCACACACAAGTTGAATGAACATTTTACTATGTATGGTTACATATAAGAACTTTACGAAAGGAATATGCTTCATTTACAGTGGACATAATTAATGTGCGATTTTTTCCATTACACACACATACAAAAAAATTGAAATATATATATATATATATATATATATATATATATATATATATATATATATATATATATATATATATATATATATATATATATATATATATATATATATATATATATATATATATATATATATATATATATAAAATAAAAGTAACCACCCAATGTGCATGTATAATGATCGGTTCCAAAGAAATTCTTAATTACTATACCCTCTATGGATCGAATCAACATCCAGTCTTTTAGTGTCCGTACTGTGTTCTCTTACACAACTTCTGTCGGGTTTATTGAGTGAGAGGGAGTGTAAAGAAAGAGAGGAAGTAGCCGAGAGAAAAAAAGTTTATTGCACTCAAGTATAAAAGAAATTTACTTTGGTTCTCAAGTTTTCGACTTTTTTCTCTCAGTTGAAGTTTTACTGCCTATAACTAAACTGAAGCATTGCACATGACTTATCAAGCTATGTCGAACACGAATCTCACTATCTCAAATTCGGGGAATAAATATCGTCATTATTCATTAAATCTAGTTTCAGGGTTGTGATGTCCTTTAATATATTACACTGGAAGGTAGCCATCACTACGCAGGCCGGACGAATTAAATTTTGATTCGATTTGATAAGTTCTCAAAACGGTTTCCATTAAATCTCCGAATATGGTTCAAACATTTCATAAAAATTATGAAACAAATCACTCATGATCACTCGAATTATACAGTTAGCATAACAGAATATAAAGCATCTACAACAGTCGGTGCGTCAGACGATGTACAAATACAACAGCTCAATGAATTCATCATACTTTGTTTACGAACAGAAAATTAATTCATCGCAAACTTCTTCGGCAACCATATTTTCACAGACAAACTATCCTACGCAAGTTGAACAGCATTCAAAAGTTATATCATTAATCAAATAAGAAGTTAAATATTATTGTTGGAGTTTGAAAACCCAACTTGAATACCAAAGAAAATTTACAGAACTCAAGACTATAGGTAGTTTTGGTCACATAAAGTGGTCAATCAAGTCTAATTAAAATGTATTATGAAGAGAAAGTAATGACATTGTTAACACTAACATTCATTCTATGGTTCCTCATCTAACTTAGATCTGTGTTGTTTTGTGGCATTATCGGGGGGTAACTTTTTTTTAATGAATTTCAGACATTTCAAAAATACCCATTAGAATAACATGGCGGAAAAAAAAGAGAATATTTTTATTTTCCGAAAAAATGAAATTTTGCGTGAAGTTGAATTACATTTTGATACACATTTCTGAAAAGTTTCAGCTTGATCGGGTCAGCCATTTTGAAGAAAAAACATGAAATGTACTAAATTGGTACCACTCGAAGCAGTTTTTACCCATACTATTACTATTCGCTCGTCTAACAACGCATATATGGCGTTTTCCTAGTTATTTCAACAAAACATTGCATGTGACAGCAAATGTGTAGCTGTAACTAATATAATAATAATTTCAATATTGAATTGATAACTCTACTGAGTATATAAATGATGCGTATAGGCCCAACGCTGATAACAAATTTCTTACTTCACTTTCTTTCTGACTTCAGTTTCTTCCGCAAGCAATAATTGACTAAGCCACGGGGGCGGCTGATTGATCATCTTCTATAGCTCAAAACATTTTCATGGATAATCAGGAAATGGTTTTGGAGATGTAAAT
Organism: Brachyptera putata; assembly: GCA_907164805.1. Taxonomy (NCBI): domain Eukaryota; kingdom Metazoa; phylum Arthropoda; class Insecta; order Plecoptera; family Taeniopterygidae; genus Brachyptera; species Brachyptera putata. Next base: position 3,730,869 of record OU015468.1, read on the forward strand.
TCGGAAAATATCAGTGAAAATAACATGGAAGACGTGGAGAGTATTCTCTTGAAATGTTATAAGGACCATGAATATTATGAATATCATGAATATTATGTATATTATGTTATATGAATATTCGATCAATTTCAAGTTCTGCTATACGGTACGTGATTTTAGAAATATCCGTGAGAATAACACGGTGAACTTAAGGGAAAAGTATTTTTTATCTTTCTTTGTCAATGTTTCAAAGACAGTACGTAACATATATAAGTTTCACGAAAATCTGGCGCACTGTTCCAAAAACAAAGTGAAACAAATTACGATTCATTGTAATATCTAGCCAAACAAGCTGCATATTTTGGGGGGTTCATTTCGATAGACTTAGATAACGGGACTACAACCGCCCCTAAAGCGAATATATTCTATTCTCAAAGACCCCACCAAGCTCCATGATGGAAAATGGAGACTCAAATGAAAGTAGTAACTATCTAGTATTTGAATGGTATCTTCAGCATGTTGATATGGGCAAATTTGTTTCCAGATGAGCGTGGCATATTTTTCCATTTCGTACATCGAAATATATGAGATGCGTTGATGAGATAAAAGCTTATTCCACTACGTATTTCTGGATAGTGTGGAGGGGTCGGTCGTGCCTGTTGTGAAGGAACCATGCAGGATTAACCTGAATGACAGAGGGAATCAAACCACGGTCTCCTGAATGACGGTTCAGCGTGCTAACTTGCTAATTGTCTCAGTATTCTGTGATGATGTTATCATGTGGGTTGTATTTATGTAGGTATATGTAAATACAAATATAACACGTTTATAATCAGCATATTCATTCATGCATATATTGACGAAATACACAACAAAATACTATATATATTTCAAACGGTTAATATAGTTTGGCTCAGTTATATAAGATTAACCCGAGAAAGGTAGGTGTACAAACCGGTAACTAAGACTATGGCTTCAATATGCAAATGTTTCATTTCTTTAATGGTGGGAGGGGGGAGGGGGAGGGGGGAGGGGGGTGGTGAGGGCTCTCGGCTTAAGCCGCACGGCATTACCAACGATAGCTAATCCTTAAAAAGGAAATTCGATGTACTTTCTGTAACACGCCAGGGACTTCTCTAGAAAGTGAATTAAACATATTCAGGAATATGAAGCAATTCGGCGAAGAAAATGAATAAATGTTCATGATTTACTTATTTATTTCTTGTAATTCCTTACAGAATTTTATTTGATATATATTATGGGTTGAATTTAGAATTAAGGTAAAACTGCACCAACAACGTAACATCATAGTAGGGATTCTCCATTCAAAAACAGTCGAGCAATATAATAATGTGGAACATTTTTTAAATTTCACTAATAAACCTTAATTCTCGATATACCGAAAATATAATATAATCCGATTAAATTTTGTGGTTTGAAGCGTCAATCACAACGTTCAATTATATAACCATCACAACATATATGTATATGTATTATCGATTTTATTAATGGCACGGAAATATTTTCCAAACAATAGAAATAAACACCAAATAGAGAATGAGAGAATTTCTAGTGTGTACCATGAACACGTATCGCGAGCAACAGAAAGAGAAAATAAAATGTTCTGTGGTGATTTTAACCGTTGGTAAAAAAGGTTCTACACTATAGTAATACAAGGAAGTCTAACAGAATGGTTGAAATGTCTGAAATGTTGAAATGCGAAATGCAAGATTGGTTATATAGTGGATCTCCGGGGAAAAACATTATGAAATGAATTCATGCGTTAAAATACATCAGTATCAAGGCAATGATATATAGGTCTGCCGGGAAATCTGCATTCGCATTTTCATCTGGAAAACACTGTTCACGAGATGTTGTATAGCAATTCTTTACGAGAGAAGACAATATTTAGTTTTGAAAAAAAAAACGCAGTGAAGAATGAATATAATGTTTGGGCAACGAGTTGGTGGAACAAGGTAGCGATTATTACAAATAAAGTACGCGAATCACGATTTGTATTACTTTATTGGTACATTATTCTGCACTAAAGATGTTTGATTATCTATGTAAAGATCCGACGATGTGTGTAAATCTGTCCACACTGTCCACATGTGAATTGTAGTAATTCGTTTTGAATTATATTTGAATCTGAAACAATGTACCCATACAGAAAATTTATGAAAATGAGAATTTATGAAACTTGATTCGAAACCGTGTTATTTGTTTAGATGAAGCTATTCATCTCGCAAACCAACATTCAACTATCTTCATAAGCTAGCGATCACGTGAGCATTTTGATGCTACTCACGACTTCGAAAAAAAATTTCCAAAGAAAATCATAAATTTTCCAGGGGGGTATTCAAGAATTTTTTTACGGAGAACCAGACATTGGATCGGAACGAAATTAGGATTTTATGCATTCAAATGAACGTACCTTCATTTCGATACCTTACACGACTCTGTGAGAAATTTTCCAAAGAGAATCGTGAATTTTCCGACACCCCCATGCGCGAGAGGGTGTTCATGATTTTTTTTTGGAGAACCAGACATCGGATCGGAACGAAATGAGAATTTTACGCAATCAAATGAATGTACCTTCATGTTGATACCTCACACGACCCTGTGGAAAATTTTCCAGGGAAAATCATACATTTTCCGACACCCGATCTGCAGTAGGTTGTTCAAAACATGTTTGCCGGAGAACCATTCATAGGATTGGGCCAAAGTTAGATTTTTTCGCATTCAACTGAATGTACCTTCATTTAGATACCACACACGGCCCTGTGAAAACTTTTCCAAAGAACATCGTAAGTTTTCACACCCCCGATCTGCAGGGGGTTGTTCAAAACATGTTTGCCGGCAAACCAAACATTGGATTTGGCCAAAATTAGATTTTCTCGCATTCAATTGAATGTACCTTCATGTTGGTACCACACACGACTCTGAGAAAAAATTTCCAAAGAAAATCGTAAGTTTTCCAACCCCCATCTGCAGGGGGTTGTTCAAAACATGTTTGCCGGAGACCCATACATTGGATCAGACTGAGGTTAGAATTTTTCGCAATCGATTGAATGTACCTTCATTTTGATACCACACACAATTCTGAGAAAAATTTTCCAGAGAAAATCTTGAATTTTCCGACCCCCCCCCCCCCCCCCCCATCTGCAGGGGTTTTTTCAAAACATGTTTGCCGGAGAACCATACATTGGATTGGGCCAAAGTTGGAATTTTTCGCAATCGATTGAATGTACCTTCATTTTGATCAAACATGGCTTCGACAAAGAAAAAACTGAGAAAATCGTAAATTTTCCTATACCCCTGTGCGCGAGGGGGTGTTCAAGAATTTTATAAGGGAACCAGACATCGGATCGGAACGAAATAAGAATTTTCCGCAATCAATTGAATGTATCATTGATGGTATCATTTTGATACCACACACGACCCTGTCTAAACTTTTTCAGGGAAAATCATAAATTTTCCGACACTCGATCTGCAGGGATTTGTTCAAAACATGTTTGCCGGAGAACCATACATCGGATCGGACTGAAATTAGAACTGTACGTAATCAATTTCATTTATTTCAATTTTGATACCACTCACGGCTGTGTAAAAACTTTTCCAAAGAAAATTGCAAATTTTCCTTCATTTTCAAAAATTTTTTTTACGGAGAACCAGACATCGGATCGAGCTAAAATCAACATTTTTGGCAACAGATATTCTGTACCTCCATTTTGATACAACACACAGCTTCGGCAAAAGAGTTTGACTTTTTTTCAAATTTTGGTTTTTTCCCCGTACTAGTACCCGTCCGACAGAAAAAAATCGACAATCTTCGATCGGCGATTGCTCGAGAACCCACGATGCGATCGGGCTGATTGTTCGATTTTCGGAAAGCTAGCGATCACGTGAGCATTTTGATGCTACTCACGATTTTCCAGAAAATTTTCCAAAGAAAATCATAAATTTTCCGAGGGGGTATTCAAGAATTATTTTACGGAGAACCAGACATCGGATCGAGCTAAAATCAACATTTTTGGCAACAGATATTCTGTACCTTCATTTTGATACCGCACACGGCTTCGGCAAAAGAGTTTGACTTTTTTTCAAATTTTGGTTTTTTCCCCGTACTAGTACCCGTCCGACAAAAAAAAATCGTCAATCTTCGATCGGCGATTGCTCGAGAACCCACGATGCGATCGGGCTGATTGTTCGATTTTCGGAAAGCTAGCGACCACTCGAGCATTTTGATGCTACTCACGATTTTCCAGAAAATTTTCCAAAGAAAATCATAAATTTTCCGAGGGGGTATTCAAGAATTTTTTTTAGGAGAACCAGACATTGGATCGGGACGAAATTAAAATTTTATGCAATCAAATGAACGCACTTTAATTTCTATACCACACGACTCTGGAAAGAAATTTCCAAAGAAAATCGTAAATTTTCCGACACCCCTATGCGCGAGGGGGTGTTCACGAATTTTTTTCTGGAGAACCACACATTGGATTGGGACGAAATAAGAAATTTTCGCAATCAATTGGATGGACCTTCATGTCTACGTTACACGGCTCTGGGAAAACTTTTCCAAAGAAAATCGTAAATTTTCCGACACCCCTATGCGCGAGGGGGTGTTCACGAATTTTTTTCTGGAGAACCACACATCGGATCGGAACGAAATAAGAATTTTCCGCAATCAAATGATTGTACCTTCATGTCGATACATTACACGACCCTGTACAGAGAACCATTTGCCGGAGAACCATTCATCGGATTGGGCCAAACTTAGATTCATAAGAATGTATATGCCTTGTGAAGCACAGTAAGATTTGATAGAGAAAATAGTTAATTTTCAAAAACTCACGAATCAATTCCTCTTAGAAATGTCCACAATTGAATGTACTATATCGCGGAGTGTAACTATACACCATGAGTTTTCCAGTGGAAAATAATCAATAATAAATTACAGAGTCGAACACATCTTACGTATCGGACATACCCAAAATACAGTTCCAGAGCAGTAATTCTGTATACAAATCGCGTTTTGAAAAATGAACAATGAAATTGGCGATAAGAACTGTTAATAGAAATATAGAATTATAGAAACTGCTGGAAAAGTTTTAGCAGAATTCACTCAAGGGATACGTTCGATGATACAGTTACATTGAGCATATTATTATACAGTACATCAACGCGTTTTCAATGTGAAACAAGTTGGAAGAAAACAAATAATCACGGTAAACGAATGTCACACTTGATGAATATATATATATATATATATATATATATATATATATATATATATATATATATATATATATATTCACTACGTTTACATATGTATCCAGGAAGAAGAGAAGGCGTGAACCACCAACGCGCTAGTGATATGTAATAGGGGAGACAGTCGCTCGGCACTTGCTAGTTTTGTCGAAACAAGTGTACCCACCGAATCAAGAAAGTTATAGAAATTCCACAATATATGTTATACAAATATAGTATATGCTATTCGAATGGTATATGTAAATTTCGAGAGTTGAGATATGAAATTGTGAACTACATTCAATTTGATTAAAAGCCACAGTTATATTATTAAGACGTCAGATGTGTACGAAATGTGATAGAAGTACGTGACAGTTGTGAAACCTTTGTGCACCACAACGGTGTGAGTTCTTGGTGACTTATTTATGCCTAACTGATGCCATGAATCGAATAATATGGGGAGTATATATATATATATATATATATATATATATATATATATATATATATATATATATATATATATATATATATATATATATATATATATATATATATTTTTTTTTTTTTCACCATTACTAGTGACTGATTTTGCCTGTTCACTGAATAAACAAAAGGTATCAAAGATGGTCGATTGGTTATATATAATAATAATAATTATCTGACCACGTTTCCAAATATAACATTGGGTCAGGGGGTGGGTGTTCCCACCAGCACTAGGGCCGCAGGATTGCTGGAAACCGGCTGGCCACGCCTGGCGTTTCATCCTCATCTTCCTCCTCCTCTTCATCTACTTCTGGTTGCTCCACCAATTCCTTCCACCTTGTTATATATATTCATTTATTCCTATTATCATTTATTCTATATATATATTCATTTGAATAAATGCATGTGTCTAATTCATAAATATGCGACTATACGGAAGTCATAGTGCATAGTCGATCCCTATATGGACATGAAATCAATTATTTCCTAAGGATCGAATTTTCGTAGACAGTATAGGGCTAAGCTATAATGTAATACTAAATGATGATGTATTAATAAGTTACATGTGATAACGAAAACAAGAATGTTATTGTATATACATCGAGATACAAATCACAGTTCTTATTCAATTTGATATTATCATCGAAATGCTTTGTGAGCTGTTGAAGTTTCATGCATTTCAATAGGTGGCAAGCATTAGGCTCTTCAGCAGTGCAACTGAATAAAACTGCAATATGTGCAACTGAAATCAGATCCTTCAAGCTTGCAATGTCGTGTCTGTGAAAATGAGGTAGTCATGCAAATGTCTCGTTTTACTTTCATTACATGTCATACTCGATGTTGGCCTACGTGTTTACATTTATAATACATATACGTGATGTTGTAGGTAAACAATCAAATAGAATTACTTACTGCTACAATTCTACCACCCTCCTTCCCTTCCACATACAATCCTACTCCATATCAATGCCTTTTAACGAGGGGGTAATGAAAATGCAAATTTTCTTGCGGGCTGAAGAAACGACCTCAAAATTTTTCTACACACAATTTTCTGCCTTTCATGCATATTCTACGATGGTAAAAAGTGTGTTGATATGTATATACATATATATACTCTGAACAAAGTGCTAATACAAACCTGTATACTTGTAACTGTTGTAAATACAGACTCTGAGGGGGATTAACAGGATAGTATACGGTAGACTGATTATGTAAACTGGGCAAGGGAAAAAGGCTAAAGCTATTAGGTCTTTGGTTTTAATTGAATTACAGCAATTCGTAAAGGGTTCACTTGAACGTTGGGTCAAAAAGGAGTATGTGGACCGTAATTCAATACGGAATATCTAATTCTTTAGTTTTTATGTATGCTGCTTGAGACCCCACCAAAAGCTAGGTTACAAGGGGGAAGAATGAGCGAGTGATAATGTAACGATGAAGTGATGATGGGTGAAAAGACGTTTACAAAACATGTATTATGCGGGACTTGAACCCACGTCCAACGGTGACTTCAGTTTCTACTTCAGTTGACTCATATATTTTACCGGTCAGATAAGACACAATGTTGTGTCAATTTGAATGACGAAAACTAGTGTCTCAATTTCAATAAATCTAGCAATTTTCTGATGATTTTTCATCACTTGAACATCCTACTTCCAGCCTCCAGTATTGCTATAGTAGTACAGAGAATGTGAAATGAAGAGAGTAATATACCCCATTCCTTTTTAAAGAAAAATCACACAATTCTAACAATACGTTAACACAGAGAAAAAAAATGATGATATTATGATAATATATGTGACCTTTACCAGATCATCCAGTTCTCACGTGCATGAACCGATAGTCTCAAAAAGATCTCGGAACATTCAAGTCATTTTTAGAAAACGGAATTTCGAATTCGACGGATTCGTATTTCAAAATTAAAATAGTTTCTCTTCCATACTGTATTATTTCAATGGAGAAATTTGAACTTCAACAAATATTATGAACATATATCCGTTAATTAAACAAGGCATCTCCATAAGGTTTTCAAACGAATGGTATAGCTAATGTTGACCATATCTGAGAAATATTTCCCAACTTCGTTCTTTATACACACGCATCCGCCATTTATATACCGGATTTTCTCTACGTTGATGTCTCGTGGGAGTTGGAACGGGTTGCTTGCTGTCTTCTTCAAACTTGAAAGTCGGAAAACAAACCGCTTCTTATAAGCTCTCGACGTTACGAGCTAATAAAGCACAACTGAAAAACTATGCGAGAAAATGATGTGACACGTTCCTGTGCCTCTTTTGTCAGAGTTTGTACTCTGATAAGTGGAAATATTAGGGTTTGTAATCCATCTAAAAACGACAAAAACTACTTATGATAAACAAATATATTTTCATATTTGAAATCAATTAATACAGTACCATTTAAGTTGGTTATAGTTAGTGTTAGTGTCCAAAAGCGCGTCTACGGCGAGGTCATTTAGCACCTATGTTCATATCCGTGTACTTTGCCATAGTTTTCAACGTTTGTGGATGTTTCAACCATATGGAGATAGTGGGATAGAAAAGCTAGAAAGGAAAGATGATATAAAATAAAATAAAAATGAAAGAATACGCTATATGGAGAGAAAAGTGAAAACGAAATGAAATAATACAAACACAAGGTTCAGTATCCATATACTCGGGTCACCAAAAGACTCCCACTCGACCGAGACGGTCCGAACTCGGTGTGGAGAAGTGAATTGATATCGAACGGATGGAAACCGAAGTGAGAATATTTTATCCCGTTTTTCAACGGGTACCGGCAAAATCAATAAAAATTATCGTGGTATATGGGAATTTCATAGAAATAATTGTGAACACTTGAAACTTGTTGAAGTTGATTTTCAAACTAATGGCCATGTCAACAGATAAGTTTAGTTAAAATTTCTATGAGTTCGATTGATATTAACGTTCCAGTTGCCAAAATATTTTTACAACATTTCAAAAGATTTTCAATAAATCTGTATTGAAAGAGCTGCAAGACATGATAATTATAATTATCCATGATAACATGCCCATCGGTGTGAACATTTACTAATTAATAATTTCAAAATTTAACAATAATTTTTGTGGAATTCCTGTATATGAAACGAGCGTTTTCAATTATTTTGCCGGTACATGGAGAAAACAGGCCGAGATATTTTGAATTATTTTTCATCAATAAACTTCAAATTTTCTTCGGTGGTTCTGCAAATTCAGTCAATTCAAAATATAGACATTTGTCAGAAGTTGAAGTAAACATAATGATAATGATAACCATCTGAAGACATAACCATCTCAATAACATCATGATAGAAACCGAGAGCAGTAATTTTATTCATCAATCAATCCATTTCATGACATAAACTTTTCTCGCTAATCACCTCATTCAATCAACATCTGAATGAACAACATTTCAATCCAATACGATTCCAACAAACTTGCAACTCTTTCAAGTAAGATGTTAAATTCACACAATTCCAACAAATTTATCAACCAATTAGCCACGTACACCACCTGTGCTCAAGAATACGTTAAATACCCATGCGCCGTGTGTTGAAATGTACACGTAAAGTACGAGTATATAGACGAGCCAATTGGCAGAGTGTACATGTTCATTACATAATTCATTCATAACGGAAACGGGTGGGTACCTACAGCATCATATACTCAAGTAAATTACTACTTAGTATGTCTTGACTAATTCATTCATACAGTATACATGACCGGCTGAATGGACCCTCGCACACAGACAGTCTATGCGAATAAACAGGTATGCCAACCAAGCGACGAAATCAAACTGCACGGCACACATCGGTGGTGCAGAAAAGTAATGCATTATCATTATTGAGGTGTCATTCGTTGTCAACTGAAACAAGAAAGTGTTGAATATTTTGTGCATGTCAAAATGATTCATTGCATTTTATATACGGTCGTATAACTTGTGGTGAATGTTGAAACAGTGGTGGATATCGTGATCACCGGCACATGTAGCGCAGTGGTTGACGCGCTAGGTTCATGTGATCCGGGAGGCGAGGGGAATTCCGAACTCAGTTCGATTCCCGCCGCCGATCATCTTTGCAGGGGTTTTTCATGGTTTCCGTCTGTAGTTTATAGGCTAATGCTGGGATGGTTCCTACAATAAGTCGGCCATGACCGCTTCCTTCCCAATATCCCTCCCATTACCCAAGAATAATGCATGCCTTGTACAGGGCTCGAACTCACATCCAACGATGACTTTTCGATTCTAACGCGGTGCAGTATAGTTGACTGAGCTACGAAGGGATGTACACGATCAACATTCTATAGAGAAATAATGAGGCAATACTGCAATCACTGTAAATATTTCGCTCTTCGAGATAGGAAAATATTAATTATCATTATTATTATTGTTTTTAGGTTTGTACGGCGGGTATCTGATTTGTACCCGAAAGAAAACTGTTCCAATTTCACACAAAATCAGGACTCTATATTTCCAAGAAATCGATATGAGTAATATCATTTTGTGGGACAGAAATGTGATCAACTCCTGATCAAAAGGGTAAACACAATAGACTATTACGCGAAAACACTATTGAGAATCTCCAATTGCAATTCATAAATGGAAGAATCAAATTGAGAAAAGAAGGCTAAAAATTTTCATTTTCAATATCTTAAACTCTTCTACTCGCTAGTTCACCCAATATTTCTATTCTCAATACGAGTACAAATATCCTCGCAGTACGCCACTGTGAACCAAAGTTCGTGCAAACCCACATCCAGGGTCAGTGAGTTGTAGAAATCATGGTCGTGAATGGCGAAGACAAGTCTTTACTGACTAGTCTCCAATTCATTCATAAAATAGACGTGTTGATCTATGAATAATAATGTGTAAGTTTTTTCTTCTTTTCTTTTTCTTATGCATGACTATAAAAATCTTTGTCACTTGTTCTTTATGTATACCACCCACGTTCACAAATGTCCATAGATCAAAGTACTTGGGAAGTTGTGGTTACGCAAACAAATCGCAACTGTGGTTCTGGTTTGTATTTACACTTCCCATAATGGGTATACAGGTGGTCATGCACACACCCTTACACTTACGGTGAAAGAAGAAATTTTTTTTGTCTTTGCCACATATTTGAATAATAAGAATATATGCAGTTATTATTGGCAATTAATAAAGTGCATACGCATTTTCCATTTTGGTTCATTCACAAATTCATCATAATTAGAGTGAATATATAACTGTTAAAGACCGCCCCGGTGGTCAAGTCAACTATCGCTAGCGGTAGAAATTGAAGTCTTCGTTGGGCGTGGGTTCGAGTCTTGCATAAGGCTTGGGTTTTTGGGAACGTCATTTCACCTATCATCACTTCATAATTTCATTATCACCCGCTCATTCGAACCCCCATATAACCTAGCTGTTGGAGGGGTCGTTAAGCAAGATAAAAAAAAAATGATGAGTACATCACAACCCTGAAACGAGATTTGACGAATAATTACAATGTTCCCTTCAACTAATTCAAGAGGAAACTATGAATCAACATCACAATTTGAGAAAATATCATGAATTTATTTGTGCTCCAGAACCTCTGATCAAGTTTCTGTACAGAATCGGTAATGTCTACGTCATGACGCACGGTGTCTGGGAAACAAGAAAAATATTCATAACTTCTGAAATTGAGACGGTGATTTCTAGTTTTCTCTAAAATTAGAGAATTGAATATCGTTATCATTCTTAATAATCTGATTCTAGGGTTTTGATGTCCTTTAACTATTCCCACACCTGGTTGACTCTTACATTTTACATACAATAACCTTTCTTGTATTCACTAATATTTCGCAGTTTTGATGATTGTTCTCATCAACTCTTAATCTTCAACTTGACAATTCAACTCTTCTTATCTTCGTGTCATTGTTACCATTGTTATCATATCTTCATAGCAACCGTTGTGCAAGCTCTTATTGTACTTTCTCTTACAATTTATAATTTGAACAACGCAGTTCTGAGGTCCATTTCCTTAGAGTTTCATTCATCATGCGACTCCAGCCCTTCAATCCACTCAATTCGTGTTCGTACATTATTTTGCTGATGATTTACATCATAGACAATTATGTTGAAAAACTGTAATAATATGAAAATTATGCATTTTTTTTGTATAATTCAGTTACAGTTATATCCTACATTCTTCAAAACTCTATAATTATGATTACAGTCATCCTTTTTCAATGAAATATATCCTCAATGGACAAAATTAAATTCAAATAGATTCACGAAAAACCCAGACCACACCTACAAAACGGGCTCTTGCAAGTTTAAATATGAATGATTACAAGCTAGGGCATTTCCAACTCTCTCCCCGACTGATTGTTTATGCACATTGTTCACAGGCTCTAATGAGTCCAGAGCCATGTTTCCTACAATTAGTAGTAAACTATATATTTGAATAGAACTGTGTGCTACGTCCTTTCCAGAACTTCGAGCAAACTCCCAAATACATGTCTAGAGGCCCTATAAATAACCCAGATTTCACAAAATAGTATTATAGGTATTGGTCTGTTACAGACGGGTCCAAAGAAGAGTGGATATTTTATTTTACGTTCGGTTAAATGGTACGGATATATTCAGATTCTGCGTTCAATATTTGCATTGCTGTGTTGATGGGGTTCTGGCCATAGCTGGACATTTTCCGCGTCAACGTTTCATACACACTATTGAAGTGCCTTTCCGTTGTAAACACATTGTAGCGTAATTGATTCATACAATTCGGAAAAGTATTTGTGAAATACTGTCGATCCATATTACACATTTACATTAGGTTACACACGTTGAAGTTGGACTATATAAAATCCATAGTGATCCATGGCAACGTAACACTATCTATTTCTCCCATACTCATTCTCTGATTTATCCAATTGTGATCTAACAGAATTTGACTCTTCCGTATTTTGTATTGTCAGCACGTAATGACTTGATTATTACCTTGTGATAGCATGTCATGATCATTTTGTTGTATGATATTTACGAAATTTCCCATATAGAAGGGAATGTAGTTCCTTACACATAAGCCTTGTATGCCTTAAATATTAAATCTGCTCTACGTTTGAACAACGCACTAGATAATGGTCCAATGCTTCGCGGCCGTATATCATACAGTATGTGGAAATTTATGATTGCAGTTACTGAAATATACACTGAAAACTCGGATAAGGGTTGCACCTTTTAGAATCGTAACATCTTGAAACTTGGAACAATCCAGTTTTTTATCTGCAATCTGTATCGATTCGAGTTATCAAATGTTATTCAACAAACTTAAATATTATTCTATCTTGGCGAAAGTTATTTTATATGTATTGTGGAAGTAACGTATACAATGTGTATTCGAATTTGGGAATCGATAATGACTCAAAAATTTACTTCTCATCTGAGCAGAAAAACTAATTGAGACCGGAATCAGGTTCCGAATTTCTTCAATCGACAGTGGTAAACATAATTAAATATATTTTGTACACGTAACAACGTACCCCATCCATAACAACAACATTTACAAAATAACAGCATGGTTATAATAGACAAATAATGGATGAATTATGCTTACAGAAGCCCATGCCTTGTGCAGATGGGACTCGAACCCTCGTCGGGATACATGTACTTCAAATAAAATGGTATTTGGTGGTGGAAATTCTCCCAAACATCGCCATGACCTATACATGGTGCGTGGTGGGAACATCAAAAAGCTTACTGACAGAAGGATGAAGAACATACATGAATTTGAGAATACTAAAGAACCATTCGCGAAGCTGAAAATCCTTCAATGAAGACAATTCCTATAGTGGACTTGGTAATGACGAGATTATCTCTCACTCATTAGAATAAATGTTCATAATACCATTGATGATCCGAGAAATCTACGCAATCCAAGCCGTATTTCATTATGAATCTAAATCTCATTTGGAACTGATAACAAATTAAATCAATTGAATCCATACATAATGAACTTTGCGTTATATATATTGGACTTTCTTTCACCGCAGACTTTTATCTGCGGCGAAGAAGTGTGGTCACAGACAGGGTAGACCTGGTGTCAAAGTCCATTGCTTTTAATTTGAAATGAAAATAAAATGGGTGGTAAGATCACCCTTGTGGTACCCCGTCCAAATGATCCCACTTTCATCCTCAACCTTGATAGGGTAACAATGATTCTGTATCAAGTTTAGATGTTATTAAAATATATATATATATATTACGCGCATACGATATTTCATTATAGCACATCATTTGTATGTATTTCCAAATTATTGTGTCTTGCTAGAAATGTATACACAACAGATAGAAACATCAAAAGTCTTACTGACGAAAAAAATAAAAACCATCAATGAAATGAAAAATACTATAACACCATTCACAAAGATGACAATCCTCCAATCAAGTCAACTACTACAGTGGACCTATGTCAATATACATCTCAAACGCATTGCCTTGCATCCCGTGCTACGCCCAGACCGGTTATTCTCGTTCGGACATCAAATATCACTAAATACACCCACCACCTCTCCGCCTTAATCAACACAAAAAACCACCACACAGTTTATTTTTTTTTCAAATTAATAGTTTAATAACGTTTTATTAGCATGAATTAAGTTTATATCAAGACCATTGCCATGTTAGCCTTCAGAAGTAGTTAGTACGTGAGCCACGCCTAATAGCTACTGTTCACAGGTATCGCAGGTGTTCGCGTTTAATATCTGTAGACCAAGTCACAGATGTGATGATGTTACTTTAAATGGCCGTCCTGTAACGGATATATATAAAATGTAAGATAATATCTTGGATTATAGCTATATGGATACGCAGCTTATTCCTAAATACAGACTATGTTCGAGCTGGGAAACATGAGGGTGAACTGATGGATCTTTTAGTTTTGCGTGGTGATTGAAGCTCAAATTAAATTCTGAATCAAATAACTGTGATCTTCGACGTATTTTTGATCAAGTGGTGAAGTTTTTTCCGGTTGATGAAAGATATATATATTATAAATAGGACTCAAATTTAGTCGGAAGAAATGATGCGGGAAAAAAAATATGTGCATACGCATACTTTTATGTTTTTAAGTACGGAAAGGTCATTAAGGTATTCAATTTCAGCTAGACATTGAATGCCGAGTGCAATATACGAGAAATTAATGTAATTTGTACCGCGATGACGGCAGTATTTTGTTTATTCATTATATGGCTGGTTACACAGCTGTGGAACGCAGTGGCCTATCCATCGGTACGATAGCTATAATCCTAGATAGTATAAAACTATCGATCCATAATTCTCTCACACTTCCACGATCGAACGGCTAAAATATAAGAAATTTTATCTCTAGGGAACCGACGTTCGGTATTAAGCCAGCAGACCAGAGAAATATAAAATTAGTTATGTCGACAGTTGAAACGAAAACTATACATGTTACATGTGCCGCTGTGAATATTGTGATCAGGATTAGAGTGGAATTGGAGGCGTGTCAATATTTAATATTCGAAATATAATTACCGATTGTAGCAAATGATGATCAGGGAATTAGGCAATAATTACCGAATTAACTTGTAATCACCCATTGTGTACATGTTATTTTCGTACCCTGACTAATAATTAACTGATTAATATGCAACCATCAGTTGTCACAGTATATATTAAAATGAGTATACATTGGATTGAAATTAATTCATATAATCTGTGTGTAGTAGAGAGCCCACAGAAGAATAGTAGGTTCGTACTGTAGAAAATATTGCAGTATTGAATTCTGTGTGGGGGAGAGAAATGTGAGATTTTTTTTCTAAATTGTGTTCATTGACCTCATCAACAGCTCCCTTGAATTGGGGTACAAATGAGCGGGTGATGATGAAACGATGAACTGATGAAAAGTGACAGGAGGTTTACAATACCAAGCTTTATGCGGGCAAATGCCACGCCGGACTTCATCACCTAAATAAACTGTTTTTCTGTCAGAAAGATTTACCTATATAGGCCTACATCAGTAGAGTATACGAACCTGAGATTATTTTTCTGTTCTTCAGCATTCTCTATTATATTGGGTTTAACAACGCACTGTCATTATGGCGAAGATCTATTGGCGTCGTATGGATGATTAATGAGATGATGAAATTAAGGTTTCTTGGGTGATGGGAAGGATAGTAGGAAGGAAGCGGTCGTGGCCTATATTATGAGAACCATCTGGCATAGCCTATACTATACAACAAAACCACGGAAAACCCCTGTAAAGATGGTCGACGGCGGGGATTGAACCGGGATCGAAATTCCCCTCGTCTCCCGGGATCACACGAAGTGAACGCGTTAACCACTACGCTACCTGTGCCGGTTTCAGCATCCTCGTTGATAATTAGTATCTATACAGATTAGGCACACATATGTTGACATTATCTAGAGAGCGAAGTGTATTGATAGATCACAGCAGCCGTTCAAGCTATTATAGCCTGTAGAGCGTATGTACAATGAAGAGTGTTCGGAAATATTATAATGGTATAAATCTAGCAAGTCGTCATACCCCCCCCCCCCCCACCCCCCTTTCTAGCCATCAATCAAAACGAACAAATATAGAGGGCGTATCGAATGGTGGTCACGGCATCTGGAATAGCCATAAAAGATCAGAATCGACGTCGACGTCGACGTTGTAACAAGGACAGCGTCGCGACGACGATAGCCCCTCAATACAACTTTTGTGTCGTGTCATGTATTATTCTATAGGCATATCTTGAATTTGTTGTTGAAAATATATATTTATGATAACGAAATGAAACCGGTTCGGATTGAGTAAATCAACTGAATTTTAGGAGCGCGAAAAATACTATACTATAGGTCTAGATTAGGTGATTTTGCTTCAGATTATATTTTTCACTTGATAAATAATTACATGGAACTCCCTCTAATCGAACCAAACCTTACACATCCTACGCCTGTTCTGTAGATAAATGCCAATTGAAATGTGTGGAGGTAATGAGATATAAGAATGGATTCAATTGAATTTCAGTATGAGGACCAAAGATTTAAGTAACAGTAAGGTGATAAGATAATGATAACATATCTCCATTATACATGCATGTCTATATATGCTTGTAGGTAAGCGTACAATGCGCTTGGGAATGGTGGAGGTGCCGGGTTTGTTTTCCGTATTCACTTCCGTATTTACACACACACACACATACAGCATAAATACTGAACCGTACAGACATGTTTATTCTAGAGATGTGTTCCATTTTTAAAACGTTCTGTTTCGTTCATCGTCAGGAGAGCTCAGTATAATTGAATACATTCAGAGAACGTGGTAGTTTAATAATGTGTGTCTATGAATCCAAACTATTAAATACATCACTGAATACTGATAACACGGTCAAGTCAATAAGTAAAAACAATGTGATCATACATTGGTAACATTATATATGTATACGCTTGCAGATATGCCTACAAATGCGCTAGGAAATGGTGGAGGTGCCGGGTTTAGTTTTCCCTATCCAAGAATGCATACACACATCCGTATTTACACACACAAATGCAGCAGAAATGTTAAACCGTACAGACTTGTTTATTCTGGAGATCTTTCAAACATGTTGTTATTAACCGTCTATCGTCAGGAGAGCTCAGTAATAAAATGAATTTAGAGACCGTGGTAGTTTGAGTTTGGATGTTTATGGATCCAATCTAGTCTATATATCACTGAGTACGCTGTCAAGTCAAGAAGTCAAAAACATAATAACAGTCTACTGTTAACGATACATTCACGATACTTGTGTTTAAACTAGGACTATACGTATCTACGATAGATACGCAACTCGCATTTATCTCATGTTCTCCCAGCTGACGATCATATCCAGTGCAAAGAAACCTAGACGGTGGCGGCTAGTAGCGACAATATAGAATACTAATGCAGAATCGAGATGGACTCCGAATCAAGTAGTAATTTGCAGGGCATACATAGTTTTGGTTGTGCATGATGAGTAAAGTTCAAATCATCACTGCTACATATATACAAGTTACATTTGGTCATCATTTCTCGTTTGTTTTTTTCATAATATATATGACTATGTGAGAGATGTTCTGAAGATATGAAGTAGAAACGCTGTGTAGGCAATGTTTGATAACGACGCCACCTAGATCGCCCATATAAGCCATAGCTACATGGCTCTGATGGCCTGAGTAGTCGATCTCAGTGGCTTAGATAGGTTGCATAGATCCAAAACAATGTCGCTCTCAGTTGCGTATCCATCGTAGATAGCTATAATCCTAGACTTGCTACATGTATAAAATAGCCAGTCCAGTAAGGCTTATACCACATAGTAATATTACACCTGCGTTGCATGTTTTCAATCGATGACGAGTTCTAGGAAAGGAATAGTTGAAACGTCTTGAACGTCACGCACCTATATTGATTCCATAGAGCCTCATAGATTGCTTGGACTTCTTTTTGCAACAAGAATATACGATCGTAGGCTTTTTCTGTTCTCTATTTACATTCTTTCTACTATGTAGGGTATTAGACTAATAGTGCATGTTGTGCAGAAATAGGGCATCGTGTAATTATATATATATATATATATATATATATATATATATATATATATATATATATATATATATATATATATATATATTTGAAGACACAGAGCACTTATAGTAGAATTGCATTCACGATCAATTTTGTGTGATGTTCTCACTATTGGATTATTATATGAGGAAAATGAGGAAAGTGAGGAGCAATCAATATAGTTGTGGTCATTAAAAACTTTCGGAAGGTATAAGGCAGAATATACAGCATACTCAAAGTTAGATACGATTTAATCGTCAATAATACAGAATTATCAATTTTCACTTATGTGGTGGGTGAATCAATATGTATAGATATGTATAGGTGTATAGGCTACAGCTGTACTTTCAGAACAGTCAATTATGATTATGTGTTAATATCGCCCTTGTGGTGCCCAGCTCAAACGATCCTGAACGATCCTTCGTCTTTATGGAAAAACAATGAATTTGTACCAAGTTCTCGATGTTAATGAAAAAATGAAGATTGAACATAATTAATACAATGAATAGAATGGAAAATGTTCGACTCGCCAATCTATAATATGTTTATTTCTGGATGAAAAATCACCCGACTAATCAATAATGAAAAGAGCACGTCACTGCCACTGCATCAAGTCGAACCATCAAGAATGTATGAACGGAAAATGTTCACCGATCTCTACCTACCTGTCGCAACTCATTATTTAGAACCATGCCAACTAAGTTACGACGAAGGACGTAAACCCATGACATCGTAACGGACGTGAGACGGTAAGGAAGACGGGTAACAACGTTGCAGGTATAATGCGTCAAAACGGGTCCAGCCCTTGCGTTGTCGTCTACTGCGATAAAACGGGGTGGACGTCCGAAATGCAACGATCTCATCACACCCGTAAAACATTACTCACTCACTTTCAATCGCATGAGGATGAAAGTCAGGCAAGGACCAATTTAGAGTGTTTGCGATTAAACGACTGAACTTGTTGGTGGGTTACCGTCGTTGACTTGAAAAATGTGGACATTGTTGGACGAGAGTTTGAGTAATCCGAAATCCGTTTATTTGGCGGGTGAAAATGGGAACATGAATGGCCACAGGATCCTGGACCCTTACCTGATACATTTCGTGCTAGTGCTGTCCTATTGAGTGGTTTACTAGGTAAGGGTCCAGGGTGTAACTCAATAGGAGTATACAACACATAGAGAGATAGTTTAGAAATGAATAAAGAATTGAATGAATTCAAGGAATTTGAAGGGAATCACAAAACTGAAACTAGATTTTGACGTTATTCATTTCCCTAATTTGAGACAAAACTAGAAATCTCCATTAAAATTGAGAAATTCCAATCAATTTTTCGTCCTCCAGAGACTATGAGCTATGACGTAGAAATCATCGATTCTGTAACGAAATATTGAACAGAATCGAGTAATGTCTACGTCACGAGTCGAAGAAATTGTGAAATGAATTGGTGAATTAGTTATATGAATTAATGACCACAAAATTGATGAACAATCAATTAACAAATGAAATAATTATGATATCTGAGATTGAGATGAAGATTTAAAGATCTTTCTCAAATCAGGAAGAGAAATATCGTCATTGTTTGTTTGAATCAAGTTTCAGGGTTGTGATTTCCTTCAAGATGTTGGAACGTTTATATATTATCCATTCATTCATCCATTCATTAATCTCACTTCATTTCATTGAATTCTACATTATAATCTTCAATACTCAATGTGAATGGAGGAAACAAATATTAAAATTGACAGAAGCCCGCGTAAAACACGAATTCTTGAGTGAAAGCTGTCAATTAAGAACATTTGATTGATATATCATGAAGCTCGTACCAGAGACCGAAAAAACACGAATGATATTCAACAGGAGGCAAACAAGAGAAAAATGATAATCATTTTGCCGACAGTAAATTATTATAGGGTCATGGATTATAGCAGGTTTGTGATAAAAAATTTTAACATACATTTTTTAATGAAAAGAAGTTGAAATAGGTACTCCGAGTGAAATAATTTATTTTAAGTGATGAATAATTGGAATACATGAAATTAACACCATATTGTATGTATGAAGTTTGAGGCTGGAGATTGGAAACCAATCGACAATTCAGGAAACAACATTAGATATAACAACAAAATATACATGAAGTACTGAAACAGGCTATGAATAGTTTTATTTTCCAATAAATTTGGTGAAGAATGACAGACAATTCAACTAGACGACCTCAGCCAATGGTCAATTTGTTTTCTGAAAATAGGTGAACTATTCGTTCTTTTATATTTATTGAGATTTGATTGAAGACAAAAGGTCCAATGTAGTCTGCATTCGGTCCACAAAGTTGCACTTTCCTCACGGAAACAGCTAACGTGTGCAGTTTATGACTCCTGCATTCTCACATTATGACTCTCGTTTATGACTCATGCATTCGCATGCATTTGGCATGAGATGCATATACATACATTGTGTTCATAATCATCAAATTGAGTTCCAACGTAAATAATACGGAAATGATGGGTGTGAAATGATCTTCACTAGGTATTTGACTGAGTTCAAAGGCACTATAAGTACAGTAGAAGTATACAGTAGATCAAGACTTGGCTTGTTTATACAAGTACCAAAATCGTTCCACCTACAAGTTATGAAAATAAACAGTATGGATTGGTTGTGGGTGTGTGTATATTTGATAAGCAACTGAACAACTATGTCAATGTTGGTATTAACACGGCTAGAATTCAAAGTTAAATCTGGATTTGGGATCAATCAAACGCGTCAAGATGCGGAAATAAGTATAAAACAACAACTTCACAATCTGGAAAAAGCAGCTATGAATATCGATCAATGGCAAAACCATTTGAATATTGGTACAGAATCAAAATGTACTTTCTTCTGATATTTTGTTGTTCTCATTTTTCTATTTTGAATCGTATCCTTTCTGATATATATATATATCGCGTACACAATGGAGCTGTAGGCACCCATGCAATCGCGACAAATTGTAGGTCTGATTAATAAGACACCAATTTCCTGAAGAGAATATGGTTTAAATACAAATGTGTTCAGAGAAGTTGCTTACAATATATAAAATATTGAAAATACAATATTATTGAGATCAGCAAACTTAGAGAGTAAAACGTTTTCATTCGGACATATAGTTAAAGAGTCTCGAGTTTTCAACAAAAGTACGAAACAAAACTGTCCCACATGTATGGATAAAGTCAAAACCAACTAGCTCAATCTAGATGTATCCATTGCGTTTCCAAATCCAAATAGTCACCAACACATCATATACACATCAACTAACTATTCTTAAAGAACAATAAACTTTGAGACGGAGAATGTCAACCACAAGTTTTAATTACTCCGAAGCTCCTATGAAATGATGTTCAATTAATCACTCCATGTCAACAGCAAAGTGATTTATAATTTAATGAGATTCAAGTTTGACAAATTACAAGTGCTACACATACAGGAACGAAGTGATATATATATATATTAGTGAAGAACTATTCGAGTAACTTCATGACTGGTTCATGAAAAATTGCAGTATTTTTTCAGAAGTGGAAAAAACTATAACTCTCAAAATTTTCGACATCAATCATCATTGAAAATACAATACGTATTTGTTAATTCATATTTGGCTCGATAACGTACAAGAATGATGATTACATCTATATTAAAGGACAGTCAGAAGCAGGAGTCACCAATTCTAGACACTATAATCACATCTGTTCTTAAAACATGAGATAGTTCTAATGTTAACAAAGATGTGCTGAGCACTATCGTACTACATGAGTACCGTTTGATTCACTATTTCATCACATTTAACATATTGTTTTCAGTATGAAACACTTCAAAGAAATTGGTATTCAATATGTTCACCAAAGTCAAATTCACCCATTTGTGAAACTCTTCCTCACGCCGTGTATTGATGTATTGTATACATGTTCGTTTATCCTTCTATAGTGTATAATGTCAATCTTAGTTCAAAAACAGACAATATAATCCATTACAAATCCTCCGACATAATTCACTTTATGACGCAAACAACCCGATTATATATAACAGTGAGTTACAAACAGTAGCTCAATTAAAACAATGATTTCAATTATCACATAGGAGAATATTAATCCAAAAAGTATGATTAGAGTAGCTAGAATATCCATTATGCATAATCACTAATTAGTTAAAAAGTAACACAGATTGAAACTAATAATGGCGATAGCAATCAGGCAACTTTGCACTTTGCCATAATTGCTTATATTAAACTCCCCCTCCCCCCACCCCACCCATACCCCCCAAAAAAACTCACTGCTGTAATTAAAACTTTCTAGACTTGAAAGAGAAGGAAATAAGATATAATTATCTGTAGAGTTGGCGAAGAATTTATACAAAATGAACAGTTTTTTAAATTCCAGGAATGTTTCGAAAGAAAATCTTCAGAATCAATTTGAATGGATTGAATTCCCGTTATCAGTTCACTTATGAATAATGAATGTGAAGAACATACGGAATGGTTCAGAACGTATAATTGTCAGATAATTGGATGGGGTAACAACTATGGTTGTGTAGTTGTGAAGTAGTTACAGTTATGAAACAGTGTGTAATGTTCAAGTGTCTAGAATGGTATTTTTTTCACGTCAAGTGAAGTACACAGCCAGAGTGAAGTAAAGTGTAGCCAAGTCAGCTGAACACAAACCTGCATGCAAGTATGAAAGTTTAGCTGTAAGTAATACAGAAATTGACTTGAGCATGAACTTGAGCACGAACATTTATGAAGTTGCCCAAATATTATCAAATTCAATTTATTGAGAGTGTTACGAAGATTGTTCTTGAAACTTCGAGTTTACACATTTTCCACAGAAACTATCTTAACTATCGCACTATGAGCCATTGAAGTGTTTGCAATATACTCAAATGTACACACTTATTCGAATCAAGTCGATACAGATAAGAATACCATTTCCTAATGATGAAATTTGCTCCGAAATTTTGTGAACCAAAAAAAACTTGGAGAAGGAAAAAAGACATTCGAAGGTTCTGAGAAAAAAAAGAATGAATAATAAAAAGATGTATTGATACATATGCATATATATATAGAGAGAGATATATAAATGTGTGAAATGTAAATTTGACTGGAGAAAATGATTATACACATAAACCCCTATAATTGACCGTGCCTTAAATATATCACTCTCCATACACAGATTATATAAATAGCTGTCCAGCACTAGTTACATACTTGGTATATAACAACGCAATCTCTACACCACCTCGAAATTTTCTTCCCACTTTTCCCCTGTCAACGGATGCCCATTAGATGCATCACGGCGGCAAACGTCCCGCAGCAGACGGAAAACTTTGTGTAAACGAAATATGGGAATTGTTTTCGAGAAGAAAAGAAGAACAAAAAAAAACGACAAAGAGAGATAGAGAAACAGAGAGTCTATATATGTGTGCGCTCTGTTCAAGACAAACACACAAGGTCCTGTGCGAGTGCATGGATGTGGAACGAGTCCATATGTTCACAAGATAGAAGTCCAACGCTTGAGCAATTCGAACCGCCAAAGGTCATGACGCGTGGCGTTCGACCTCTAGAGGCGTCGCCGTCGCTTCACAACTTCCTCTTATGCACGGCGCTTCCGCTTTATAAGAAACTCAAACAAATGAAACAAGAAATAAAATCTGAGAAAAAGGAGTGAATGTGTGCTGTGTGTATACACACTGGTCGCTCTTATAGACACACACATATACATATTTTCATACATAAGTTCATATATATATATTGTTGGCCGGAAGACAAAATCTCCTCGCCCATCTCCTTCTAGAAAGAAGGCGTTCATGATACGTTTGCTCCGGTAGCTATATTCAATGGTGGAAACAGGGACCAAAAATGTCTGCACTACACACTGGAACTGCTACGCACGACATGTATTTTCTTGGATCCAGTTCAAGAAAAGTTCTCTCTCTCTCTCTCTCTCTCTCTCTCTTGCTCCCTCTCTCTCTCTCTCTCTCTCTCTCTACATCCACTCCCTCGTCCCGCGCGACAAGCCGATGTCATACTTTCTTTGTTAAATGCTCTTGATCCCACACACTCACACTCACACAAGATACCCACGTGTAACTATACATATATGTGTGTATATATATATATATATATATA
The DNA here is from genome assembly GCA_907164805.1 of Brachyptera putata. NCBI lineage: Eukaryota > Metazoa > Arthropoda > Insecta > Plecoptera > Taeniopterygidae > Brachyptera > Brachyptera putata. The sequence goes on from OU015468.1 coordinate 3,755,309, forward strand.
TATATATATATATATATATATATATATATATATATTTATCTTGATTTCCTATAATCATGGAGGCTCTTCTTGCCGAACCTCAGATGAGAATGCATACTACTAATGATACTAGCATTCCGATTCCGAGGATTGCTTCATTAAATAATTCCCGTATCTCACTGTTTTACCTCCCATCATTCGCCTACCACGTTGAATGTGCCTCCTTAAGTATCCCACTATATATCACATCAATCTATTTCAAGTAGGTATTCCGGTATCCAAACTTTTACCACCCTCTCATCTCGAAACTTATCACCAGTTCTGGTTCTTGATTATCAAAAACCTTGTTGGCAGCAGAGCCAAGTGAATCAGGGCATTAAGCCATCCGGGGATCTGATCGAAATGACTTGGTTCTTGTGGGCCGTGTGACAAAGCATTCAAGCAGTTTCGGAGGTATCTATATTTGTTTAAATGCGCATAGTGTTTAGGTGATTAAAATTAAAGCCATATTGTTTAACCGCCCGGAAGTCTGACTTGATAAAAAGTGACGAGTCGAACCTTAATGTAAGTTATACAGTTTTAAAAGTATTTCAGCTGTTGTAGGTAGCTCAAGAAGAGGTATTAGAACGACGATTTTTTCTATTTTTATATAAATCACGTGTGACATTTTCATGATGGTTTGATACTGGAGTTAATTAGAATGCATCGTTTATGTATAACCTCGTATATTAAACATGAGAGTTCAAACTATAAATTATGAATGTAATCTACTTTGATAATAATTATTAACAAATCGTTCAGAACTGACGTATTGACATAGCAAGTCGATGCACTTGCATCTATCTAGTACATCAAGCACTTGTGATTTGTTGTATGAATATCTGATGTATTTTTAATCGAATTTACATTTAATTATCACTCTATATATAGAAAATTGAGAGAGAAAATGCGATTCATCCATAAATTGCTGACCGATACTAGTTTATCATGAGAAATCCAAGTTCAAAGAAAGTGAGGAGGTAATATAAGACAGAAAACCATTCAAAACATGTGTGGGTCATTAATTTTCCGGATTGAAAGACATTCAATTGAATGGAGGGATGGCCTGTATTGAGCTCAGTTTGAGAAATGAATGGAATTTACAGCTCATAATTCAACTGCAACAAAATCACACGCTTCAATTGAGGACGGTTATTGTGTCGCATCTATAATTATAGTTTATCAAGTGCGGTCTTCAATGCAGTTCGATGCATTAACAGAGAAACATGTCCACATGTGTGCACACGGTATCAGTTGCAAGCACACACCATCTCGCTATTTTCCACAAGAATGCATCTCTACATGTTCGACAATCATGACGTAACACGTTATACATGTTGAAAACATGATATTATATAACACTGCAGAACTTATATGTGGACTGTTTTATAATATTGATATGCTATTTTGGTAATTCAGTACACACAAATTGGTATCACACAAGTATGTTCAAGTTGTTTTTACTGAAACGCACTCAACTACTCAAACTAACGAACTATATTGATTACGCAGCATAGATTCTGCATAGAAACTGAAATAAAATTGAGTAATGTCAATGTCACGATTCCGAAAAAAAAAAAGTGTCCTGCAGAAAAAATCTATTGATTATAATTTCTGTTGAAATGAAGATCTCTAGTTTCCGCAGAAGTTCAACAAATCAATATCGTCATTGTTTGTCAAAATCCAGTTTTATGGTTGTGATGTCCTTTAAGAGATGCAAAAAGTTGACTTAAAACTAATCACCGATTTGAAAAAAAAAATGAGTTAGTTGGTAGACATCATCCAACTCTCGTGAATAGAAGTAAAACTGGAAACAATTTCAGTGAATCTATTCAGGTGGAAGGATTCAATGAAGGATCAATAATTAAATAGTTTACATAGATGTATTTTCTATTCATGCATTGATGGGACACTATGTATACTTTCTGAAACTGTATTTGAATTCAATATTATGTCTCACGAGTAAAAGCAATCAATTCTTACAGTGTTTGTTTTGTATGTAACTATATAATAGTACATGTAAGTAGTTGTCGCAAGACTTACCGTATACAGACCATAGATCGTAGCTCAACAGTTTCTGAACTGGATGGCAGAAATGTGCAAGATACGGTATTTGTGATTGAAAATACAGAATGATCGAACTTCCTGTGGAGTTGAAAATTTAGAAAAAAAAAATCGATTCTCGAAAAACTACTTTGATAAACGAGCATTTATGATTATGTACACCTACACATGATAAATTAAATATATACATAGGCATATATATATATATATATATATATATATAAATGACTTGTTGAGTTAGTTGTTCATTGTTTTCAATGAATTTAAGTAGTAGGCCTACTCAAAACAACTCTGAGACACAATACATTTATATATATGTAAATGATTATTATTGGGGACTGGGAATCATTATAATTGTGAATATGAATTCAATAGGCTATGAAACATATATCCTCATGTACAAAAATAATGAAGTTCAACTCCAAGCGTCACATTTTATTGGAGTTTTGTTTAGAACTGTCCCGCATGGTTCCGCAAGGAATGACACCGGAAACGCTGGCCGCAAATAGACGGACAGAGTTGAAAATCTAATTAACCAACATACAATGTAAAACATTACTCCCAACGGAATCAAAATGTTTGCGGTATGTTTTCAAAATAATAAGCCTGATCATAAGTCCGTATAAATTTATATATATATATATATATATATATATATATATATATATATATATATATATATATATATATATATATATATATATATATATATATATATATATATATATATATATATATATATATATATATATATATATATATATATATATATATATATATATAACCTATATATAAATATATATCGTTGATGATTGAATCGAACGAGCATAAAAGTCTCATTCCATTTCCATGATCGTAATATTATTCGAACCGACTATTTAATTTGATCACACGGAGTTTTTAATGTTCAATTACCATTTAATGTACAGCTAGCAGGTTCAATTAAGAAGTCCATATTATTGTTCCAGGTTATGCAAGTGATATTGACAATCACGGGTAATAAACATGTACAGCTACATGTAATATCGTTTAACGTCATTCAGAATTGTGAATATTACGCGCAATCAAGCAATGATATATGATAGGCCTACTACTGATGATTGGAGCGAGGGGTTCACAACTCGCAAATTTGGTGGACACCCGATTTCAGGTGATTACAGAGATTTCAAGAGATTTCATACGGATTTCAAGAGGATTTCAAGAGATTTCATACGGATTTCAAGAGGATTTCAAGAGATTTCATACGGATTTCAAGAGGATTTCAGGGATTTCAAGAGATTTCAGGGGGTTTGAAGAAATTACATACAGATTTCAAGGGGATTTCGAGTGATTTCAGGGATTTCATGTGATTTCAGGGATTTCAAGGGGATTTCATGACAAATGTACACAGGATTTCAGGAGTTGTTAACCCCTCGGATTGGACATAATCTGTCACCTAGTATGGATGAGCACGAAATTCGATAACCAAAAAAATCTGCGGCATACGAAATTACTACAGTCAGTATAGTGTTATAGTACACATTAGTCGGCCTGACGTGATAATTCGCTTGCCTGTACAGCATGTAAACTAGACCAAACACACTTTAGATTAACTCGTTTGCAAGAGGCGTCAAAAAAGAGAGTTCACTATAGAGCATACACTTTTTAATAACAGTTTTAAATAATAAACAGCGTTTGATATGGAAATATACATGTTGTATTAAAAGTATGTTAAAGTAACTCGAAAAAACCTGATGCCTGCTATGAGATTATGTATATACAGCATAGAGCTTAATGGTGTGTACGTAAATAGATTGATTAAACGATAATGCAGAATTTAAAAAATGCATGTATTTTTTTGAGGTTCTAATATTCTATCCTCCATGCACATAAAACATGTGATATTAAATTTTCTCAGCACAAAACAAAGATTAAATAATAGTGAATGTGCCATTACGAAACAGCAATCAATTCTGCTTAACTACATTTTACGCCAAAGGCCTTGTATGCATAAACCATATAATATGCCACTATAATATACACAGTAACATAAAATGAAATATCACATGATCTGGGAACTTGTTTGACGGATTAACGACTAGAAAAAATGCATCGGCTAAATGATTGAGTATAGCACAGTGGTGATTAAATACGACTGAATTATTGCGCAAACGTGTAATTAACCTCGGAACGATAATCACTGTATGAGATCCGTTGATTGCAAAAAGCAGATTTACTGTACTGTTTGTGATAGAGACGGAAATTATAGGCAGACTATATAAATTTCTGAAACAAATCATCAGCAATTACGAATTGTACATTCGAAACATGTGCATAAAATGTAACAAGAGTTCAAATGTGATATTTAATTGAAAATTAATGAGCTTGATTTATTGTTGGATGAACTGCAAATGGATTAGATTCAGGTCGTTAATCAGAGGTAGATAATAGTTTGCAGTTGTGTTTGAAGAGAAACAAATGTATAGTAAGATAATGATATATTGAAAAGGGACACTTATACTGCAACAATAGGCCTGTGTTATACATGGTACGGTGTCAACTATAAAAATTACTCAGTCAAATCATATAAAAATTATCATTTTATTCCATAGTTTTTATGAATAAAACGTACTATTATAATTGAAAGGTTATGGTTTGAAGTCATTTTGAACCGCCAACGGTAATTTTGTGTGCATCGTTTTTGTCGAAACATTCAATATGATATTTGATATCATGATATTCATTTTGTATATTATGATTACTCCACTGTGTATGCCACTGTTTTTCCACTGTTTATTCTTATCGTATTGATGTTCAACAATTAAAATGAGTTTAACATTTCTGTACAATATTTAACTAGTAATTAACCTCGGAATAGTAATTAACCTCCGAACTAGTAATTATATATAATTGTCTATGCCGCATCTACACAAGTAATTTCGACAAACTCGCCCACAGAGTGCTAAAAGTCATCATGTGCATTTTAGGACACATCAAACCCCCGATTCAATCCAAGAAGCAATTGTTTCTTTGTTTTGTCTGATTAAACTGTGCTTTGATGTGATTGATTCGATACTATATTGAATTTGAACCTTCAACTTCTAAGCACTTCCTCGAGTTCGATCTACTCCGATAGTCTTTCAACCATGAAACCTATTGTTAATTCAGAAAACGATTTCGGTTTACCTCTCTGCAGCTCAAAATGTCGCTGAGTAGATTGAGTTAGTTGGCTGAAAGACTTTCCAACAAAATACGAACGCACGTTAAGCTCATTTGATCTGTACTCGAAACTTGTCTGAATCGCTGGATTCGAAGTTTGTTTTATAATATATATAGAACGATTTTCCAATAGAAAGGATAATCGGAGCAGAACCAATCGACCGATATATCCTTGACTTCAGTGTTATTGGTTATGTATAAGACTTTGAAACTTGAGCTGAGAAGAGAAAATGAATAATACAAACCAACATGGAGAAAATGGTGAGCGTGTTGATGGATGGAAGTGAATATTCATTCGATTGGAAATCGAACAATTGGCATCCGGTGTTATACTTTTAAAATGTAGATCTTCGACGATTGTTTCAATCTAGATCCATTGAATCGATTCACATGATAGGTGATCCTTAGATGAATGATGTGAGCTTGAGTGATTGAAACTTATTGCAAATGCGCTATTTTGCTGCATCGGAGATATGAATGCACTGAAGCCCGGCAGAATGAATCCTAATGAGAATTGTGACTCTTTATATTATATCATATTCACATATAAATATAATATATTGATAAAATATGTCATATATAGAAATTATTCGTCATGAATATATAATAATATCATTATATATATGCATAGACTTATTTATATTTTTGGTCAAATAAATTGATATCAAATCATTACAATCTAATCTAAAGTAAGTATAGTAAGACTTGACTCTAGAAAGTTGGTTCAACCAACTTCGCCGAGTTGATTTACGTGAAAAGTGTATACGCATAACAATTACTCATGTATTGCGATTGTACACCATATATTACTTATAACGATTTATATCCCACACGCCTATGCGTTAATAACTTGAGAATATCCATTAGCAAAAACTAACCACACAACCATGTGTTCGAAATGTTGTTGGCAAATTTGCCAAGTCAAAGAGCCGGGTATTGATGTTGGCTAATTATCAAGAGCGTATATTAATGAACGTGAAAACTTGGGCCAGACATTTTCACCGTTAAATTGGATAAAACGTATTTTTAAAGTAATGGTGTGGTCCACCCCGTGCAGACCTTTTTACAGGGATAATGACCTGACAATGGGTCTACCACGTTGAAAGATAGTTGGGAGCAATTTCGGTGGTCACTTCGAATGTTTAGTTTATACCGAGAGAGAGAGACAATGCCGCCGTCTGTGAATGTTTCTGACTGTTTGTTTGTGTTTTCATTATATATAAATATATATAAATAGAAAAATAGATAGGCCTTCCAACATTTTTGCGTAAGAACCAATGTCAATGCCCAACAGTCAATAAATAATTTATATTAATATAAGATTATATATAATCAATTACTTAAAAAAATAAATATCCATCAATGAATGATCCATTGATGAATATATACATATTAGAATCAGATATATATCCTTTTTCTGAAGTAAATAAGTTTCAATCGTTCACTTAAACCAACAAGTAGGCCCTACATCGACATCGGAATGCTGAGTCAGTAAAAATGTTACACTCGTCAGTAATATAAAAAGTAATTTCGAAAATAATCATCTTATGAATGATGAATAATATAAAAAAATGATGGATATGATGAGAAAAAATTCCTTAACTGTGTAGAAATCGTTCGATAATAATCTGATTTTGCTTGTTCATACAATTAAACGAACTATTTTTCTGGGTACATTTCACACTGATTTGATATCTGATCTAAGAAGGTTTGAGGCCTCAAACATTATCCATTATACTCCACATTCTACAATAAATGTTGAAAAATACGGAAAGAACATGCCAACAGGAATGCAAAATGAAATTGAATGTCACTGTGATATGGTATCAAAAGTGTTCATTTTTGGAGCATAGTGTTTCAACTAATTTCGCTGTTTTTGATAAGTTTATAATGGCCTCTGTTGAATTGAGAGCACAAAATAATGTCAGTCATCGCTGAACTAGACTTTGAAAAATTCTGCCACGAGATCTGTCACGGTGCCAGAGCGGAAGCGTTTCCTATAAAAAAAAATGATATATTGTATGGCGCCCAAAATAACTGAAATACTCAAAATACGCCCAATAGACCCTAGACCATGTAGAAGGTGCACTGTACACAATTATTTAGTATTGTATAGTAAAATAATATGTACGCTTGGAATTGAAGATTTAATAAGAAAAATGTGTGAGGAACAGTTTATTCTACATAGACCTAATAAGTAGACCCACTTCGTGTTTTGAATAACGCCTTAATTACGAAATTGATGCCATGTTAAATACTCATTTGTGATAGGCCTCCAGCACCCTTCAACTTCATGATATATATACACACTTTCGAAAAGCTAAATACATTCAGGACATGGTGCAGGATTGTGGTAAAGTTTATGGTTACTATACGCAGTCTGGCGGATCGGAAAATATGACATTGTTCCGGACGATAAAATTCATTACCATCATTAACATATACTGGACTGGGAGGCATAATCTCACTATTTTTCTTTTTATTTACTTCAGAAATGTATTGCTTTAGCATTTTTTTCGAATAAAAACACGTAAGAATCGGTTTCTATCCTGTGTTCGTGCGGCAAACATTTGATGCTAATACGACAATGCCAAAGAGGCATTTTATACGGAATCGTATGGATAGAGATAATAACGTGAAATGGATATATTTAATGTGACGTATACACTGTTGTGTGAATGCATGAGCGAGAAGAACGGAGTGAAAGAGTATACATGGGTCAGCAGGTCTGTTCAGAAAAAAATATTACGAATTGTCGAAAAAAAATAACGAAAGTGAAACGAATAATGTTTTGTGGATATATGTTCATATTATTGCATGCATGATTTGGAGAGGTTATATAGGATCACGTCCGGAACAGATACTATCATTCCACGCCCAACTCGACCTAAAATGGCCACGCAGAAATGAATTCATCAATGGGTGGTTGCTAGCATTATTACTATTATAATGAAACTTAGAGACGCCCATCTCTCTGATTTTCCGTACCGTATAGCAACACTTTTAATTTATTATACATATATTTTTTACATCTGAAATGTATTTTGATGAGATAAGTTTTGAAGGGGTCGCTATATTATGTGCGTGTCAATGTTAATTCCTATACGCTATAATAGGGGCATGTCAAGTAGTAAATCAAATCAGACATGCATTGTTGCACATGAAAGGTATAATGAGCATTTGTTATTGTTATTAGGTAACGCGGAACAAAGGTCAACTATTATAATGTAATGTTTTATAAGCATCGATATACCTGCTGATGATAATGATGTTGATTGTGGCTCACAGCTCCATCAATAGCTCGAAAGAATAGAGAAAACGATATATTACTTAAGGGTGTAATTACTCAAACCTTAGTAGGAGAGGGTAAGTTATAGGCATGGGGTGTATACATTTTATCATATTGATAAGGCGCGATATATGATGCCATATTGAATGAGGACAAAGTCTTGAACTATTTCATTGAATTTCTGACACAAAGTTGCCACCCTCGGTAGCTCAAGTCAGCTGAGGTACCTCTTCAGTAACTGAAGTCACCGTTGGGCGTGGGTTCGAGTCCCGCATAAGGCATGGGTTTTTTGTGAACCGCCTTTCACCGATCATCACCTTATAGTTACATAATCACCTGCTCGTACCCCCGTATAACCTAGCTGTTGGTGAGGTCACTGAGCAAACATCAATCAATCAATAAATTTTAGAAAGTTTATAATTTATACATTATACTCACAAGATGGTTGTATATATGATTCTATATCTTTTGTGTGTTTATGAGTGATTTGTTTGTATTGAGTGCAATTTGGGTAGGTTATAGGCTAGATAAGGTTCGAAACCAGCCTGGCAAATTGGGGTCCCCAGTCATATCCGAATTATAATATATTGCTTAGTTTAATAACCTAGAACACAGAAGTGTTTTAATTTAAAATTTAATTCAAAGTAGTTCTCGAAAATGTATTATGACGAAAACAATACTAGCTTTCGAGTAATAAGCACTAGCGGTAAATATCTATTGCTCAGATATGTGTTGAAGTGCTTCTTTGTCAATTCAATATGATGGCACTCGGTGCTTTTATGAACAAGACGTAGTGACTGCGAGGAATTGATATTAATTTGTGAAACTCGAGTTACCTATAAGACGTGAAGTGCACTTTGTTTTTAGCGATATTAAATAATTTTCGTTTGTCTTGACTTTCTCATAACGCAATTCCTTGCAAATGGTAGACAACTTGGATGGGAATGATGAATATAAGAGATTGTATAATTAAATGAACCAACTGAAAGATGTACCGTTGAGTAGGTTAGAGAGTAGTTTGAAAAAATAAGCTGTAGCTTTTTGTCTACAACCAGTCGCTACCACTCAATCCACTCATACCCATTTTTCATATTTCTACAATTATAGCTATTTTACTTTACAAACTTATGTGCTGATTTTTTGTTCTTCCTTTCTTGTGCTGATTCTTTGTACTATCGTTCTTGTACTATAATTCTTTGTGCTGAATACTAATTCGTTGAGAGCTTCAGCAAGAGTTCAAAGAGAGAATGGTTCATAATCAAAAAATGTAACTATTCAGAATATTTCAATTTCAAACTGTTATAAGAAAATACAATTTTATATTGCATTTTCGAGGTTTTTGTTTAAAATGTTGAATATAATTACATCTAGCTATCTACGAGCATATTTTACATCTAATAATAACGCGCTTCCTGGTTTTTGTTTCCTCCTCAAATTTCAGAACGATTCCTATTGTACAGAAACAATACATTTAGAAGAAGGCCTACAGTGAAATACGTCTGTTTCAAAATTGAAATAATTTAATTTCCCTTTCACAACTATTCTATTCGGTTCATGGAGTCGTTACAGAAAATTGAAACATGTAACTCTACCTTCATCCGTCCAAACTTTCTCAACCTCATTAAAAAAAAAATACAGCACACAGACGAATTAAACCTAAGGGATGAAACATCAAGCCATATTCTATTTACCTCGTTAGAGAACGAAAATGCGCGAGCACTATACACGACTGGGCCTAAATGACGTGACGAACTGACACCCCGTCACAGGATATCTTATTATTTGTAACGAGAATCTTATGTCACAGTCTCGCGAAACGAGAGACACGTCTTATGGTTGCTCAGTGACGTCGTGACGCCGTGACGTCGGGGGGCCGGGGGGCCAGGGAATGGGGGGCCGGGGACTGGGAGCATTCACGGAATGTTCTGTGAAATAATTTGACAGATAAAACAGCTACGCGAGTAATAGGAACATATTATTATGTCAAAGCAGAGATGAGTAATTCTAAATGAAATGTCGCATGTCCCATTATTTTAAAAGCTATTCCAAGTTTGAATGAAATAATAATGTATGGCGTATACCTAACGTCTTGTTTGAGACAATATTTGATGTGGATTTCGTAGTTTAATTTTGGATATAGCTACAAACAGTGGCGTAAATATCAGTGGTGCAAGTGGTGCAGTGGCACAAGGGCACCACTGCTGAAATTCCTATGGGGGTGGGTTGGGGGGGGGGGGGGGGGTACTGACGTTATTTGAACTGACGTTTTGTTAAAATTATATTTTTTGATTCATACATTCGAATTTCTTTGGTCTATGAACGACAGACTTGGTGCGGGTCAAATCTCATTGACTGAACCCGAGAAAGCAAGACGGATTAATTTTAGTGATGCTGTAGATATTTTTGCAGAGCAAAATGCAAGGCGAAGAAATGTTAAAAGCAACCATTGACTGAAGGAAATAATTAATCAATGTAGCCAATATGCCATCAACAGAATTCCACGTGTTTTATAGAATGAATAGAGTCAATTATAGAGGCACACGAGTGCTTTTCGTGACTTCAAGCAAATATGTAAAAAAAAGGGGGGGGAGAGCCCATTGATACATTTTGCACTCCTGTCTCGTCGCACCTTGCTACACCACTGGTGACAACTATATGCACGATAAAATAAACCCGAAACTGTTTTCATCTCATGCAGAAGAGAGTGCATATAAAATGTAACGGCTATGACGAGACAGGTAAACATTTTATCCAGATTAATGTTTGTGTTGTTGAAAAGTATCATAACTAACAAATAAAAGAGTGGATGAGTTGATTTAAGAACAAAAGACTGTTCAAATTTCATGAATATTTAATTTATGATAAAATTGGACGAAACTATTCAATGCTTATGGCTGTTGATTTTAGTTTGCCTGCCCATAGTTGACAATGAGAAGAAAAATGTTCATGTTCCAGTATCACAGTTTGAGTAGCCAATACCGTACAACAAAACACGAAAACATGGACATGGATTACGAAGTGTGTATGGATTGAATAACAATATATGCACTGCCTCTATAGCTATATTATTGATGCATATTATAATCAAACCAAAAATCTCTTCATTGAATATAAATAACTATCCACCTCACGACATTCAATGAATGAGGGATACAAAACTAAATAATCGTGTTCCAGGAAAACGATCACTATGAATGATTATTAATGCAAATTGTGCACTATTTGTGAGCACCATATAAAGGCATACACATCAATATTTGATGTTCAATTGAATACACCTGCATCCTAGTCAGACATCAGTCCACTTTACTATCAGAATGATATATTCTAACGATGGATTTACTTTCAGTCGAATATAATGTAGAAGTTACAGTTATTTATCAATATAGTTCACATTTTCATGTACATCCGCGTCGTTTATGATAATCTACGCTGAAGAGTAACGAGCAATAACCATCATGCTTTGGGATAATTGAATCAATCCAACAACGAACAACAATGCAGAATGATTTTCTTGTGATTGAAATTCGAACGCAAGTTCGAAATTTATACATGATTACATTTCACAGCTTAGAACTGATAAGTAATAACGACAGAAAAAATCCACAAACAACTTTCTTCATCTTATTCTCAGTTTTGAATATTCTTCCACACTTGATTGCATTTTTGTATACTACGTTATATGTATCCCATGTTCTTGTCTTTTTCCCATCTGATTTATCATCTCCAGTTCTTCTATCACGTTGCCAAGAAAAAGAAAACATCAACAAAATGAAAGGGAAAATAGCACATAAATACACCGAGCACGGTTTGAAAGAGGAAGTAATAAACATCTATGTATGCTATAGTAGCTGCGTCCCCCCTTGTGTGAGGTCATCATTTGTAGTGAGTCAAAATTTCACATTATATATAAAGCCGGATAATATATGGCACAACTTCTGATAGTGAATTTAACAAAGAACCACGAACACTGTATTATCTCCGAACGAACCAAAACTGAGATAAAGAAAGCAAAACAAATGTACCGATGGATAGGAATCGATTGGGATAATAATTGGGTCATGCGTATAAGGTCCATTATTACAGATTGATTGTTCGTTGAGAAATGTTATATATGAACGTACATCGCTGAACCGTATTGTACAAATACTTGCTAGATCGGTGGAACTAGTCTATCTGTAACAGTACAAAAGGAGGAATGTACTTTATCCTTTATTACGTTTCTTTCAGACATTCTGCATCACTATATTCGTATTATATTATATATCTATATCTATATCCATATCTATATTCGAATATATATATATATATATATATATCAACAATATTTTTAAAATGAGAATGATACCTCTAGTCTGATATGCACGCGGAACCGTGTGTACCCAAGTAAGGCTTACTACTAAACCGAACATAAAGTTCAAATTAAACCTGGCACTTCCACCGAAAGTCTGTATGATATAAAAATTTCGTACTTTTACTGAATAAATAATAGATGGAATGTATACTATGAAGTCTTGTCACAATTTGTTGAGCTGAAACTTACCCCCACTTTTACACCCATTACTCATTGCCCATTACCCTCCGACAATTTCACGCATTTAAACTTGATATTAGGAGTTAAGGACTTTTGTCCTACTTGGAAGTAGGATATTATATAGTTCCGAAATAATATTTTTAATACATCTGTGTATAATTACGTCCACTTGCTATATTTTACCGCATCAATATTGTAATTGTGTTACTTGTAGAATTTGAAATACGGTCGAATTTCGAGCATCACTTACCCGCATTCATCACTATCCCCGCATGGTTTTTCATTTTGCATCATCAATAATTTGTGAAATAATTCATAGGATTTTTTTCTACAGAATTGAATCTCTGGCAGCTTGTGGAACAGTTCATGCCACAGCAGTACACTGGCGTACCACATTTCTCTATATTGCATTGGCAGGTATACTGATTCAGGCTAATGTATAGCTGTAACTGTGTGTGGTACTGGACCCCTATTCCTGAGATGAATGAGATGTGAGAAAAATCAGTGAGAAAACTATCTCATATAATAATGACATATTTCATTTCATATTTCATGTGAGGTACTCGTTTTATCACTCATTTTTATTTTTCTCACATCTCAGTCATCTCAGAAATAGGGGTCCTGTAATACCAATGCAAGAATTCGAAAATGAATATTCCGAAAGACTGATACATGAAAATGGTACGTAAAATCGAGAAGTACATTCTTTCGTCAAGTATTTCTAAAACAAAGTCTACAATCATCCAATAATGTATAGGATCATCCAACCAGAATGTAATACCTTTCAAGTAAGGGCAACTCCGACCCTCTTTCCGTTCGCCGGATCCGACTCGCGGATTGAATCCATACAAAGTCCAGCATCGGGTCACTACAGAATTAGAACGGCAATACACTGAACGAGATACCGCGTACCTACTTCTTTGTTCTTCAAAGACGAAATTAATGTATTTATTGTAACATTGTAAAATAGAAGTATAAGATGGGATTTTTTTGTCACGTTGGTAATATTAACCCATTATTTAATCTAATCCTTACATTACTCCTGGGAATCAAAAATGAAATGGAGTTGTCCCTATTTTTAATAAAAGAGAAGAACTAATATGTATAGCAACAGGAGCAGAATTTATCAGTAGAGAGCATTAGAATACATAATTGAAACGGGATGAAAGAGATATCGCGTAGTTTCTTGTTTTCGGAAGATTGAATTAATGTATTTATTGTAAGATTGTATAACATCAAAATTCTTGAGGAGCATTTTTTTTTAGGTAATTATAGGGCCTATTAATCGATTATCCAATTTGATCCTTCCATCACCCCTGGGAATCAAAACTTGAATGGAGCTGTCCCCATTTTTAATAAAAGAGAAGAACCAATAAGTAAACCAGGAGAGTAGGAACGTATCAGTAGAGAGCATTAGAATACAGAATAAGGATGACGATATTACGAGAGAGATAGCACGTACTTTCTTGTTCTTGAAAGATTGATTATCTCATGCTTAAAATATTCCATTTTATTCGATGACAACACTGATCTAATATAACAAACTACCCATCAATCTATATATCGTCGCTTGAAGTTTACCTAAAATCTTACTATAGGTATATATGCCTACTGTGGATAAGCTCCCGGTTAAAAGCATTTCGTGCTCAAAACCGAAACCTTCTCCTAAATCTTGCTCTCACATAGCAACAGGAAACTAGAAGATTGGTGTTCACTATCACAAACAAAAGACGCTTCCATTAATAAACGATGATGGTTCGAAACTCCTGAACGATGGTGGTAAATGAATTGAGAAAACGATCGATCGAAACCCTCAACACTTGAACTTGAAGAGCAAATTGTGTTTATTGAGTGATCCCAAACTTGATCCATTACAGAGTCCATGGGAGTCGATTTAGTAGAATTTTGTTTTTTTTGTGGATAACTTTTGAACGGAATGAGATATCTAAATTCGGAAAACAATTGGTAACACAGATATCTTCAATATCCTTGAGACAATGTAAGTTTTGACTATTTATCTGATATCACATAATTGTCAGGCGCATACGGTAAAAATGTGTATTTTGAACCAAATACGCATGACAGTTATGCGATTTGAGATGAATAGTTATTACTTATATTATAATGAAGATATTGAAAATATATGTGCTTCTTTGTTTCCAGAATTCCAATATCTTATACCGTTCAAAAGTTATCATCAAAAAACTGATATTCTGCTAAATCGACTCTCAACGAAAAACCAACAGAGAGTCATAGTCAAGTGAGTGTACAGTGATGAACATATTGGCATTGCAACTATCAGTTGATAAAGAATCTAGATGTACTGGCAAACAGTAACTGAAGTGAACTACTGGTTAAATAAAGAATACAAAAATGGCGGGAAAAAGTCGCATGCGAAGCTGATATGAGATAAAAGAAAATACAGACTGAAAAATAGAAAAATTCCATGACAGTGCACTTCTGCTCACTAGCTAATGGATAACCGTCGATTGGTACAGCAAACTTGGTTGGTATGAAGAAATATGGGAACAGTATAGACTCTAGAATATTATATATATATATATATATATATATATATATATATATATATATATATATATTTTTTTTATATAAATATGAACCTTATGTTCTGTGAAAACACAACACCGCAATGTTCAATGAACATAGAGGAAGCAATGTGAAAATAAATGATGAAATAATGACGTTCACTTTGAATGTTACTGTGCGATGATAACGCTCTTCATGATGGTGTAGACCCCGTCTAAAGGTATGCGGTATTACTCTTGTATTCACGAAATAAGTTCATATACCAACAAAACAAAAACAAATACAAAAATGTCGCCGTTATTACTTTCTGTACATACATAGCTGAATATATATATATATGGTATACTATATTGTATATTGGTAAACTATATTGTTCACTATTCTTTCCAAACTATCTCTTTCTGTCTACTTTTTTTTTACTCTCAGTTTTCAAGAATTGTTATCTTCTCTATATTTGTATCAAGTGCAAAACTGTGACCCAATGTATTTAAAGATGCTGTGACGAGATTTACAAAAACTCACACAGCTACTTCTTACACGTGTATTGATTGTGTAAAGCTACAGTGAGTTTACAAGAACAGCTGAAATTGTATCGAAGTTTTTACTATTATTTTGTTGGTAGACGATCCACTACAAACCAGCTGAACTACAAACAAGTCACTACAAAACGTAAGCCAGGAAATGTAAATATTCATTCTCCAGTCCGAAGGCATGGAAACTTTTTATATTGTTTTAAAATAGCCGAAATGATACACGTATCAACCTTTGAAAGAAAGAAATATATTCACAAAACATCGCGAATCTTACTTATACAAGACTATTAGAATAATGCTCGTATAACCTACATAAAACAAAACAATAAGTTTATCCACATCTACATAAGGTGACGACCATGTTTTTGCCATACTGAGATTCTGACGGTGAGACAGTGAGACTGTTAGACGGTAACACGGTAAGACGGGATATCGGTGGAGGCGCCGGGTCATTTCGAAGCATGCTTTCGGTCGATCACAATAACGTCCTCATAATTAAATTGTTGATATTTAGTTCAAAGACGCAGTGTAATGATGACTAGATATATTATTGTTATTGGTTAATGATGAGTGAGATGATTGGAAGATTATTTGAAAGGTTATAATCCATCAGGTGATTAAATACACAGTGAAAACATAGAAAGGTCGTGAGCCAACTCATATAGTATTCACTTTAATTACAGAAGGAAAAACACACAAATCTATCAGAAGGGTCGATCATGGCAGGAATCGAACCCCGATATCCTGAATGACGATCCATCAGTCATAATTGATAATCTCACCAACAGCTAGCTCATCATGATGTGTTGACTTGAATGGTAGTCGTGTATTAATTACAAAATGAAAAAATATATGTCATTAATTTCACGTAATCTATTACTTCTTGTTCTATATGATGAGAATGATTACGACGCGTTGTCACGTGTAGAAAATAGCTTCATCTCCGATTCAATTATAGTATAAGAATACGGCCATCAGAATGACAAAGTTATTGTCATATTTTTTCTTTCCTTGAGACTTTTGTCTCAAGGAATGCCAAGCATAGAACGAGTAGAAATAGAAAGGCAAAAGTTATGGCGCCATGCTTTGTTTCACAGAACATTCTACGAAGGAAGGATGTTCAGCACAAAATGCCGGAGGAGTATCGAATGTACAACATTTCATGGGAAATGTCAAATCCAACGAACGGATCGAGAAAAATAAAATCATACAAAATATGAATAGTTTGATTAATTTCATCGTGATAGGCAATTAATCCATGGATGCATCAAATAACAGTTTTTCAAATGTAAATATGGAAAAAAATAGGCTCCACACATTCAGCCAAAATGGCGGTCGTACGTAAATTGGTCGATTCTTATCTTTTTCGTAAACTTAAGAAATTAAGTTCGGAGGTTGCAAACTTATAGGCTATGTCATATATGATTTTTTCATAGTACACTGGATTTGATATTGTGGAAAATGTCAGAACACAGATCCGTAAAGATCCATGACGTGGAATTGGAAGTACTGCTTGAATCTTATCTCAATTTCATATTCAAAAATAAATTAAAGCACCTCGGAAGAGCCATCAAAAAAAATCATATACGGATGCAAAGCCCAAAGGAAATCTACAAAACCACATCAGAAAGCTAATTATATCATTGAAAATTATAATACAGTATCTTGTAAATATTATAATATATATTTAATCTGAATAATACCTGAACTCCTTACTAATCTCACTGGAGTAGATTCATCTATTTATCCCTTTGAAATAGATTTCAAAGGCAAAAACCCACATCCGACAGCGCGTGTGCACAAAATATATAATTAACTTCCATTAATAAGAACC
Organism: Brachyptera putata; assembly: GCA_907164805.1. Lineage (NCBI taxonomy): Eukaryota > Metazoa > Arthropoda > Insecta > Plecoptera > Taeniopterygidae > Brachyptera > Brachyptera putata. The sequence goes on from OU015468.1 coordinate 3,773,326, forward strand.
TACAAAGGGAGTCATTCCAAATTCGACGACTATATGTACGGTTGTGGTCACATCGAGTCGTCGATCAAGATACATCAAAATAACTGATGAAGAAAATGTACAGCTACATACAAAAATAAGAAGTGAACGTACAAAATGAAACGACGAAGTGAAACTAGTAGGCAATTTGAATACGAACTTCAATGTAAGTGAGTAAGCGGTAACAAACAAACAAATAACTAATAAGGGTACAACAAATACGCAAATACAGCAAATAACAAATAAGCGGTAAATAATAGGAAGATTAAGAGAAAAAAAAATCGATGTGTCCACAAGTGTACACTGACAGAAACACATAAATACAAACCATATATAGAAAAGCCATCTTTATTGTGAAACAATCCCCATGATCAGGCAGTATTGGGGGAGATCAGATCCGAGTGTATTATTAGTATAGGGGTCGGCCGGATATTCGACCAATACGATAAGGGTGAGCTCATAGGCCTATACTGTTAAGCCAGCCTAACGGTCGCAAAACAGAATAATGCATTATTTCAGTATGCAATTTATTGAGTACAGCATCCATCAATCAATGGAGGATTCGCGGCTGCCCATTAATGCGATCGTCACGAATAGAATGGTGAAGCCAAATTTGCTCAATATAGAGTATAGAAAGACAGGAATGTATAGCCGTGTATTTGGTTTCGGAAATGTCACAGAATGCAAAGCATGTATGAAGCATATTGAAACGACTAGGTTATGAAGGGATGAACCAATATTGAAAATAAATGAAATTTCAATATATTCGTAATATCTATCGAAAATGTTACGAGAATATGAAAAACAAATTGAAAGATGAATGTGCGTATCACCCCCGTTGATAAGTTCATCTTTAGCATCTATACTCAAATATTTGAAAGTTTAAAGAATATATATATTCCACCTATCGATTTGCTGTCCTACCAAAATGACCTGCTATAGGCCAACGTGAACTCAAAATGGTTCGAAAGTTCACAAGTTCATAAGAAACTGCGAGTATCTTTGCTGGGTTCAGACGATGTGAACAATAATCATATATTATATATATAAGCCCTATATATACATATAGACCTGACTTGAAGGAATTCATGAATTCCTGAGAAACTCGGGAAAGTTCATTCAACGTGAAAGAAATTGCTTTGCTAATTGAAAAATCAAGATACCAAAAAGTACGACAATTATTGTTGCGTGACAATCTCATTTTAACAACGAGATGACTTTCTCGTTTCTCTACTATTATTTAGTATACATGCTGGAAAAGTAGGAACATTTTCCACCGAGGGAGCTTCCGTTGCCAGTTGAGATAACACCCGCGTAGAGTAAAAAAAAACTCATTTATTTAAGATAGATAAAGAGGGAGAACGAGCGAACAAGTGAGATGGTAAACGCCATTGGATAATTGCAAGAGCGAGCGAGAGAGGATCGCGAGAACGGGGTGAGGTTAACTAGGAATTATTGCCGTGAAGTGTTGGTCATTAACACCAACCCCTTCCCCTACCCCTTCCCCTCCCCCCGCACCCTTACTCAAACCACCCCTCGAACACTCAGGAGGCGGTAACACCGATAAACATCAAACACTTACCCTCCAACAACATTCACTTGTAAGAAATAGGCACATAAAACATTATGTTATAGGAGAGAGATATCTATATATATGTTTGAAAAACCTCGGCAATTATATATAATATTACATTTAACGATTAAAATCTGTGATGGATATCAAGAAGGCACTGGTACCATTGTTGGGAAACCAAGGTCCATATACCAACAGACAGCCGCGGTTTTTGAACCTTTGAAGTGATCCACGGCCTGTATATGTACATTGAGCTGACCAAATGTTCTCAATTCTACATTTCCATACTTCTAAGCTCATCTCACAACGCATGTAAAGCGTTTTCCTATAAAAGAATATTACATAATAATAATAATAATAATAATAATAATAATAATAATAATAATAATAATAATCGACGGCATATATCGACATATATCGACAGCAAACGAGATCAACACATCCTTCTATTCACCATTTTTTAAAGTACGCCATGATTGACGTGGCCGGTTGACCTGTGCCAGTTGATGAATGATTTAATATCATTGATTAATGACACGCATGGATAAAGGTGAAATGTGAAAACCGAACCTTTTCAGCTAGGCCTATATAACTGTTTTATCAGTGGCCAGACCGAGTGGAAGTAATATCGAGTGACCGTGAGTGTGTAAATGCCATTTTCTGAAATTGAGAAATCCAATGAAGGTTTTAAAGGTAGATATGCCTATAATGATTCACAGAGATGAAAATATGTTCCGGAGAGTTGGTAATCAACGAACACGATACATTGATAATATCCACGGGCTATATATGTTGACATTTTATATATATATATATATATATATATATATATATATATATATATATATATATATATATATATATATATATATATATATATATATCTGTCACGTACATATGGACCAATATTTCTTCCACGAAACTAGAGACGTCAGCTATTTCGCAAAACGATGCCCTAAACACAATTTTCATTTTATCTATGGTGAGTAAAAACGTATCTACCTCAAATAATATTCGAACCTAATATTCGAGATAAAACGAGATCATACAGCAAATGTTTCCAAGAATAACAACCAACTGATAGGAATACGGAGTGAGTGAACCGAATTAATGTGAAGACTGAGCTTACCTTCACTGTCGACCGAGAACAATCCGAGACCATCTCCACCTCGGATCGAGTAGGACACCTTCGAGTCGAGCCCTGGAGGATCCTCGTCGGTAGCCTTGACAGTGGTCACCAGCGTTCCAATCGGCTGATTCTCTTTCACCGACGCAGCGACAACAAAGTCTGTAAACTCTGGAGGATGTAAGATTCTCATTGATATCCACAATTTCCACTATCACATTAGTTTCAGAGAATAGCGATGGACTACCACGATCGCGAGCACGAATCGTCAAACTATGAACTTGTCTTTCTTCAAAGTCTAAACTTTCTGCGGTACGAATTGTGCCAGAAATACGATCTACAGAAAACACATTGTCTCCATCTCCATTGTTGACTAATGAATATCTCACATCACCACCTAGTCCTACATCGGGATCGGTTGCGCTAACTACGGCCACGACACTGCCAATAGGTATGTCCTCCCGTATTTTGACTGTATAGGTTGGTAGAGCAAATGTCGGCGCATTGTCATTTACGTCATCGATGGTCACGCGCACTAAAGCATCAGAGAATAAAGGAGGTTTATCAAGTTCCTTTCCGCCAGAATCAGTTGCTCTAATCTTCAGCTCATAGAGTTCTTGTTTTTCGCGGTCAAGTCTAGAAGCGACGCTCAGAATGCCGGTTGCAGGGTCGACGGCGAAGTCGTGTGTGTCAGTGACCATTGAATACGTCACTCGAGCATTCTCACCCAAGTCAATGTCGGTTGCATTGACGCGGAAGATCGCGGTACCATTGTGAGCATTTTCCGTCACACGAAAACTAGCAACAGCTTTCTCAAATTTCGGTGCATTATCATTCACGTCCAGCACAGTGATCGGTAGAAAGCGAGATGAAGATTTCTGTGGTCGACCCAAATCGTAAACACTTATATTGAGAAGGTACTCACTCTCTCGTTCCCGGTCTAGGTAGCCGATTACTTTCAAGTCTCCTTTATCTGGATCTAATCGGAATACTGAATCCTGATCACCGTCAGAAATTCCGAACACAAGTTTGCCATTGTAACCCAAGTCACGATCACGGGCACGAATTTTAGTCAAAGATGTTCCCAACGCTGCTGATTCGTTAACCTTGATTTCGAGTGGAAAGTCGATAAATTCTGGCGCATGGACATTCTCACCATAGCGGCTGGGCATCATGGCATACTCTTCAGGTAATCCTCTCCCTGGCATATTGTTTCTTTCCGCTGCTGCCAACACTTCGGTTAGTCTTCTCGCAACCCCCGTGTCTCTACACTCGAATGCACCAGTGTCATCATTCAACAATCTACCTGGAGATCCTAAACTTTTCTTAGCATTCACCAGATTCATCAGTACTCGAACAACGTCAGCAAAGTGCGTTCCATCAGTAGCTGTTATGTTGACCTCACGTTCTACTACTTTGACATCCATCAGGTCACACGTGACTGACAATGTACCCGATGTATAATCCAGAGAAAAACATCCATCGTCATTGCCAGATACTAGACGGTAACTTATTATGTTTCCGGCGTCGAAATCAATAGCAGACAAAGTAATGATCTCGGTTCCAATAGAGACGTACCGAGGCACATGGCCTACACAATCAACTTTCTCAAATTGAGGACGATTATCATTGACATCACGGACCTTAATTTTGAGTTGCATTTCAGTTTGACGACGATATGGAAGACCCCAGTCGCTTGCTCGTATCCTCAGCAAGTATTCCCGTTTCATGGATTCGTAATCAAGGATGGTAGTAGTCCGCACTACTCCAGAGAAATGATCAATTTCAAATGGTACGGGATTCAAGTTAGCAATGCTATATGAAATGTAAGCATTTTCACCCGAATCTTTATCCTTTGCATTCACTTTGATGACAGATGTTCCGGCGGGCTCGTTTTCATCAACAAATATAGACAATTCAGGAGTATCAAAAACAGGGTCGTTGTCATTAGTATCTATAACGTTAATCTTGACTTTAGCTGAGGACTGTTTTCTTGTTCCTCTATTACCTTGATCAATGGCAGCTACAGTGAGGGTGTAAATTCCTCGGGTTTCTGCATCCAGAGATACTGCTGTATATAGCATTCCAGTATCCGGGTTTATATGGAACTCACCATTATCATTACCTCCAACAATCTCCATGATAACTTGTGCGTTTTTCCCTTCATCAGCATCCGTAACTTTGAGGCGACATATCGGAGTGTTCACTGGAGCTGTTTCAGGAACATCAACTTCGTAAATCTCACGATCGAAGACGGGTGCATTATCGTTCAAGTCGGAGAGGTGAACTGGTACTGCTTTGTAACTTTCACGAGGCGGTATTCCCTTGTCAGTCGCTTTCAGAGTCAAATTGTAACCATGTGGAGACATTTCACGATCCAGTAAATGTAATACTTCAACGTTATATTCGTTTTTAAGACCTCCAGTTAATTCTGCGTTCGTAATTCGGAAGTGACCATCTGGATCACCATCTGTTATGACCAAACTTGCAATTTCCCCGTGGACGCCAGTGTCCTTATCGATTACGCGGACGATTGCGTAAATGTCAGTGTTCGAATGTTCAATGATATCTGGTAAGTGGTGAACGTAAATTTCTGGACTGTACAGATTCACTTGCTGTACGTGGATTTTAATCTTTGCGGTGCTTGCTTTACCGACGGCCCCTGCACGAAAGAGCGCTCCTCGGTCTTGACCCAGCACGGTCAGCTCGTGAATAGCTTTTTCATTGTATTTCAAAGGTCTAGTCAAAGAAACAACTCCCGTCATTGGATGCACAGCAAATTGTTCAGTTGGTTCGAGGAAGCTGTAGTAGATCTCACCATTCAGACCAAGATCGGCATCTTCAGCGGAGACTTTCAAAATACTGCGATGCAACGGCGTGTCTTCGGGAAGAATTTCTTCGTATTCGGTTGGGAAGAACAGAGGATTTAGATCGTTCGTATCTAGAACTTTAACTAGAATTTTAGTATCGGCTTCTAACGGAATTACTTTGCTTTTTCCCTCACGCTTTGTGCCGGTTGCTTTCACTTCCAACACGTAACGATCTTTCCGCTCTCTGTTTAAAACATCCATAGTTCCCGTTCTTGTGCGAATGAGTAAAAAACAGAAATCTCCAACCAAACGTTCTTCGGCCTTGAAAAACTTATCTTTATCACCACTAACGATTTTATACCGAATCTCTAAATCTTCATCATATGTATTGATACCGATTCGCTCTTCGGGAGTGACGAAAGTTTTACCCACAGAATTCTCCGGTATCGAAACGTTGTAAGCTAGTCGTGTGAATTTGAATTCCAACGGTGGTGTTGTTGTAACCGTCGCATCGTCGTTCGACGCCGGCTCTATTGGCGTCGACAACGGGAGGGTGGTGGTGCTTCTCGAGGTTTCAGCGACGCCCGCGAGGAGCGCCAACAGACCATAAAGCACCAGAGGACTCGAAGCGCCCTTCATCGTGGTGCTATATTGGCCTTCACAGCATGGTGGTGCTGACTTCGGTCTTCCACGATACGAGCACCAAGAAATCCAAAATCTATAAACAAAAAAACAACTGAATCAGATCAATGTATAACACTAACAGTTACATAAGGAAAGGTTCATGACAGTTCGCTACAGATCAATATTCGACCGAATGTTAGGTTAGGTATTTGATAATAATTATTGATTATGATAATACTGATAATATTAATATAAATGATAATTGCATATACATATAAATATATATTCAATTGGAACATAATTTATTTTCTCGAAGTGAAAAGCATGATGAACTTCAACATTCTAAACCGACGTGAAGAAGTAGGCCTATTCCGGAAGAGTTCTGATGATTTCACTATATATGTATTCTCAGAGCTTTATGAGGCTCATTACTATTGTATAATCCATATGCCCTCTATAAATAATTAAAAAACAATGTCATATTCGACCTCACAAAACTATACTTCTTCATGATATACTGCAGTATCAATTAATGTCGTCACACACACACAAACACAAGATAGGCGTCATGATGATTAATCAATATCACGACATGGCGCCAATAGTATTGCTCATCAAATATATAACCCATCATAAAGTCAGTTATCTCTGTCTCAATTCAACACAGCAAGACGCCAATTCAAGGAAACACATGCCAATCAAACTAGTGTTATCTTTAATAACTGTTGTTATGTCACTACTGTTGATAAACAGGATTAGCGAGATGGTGTGTAGTGAGCTAGATAATGATAGGTTTGGATCATAACCCTAATTAAACACTTGAATACAATTCCCAAGTGTTTTGGCGGGTCGCCGCATTGGATCGAAGTGCTAATGAATAAGGGAAACGGTGTGTATCAGTGGAGCAGAGAAGCTATACAGGAGAAGAATTCACGTTCCCGATCGATTGTTGTATCCCTATCTTTCAGCAATATAGCCAGGAGTGATTAGGGGTGCCAATTCATAGCAGCTAGACTGGTAAGAAATTGCCACTGCCAACTTTAGGATTGGTCTTATCTTTTACGGGTCGCATATTATGTATAGATTATGTGCGACCCGTAGGAGTTGAAATCAATCTTGAAACATACGCTGTGTACAAAATTGCTGACTAAGTGTGGTTAGTCTTATATTGTACTTGGGTCAAACCAAGTAAGCAGTTTCAGCCCTTTAGATTTAGAAAACCAGAATTTCAGATTTAAGAATTTCAGAGCATATTTGGATCTGGAACTCCCAAGTTAGAAACCATTTCATAGAAATTGAATCAAATTTCAATTATCTTCTGATAATATATCATTGAAATGTAGAATATTTTATAATGTAAAATCAAGTAATCGACAGAAAACATACTATTACTATAATTTGTATTATTATTATAAATTAACACCAATACCACGAGCATTGGAGAGAGACACGGGATTCAGAAATAGCCCCAACTTGGGACTTGACAACTTTCAAGTCGAAATAAAAGAGCTACAAGAAAATGAAATCAAGTATGAGGATGCGAGAGTGATCGACAGCCAGATTAAGCGATGGCTTCGAGCCATAAGACAGGGACTTGCATGAGATATGTAGCTAGCCTAGGCGTCCTCAAAATATGAATGGCGAAGATCGGGGATATGGATTCAGTGATGGTTGGATTGGTTGGATCTCTCTCTCTCTCTCTATATATATATATATATATATATATATATATATATATATATATATATATATATATATCTTCTTTATGAACACCGAATAGAAGAGAAGGAGGATATTTCATCATCACTTATTCATATTGTTTATATATTTTACATGCTAATTGTAAATCGAACAGATTATGTTCATACCACGCATCCTATAATAACAAAATAAGAAACAAGATATTTTGGTATACATTCAACAGTAAACACAGCCCGATGTAATGTATGATAGACACGTGTGGAATTTCTTATAGGATTGACTTGCACTTAAAATATAAATAAATAAATATCACAAAAAGGCTCAGAAGCGCAACAATGTTCGAACCGCATTAGTTATTTACCTTTAGTGCCAACTTCATATGGGCGCATACGCAGCATAACTTATACAAGACACACTGACACAAGGATGTATACGCACTGTATGCCTATATGTATGCAAAATTGATCCTGCGACCTCAAAACTCGAAATAACCTATCCTTTGACATTGCACCCTTTCAGAGTGTCCTGTCACAGTCACTCCTCAAATTATAGGTTTGCTGAAGAAAACCTACGTCGATACGTATTTTCTGAAACTTTGCAACGCGGTATTTTGGCTTACTTTAGTGTCAGTTGCGATCTAACTGATTCATTTTAGTGGACACTTGTCCACAATTGAAGAAAATTGGCAAGTGTTGAAATTATATCTTGCTTCTCGATCGTCATAATTTTTGGATTTTTGGAGAAATTCGATAAAAGTACGAATACCATACACATTATGCAACTTGAACTATCATGCTGAACAATCCTAATTTCACTTGACAAATAGCATAGACCCTTTTTATGGAGCATATTCATTTTGAAAGTAGATTGGGACGGTGAGTGGTATAGCAGACAAACATCATGAATAATACAAAGTGATTAAGCGGGGGCTCTAATGGAACACTTCCTCCGTATAGGAGTCAAACTCACGTGTCAGATGGAAACTACCAGAAATCTCTGCCAGGATTAGTGATGGGACGTTGAAAATCTTCTTTCAAAAATTTTCAATTCATTAAAAGTTTTTCGATTCAATGAAAAATTTCAATGCGAATTCATTCAGATTCTCGACGAAACTTTTCAGAAAGTGTCCCATATTGAAAATCTTCAGAAAGTGTTCAATTCATTTCGGAACAAATCTGTGAATCCAATGGAATTCACTGAATTCACTGAATTAATTTCATTGAAATGTTCATGAAAATATTTGATAGAATTTTCCGAAATCTTCCCTCATTTACTTTTCAAATAAAACAGTTTCAAATAACTTTCAACTAGGACATAGTACAAAGAAGTACTGGCCCCACCTACAGTTGATCGCCGAGAAGTCTACACAGTTAGTGAAGATCTATTATTGTTCATAAACTTAATACTACACTAGTTAATTCTCATAGTCATTATTCATACTTTCATTGCAAGTTTTATTATAGTGTGGTGGTTCAGCAAAAAAATTCTATATCCCATAGAGTGAATTCAAACCAGACATTTTTCAGTTTCTTCTGTAACAACTTACACCCACAATTTTATTTTTCATTGAAAATTTTCAATCTTTTCAAAATGTACATCACTATAGACAGAATGGTCAACATGTCTGAAATCGAGTCCCGGTCTCCTGAATGACAATCCAGGAAGATCTACCTCCATGATCCTGCGGGTTCCTGTCCAAAATTCATTCATCAAGTATGCAGGCATACGCTCCAGTCAGACGTGACCCCGTGTCACAATTGTAAGCAAATTTCATCCGTCATATTGTGTTTTAAAAATCACCTCGGTCACTGCCCACGAATAGAAAACACGCCGCGAGCTGGTATTTCAAAACTAATCCAATATTTGTCCAGTGGGAGGTTCAAATTAATTCAGATTTCAGAACAACTCATGTTTGTTATAAGCCGTTGTTGATTCGATCAATTTCAAACTACGGTATTACATGATATTTTCATGTTGTTTTCTGCGTGATGGCATGCTGTTATTAGAATAATTATTTGTATTGGACGAACACGAAATAAGTTGTTGGAAAAAGAATGACAAAAGTTTGGAGGAGAGTGATGTGTACATATCAAATATATTTTGAATATATATATATATATATATATATATATATATATATATATATATATATATATATATATATATATATATATATATATATATATATATCATGATGATATGTGAATATATTCATGATGATTTTCCCAATGCAACGATGATGGAATAATTACAATACAATGTGCAATGTATGTGAAACACACATGAACATGGAACATGTATGCGATTATTACATGGATACACCAGCGACGAGATGAATTCACATCAAACTCGAAACATTGTCTGAATGGTATGTATATATAGCCAGACGTATCAAAAATAGATCTGAAAATTATTAAAAAAATACAAAAAGGTATAGAAAAGTATAATGAAATTAGTTTATAGATGGGTAGGGTATACATTCTGATGCGAATAATTGCATTAACCAATTATGCAGATGTTTTTCAACAACTTTTCAAAAATGAAGCAATGTTATTATAATAACTTCCTGCAATACCATCAACATTTACAATGTGTAACTTATGTGACAAAATTGAACAATCACAAAACAAGGAGAGAAGATGGAGAAAGTGGGATAAAAAAACGAATTTGAATAGAAAAAGTATATCAATCGATACATATACAGAAAATATATCCAAGATACCAAAATATCAGGAATTATCAATATGCAGTAGGCATTAATCAATACTATTTGATGTGTAGACGAAAGTTCAACAATCAGTATGTCAATACACATTGAAAATTTAAATCGAAACATCGAAGATCACACTGAAACATTGAGTTCCAACTCGATTATTATAAACTAGGCAAACGCAGGATGTGCGTTGTACGATGAGCGAGATGTCTTTATAAAGTATAATCGAAAACTCTACAAACCTTGATCATTTGAAATGAACTTCATCCGATGTCAATGAATCTAGAAAGCCGTGACTTCGACAATGCAACATTTTTCCACTAATATTTCTATTTGGGGTACTTTGGGAAAAAGTCAGAGTGAAGCGATCTTGAGAATCGCTTGGCGGGAGTTGAAGCAACAGATGCCGGCTAAATCCCGAGCTTGGGAAAAATGAAAATTGTGAGAAATGTTACAAGTCCACAAATTGGAGAAGTGCGGAACTGAGAGCAGTTGGCGGGCGGAGAGCCATCAGCTTCCGCGAAGGACTTGTGCATTGGGAATAAGTTAGAGTGAGGAAATCTCGATATCCGCTTGGCGGGAGTTGAAGCAACAGATGCCGGTTAAATCCCGAGCTTGGGCAAATGTGAAATGTCGGAAATTTTCCAAGTCCCAAAACTGGGAAAAGTCCGGCGTTCGAGCATTTGGCGCAAACAGATCCTAAATAGGGGGATTTTGCGGACTTTCAATTGTTTTGCTCGATTAAAATCGAAAGAGTATATATAAGGGGGTAGTGGGTCTCGTGAGCCGATGGCTAGGAATCCCGAGCTTGGAAAAAACGTGAAATGTGAGAAATTTGACAAGTCCCTAAATTGGAGAAGTGCGAAACTGAGAGCAGTTGGCGGGCGGGGAGCCATCAACTCCCGCGAAGGACTTGTGCTTTGGGAAAAAGTTAGAGTGAGGAAATCCTGATATTCGCTTGGCGGGAGTTGAAGCAACAGATGCCGGTTAAAGTCCGAGCTTGGGAAAAATGTGAAATGTGAGACATTTTACAAGTCCCTGAATTGGAAAAGTGCGGAACTGAGAGCAGTTGGCGGGCGGAGAGCTATGAGCTCCCGCGAAGGACTTGTGCTTTGAGAAAAAGTCAGAGTGAGGCGATCTTGAGAATCGCTTGGCGGGAGTTGAAGCAACAGATGCCGGTTAAAGTCCGAGCTTGGGAAAAACGTGAAATGTGAGAAACTTTACAAGTCCCTAAATTGGAAAAGTGCGGAACTGAGAGCAGTTGGCGGGCGGAGAGCCATCAACTCCCGCGAAGGACTTGTGCATTGGGAAAAAGTTAGAGTGAGGAAATCTTGAAATCCGCTTGGCGGGAGTTGAAGCAACAGATGCCGGTCAAATCCCGAGCTTGGGAAAATGTGAATTGTCGGAAATTTTCCAAGTCCCTAAATTGGAAAAGTCCGGCGTTCGAGCATTTGGCGCAAACAGATCCTAAAGAGGGGGATTTTGCGGACTTATAATTGTTTTGCTCGATTAAAATCTAAAAAGTTTATATAAGGGGGTAGTGGGTCTCGAGAGCCGATGGCTAGGGAGATTCACTGCTTTTCTGGCGTTGGCGGGAGTTGAGCCAACAGATGCCGGCTAACCGGCATCTGTTGGCTCAATAAAATACATAATAATAAAATATAATAGAATACATTTATTATATCATTTTCTTCGAAACGGCTGGTCCGAATATCGAACCAAATTTTTATTCATGTAGACTATATTATTCTTCTGTTCACATTTGTGGAAAATTTGAATCATATTGAAGAGATTTTATTTTTCCATTTTTCCCGCTCAGCCAAATCTAATGGGGTTTTTAGAAACTTCTAAATGATGTTTCTCAAAAATGGTCCAACCGATTAGACCTCAAAACTATACAGTTCTAAGGTGGATAAGTTTGCACATAAAAAAAAGTTTCATGTCGATCGGTCAAACCCTGCGACCTCTGCAGTGTTTACAAAAAAAAAAAAACGCACAGACAAAGCTCCGTAAGACTTGAGTGAAAATCTTCGCTACGCTCATCTAAGAAAATGTGATAGACACTGGATATACTGGAATTTTGATCATATATATATATATATATATATATATATATATATATATATATATATATATATATGGATTCAGAAATCAACGGCAATTATATAATATTGATGAATATGAATAATATATATATATATATATATATATATTATATATATATATATATATATATATATATATATATATATATATATATATATATATATTCATGGATTCATGAAATGAAGTATCCATTATCTACTGGCAATAATTCACTGGGTTGTAGGTTTTAGTTATGTTACTTAAATATGATGTATATATTCGGCCCCCTACACAAGTGTCCTTCTATAATGACGTCACGTATTATAAAAGTTTTCTTTGAAAAAAACGCATGAATATTTTAATCACGTAAAAGCTTCTTGAGAACGGATTACAAACTTTTATTAATGAGACGGTGGATATGAATTTTTTTAAAGATATTATGAATTTCAGTATTCTGAATACAACTTCTTGAATGAATGTTTCTCCAATAGTAGGTCTACTCCTGAAAGGTCATCTCACTATTTAGAGAGTAGAACATTTTATTTGAAGACAACATTACAATTCGTTGATAAGGCAAGCTCATTCAATATTAAAACATATTTTTCAACGGTAATGTGAAAAAGAACTCAAGATTATAGTATTAAGAAACAACTTATTTAGCAAACGATAGAAATACTATTCTCAAAGTGAAGGTATTCACTTTCTGCTGCCGGCATGTATGACCTGAATATTCAAGATGAACACAGCTCGACGACTATCATTAGGGAGTTTAATCTACAATTCATGAAACAAATCAGAATTGAAAAAATTGAGATACTTTGAGGGAATTTGAAATTAATTGTTTCACCCAAGATTCTGCTTCGAAAAAATAAAAATGTATCGCCAGTAGATTATTACAGATACAAACATAAAACATTAGCGATGCATCAACACAATGGTGGATGCAGAAAATAATTGCGGAAAATGAAAGTCGACGACAAAAATATCACCGTCCATATCTCAATCTCGATATTGGATCACATCAGGAAAATCACTGCTGTATGAACATTATGTATGAATATATATATATATATATATATATATATATATATATATATATATATATATATATCCACATGGTATATAAACGAGCATATACGGTGCGTTGAGAAGAGAAATGTAATTACCGGGGTAATTACGATGTACAGGGTATAGAAATAATCCCTAGTATAATTAACCTCTTAGTAAAATACCATAATAGCAGTACTATATTCTCGATCTAGCTATCTCTCTCTCTCTCTCTCTCACTCTCTCTCTCTCTCTCTCTGCGCTATATCCTACTCTATCATATATATACATATAACCATATATATATATATATATATATATATATATATATATATATATATATATATATATATATATATATATATATATATATATATATTATATATATATATAGTAGACCTATACACACACACAGGGTTCTTATATTTTTAATTTTCTCATAAATTTCAATTAGAACAATTTCCCAGACTGTGCATTTTCACCCTCACGTATAATTTCTCTTCTCCGCATTTATAGTATCCCATCAAGACAAGGTTACAACCCATAAAATCCTTTAGTACACGAGAAGAAAACGGAACGACTTCATATAGAACATCGTGTTTTTCTAAGCATAATATACCCAGCTGACAAGAAAATAATATCTCATATTTATGAAAGTTATCGATATATACTGCCGTTTTGATAATAAACCTGATAAAACTTGAGCGTTGCTGCAGAAAAGCGCAGCAAAAAACGGGATTTACTGCAGTTTACAACAATCCGATTACCGGTACTTTATGAAAATGGTTATGAATAGTTTTAATAATTGAGAAGTTGGCACAGAATGGCCAGGGACGTTGTTGGGATTTGTGTATTGGGAGGAGGAGGTGCAGGGTCAACAAGAGCCCCGCAGTGAATTTTTTTGTGATATGGTCATTTTTGAGTGATTTTTGCGATCCACAAGCAATTTTGGAGACTAATCATTATGGATATTTCCGGAGTTATTTTCAATAATTGTGTCATTATATGGATTATTTCAAGTTAATTTGGCGAATCCCCTCCCCCCCACCCCCTCAAAGTTCCGCATGATTGATTTTTGCGATTCTCAAAGCAGTTTTTAGTCCAATAATTGAACCTTTGAGGACATTCCCGGAGTTATGTCCAATGTTCTAACCATAGGCATTTTCGAAGTTAATTTCGACATTTCTCCAAGCAAAATATGTTTTCGTGTGTTTTTATATATATATAAACATTCTTGAAGAAGGATAAATTTTTGGTGGAGCGCGCGACCCATCACTACTGTATCAACTACCCACGTGCCTCAAAAACCATCTCTATGACGTCTTCATTCTTTATTTCATACTTTATTTTCATGCTACTTGACGACCCCATCAACAGCTATAGGTTATACGGGGGTACGAATGAGCGGATGATAATGAAACGATGAAGTGATGATAGGTGAAAGGACGTTACAAAACTCGAACCTATGCCCAATGGTGACTACAGTTTCTATCGCTAGCGATAGTTGACTGAGCCACCGAGGATGTTACTTCAATTATGTTCATATCATATAATATATCATTTTACTGCCGACAAATATGAAGTGAGGAAAACGATATTTTGCGTTTAAAATTATTCGGGAATACACAAGAGCAGAGGTGTAGTTATATATAGGCCTATATTATATCTATATATACCTATATATATCAACTTACAGTTCAACTTCTCTTTTATTACGCACATAGGCTACTCCGAATGGATGGTATAAAAAAATAGGTTATACGACTTCTTATGCATAAACGACGTTCACTCCAAGAGTTTTAGAGTCTGAGACATTTATAGGAAATAGTATCGTAAATTTAAAAAAAGTAGTTCGGTAAGAGTTGCAATCGAAATACGACTACAATGTATAAATACGCGGAAGGACGAGTCAACGCCCGGGAAAAAACACGACAACCGGATGGTAGTAAAGCGCAAGTACTGTCGGAAGTTGGTGTATTATATATATTTATTCAAACCATTTTTGAATCCGCGATGATTGTGCTTGAAAACGGAAAATCGTACCGCTATCTCGTATTTTGTAGTAGGCCTACGTATAAAATTTTGTTTGAATCTTCATTGTTAAGATATGCCCAATCATCCATCTGGAAACACGTGAAGTAATCGTGCTGATATCAGAGATGAATATCACGTTGAAAGCATGCTTATTCATGAAAAGTATTCAATAATTCTCAATAATTATTATTCGGGTTCTTTTTGTTTTGGTTCAAGAGTTTTGTTATTCCAGTTTGAAGCTTTGCCACCGCACTTTCGTGCAATTTCGAGTGTGAGTAATGAATGAAAATGGATAAAAATTAGTTTTTGGAAAAGACAAACTCTCCAATCGAATTCGAAAGGATATTGATTTCACTACAATTTCTTGACGATCTTTATATCATATAATAAAAAGTCTTATAACTAATTATATTGTTTTGTTATTTTGTAACGATTCGAATGGCTTTTATGACCTCAATGAATTTCTGACTTCAAAGTCACAATAGTCGACCATTCCATCATCTTACATGTATTATATATATTTTTCAATTATCTCTTTCTGTTGACTCATTTGAATTTCTGATTTCAAGTTTTGATTTTTTCTATATTTGTATCATGTGCAAATCTTCCAGAAAAATAAACTAAACACAAATCATACATGGGCAAATCAATACACCATCCGCCGTATCAAGTAAAACCAAGTATTATCAAGTTATACGTAAAATATGAATTTATTCATAAATGAATGAATATATATATGCATATATATATATATATATATATATTTATTCATTTATTCATACATTTATTTATGAATTCATATGTGTATGATATATTTATCCACGTATAATTTTTCCTGAGGAAAATACATTTCACTTCAACGGGTGATTGGGTAGCCCGACGTGAAAAATGCCTCGTTTTATTTTCTAACAAGAAATAGCTTCAATCGATTTGACAGTGAATTTTCTTGAAACATCACTCTTCCGTTCGGAATTTTCTCTTTCCAGCACGCTTATAGATTTCTTCCTCATGTTGGTATTTATAACAGCTTTTTCCGAGTCTTACAAGAAATACCAATAAAAGTGAACGTGCCCGATGCAGCTAAGGTCAGAGGGTAAATAGCGAGGAGCGAGTTGATGAACCTGGACCTAGGCCTACTTGATTCGATAGTGGTATAGATTATGGCAATGTACTCATTATTGTACGTTGTTTGATTCACACTGATTTTACTCTATTTTATTGAGTACACCAGAAATTCTCTGCTCTCTGGTTTTCCTCTGTGATGATCAAATCGAATTTCCCGAAATCCATACAAATGAAATGTCAGCAAATGGAATTGTAAATGTTTCAAAAGTGTGAAAAGTGTCCTCAATTGAACAGAGACGTAGCTTGAAATCAGTTAATTTTGAAACAGTCCATTTCGAGAATTCTCTAGCATATATATCTACGGATGTCATAATTGATCTTCATTAAACTAATGAATGGAATTGAAATGAATAAACATTTTCCTGATCTCATAACCAAATGAAATAAGAAATGAGTAGAAATTAATATAGTAACGAAACACTTATAAAAATGGTTAGCAGTAAATATGACACGATAGCTTCAGTAAATTATCTCAACCACAATTCCCGAGAGAATCTGCTCGATCAACAAATAATGCCACAGTTGGCACAGTTCTTAACAATAACATTTACCATCATGATAATGAAATCTAGTAGTTTGAAAACTCTTCTCAAAAAGACGAAAAAGTAGGAATACAGTAACAAATGAATGAACATCCTCTACCAATCTCGCTCACTGCATGTATGATAATATGCTACATATTTAGCGTAGCTTCCCTACTACAATTCAGAACTAACAATTCAATTTCAATGAATAATGGAGACATTTTATTTTAATTAATAGCAACAGTATATTCACATTGGGGGGAAGGGAGCGATGCTAACCACGAATTGCGTCCTATTTACAATGTCAGTGATTTGGAGCACACAATTATACGAACGCAGTGATGCTATGCAGAATATGCATTAAATTACAACATGTTTTAGGGGAATTTAGTCGTATAACTTGGTGGGCCAGGGGAATTAGTTGGTATATATAGTATTTTGAACTGTAGAGAAGTTTCCATGTTTTGCTGGCACGAAATAAAGTTCATCGAACGACATTGACAAGCTGGATGGGTGTTTAGGGGTAGTTGGGGAGTCTATTACTGAGTGTGTATACGCGTACAACTGAGACACATCGTGTTGTATGTTATACGATGGCGTTAATTTACTCTTCATTCGTGAGTTTTCAAGAGAATGGAACATTGCATGCCGTATAAACGTCCCGTCAGGTCTTGTGAAACACGTCATAAAGTAGGGGATGGTGAATGATATGAAGATGATTATCGATTGTGAATTGGATACGAAGGTTTAAAGAAAACTAGGCCTGACAAATTGTCAGACCCTAACTCAGAGAAGCATCCGGTTTCCGGCTGATTTTTTTTCAATTTGATGATTAAAATGAAACTTGTATTCCTCCCACAATTTAAAATCGAAGTATTTTGTAAGTTTTTCAGAAATAAAGATCTGAATTTTGGTAATGTTTTTAGAAATAACACGTTGGAATATTTTGAATATTCTGTTGACATTTTGAAAACTGTTCAATTAAAACAAGAAATCGAAAACATTTCGAACTTTTTGCTGAGAATATTTCAGAATGTTTCTTCACATTTCTTACAAATTTTTGATGAAATCTCATTCAACATTTATATCTTCCACTTTTCCGTCGTTTGTTCTCATCATTTGTTCTCATCATTATGTTTTCATCATTCTAGGTGGTAAGTTTATATTCTTTGACCACGCTTCCAAAATTAGGCATCTGGAGTGATAATGATCATCTCAGTAAAAGTGCTCAACAAAATAATTATTCAGTTCACAGCCGTTTACAAATATTGATCGTTATTCACTATACATGTACACTCAACAACTTTACAGATCAAAGCATTTGAGAACCGATATGTGCCATGCCACATATTGAATAATTGCGAATTTAAACCCAACCATTGGCCAGATTTTGAAATCAAATTGAGCGAATAGCACCACTATATACACGAATATAATAATAATAATAAAATTGATATCGGAAAGTTCAACAGAACTTACTTCCAACACATAACTATCTTTAGTTCTTACCGTCGTTTTATACGAATTGATCGATTTAGTTCTTAGTTCTTTCAGAAAATATTTATATGCATAACTTCTGAAATACCGGTAAAAACTTCACAGTGTACTTCACATTTATATAGAAGTAGAAATTGTGATGAAATGTTCCATCGCTTTGCTTCTATCACAAGCCAATAAAGGAACGGGCTGAGCTAAATAAACATTTTCTGGAACTTGAGTGATAATTTGCATATAGAAATAATACTGAACCCTTAGAATACAATGTACACAAATAATACAAATAGAATACAGTACCAGAATACAATGAACCATTCATAAATTCCAATTGCATTGTTATCATAACAAGTGGATCTCGAGGGCCTAGTGTTCAGTGGTGCAGGATTCTCGAAGCCAACGTTACGTTATAAAGGATTGCTAAGCCATTCGATCCGCGTTTTTATTTATCACACAAGTTTAGTAAAACGTACTCTCATCAAAAATATCAACTTGTAGAAAGACGAAGTCAATTAAGCCTTTGCAGTTTGAATACTTGAGCATGTACAAGTATTGATATAACAAGTTTTGGACAAGTTAGCTCTTTGACAGAGAGAGGGAAAAGTTTGGTAATTATAACTAGGCTTGATAGCTTTTAGCATAGTGGAATAAAATGTGAATACCAATTTTAATTCATCTCATCAAATGCTATTGAGCACAGTTAAAATTACCAAACGCTTGCATTCCGAATTTGAATTTGTATTCAACATGTTTTTTGTGCGTCATGTCGAACGTCCAAGAATAGCCGTGAAAAATCTGGATGAAAAGTAAGCTGAGAGAAATGAAGGATGAAAACCATCCAAGTTGAAATAACAAATATCATCTGGAAATATCGCATGGTTTAGCACTCCACTCACCACAATGCATAGGCCGATTCATTCAAGATGAAGTCTACGTCAATCAGAGTTAGGCCTATTTACGCATTGAAATATCGACGTAGTTAGGAGTCATGGGCGTCCATTAAGCGAAATGTAAGATTTTTTGAGATAACTTTAAAGCGCATGAGATATCAAAATTTTGATACAGAGGAAACACAGCTATTTTTAATAGCTTCAATATGGATAATTCAAACTATATAACTCAATTTTCAAGCATATAAGGGTGATCAGCTGTATACGCTTGTTGATGCGATATGAGCGAAATAGATCCAACTTCTACCATCCTTAAGGTGTTACAAATAGATTGTTTTCTTCATATTAGCAGTTCTAAATCTCATTCCATTTAAAATAATCACCCAAAAACTGATATTTCGCTAAATCGACTCCCATGGACAGGATAGCTAAGCACATTTCACTCGGATATGTTTTATTGGATTCACATATAAGTGAAGATTCGCCGATTAACTCTTAGGGCTGAAGGCATTTATCTCAGCGTGTTATGGTTGTACAAAATGTACACCTTCACATGTCAAATGAATTGTAAGACCAGAACTTTCTGTCAGCCATATCTTACACGGCCAGACTTTTTACTAGAAAATCGCATCACATTCGTTTCACAATGAGCTACATATTTATATGCGATGACTTGGAAACTTGCACACTTCAGTTTTGTTTAGCCGCTCAAACCATTTTCAGGAAAACTGTCATATGTGTCGGTCATTATTGTCCTTGAAAAACCTCTCAAAGTTCCCAAGTTTTCGGAAGAGAATATCTTCCAACTTTTTCATGTCACATTTTTCTCATTGATATTTCGAATTATGAATAATTAATTACCAAATATGGTCACCAAATATTTTACACTTAGAAGTCAGAAAATACATGATATAGTGTCTGGAAAAATAAAAATCGAAATACCGTTTGGTTTGCGACCTGACCTAGCACACATAAAAAACTACTATAAAACTAGCAGAGGAAGATCAGTTTGCACCACACAAATCATCGCTATCGTCTTCTAACACATAGCTTCCGACTATTTCATTCATTTTATTTCATTTCCATCTTATGGAATGGACAAAAAAGAGTTAACCTCGGACAAAAATTATGAGAAAAACGAATAAAAAACTAACACATACTGTGTTGAAAAGTTGCGTTGACAAATCAAGGGTGAAGATAGTCTACATTGTGTATGTGAAAATATATTCATGATCTGTTGAAAGCTATTCTTGGTATACTAGACTCGAAGTTTCCTCAACTCACTCCTCGCCATCTTGAATGACTATCAATTCAAATTTACAGCAGTTGATATTTTTCTTGACGTTGATCGATTTATCACGACAAAATCTCCTGTAATGCGCTTTCTAGTTCTTATAGTTTCCCCCGATTGGAATGACTCATTCGTTGACTAAGATGATAGTCATGGATGCCCATCACATGGTAAATGACTTCTTGAATAGGTAGAAAGTATCTCCACCCCTCAACTACCGTCTGTACCATTTAAACATACATTATTACCATTGAAAGATACCCTCCTCGTTAGCTCAGATGGAAAGAGCAGTTGCGTATCAAAAAGGTCGTCCGTGATCCGATTCTCTGACGAAGTGGAATATAGATATATATACGATAATAAGTCACTCTTCGGAAATTTGACCTTCCTGGAAACAACTGGTGGCTCTAAAAACTAAAAAGAGCCTGGGGTTTCGACGTTCGGCTGAAAACGACGTTCGGCTGAAAACGACGATCAACCATCTTCAGGAGTCGTTGTAGGTGCGGTAGCCGGCAATATATATATATATATATATTTATATCAAATATAATTTATGTTTGTATATGTACGTATATTACATCGAAGCATATATTTATATTATAAGATATTAGATTGTGTCGACTTCGCTGATGGAAATATAGCGTTCACTTCGTAGTTACTTATAACTACCACGAATGAACAGTAGTCAGACGATGCTAATTATACAGTTATCCACTCATTAGGCTAAGAGCAGCAATGCACACGGAAGCCCAACTGACGGGAGGTTTCTTACACACTGCAATTAGTGCACAGTGGGAGTTGACAAGTGAAGCCAAAAAAGGTGTACATAACAATTATTAAAGTACGTGACACGGTAGACGTGTTTAATTACCTGGGAAAACGCAGCACGTGACGAGCGAGATGTTTATCGGAAATGTGATGGAAATCTACATACTTTGATAACCGCTTACCTCGAAATGGTCCGTTTTTTGACCTCACACAACATCTTAAAGTCAAATTTCTACCGGACAATTATTTGTTTTGTTGTTTTTGCATGATGAATATTTTCAGAATATCAAATACTGTACTGTGTACTGATGCTGAATCTGAACTAGACAGTTTCAAGATGAGTATGCCTAATTCTTAAAAAAAGTCTCGTGAACCAAATTTTCCATGCGACCTGTGGCGCCTACTGAAGAAATGGAAAAGATGGAGAATAGATTTGAACTGAATGTAAGTAGTCGCTATCGTTCATCCAGGCAGTTTGTTTGAGGAAGAGCTATAACGTTAGCGAAAAGCAAAAATGTATTTTACATAAGATAATTCCATATGAGCATGTGAAAATCGATGAAAATGTTTCTTCAAGTACGGTGGAATTTCTCCCCACTTAACTGTGCACTCATCCAATAAAAAGAAGGTTAGTGAAAATGGAAAAACCTACGCCTATAATGAGGAACCTCGCGCCAATTGCATCTTGATCCAAGTCAGTTGGTTCTGCAAAGATCATGAGATCGACCATTTGGTCTTGAAAACATTCGCTTCCCGAAAAGAATTTGGTCTTCAACAGGGACACTGCATTATATATATACATAATAATACATATATGTGAATAACATAAATGGCGGCTATCAGATAATTGGTATCATCCATTATGATTGAAACAAGTGAGAGGAATAATTACACATGAGAAGAAGATATCACTCAATTCTGGTTTGGAATATGAACACTTAGATTTATTCATACATCACCGCATAGCACACTAAAAAGGTTGAATCTAAGGCGAATCATTCCACTTGTCACATTCATATATCTACTTCAAATGCAAATTAAACAACGTTCGCATTAATTAGATTACATACTACTGGTTCATTGTAATAGTGAGCAAGCTTCATGGCCTGATTGCCATTTAATTATCTGATCACAACTAACTATCAATTGTTTTTATTTTATTCGATCATCCGATGCAATAAATGATAACTGTTCAATCATGACCATAAATCAGAGTGAAGGGATGGACGATAAGCCGTGAGGGGAGGAGGGTCAGTGAGCCAAGGCAATAATAAACCATCCCCTGATCTGAGATCGCGTACATGTACGTACGTCATCTCGATATGGCGATCGCTTGCTAGCGCCTTCGAGAAGATTGGACAGTTATTGCCAGTGGGAGAGATCGATGCATCCGTATAGAGTAGAAGACGGTAGAAATATGAGATACTTACACACATGATTTCAGGGGGAAAACTTAGCTACATGGTCAAACTAAAGGGTTGTTCCGTCGATTAGAAAACAACGCGATATATGACCAACGATTTGGCGGATAACAATTTGGCATCGGAAAAGTTATGATGGTTGTCGGTGGATTCCTCTTTCGAGTATATCAAGGAATATACTAACAGGATTGAAACTTTGGGAGTGAATTTGAAGGAGCATGTCTGAAAGCCTGATCGAAGAGTAGATTAGCATCGAGGGCAATCGTCTTGCGATCGATTACCGCGTTAGTATATATACAAAATAGTAGAGAAAGATCCTTTTATAATCCTCTTCATTGTTGGCGAGCATAACTTGGAAATGATAGATTGATGATAAAATGAATGAATTTCCATGATTCATCCATGATGAAATTATTCTAATTTCTTAGTCGAGATCTTATCGATAACAATAAGTATGAAAACGATGATGAAACGTTCTAGTAAAGTAACATTGAACCTTTGAATACGCTCTTTCTTTATAGATAAAAGCATGCCGCTATATTATTGAGATAATACACCATTTCAAAATAATTGCAGTTTTGATGTTCATATTGACTCTACATAACATGCACGGCAGATTTCTAATCAGTATATGTATAGAATTATAAAGGACCACGCCTTTAAAACAGATACAATGTTACTCGATAATCACTATCATACCCGATTTTAATACGAAATTTGAACATTTATGGCTTATAAATGTAGCCTCCGGATAAAACTAACAACCATTACATGAAATTGTATAGACTGGTGGTTCACAATAAGCTATATCATCACAATCCAATATTGCCAATTAAGAATCCAATGGAATCTGAACATTGCCTAAATTCGATATATATAATTGCCACATGGTTGGTATGATTCAGTCGTGTATTCAAACAGTTTTTATCGCCTCGAAGCTAAATGCGTATGGCAATTGCGTATCGGGGGTACACTCGAACTACACACTCTGGTATCTAATTAAAAAGCTAGTTTAGTTGATACTGGAAATTTGTTAATTTCGTTCTGATTGTCGCAGTACAGAACTTATATGATCCACTGAACTTTGTCACTCACACGATATATATATGTATATATATATATATATATATATATATATATATATATATATATATATATATATATATATATATATATATATATATATATATATATATATATATTGTTGAACTTCACAAAAATATAGATACAGCCTTCCTCCATTGCTCAGTTGGCTGGAAAACCACTTCAAAAACCGAAGTCACCGTTGGGTGTGGGTTCGAGTCTCGCATTAGGAATGGATTTCTCTGAAGTTCCTTTCAAATATCATAACTTTATATTTTCATTATCATCTGCTCATTCGTACCGCCGTATAACTCATATGTTGGCACAGACTCTGTGCTATTGAATAATCAAATAATAGAGATACAACATATTATATGATATGACGACTTTCGTTTTGTATGACTTGTGTTAGATTGAAGTGACTCGGTATAGCATGGCTTAGAAGGATATTAATATTTCACCGTTGAAAGATATTGTATCCTTTTCATCGAAAATTTGAAATCGTAAATGTTTTGAGACGAACATATACATATAATATGCATACTTGTGTGAACTGTTGGTATGCTAACAACAATTGCTTTTAAAAATCATAATAATGATATTATAGTATATGCGGTTTGTTGTTCCACTTTTATATTGATTCGTTCCATTTTTCCCCGACAGGTTGTCACCGCCCGTAATGATGACAAAACAGATCATGCCGGAACTGAGTAAGGCTCTATTCATCGGACCATCGGTGCATGTCACAACATGGGAGTATTGTTGTTAATGTTGCGCGCATACTAAATTAGTCGTAATCAACCCAATATAACCCAACATAACCTACCCTAACAAACCCAAAACAACAAACAACCTAGACTAATTTAATCTAAATTGAAACTAATCTTAAACCCACTTCCAATCCGGCGAATAGCCACTTAAAAGAATGGAATGAAATCTAACCCGGCACCTCCACTATTATCTCAGCATGGCTGGCACCGGTCGCTCCCGATTGTATGAAGACAGAAAATACTCTATAATATTGACTACACGACATTCTACGGAGAAGCTAGCTTCTTACACGATTTAATAAATCAAAATGAATTGATTTATTCTCTTTTGTGTGAGTCGATATATATACGGTATCTCGACAACGCAACAATGAGTTCACGAGAAAAATTCTCGCTTTTCACGGTGCATATTTTCCGAGTAGCTAGGCCCATACACACACACACATATATATATATATATATATATATATATATATATATATATATATATATATATATATATATATATATATATATATATATATATATATATATATATATATATATGTGTGTGTGTGTGTGTGTATATATATAAAAGAGTCGATATTTGGATCGAGTTTTGTATGTGGGCCTCTACACTATACGCAAGACAACAGATGGGCGGAATGGGGTCGTAAAAACCACAAAGACTCATCTGAGCCAGATTTCACGTGATACAACGTTTGAACGCGGAAAGTTTTGCAGAAGGATGAAAGGATTTTAGACGATTGTATAAAATCGAGAGGCCGAATTTAAGCGGGACAGCATCTACTCATTCTCTCCTTTCTGTTGAGATTAAGGCCTGAATGAAAGTTCATTGTTTTAGACGTCCGATCAACCATGTAACTTGGGAATATTTGAGAGTTGACCGAACCGATAAAATCCAGTGCAAGCTTGCTTTTATGGGGTATTACACAGTATTTTGTAAGTGATGTGCAATCTGGTTACTTCTTTGTCAACAGTTGGCTGCTTATTCACATGTAAGTTGAGAGAACATTCATACGAGTCAGAACAGTCAAAATATTGTAATACTGAACTCTAAAAGCAGGTCCGATTTTTTCGTTCAACTACTAGGAATCATAATATCAATTTCATAAATAATAATCGTTTTTAAATCCTCCAGAGACCATGTATCATGACGTAAACATCACTGCTTATCTACAGAAACATGCACACAATCGGGTAATATCTACGTCACGACTCAGAAAAAGGCCGGGTCCTGGAGGATAAATGAAATAATTTCAATTTCCAAATCTGAGATGATGATTTCTAGTTTCCTCTAAAATTAGTACAAATAAATATCATCATCATTCATCAAAATTTATCCTCAAAGCAACGAATTGTGATATCCTTCAGCATTTTCTCATTGCTAACAACAAGACGGTGTTCACGCACACGCAGTGGTAGTACTGCTACAGCCAACGCTATGAAGGGTGCGGGGTGGTTGAGGGAAGGGGAGTATGAATACGTGGAGTCCCACCCCGTTCTTTATGTGGCTGCAAAACTCTTTACGCTCAGGTATGATGTACTCAATTGACTTCTTATGAGTGGTACTCGACACTCGACAACGTTGACATGTGCATGCTCGAGAAGTAAATGGCACTCACAAGGGGCCACTATTGGGACAACTGGAGGTCACACTGGAGGTATACTGGGTTAAACACACTAAAAATGACGACCAATAAGTCGGTGAATGATGATGGGAAGTTAATTTTGAAAGGTGATTCGAACAGCGAAAAGGAAGCGGTCCATCAAAGTGTCCCCATAAAAGACTGAGGCCGCCCTCGTTAGCTCAGTCAGCTGAGACACGCTTTGGACACTGAAGCGAACCGTTGGGCGTGGGTTCGAATCAAACATGGGTTTTTGTAAACGTCCTTTCACTCATCATCACTTCATATAATCACCTGCTCATTCGTAACCCCGTATAACCTAGCTGTTGGTGGGGTCGTTAAGCAAACAATAATCATCAAAAGACTGAGGTAAACCACAAATTAGTCCTAACACAATTCAGCATTCGAGAAGCCGCCCCCGTGGCTCAGTCATCTAGCGTCATCTGTTTCTAGCGGTAGAAACTGAAGTCGGGTCGGGCCCGGGGTCGAGTCCCGCATAACCATGGTTTCGTGTTAACGGTTGTTGATGATGAATCATCACTTCATAATTTAATTATCACACGGTCATTCGTAGCCCCGTATAACCTAGCTGTTCGTGGGGTCGTTGAAGAATTGAGCCCTGTGGTTTCCTGGATGTCGGTCCAGTTACCTGGAAGAGTCATATTTCGACTGGATGGATGAACGGATAATTCTGGCTACTCATTGGATTGGAAGTTATTGATATGTCTGTTTATTACTGAAATAAATTAACAAGGCAAATTAATCAAACGTTTGCGAGGTCTATTTCAATTACAAAACAGATGTATATAATTGAAATCAAATGCATTCTGAAAGCTAATGTACAACCATAACGAATGTATAAAGAATTTCACCGTGAATATTAATATATCATGTAAACCACACTGTTTCATTATTTATACAGTGATAACACTGTGAGATTATCAAGTGCAAGCAATGTCACAACTACTATTCAATTAGCATCATGACAAAAGTGTCGTGACAACTTCAGGAGATTCGATCAAAAAACAATTGTTATATAATATAATGAAATTCACATAAATGATGTGCACATTATACAACGCATTTCATAAAAATCGATGTTGAGAATTGATTTTATATTAATCTCATCTCATCCCTGTCTCTTATTTCCCATCGGGTCTCACCGAGTTGTTTAAAGGGGGCAAACTTAAATAAACGGTGTTCTCCTAAATTTAGAGATCCCTATCGACCCCTCCCCCGCCACCCCGCATGTGCGTTCTTAACAAACACATTCTCATCCTCCAAGGAGAAAGAGAGCGGTAACGCTTTGTCTAGAAGTACTCAATCGAAGGAATTCCGTCTTTCAACGGTCTAAAAAAAGAATCTCGGAGTGCAGTAGTGAGGGTTGTTTAGCTGTGCGTGAGGGGAGAAGGGGCGAGAATGGGTCTTGTGAGGAGCAATCTACCCTCCTCTGACAACCATCAACATGCCTCACAGAAACACATCCGGCTGCATCAAGTACACCTGAGAGATCGGCTGATGCACGCACTAGTTGCGTCGAGAAGACGACTAGACTGAATCGTCTCGAGATTGAGATGTACGCAGACAAATACCTCCGTGTTGTAATTTGTCAATCTTAAATGAAGTTTGTCTATAAAAATGATGTCAAGAGAGGATTGTTGATGCCAATTTATGTATTTATTTATCAGTGTTTTTACACAGTGGGACACTGTATATTTATATATATATATATATATATATATATATATATATATATATATATATGCCACCCTCGTTGGCTCAGTCAGCTAAGGCACGCTTGGCGTGGGTTCAAATCCCGCATAAGGCATGGGTTTTTGTAAACGTCCTTTCACATCATCACGTTATAGTTCCCTAATCACTTGCTCATTCGTACCCCCGTTTAACCTAGCTGTTGGTGAGGTCGTTAAGCAAACAATAAATCGACACGTTAGAGCCTATACACAGGTATAGTAAGAATAAAGCAGTATAACAACATGTGCCTCACTACCTGCTACAAACTATGTTTGTATTATACTATAAACTCGAGATATGTTGATGCGTGCGATATTTGTTGGTTTGGTAATGAGTTGGGTGACTGAAGAATGGTAACCGCATGACGACAGATAATGGGTCAGTCGTCATGGGTCATCAATAATAATCGTGAATTGATTTCGAATTTTTTGAAACAAATAGATATGTCAAAATGGAATGAAATAGTAAAATGACAGTGACTGACTAGCCCCCTGCACTATACGACACTGTAATTTTGAAATAATTTTCAATTTTGTAATGGGTAATATTTTGCATGGCTCTGGAAGAAAAGTTCTATTGATATATTCACTCGATGTGGCGCCAATATTCGAATACCTCTTTATATGTGTGCTGTAACGGACAATATTAATTTATATTTACCATACCTTCAATTACATTCTACGAAAGGCAGTGGGAGTCACAAGGAAGAAATCCACTATATTCATTGGTCATCAGAAAGCAATATAAACGGAACATTAAGACAGAAAGAACTCAAAGAAGCCATACTAAAAACAAGTTATATGATATCTCTACCCTTAAATCTCTGTTGAAATAAAAATTCAATCAAGAAAAGCGGAACAGGCCCATTATGAACTTACAGTTAATTTTTATTATCCAACTAATCATTCAAGTTATTCACCAATTTAAACCAACTCGTTGCACTCAAATGATGTAGAAAAGTGTGGCATGAAAACAATCTCATTCAAATCTTTCAACCGTTCAAAAAGCAATAAGACGCTAAGAGCTCGAATCGTCTCCACTACGTATTTTCAAAACAAAAATTATAATTCGAAAATTATACAAAAATAAAAAGAAGCCCGACTAAACCGTAGAAAAGTTTATATTTAATAGTATGTAATTCAACATTTCCTGGCCGAGATCAATGCAGCATAACTTCAAGTGCATTTAACACGACACAAGCACGCAGTATACATGAATTAAACATGGCAACATGGCTTTTGTTCACGGTTGAAGGCATTCAGTAAAGATACGTTGGAGCAGAGAGAGATGCTGTAAACATCAGCGATGACACAGAAGTGGGTCAGAAACCTTTTCCTCATATTCTACAAACTATAGCCATACACCTGGCTATTCTTGTATTTTGCTCTTTAAAAAAAAAAAACACTAAACTTCATCATTCAAACTTGGTGGTGGAGTACATAATAGAGAACACGCGAGATGGTAATCTCGCATCGCACACCGGGTTTGACAACTCGACTGACAATACTTGCATAACAATGTAAAATGTGCAAGATGTAATCAAAAGTTTCAGTTTGTGATACCTTGTCAAATAAGTTTGGTATAGAAGCATTAACTTAGTTAATAAAGTTGTATGCAATTACGGTTGTGGATAGAACTGCGAAGTTTGAGACGTCTCGATGAGGTGTGTTGTTATTAATTATGCATGGCAGATTAGTAAATAGTATGAAACGGTGGTAGCGGGGATACTTTGGAATTAATTTATACTTTTTTCGTGAATGAATATTATTAATGATCAAGTATGCTGACATAGTTATACTGCAAGGGCTGATAGAAAAATAAATGTTCTTGAATCTGAATGGATATTCCTATCAATTCAAAATCTAATATATGGTTATATGTATATGATTTGTCATGATTCATCGTTTGTCATGATTTTATATGATTTTATCAAAATAGATGGTTTGTCCCCATATTTGAGTCTTGATGAACGAATTTGTTGAGTACACGAGAAATCAATTAAATTCAATCCAATGATGTTATGATATGATTTTGTCAATTATATTATATATTTTTATACCACATAATGTATTTTGATTGGAATTATTTTTATTCTCATCGACATGAAAAAATGTTAGTAGCATAGTAAAAAGTATCATGAAAGGGAATTTAATTTAATGTTACATAGGCAGCCACATATTTTTCATTTTTTTATATATATTGGGTTTAACGACGCACTGTTATGATAGCGCAGATCTAATGGCGTCTGATGGATGATTAATGAGATGATGGGATGATGAGATGAAGGTTCTTGGCTAATGGGAAGGATAGTGGCAAGGAAGCGGTCATATGGCCGACATATTGTAGTGCATGTGCCGGTAGCTACATATTATAGGTGGTACTAAATAATAAGTAAACAACAAATTAAAATATATAATACACAGAAATACGAGTGATCTTCGAAATCCACAAAAAACAAGTCATGTCAATGTCAGTTTACTTTCAGATATTTTTATCGGATACGTGTACCATAAACACAAAAGCAATTACACGAGTGGATACTCTATTGATTTCATTTTTTAACGCACAAGATGATTGACATCGCGAGGTCTCCCTACCTATATTACATATACTACGAGCCACTCACTCAACACTGACAGGTTTTAATGAGAATTCGTTAGAATCGATTTGGGAAGCCGTGAGGTAATCTGAAATCGCCCTCCAAAAACAACTGGCAGTTTTCAATACCATATTAGATTACATACAGACTTTCCATCATCATTATATATCGTTCAATTCAGATCAAACTATGAATAAGTCCAATTTTAGTGTAGCACTATATGATTGTATTTTATTATTATCAGAATTACAATTAATTCGGAGGGCAGTAGGCCTAAATATTATTAGGGCCTACTTCAAATAATTCGAATGGATTCAAATTATTTCAAATAATTCAATCCAATAGAAAATGTTCATTGTCAAATGAAATCCTACATAGTTCTCGACATTACTATGGCTGAGGCTCTAATTTTACTACCGTTACTTCAAATAATTCAAATAATTTCAAATAATTTAAAGTATTTCCAATAGTTCAATTCAATAGAAAATATTCACTGTCAAATGAAATCCTAAATACTTTTCAACATTACTATGTCTGAGGCTCTAATTTTACTACTTATATTTAACGACCAGGGCTCTTCGAAAAGCACACGTTACTAACGATAGTTTGATTCTGACATTTATTATTCTATTATAGTAAAAGATTGAAGGGATTGGGGGTTGTTTTGAGCTGAAGTGGGCAGATGTGTCGTACCAATATGAACAAACAAAAATAACGAAAACGTTCACTATTGTCACACAATGGTTAAACTGATTTTACGAAAGTCTGTTACAAATTGAATCCTAGCATGCTCCGTGTCTGGGATATAGATTCAATAATATCGCACACGAAAACGGAATTGATAAAAGTCTTGAGCCTAAAATGGCGACTGAAGTTGAACCAAGGCTTTTCAAACATCTGGACGTAAGCCGAACCTCGATTTGTAACACCGAGATGTAAGATGAAGATTCTTCGAACTGTTTGAATTTGTATGTAAGTCTGCAATAGTGAAGGGAATTTGCCTACGTTTTCGGAGTTTAGTGATGCAAGTATGGATTTTCCGGGACTTATTCAAATGAACTAGGAAAACGCCTTATATGCGTTGTGAGATGAGCTTAGAAGTATGGAAATGTAGAATTAAGAACATTTGATCGGCTCAATGTACATATATAGGCCGTGGATCACTTGAAAGGTTTAAAAACCGCGGCTAAACATAAAAACCAAGCCAAAAATTTCTCCGTATATGGAATGAAAATCTTCGCTACGCTCATCTGATGAGTTGATTTGAAAAAAAATGAAATAGCTACATTCAAATTACTTCTTTGTTTGGTGATGGTGGTCGAGTTGAATATTTTGGTTTTGGGTGGTGTTAAATATAATTAATCCAATTTGGTTCTCATTTTATATATTTTTTCCACTCAATATATTGCTTGTGAAACTTATTTATATCATTTTGAAAAATTACATAATTTGACCAATGGTGTACGGTCCGAAATTATATGTTGACCTCTAGTCATGGAATTTAAAAATTAAATATAACCACACATGTAGCGACGTTTTGAATTAGACTCTTCTACTATTTCCGTCTAATCCACCCAGCTACAAGAAACCTATCATGTATGAATTATTTGAGACCAATCAAAATGTTGACTTTGGGTTGGTCTCCCATGGATGATCAGTTTGTGATGGTTTTCAACGACTCCACCAACAGCTAGGTTGTATGGGAGTACGATTAAACAAGTGAAAATGAAAGGATGAACTAATGATAATCCTTCATATAAATTCATTACTATATTGCAACTTTTGATGGATACCTTGAACCAACTCATATAGCTTATGAGAGAAATGCATACAATCCACAATCTGGAAACTACACGAGGATTTACACTAGTCTACGCTCTACACTCTACACTCTACATGACGCTATATAATCTTACTCCCAGAATACAAAGGTTCAGCAATTCAACAACAGTATACCACGACTACACTGTATATATAGGAACTAAATTAATGATTCTGCAACGCTCCCGGCAACTCACTCGAATAGAATATTGAATTCAATGAGTATAAATATATTAATTAGAGCACGAGGACGATCAAACTTGTCACTTGTTGAGAATTAATGAAGTATGAGTTCGTATCCACGAAAGTAAATAAGATCGTCAATCTACTTGCCATCACACAAATATTACAGTACATTTTCAGATTGGATATTAATCTCAATATTTCATTTCACTAATACATATAAACAGCCGCCCCAGTGGCAAAGTCAACTATCGCTAGTGGTAGTAACTGAAGCCACCGATGGGCGTGGGTTCGAGTCCCGCATAAGACATGGGTTTTTGTGAACGTACTTTCACCTATCATCACTTTATCGTTTCAGTATCATCCGCCCATTCGTACCCCCGTATAACCTAGCTGTTGGTGGGGGCGTTTAGCAACATAATATATATATATATATATATATATATATATATATATATATATATATATATATATATATATATATATATATATATATATATATATATATATATATATAGGGCCTATATATATATATATGGGCCTATATAAATATCACAGTCACGCAGAAGTACCTACAATTTCACTAATTACTAATTAACACACATACTGCATTACCAGTCCGACACGGATCATAAGGTTTGCTTCTATTATGGCACCGCACTGGCTTCTATGACGACGTATTTGGCGTCGTTCTATTACCACGACGGCAAACAATGGAAACATGTTGCCATCCGCTATGCTACACACGCATTATAGTGGATCAACAATCTCAAAGTCCAGCCCATATAACGACACCAACCTTACCTATAACCATAACTATCAATTTCACTACTAATTTGAACACCATCCTTTCCAAGCCGCTATAACTAAGTCAGACGGGAAAGGAGTTTCAAATATTGTTACCGACTACGAAAAGGGAAATGACAAAATGCGTACACGCATGCTAAAACATGTGTGATGTGTCTATTAATATGTTTATGTGTAGTCACATACGGTGCTGGTTGTGTGTCGTAGCATAATATTCACTTCCGTTCGCCAGAAGGTGAAAAACAGTGAGATTAGTTGGGGTTGGGATGATTATTGAAGCAAGGGGTAGTGAGAGAATGTGATTTCATCTTGATAATGAGCAAGTAGGAAGAAATTACACAAAGTTTTGATAAAACTAATGTATTTTTGATATGAAATAGATACTGCGAGAAGAGCTACACCAAACGTTTTTTGGGGGGTTTAGTTGGTCGCTGAGGAAGTGGAAATCCTCTATTCTTGTGCCAGTTTCAATTCTGTACGCGGATGTAGGTTCATCTGACAAATTTGAAATATATTGAGGGAATTTTCAACGTAATTAAAATAAAACAGTACTATTTTAGAGTTTTTTGTGTACAGTCCGTTGCAAACAAATTTCAATAAAACGACAATATACTACGTCTATGTTCTATAACCGATAGTATATTTTCCCACTTATCGACGCGTATAGTTGAGGAACACCACACAAGATTTCCAGATTCCGTCCAAGCCATCAACGAAGACAATACGCCTACAACGTATTCCTAGTACAATTGCCTGAACCAAACTGAAAAAAACAGCTTGAACCGAATGGGAGTCTTTACTTACGCTCATCCAATTATAATATATGCAAGGTATATCACACGTTATCTAAGACAAGCAACTGTAAACGCCTGTACGTACACTGTCCATATCAGGCAACTTGTCTCTCGTAATGAGGGCGGTAAGTACAGCTAGAAGTGACATTGTTCTGATCTCAACCACTCAGACCCACGTCCGTTCAACTATTCATCATCATCGAGCTTGTGTTCCGATTCGAGAACACCACGTGTGTATGCACATTCACTTAGAAACTCTCGAGCTATAGTCCTAGAACCGTCTAAATATAAACCACCATTGAATAGTAAAGTTAAACAAATCAATAGTTCAAATATCCTAGAGTATATAAGGTTACTTATACTTACTATACTCTGGAGAAATGCTTATGAAAAACGAGAGTTAAAAGATACGTTGAAGAAACGTTCGTGCCCCTAGAGTTGACAATTCCAACAAATCAATTCATTTTATATATATATATATATATATATATATATATATATATATATATATATATACTGGGTTTAACGACGCACTGTTACGATAGCGAAGATCTAATGGCGTCGGATGGGTGATTTAATCAGATGATGGGATGATGAGATGAAGGTACTTTGGTAATGGGAAGGATAGTGGGAAGGAAGCGGTAATGGCCGACTTATTGTGTAGGAACCATCCCGGCATTAGACTAGACTACGGAGAGAAACCATGAAAAACTCCTGTAAGATGGTCGGCGGGGATCGAACTGGGTTCGAGATTTCCCTCACCTCCCGGATCACATGAAGCGAGCGCGAATCAATTCATTTCATTACACCATAACAATAACGATCGGAGGTGTCGTTCTTTCTACAATTTTGATGGTGATTCCGGAAAAATACCAGTCCTATGAGATGGTAAGTTTTGTTAGTTCAAAATGTATACTTAATTCATTTTTTATGTTTTCTACAATCGATACCATTATTTAAAATTCTGAAAGAAAAATCGGGTGACACCGACAGCGTGGTGCTTTCGTCACCCATTTTCCAATTGTATGCTGAATTTTATTTCCGGGGAACACCGACAGCATGGAATTTTATCTCCTCGGTTAATAGTATCTATACAATCGCATCAAATATGAATTTTATAAACAATAGTGTTATAGTTTGAGAGTTATTATTCATAATACAATATATTTGGCCAAAAAATCAATGTTGACCAATATCATTCTATCAATCTATAACACTTCGATCTCCAGTATCCTACAGCATCCTCTGCATTCAAAGATCATGCCGGAATCAGCATAACACTTCCTCATTCTGCATTATTACTCATCAGATACTATTATTATTAGTAGTCTTACCATTATGCCAACGACAGTAGATCATTACGTGTAAGCGAATGGCAACGCTGTAGAAACAAGTTTTTAATATGAAAAAGAAGAGTCGGCCCTCGAGTCACGACGTTGTGTCTAGTATAGTTATAAGAACCGAAAAAAGCGAAAAAAGGTCAAACAGACGGTCGAGGTAAGGTAAACTTGATTGCTGCATCAAAGAACCGGCATTAATAAAGTTGAAAAAGAAATGAGAAAACTGAGAAATGCTGCTGCTTTGTGTAATTTGAACGTTTTATAGTATAAGGAAAACGAAATAACTTTTTACGTTCATGTGTGAGCATAACAATGAACGGAACTGTTGGTATCGGTAGGACTACCTAATATTAATTATGAGTTGTATTAGTT
This sequence comes from Brachyptera putata, assembly GCA_907164805.1. NCBI lineage: Eukaryota > Metazoa > Arthropoda > Insecta > Plecoptera > Taeniopterygidae > Brachyptera > Brachyptera putata. The sequence continues at coordinate 3,809,719 of OU015468.1, forward strand.
GTTGTAATTATTAGTTGTGATTTTTGTATTGTATTGTATTTATTCCCATAGCCAAATGTTATTACATATATAATACAATGTATCATACAGAGTCTTAATAATCAGAATCAAACAATATGATTGAAGTATTGAAAGCCTCAGTTTATTAAATAATATAATTTTTGGAGTGCATTGTTATTATTGACTAGTCTTTGTAGGCGTATAATTTGGAGAATTATATCAAGAATTTCAATTTGAAAACGAAAATTCTGATCAAGTTATTGTTTATTGTCCTGCTGGATGATTCCTCCAGGATTTTTCCAAATTGTATTCTTTGATGTACACATAAGTTATGAACGACCACCCCGATTGTTTTCAAAACCTCTAACACTGTTTTATTCTGGGTAGTAGGCCTTCGACTGTTTTCATACAAACTTTCACAACAGAGTATTACTCAGGGGCCTCGAAGCATTCACTTGGTTCATAGAACAATGATTGATCACCGAGTTTCAAAACGTAACTTGGCGGTGTATCTGTTCACGATAACATTCTATAATCAATAGAAGAAATCACGATAATGAAGTAGAAATATTTAGTGTATCGGATATAACACAATATAAAATACATTACAATATGATATGATATAATATACATATTGATTCCATAGATAATATAATATAATAATGCCAAGAACACGCTTGAAAAAACATATAATTTGTATAGATATACAGCTGATTTCTTTCAAAGTCATTCTTCATACCATATATCAGATAACTTGATTACTTATATGTTTCTGCGTCTCATTTTATAAAATTTTATTGGAAATCTTATCCAATCTTTGTCGAGTTATCAACAAAATACTGATCTAGTTTGCTCAAACTGAATCGCATGCAATATTTATTTTCTACTAATTTATTAGATTTAATATTATACGAGATTATACTAATATCTCGATTTTCCACGTTGAAAACGTACTTCGTATATATACACCTTCTGAATACGATAGAAATAGAGTAGAGGTGAAATGAAGAATTGATTATGAATGATATATTGAAGCGATGTTTTTATTTTCGAGTCTCCTACAGAACAGTAAACTTATTTTCTATATTACTTTCTATCCGCACACGTTCAACACCCAACACCTATTCTAAGACTATAGAGAATAACATTAGCACAGAACACCTCGAATTAACGCCATGCGAAGAAAAACGAATTGAACTTTTCCCATCGGCTTATTCCCCAAAAGGGACTCGGGCCAAATTACCAAAGATTTGTGTTTTCCGTTATTACATATACGCAATGCAGAGGTGACTCTTATCATCATCTTGGTGAAATAATAAAAATAGAAGAGAACCCAGCTGGTCTTGAACTTTGGAAGCCTGTTAAATTTGCTTAATAAAGAACAAACACTAGTGGAGAAGAAATTTATTTAGCTCCGACGAAGCTAGGTAATAGGGTCACTATACTCATACAAGACATGTGTTTAACGCGGTCCCACTGAGTTACTGCATGAGTAGATTATGTATAAAGAGAGCTCATCTCTAAACTGAACAACTGAATAAAAGCTCTACCTTTTTTAAATATAATAGTATACACACTACTGTTTTATTTCTGCATCAAAATAAGAATGATCTATAAATGCTAATGTATATATATATAGCGAGATCAAAGTGATTCAGAAGTGATTTTAAGTGATTTTAAAAAAGATTTTATACCAGCCCTTATTTTAAATAATATCCAAATGAAAAAAGCGAATTACTGATTCAAATTTCAACTTTTATCTCCAAGATCTAACCGCCTTAACAATCTCGCTCTTCCTTATAATCCTGTTTCCTTTCACCTCATCCCATCTTCTTCATCTGAGTGGAACGAAGACGAACAAACAACGACAAAGTTGAGAAACGTGTAATATTGTGTAGCACTCAGGCGCGGTGGGATATTAGCCTATACTATGAATGATATATATGTACATATGCTGACACTTATTTACCTACTATAATGTGAAAAGAAAGGGAAATCTTTCATCATTATTGGGCTAGTCACATGTAAGTAGAGTAGATGTCTATAACTATAACAAACATACCCACTTTACCTCGTCCTATGTCTTCGTTCGTTTCTCGTGCAACTACACAACGAACTTTGCGTACGTCACTGTAAATAATTTCCCAAAAGACTGACGAGTCCCGTATAGAGATGAATTTTTCCATAGATTTATCACAACACTGTCAAGAGAAAAAAAGCAAGGGATGCACAAGAATTCGTGATGCGGTTATAATAGAAAAGATTGTGGAAAAAATATATTATATTTACCCGAGGTATATACAGAGATGAAATAGAGTAAACAATTTGTAGATGATTTTAAATGTAGTGAGTCCATCCCATTCAGGGCTTGATTTGTGAATGAAAAGGAACCGGAACGCACCTCAAAGCAAACCATACCCCCCCCCCCCCCCCCCCCCCCATCATATCATGAACAAAATACAACAGATCAATTAATTTGGCCTTGAAACGTATTCATAAGTATATGTTTGGATCATTACTATCTTTATTGAATGGTAGTTTTTTATAACAAATAATAATTTTAAAACATTCTCAGAGTAGAAAAATATTTTTTTATTGAAAAACTTATATTGCATGGCAAAAGTATTAGTAGGTGAATGAAAATCCACCCTATATTTGATTTTTCATTATATTGAAATTGAGACATGCTTACCGATTCTAGAAAAGGAAACGGAACGCCGTTCCGGTTTATGAGAAGGAAACGGAACGGAAGTTCCGGCACAAATCAACCACTGATTTCCCATCACAGCTAACTGGAGATTTTTATTTCTTTGATTGTCGTTGCCTGAGAGGTTTGTGTTTTTGCAGTTCCGGTTTCTGAAAAGGAAACGGAACGCTGTTCTGGTGCGTTCCGGCACAAATCAACCACTGAATTCCCATCACAGCTGAATGGAGATTTTTATTTCTTTGATTGTCGTTGCCTGAGAGGTTTGTGTTTTTGTTTATTCATCTCATCGGATAGAATAATATTGGTTTCCATTTGCTCCAATATGTTTTCTTTCCGATAATAATACTAGCGCAGCAACGGCATGGAAACGGTCCAATGAATATATACAGTAGAGAAGTACATCTGATGAGAACTGATGAGAAGATCATCGGATCGATGCACGTTTTATTAACCGAGGAAAATGCTGTATTCTGTTGTCGTTGATGGATGAGTGAGGTGAGAAAATATAAATACAGCTCACGGGGTTGATTTCGAAGTTGTGAAATTAATGATTAGATAGATGGGAAAAATAGGTGAGCTTAACCCAAAATGTACACTTCAAATTCGTCAAATTCTTCAAAAATCTTCAATCTTGTTATTAAATCTTATTAGACTATTATCTTGATCCTATTTTTCCATTATTCTTGAATTCTTTTGTTTTCTCTTTTTCACCAAGTATGGAACGTTTCTATATAATATGTATGTGATGCATGTATTATATGAAATGATGTACTGTTCAAAAATGATTTAAAGTAAAGTACATGTTCGCAATCAATCAATAATATCGTATTTTGGTGTCTGAAACACAAAGCACGTTGAACGACTCATAGTTAATTTATTTGAGTACATTAGACTTTTATAATATAATACATGAAACTTTGATACGCATATATAGTTCAATCTATAGTTATATAGTATATATATATATAGCATATATAGTATATCTAGGCATACAGGTATATAGTTCACTCTGCTATAAGTTACATGTATATTTCACTACTTTGGACACGATATCAAAATCAATTTGTCAGTTACTTGGAAAACGCTATTATTATCTCAACGTTTATAGTTGGAGCAATTAGCAACCGTTCAAAAAAGTTCATATCTTTTGCATATTCTGAAGAATGTTTCCAGTTTAGTGTATCTAATTATAATGATTGTTGTCCACGAGTATAATTTTTGTCTGCCTAGCAACCAAATCTTGTTCATAATTATTACTTCGTGATGCTACTCAACATTTTTTATACTTCACCTGTAGATGATTAATTTCGACAAACAACAATTTGTACTTGGAGGGCCACACAAAACGACCGTTTGTGCCACTGAAAATATTGTAAAATAAATTTACACACCAAAAATTCGAACAGAGTGATTGAAATATTTGCGCACACTGTTTATTAACTGTTGTTAACTGTGGTTCATTCTTTGGTTGAATGTTTGTGAGTATTATTTGATGTTGGTTTCATTACCGTTTAAGATCCAAAGGTACAGAGCCGCAAGTGTACGATGGACCTCACAATATTGAACTAGAGTTCGAACTGCTCATGGCAACGTTTCCGAGCAAAGTATAATACACTCTAAAATGTATTAGAATGAAATGTTGAACTTCATAAAATGGACATGGATAGACAAGGATAGGAATCAAATTGTTATTGTTACAGTTAGTTAGATATTGAAAAACGTGAAAGAATATGAATTGAAATATCTGTATTGATTTTTGTATTGTGAGACCAGCACGAAACTATACGTGCAATCGTTTTTGCAGTGTTAGTTTTTCATTCATACTGTCGACTATAATCTAATCTCAATTCAAACTGTAACACTTGCACTCAGTGTGTACTGAGCGATAACAGATATATTCAATTGTGAACTGCATACACGGTAAAAAGAATGAATTCGTATTGTACTCTAGCATACCGGTATATGAAGACGAGGAGGAAAATTGTAACGCATCCACCAGTTTCGTTTCGTTCCTCAAACTAATTAATCTAGAAAATTCAAAGTCCAGTTGTATACAAAGAAAAAGAGCGAACGAAAAACCATTTTACTTCATGGAGGCACACAAAGCGACAAATGGACCCGGTCGTATAACATACTTGCGAGGAAGAGTTCAGTTTCACTTCGTAAAATACGAGAACATCCTTTCAACATACCAAAGCATTCCGAATATTAATTAAATAACTAGCATATCAACGAAAACATGATAAAAGAGGAATAGAACATCAAATTTATCTCTCTGTCTCTATCTCTCCTTCTGTCGAAATCTTTATCAAGAGATGAAAAAGTCCACACAAAAAATAGAATCATACTCAAAGGGTATTTGTATAATATAATATAATATAATATATCATATCGATTACAAAATCTGCTCCGCGAGTCAAGAACTATAGTACTGAAAATTGAAATAATTCTATCATGAACCTTTCTTACTGCAATGACCAATCTAAAGTCTGAATTCCCAATCTAAATCCTCTCTGCTTTCGCTCTACTCTCAGGTTTCCTCTGGGGACAAGAGAATCACCTATCTTCAAAGTTAAAACTTCCATTTCCAGACGCCCATTCTCCCCTATCTACCCCCCAGCAACCCACAGAGCACATCCCTTTGGCAAATCCGTGTGTCTTCTGAAAAGTCAGACCATATATATATATATATATATAGTGTTCGTGTATGTGGCATTGGGAAAAAACTGTGTAGGTGTGGTCTGAAGTATCAAGAATCTTCCCGTTTTAATTATTAAAAACTTGATTGAAAATGTAATCGATTGCGAATCATTTCGATGTATAATCTCAGCAATATGCACTAATGCATTCCACAGAAAAAAAGGCAAGAACCTTGTATCTGTTTTTAAGCATCGAATGGCTGATAGATAATGTAGACGTATCTGCGAAGTGCAAATGATCGATTTGTTGATACCTTATTGAAGAAGTTAAAATGGTCGATGCAGAAATATTGGCTTGAAATATTCGAGTTCATTCAAGACGAACAATTGTGGACATCTTTCCACACAATCCAATGAGATACATTATTAGATTCATCCTAAAGAAAATCTTGAAGAAAACAAATGAAATGATGCATTTTAAATCGAGTCCGTTGATTTCAGAATACTGAGAGAACATTATTACACAGAGAAGCGTTGTGTAGTGAAGTTTTGGATTGTTTTAATTTTGAAAGATCGGTTGAAGTAGATTTCTTGCTAGTAAGGATAACTTGAAATCGAACACACAATGAAGTGAACCAGAAAAAAAATACACGGAAGACTCCATTCCAAATTTTACATGGAACAAATTAGCCATTATTGAAAAAAAAATGCGTAAATGGAGCCGTGAAAATTGTTCTTATTTTATTTTGTGCAATTGAATATATTACAATGATCAACAGGTAGGATCAATTGGAGCTGCGGAACGTTTGAAATAGCCAACAGTTACAATCAATAAATTTGCTCATCAAGGAAGAGATCAGTGAATATGAACTCTATTTACGAAATCAAAATAATGGGTTCTATTATGGGTTTTATGAACCAACGTCGGAAAAATAATTGAAAATATATAGTGTATATATATATATATATATATGTACATAGAATATGAATATGAGCCTATATTATAATATGATTATTTATAGGGCCTTTTATGTATATATATAATATATATTATGTTATATTATATGCAGAGGGACAACGTGATGTTTGTTACCTCGTCCAACGATCCTAAAGTTGGAAGGCAATTTGCAAAGGAAAACCAACCAGCAGCCTTTAGGGATCCAGTGTACAGTCCAATTATACCTTCTAAGCCCAACCTCCGTGCCCGGTCTGGTGCAAGACAATGTAAGAGAATAAACCCAAGCTGCCCATGCTCGTCCATCAGTTGAGACATAGAAGATATATATATATATATATATATATATATATATATATATATATATATATATATATATATATATATATATATATATATATATATATATATATATTCAGGAGGCCATTTAAGAAACGTTTGATGTTGCACAGTCCGGAGCGCATTAATATTTACGGAAACGCTATTAAATAATTTTTTTTTTCTCCTCAAAAGTTTTTCCACTTGAGCGGTGTATTATAAAACAAATTGTAGAAGTAACATTTGTCTGAAAAAAAATGAAGTGCCTGCCCTGGAATGGTAGTCGAGGGAATGAAACGACGAAATTAATGAAAAAATTATAAATTTTCGAGTCTTGACTTTGAATACAATTTTAAAAATTATTGTTATTACTATATTTTGTGAAGAGTATAGGCTACAGCAGTGGTGTACTCGTTCAAATAATACACGCGTCGTAATGAAAGTTGAACGTTAGTTTGAAGAATGAACGATAAAGTTATAGTCGCATTCATAATGTTGAACACTTGGGCTCTAATAAAGCTGTACGGAATTGAAACAATTGCAACATTTTCTGCTTCGTCAAGTTTCAGAGAAACGTGGACTAGGCGTGGACTAGGCCTACGTGTTTTTTCTAATTAATTTCGAGTTTCTTACATTTGTAATACTAGGTATACTATGAGAATAATGTGGAACTGAGACACATTTTGAACATTTGAATGTATCAACTTGGAAGAATTGAACTAACGTTGAAATCATTACAATATTCGTTTATAGTTTCGATTAATTATTGTAAATTACAAGTTATCTACAACCATTTTATCAACCTCACAATTCAAAATGAACGTATGCAATATATATATATATATATATATATACATATAATATTCTTTCTTCTTCTCCATGGATAATCTATTCAAATTGCCAACGAAGTGCTAATGTATGGAAAGAAAAACAAATTATTTGTGAAAACGTTTTTAATCCACTTTGTTTTCAACAAAGTTCTACTCAGAGCTCAGAGCAAGAAAGCTTCACATACTCTTCTACATCACCGTGAAGTTACAAAACACATCAAGACTGTCTTCATTTTTAATGAAAAGAAAGTATTCTCAGACAATTCCAGTTCACTAAAACAACTAACAAGCTTTTTATGTCATGTATCTTAAAATGTATCATCATCATCAAGCATTACGCAATTCAATTAAAACGCAGTTTCAAGTGAAAAAAGTTATTACTGTGAAGATATCATCACATGTCTCACATGAATTTTCTTGCTACTGGAATACGAAAGTCTACCAAATATAATTTATACGTGAACTTTGACCTAGATCTGAATCGAAGATCCACCACATAACTGTAGCTCTGCAATCGTGTATATATACATAATATTGAACGTTTCCTAACCAAAATTGTGATCTCAAATCTCTTTGATAGTTAATCAGTTATCATCAGCTTTGATCTTTGTGGCACGCAACTGCAATTGCTTTGAAAACCCTTGTATTAAGCCGACATTGCACGTTTTTCAACTCAATCCAAATCCAAATGCGAAAGCACTACTTTTGATCGAATGAGATATGTTATGATAGGTGAAGTGGAACATTCTATAAATGTATGGTAAAGTCGTAGTGAAACGAAATATAGACCCAACAGTTGAACAACGAATTTCAAATTTTTTGAGAAGATATTTGGTATGTTTTATATGCACACAATAATGTATGCTCGTTTTGAACAAATTTGAGAATGTCTCTGAAAGAATATTTTTGATGAAAAAAACAACTAAATGCTAGTAGAAAAGTTACCTCGTTATATATTTAGTAATGGACGTTTCGACTGTTCGAATTACTACTTCAATTTTTCATCTCTGAAGACATTTTCTACCTCTCATTCATTAATATACTCAATATACTTGAACTGGGATTGTCTATAAAATGAATGAAATACTGCATAAAACTATGAATTTATTATACCTCTGTAATCTAGGTTAATGCCGGGATGGTTTCCACAATATAGGCCACGACCGTTTCCTTCCCATTACCCAGGAAATCTTCATCTCATCATCCCATCATCTCATTGATCATACATCCGACGCCAATAGATCTTCACTGTCATGACAGGGCGTCGTTAAACTCAATATGAAAAACAAAAGAGATAAAATAAATGTTTCATATCAGTATTATAAGCACTAAAAGACATTTACTCCGGTAAGTTTAAAAATAGCTTTTTAAAGAAACATATAGATCAAAAGTGACATTACGAATTGCCATAAAGTGTATAGGAATGAAAAGTACTAACTTCAATGATATTGACCTCTCTCGTAACCCCCCCCCCCCCCCCCCCCACCCTCTCACCCCACCGGCATGATAAACCATGTGATATTGCGGATATTATCCGCGTCTCATGAGTGCACTAACATCGACTTCTTGCAGGCTTCTAGCGCAATGCTGGACTCAAGGGACTCAAGGGAGACATGTTTACTTAGAATTAACTTATGACAAAATTGAAATAAGACATCACGTATGGTCATGCACAGATCTGTAATTCGGAAAATATCCACAGAACTTCAAATATGCAGGCCTAATATTAGACCTAGTTTCAATACAGATATCGAATAAAGAAAAAATATGTGACCAATTAGTTATATATTTAGTAAATACTATTCGTTTGACACCTACTTCAACTTGAATTACATCAGATGCTACAATGTTATGACCTATTCCTTGAATGAGCGAATTGAGAATATTTTCCATTGAAACTAAGATGTGGAGTTATGAAATATGCTAGGGTATTACTGGAATCGTGGTTTAAGCCGATCACCAAGTAAATACGTGGACCGAAACTTTCATATCGACTCTAGATACATTTCCACTGAATAGGTTAAATATAACGATATTATGATATCTATGGGCCTATTTGTCAGCTGAAATTCAGCAAAGCCGCCATCCGTATACTTTCATTTGAACGAGGAACGTTATATAACTTCTCTCGGCCGTGTGGAACGGAAAAACTAAAGACCAAACGTAGCTCGAACTAGCAATTGGTGGTTGACAAAAATGAAAAAAAAAACGGCACCTCCACCAAGTTCAAGTATACATTACAGTATTATAGTGGAGGTGCCGGTATCGGCTGTATTGTTCTTAGTGATAAATTCATATTATTTACATTTATATATATATATATATATATATATATATATATATATATATATATATATATATATATATATATATATATATATATATATATATATATATATTCATATGAATTGCAGGCTTAAAATACACAATTCATTGATGAAAGCTTGGATCTATACCCGTTTTAATTTGTTGAAATACATTCAAATTCATTTTCCAACTTTCGTTCGTCTCCTTCATGGATTGTGTTGAACTTTATTTCGTTCTTGTATACGTTGTACATTTTCCATAAATTACAACTAGTAAAGAGGCTTTTTGAGAATTTGAGTTGCTCGTCGAACAACAATTAAGCCGGCAGCACTTCGTTTGCTTTGTATAATGCCAGAGAAACGTGACAAAAGTTTCTGCATATATTTCGAGTAACTCGCGCATATTTAGAAGTTGTACTTTTTTATATGCTCTCTCGAAACTTTCGTAGAGTGTTAATAAATATTGCTACTATTCCGTGAAAAGCTTCTCTCTGCGCTCTATACCTGAAGTGCGTACTGATTTAATTCAATAACTATATATATAAAGATCTACTCGACTACTGAGCGTAACTCAATTTAACTAATAGATGGAAGTTGAAATGTAGTAAAGAAATGCAGTAGAATTGTGGAACAAAATTGAATATGAACAACTAACTGATGATTATTGAACAAATTCACGTACATCCACTATTCGTACGCATGTAAACGAGTAACTGATGGTTAATATGTATAATATAGTGACTTAAAATACAATGGAATTATACTTTTATTTCACCATCATCGGAAACTTGGCATAAAATCAATGTTTTCCATTTCAGGCCACGCCTGACCAAGATTTTAAACTAATTGACATTATCGATGGCATACAAAATGGTGAATACCATATGTTGTTCGAATCACAATGTAAACATATAGTTTGAATATATATATATATATATATATATATATATATATATATATATATATATATATATATATATATATATATATATAAATTATATTAAAACAGCGTCACACATATAGGTGCCTCGAGTTTCTCCATCAACACATTATTATCGGCTCGCAAGATGAAGAGTATATTTTATACAAAAACGAAACGAATTCCAGTTTTGACGTTCTTTCGAAAACCAAGTAAACCGTATTTCACGAGAAAAGTTACATGTAATTAATGTTACAACCTCAATCGATAATAACGGCACAAATGACGTCGAATGGTCGCGATAATGACTTTATGAATGAAAGTATATTTAAGAAAGTCGTGTCGTGTCTCTACTATTTATTACACAAGCTACCAAATAAAGCAATAAGCAACAAAATATTGAATAGACTGGTTCCGACTCGACAGTAACAAACAGACGTATACCTTTGCTTTTCTACAATACGTGTAGAAAACAATTTCATTATCTTGACTTGTTTTCATCTCAACATATGGTATTATGGTATTTGGTGAATAAGAAGAACGTAGAGGCACTTCGTAACCCAAATTTGTATAGATGAAAAACTATTAAACTGAGCGAATAGAGACTTTGTTGGATATTTTCTAAAATGTATTCTTGAAAATGTAATCGAGCCCGAAGTATAATGAGTACTGCATCATTTTGACATAACTTATGGAATACACAGCCATTGAAAAATAATGAATACCATGTAGATATAATTATATATGCAGCCAAAAACTTGTTTATAAATAATATCGTTTGAAGTTGAATTGATTATTATCACCCATTATAAAAACGTACACAGTTCTTTACATCGATCAATTCATATCCGTCATGCTATTTTTCCTTTTTGATTTTCTTTTCATGTCTTTTTTTCATCGTTTTGTGTTGTTTTTTTCATGATGAACGGTCGTCTAGACTTCCACCACATTGAATATAAATATATTCACTTCGTTCACAGACACAGAAAGTAATATTTTTCCCAATCAGCACGCATTTTATCAGATCTATTATCACCAATTATGATTAAAGTGCCGAGTTTGCATGAATGCGGACTGCAGGTGCAACGATATGAAAGTTCGAGGAGCAATCTGGCGACCACATTTTGCACAGTAATTGAATTGCAGTTTAATATAGCTACATAATTGCAGTTCATAGAATCATAGGTGCACTGAGGTAAATGGAATAACTGATGACTTACGGAAATGTTGTTTTACGGTTTGAACTTTTTGTCACAAAAATGAGTATGGCTAGTTGGCTACTCTACCCAGTGACATGTCGTAATATTCATTAATGGAACTATAAGTTTCCCTCAAATTGATGGGCCCTGTACACAAATTATATGACAATAAGGCAAAAAGGTTGCGTTCATGTATTTTTGAATATTTTTTCTCTATTCATAACACTTCTTTTCATCGACCTCAAACTATTATCAATCATTTTTAATCATTTTTCATGATTGAGAAAAATACAAAAATATCTGTGAAGCGATTAATGTGTTAGCACCACAAAAACATAATTCGGTAGAAATATAGCTTGAAGCAATACATTTAGTCATTTAGAACTTTAGACTTTTATTGCATTTTTATTTATTCATTTTATTTCTGCTTAACGGCCCCACCAACAGCTATAGATTATATGAGAGAATGATAAAGAAATCGATGAAGGGATAACAGAGACCTTTTAAAAAAAACATGCCTCATGCGAGACTCGAACCCACGCCCGACCAGACTTCAGCATTGACTACGCCACGGGGGCAGCTACCTTTTGTTTGCAGTTTGGGCTTAATTTGGACATGGACCTACTTTTGTACTTGGTACAACAAAATTCAACAGACCATTCAACGTTCAATCATACCTCACGCTATTAACTTGATGAGAATAACAACAACAATAATTTCCCCACCTCGCTTCGATAGGACACCAAAATAAATAGCCTCTTATTAAAATTGAACTTTTTTGTTATTAAAAATAATAAATACACAATTCGATGGCGCTTTCTCTTGGATATGCATCATCATACAGGGTGGATAGCAGCACAATTTTATTACTCTATAAAATTACATTATTAACACAACACAGTAGGAAGCCTTCAGCCATAAGTTGACTTTATGTGTGCTTTGTGTTTTACTCCCTCAATTACGAGAAAGTCTATAGAGATATTTTTTTTCGGGAAGGAATATGAATTTGCAGAAACACGTGGTACTTTATAATGCCTATATCAGATTTTAATAACAATCAATGTAATTAAATGCCTGAGAGGGATTTATATCAAAATTTCTCCGGCCCTATTACCACAAACGTTCTCAGGATCGTAGATACAGCAATAATGCAAAAATAATACCCCAACGAACCATTCGTACTGAAGAAAATAATCTCTATTCCCACGAACCATCGTTTGGGTCGTGGCAATAAAGCCAATTAATAAACCATTAACTTCTAACAGATTGTACAGATAAAGTAGCGATTAGTCGGCAAAACTACAATCGCAAGGTGTATAATAATATATAATGTATTACTTATACTCTCAACACAAACCTATAATAGAACTAATTTAGGAGGACTGTACCTTTTACTTTCTCTTGGTCCGATTTTTTTCAACTCAAAGTTTAATCGAATTATGTAACGTATTGTGAGATCACGCTGCAGATGTCGAGGAACAGAATCAGCATTGGTACAGACGAAGAATGCGGTTTCACGAGTTCTTCGATCAATTTAGAAAAGCGAGTCTAGTTTCCGTCAGTGGTACATTCTATGAATTATTGATAATTGATGATCATTTATGAATTGGTTGCGATTGCTTGTGGGTTATGTGATTACTTTCAAATAAAAATGGTTAAAGTTCATACCAGTTATGTTATCAAGTATTATGTTTATGTTAAGGTTTATTTTTTTTCCAAAGATTTGTACATGATACAAATATAGAAAAAACTTAAAACTAGAAATGAAAATAAGTGAACAGAAAGAGATAATTGAAAAATATAGATAGTATATGTAAGATGATGGGATGGTTGACTATAGTGTGACTTTGAAGTCAGAAATGCATTGAGAGATTCATTGAAATTATGAATTTGTTGAGAAAAAAAAAACTTGTGACTTTCACAGAACAGTATGTGTTATACACGGTTGTGTCATTGTCATACACGGCAGATTAAAACTATCTCACCAGTTTCTTAATATACTCTCTATACATCAGTACTTCAAGACTTTGTGACAAGCTAGCGATTGAACGAGAAAAAATAGTCTACACATTTTGAGCTGCAACTTTGTCATACGAGGTAATAAAAAATTAATCCTGAATCTTTTGATAATCTTACATTTATGCTCAGGAAGATTAACCTATCGACTTGAAACTCTTTCTGCACACTATAGTGTAGGCACATCATTATAGGTTGTGAAATTGGTTTTCAGGAAAATTGGTTCATCGGTTTTTTAGGATATAATCCGAAAAGTTTGTAGAATACTCATGAGAAAAACCCACAGGGAAAATACTTGAAAAACAGAAATTCTTCGAACGCTCTCAAATTTTTGATGAATATGAATTTAACTATACATATTTTCAGTGAGTTTCAGATGTATCAGTTCTCAAATAACGAAAAAACGCATCAATAGTATATTATCTTTGGAAGGAATATCAAAATCATAAGACAAACGGGTTGCATTAGGGCCTATTACCAGACAACAGTATGTTAACAATTGCAACAGGCAGGGTTAACTTTTGAGTTCATCCAATGTCTGTACATATATAGAGTGCATGAGCTGACTGAATATATTTCATTCTAGATTATCATACTTCTTCGCTCATCTCACAACGTATATATCGCGTTTTCCTAGTTTATTCTAATCGATACACTCCACAAGAATTACGAAAACCGTCACACTTGACACAATACCACGCGTGATATTCATTAGGTGATGGAATGATTGTTGTACTGGAGAATGTACAATCTCTGTCACAGAGAAGGAAACACAATGACGCAGTGAATGTGAGCCTGGAGGGACAAAGAAGAACGACCCATTCAGGTAGAAAAAATAACGATAATATAAAAAAAATTGACAGAGATGGGGCTCATTATTATTATCATTATTAGTTATTGGGAGATATGACCAGGTAATATTATTATTATTATAAACTTATTTACTACACTTCATTGTTGTTTATATTATATTTTCTTCATATTCGAAATTCACAATGAATGATGTGAAAAGAATTGTTTTCCAATTTCTTTAGAGAGCAGTTGGCTATATATACTGAATGCATGACAATGATTACACAGAATATATTCAGTACAATCCACGAATTACAAATGATAACTTCTCATTTAATGTTTATTGTTAGCCTAGCAACCCCACCAAACAGCTGGGATCCTTGGGGGTGAGTATAGGAGAGGAGAGATAGAGAGAGTTGGGTTAGAGGGTGTAAGTAGGAGTGAGAGGGTGGATAGATGAATACGTAGGACCACGCAAGGACCTTATTTGTCGTTTGTAGGGTGCTAGTTGCCAGACTTGACTTCTCAAAAGCAGTGTCCCAGTTATAAATAACTGACTGGCAGACAGGAGTATTTTTTTGAAGTGTTATTTTAATATGGGTTATTCAAATTTCAACTTCATTTTTCCCATGTCGATGAGATGGATTCTGGCACATAGAAAAACAGCACAGGAAATTTGGGATGACATATTGATTATTCTGTATGGAGTGTGCAGCATTTGAATAACATTTTGGATTTGAAAGCAATCTGAATAACACACAATATGCAACAACTATGTACGGATGAAAGAACAGTTTATACTAATAGTGTAATTATGTATACTGAGGCAGTTTATATAGAATAGATATGGAAGATTTAATATAGAATTAATGAGAATGCATTATAAATATATATATATATATATATATATATATATATATATATATATATATACCATACCTTCTCATACATGGAAGCAAATTCAAACTAGCCCCAAAGGAGTTAGTGAAATAACAAACTCGAAACAACATCCTATATAAACAAATAATAATGGCAGAATCATGCAAAGAGAAATAATGGTTGAAATAAAAATCTTACTGTACTGCTCGCTGTATATGGATATAAACTATTCAGTTACATCCTCTGAATAAACCACTGGGTTTTGCATCGCAAATTAAGTATGAGATCCTATTTACTCCTCACCTGGAATAACAAGAAAACACAAATTAGGTAAGGTATGCCACAAGCGGATTTTAGCACAATAATTCTTTAATCATGAAAATATATACGATAAATTCAACGCTCTAAATGGTGAAGACCCTTTAGGCCTGGTTTTACGAATTGATTAAGGGATAGTTAGTGAATTAACTTGTTATCACTCTTGGTTAAATATGTTTTTATTGTATTTTTAACTGAGAGTTATCGGATTAGTGATGCAAAGCATGCAAAACATTTATGGGAAACTTAATTGAACTCTGCATATATTTCTATTTGGGCAACAGAAATGATGAGTATTTGATTGACTCATATGGTTGGGTCACCGCTTACACCATGCACGCTTTGTATACATATAGGTGTTGGGAGAATTAATTTTACATAAATACCCTAAATTGAACTTCGCATATATTTCTAATTAGATCACAAAAGTGATATTCATTTAACTCACTCGTAGGGTTGGGTCACCGCTACACCACGCGCACTTCATATATAAGTGTAGGGGTGAGTGTAGGGGTGAGTGTAGGGGGTCAAGATAGAGGGGCGACACACCATTGTTACTTCTCTATATGGACAGACCGACGAACGTGCTTCTGACGTTTAATCGCACAAAATCTACATATTAATATAATGTGCATATCTCTATTAATATACGTAGGCCAACAATTAAATTCGACAAGGTCACTCATGGGTAGTTAGTGACGTCAAAAGTAATATTCAATAGAATTTAATACACTATTAATTTCGAACATGGAGGTGGAGACTCAACGATTTCCAGGCGTAATTTATAGATGTGGGCTACTATACGTTACAAGAGTGTTGGCGATCCCGAAAGGCCATTTGTGCAATCGATTAACAGTTTAGCACTTACAAAGTTTTAGACTCTAATAGCCTGCATCGCACGAAGTATGTATTCGGCTAAAAAGGGCTATATTTTATAAAATGTGTTGTTTGAGATGATGTGGTTGAGCACGATTTGATACTGGAATGAAACTATACCAACTACTCAAAAAGTTTTTTTTAAATGCGTATAGGCCTATACACATTCTAATAAACGCAGATATTTTCAAGGTATATATATCTTCAAGATACTAGTAATAACTATTTATCCCATCGCCTGATTGTCACGCGTATACCGCTGAAAAACGAATTTTTAAACCCTAATGCATGACAATTATGCGACGAGATAAATAGTTATCACTTACACCATTTGAAGGTATTGAAAATATCTTTGCCTGCTGATTAGGCCTATTAGAATTTCTATATCTCATACCGTTCAAAAGTTATCATAGAAAAAAACTTATATTAGCCGCCCCGGTGGCTAAGTCAATTATCACTAGCGGTAGTAACTGAAGTCACCGTTGAGCGTGGGTTCGAGTCCCGCATAAGGCATGGGTTTTTGTAAACGTCCTTTCATCTATCATCTCTTCATCGTTTCATTATCATCCGCTCATTCGTACCCTCGTATAACCTAGCTGTTGGTGGGGTCGTTAAGCAACATAAAAAAAGTGGTATTCCGCTAAATCGACTCCCATGGACTCTTCAAATCACTTCATTATAGACAGCAAGAAATGTGCTGAAAGTAAAATTACAGATGTAGGCATTCTACTTTAGCTACCTCTATACTCACTCATTATGGTCTTGTAACGTGTAGGATGCCTGTAATGTATAACTTTCAACGAATATACGCTACCTCACAGAATTAAATGTGTCGAAAAAAAATATTTTCACACTATCGCTCCCTCTCATCCATAAGGACCTAACCAATCCTACTACAGTCTCAACAGCGTATCGGACCGAATTATGAGACTACATTTTATTCTGTACCAATAAATTCATCCCCAGACATGGATGTATACTTTCATGTAAATTGCATCACTTTTTACTTTACACAGCCTCAATCATTCACAAGTATATAATTATACACAGTTTTGCTTCAAGTTGATGCAAAAGGAAACTAGAAGTAAATAATTGTCCGAACCGTCTTGAGCTGCACATGAAATAGAAGCTTTCGGATAATAAACTCTCAGATTTCGGTTTTAATTAAAACTTGATATTTCCCCATTTATGAGCAAGCATTCAAAGATATACTCTGGGGCTATTTGAACAAATGGAAACTTGATATTAACGAAGAAAGAAAAACACGAAAAAGAAAATTAATTTATACCGGAACGAATCATTCGTTTTGAAAGAGCGCATGATTAAGAAGAGGGAACTTTTATTTTGAAAGACACCACAACCATGAAACTAGATTTCAATGACGATATTTATGTCCCTAATTTTAGAGAAAACTAGAAATCATCATCTTAATTTCAGAAACTGTGCGACCCATTCAATTCTTTGGTCTCTCAGAGAACATGAGTCATGACGCACAGACATTACCTATTCTGTAGGCCTATAGGAACATCAACATAATCGAGTAATGTCACGTCAAGAGTCAGACAAATCGGTTAGACCATATTTGAAAAACACTATCACAAAATTTCAGAAAACTCATAAGATTAGACCGGTCGGGAAAATTTGAAAAATAAAAATCTGTCGGGCAAAAACATTCAAATTTGCATTGTATGTGGACACTCAGATATTACACATTATTAGTTGAACAATTTTATCAAAATCGGATGAGCCGTAGGCCTATCGGAAGGAAGTAATTTCATGCATGTTTTGTATTCATCAAATAAATATGAAAATTAGTAGACCCATATTGCCGAGATTGACGGGTTTCTTGATTCGATGATTGCCGAATGAAGTCCATTTTATACGAGTCAAGGTGTTTAGAGTTTTCGATTAAACTTCATGTGAATGAGGCGCCTGAAGAGCGTATACCGGAATAAAGTATCTACTCGGTTGTGTGACATGGGATTGGGTGTCAAATCTTACCTAAATCCCTGACCACATTTACAATCATCCATTCAAAAGTCCCTCAAGCCTATGCCACACAATAGAGTATACTTAATTCCGCTATACGCTCGTCATCTGCCCCATATAAATATATCGCTTCTCTTACAACACATATTATGCTTTCGCCTAGTAATAAAACACGTACACTTGTGATCGACTTGTGATCACATAAAGTGGTTTAATCCAAAATTACAACTTCAATTTAAATCAAATCTACGCCCGAGGTGTGAACAACTGAAATCCGGTGTACACTTGCCATGAAATCTCATTGAAATCCTCTTGAAATCCCTGAAATCACTTGAAATCCCGTTGAAATCCGTATGAAATCACCTGAAATCCCCCTGAAATCTTTTGAAATCTCTGAAATCACCTGAAATCAGGTGTACACCAAACTTGCGAGTTGTAAACCCCTCGTCTACGCCCATTTCAACCGCTGAAGGAGTATGTTATTCACCTTGTCTTCCAATATATAATATCGTATAATATCATATCGCGTATAATATCAGTATATATTTTTCACAGGAAGCATTGTAATGTAGTTTGATCAAGCCCTTCATGTGACCGCAACCTTACCTGTATGACATTAGGTATAAAAATGTAATTTAGATGCAGCGGAAATGTCGAAATACTAATCTGTATCTATAATACATTCCAAAATGTTTCCTGACTCATATTTCTTGAAATACATTCTTGACATTAGTCTTGAAAGGTAATGAATAGTATTGACTGCTTTGGAAATATGGGGAAATGATAATGAATACATAATAATTACATCATAGACGGTTAGATACTGAATGAAAAGTATACACGAATGAATTGAAATCCTTCCACTATAGCAAATTGGAAATCGCCATAGCAAAAACAGTTGTGCATTTTTTTTATTTACGTATTAATTTATTTCCATCTGTCAGATTCAGATGTCTTAATTTGATCGATCGCGTTCATGCTGATATTTCTTGCGTGCAATATCCACTCCGTTTACAAGCAGTGCAGCTAATAGAGTGAAGTTGAATCAACAGATAAGATTGACTAGTTCCGTTCGATCGACAGTTCCCTCCCTGAACATAGCATCAACGATCGGCATTGTCGACCCGCCAATAATGAGATAACCATGTAGGGGCCTATAATGATGTGAATTTTCATTAGAAATTTTCAAAAAATTGAACATTTTCAATTTATTTTCAAAAAATTGAAAATTTTCAATTTATTTTCAAAATAATTGTTGCATGATATTTTCGTCCAAGTTGTTGTAGGAACTTGGACGTAAATATCACCCAAAAATAATTTTGAAAAAAAAATTTAAAAATTTGAATTTGAAAATTTTGAAGAAACTAGGGTTTGTATTTACTCGTAGCAATACTGGAACGATTTGCTGCACCTTCACATTATAATAAAACTTGCAATGAAAGTAGAAATGAAGAGTATATTTATAAGATTATAACTGGATGGGTGTACAAAATGTGTAGACTATTCGTCGATCAACTATGGTGGGACCAGAACTCGTTCGTACTGTCCTATTTGAAAAGTCCTTTGAAAATGATCTATAGTTGAAAAGTAAATGAGGAAAGAAAATTTCAATACATTTTCTGCAAATCGAATCAAGTGCTGAAAATCGTTTTGGCAAATGTGCTTCAGTCGACGGTAAGACGGATGCTTGCCTGGGTTGTCTCACCCTAAGTATTCAACTTGACTGCTAGCAGCGCTCTAGGAATGTGTAGCGATGATTGGCGTGACTTCTGGTAATAATGGAACGGGTTCGAATCTCGTGAAGTAACTTACATGGGACGTCTTGAGTATTTCTTTAGTAAAAGATTGAACTCTGAAAAAGTGTATGGAACATAATCATAAATAAATATTACGTCCTGAGATATCTTCTATTTCTCCACTGTCCAAGTACAATCATTACTCAATATTACTCTTTATAGTAAATAATCCGAGAAAACGATGAAAGAAACGACTAAAAAAGAACCAGACACTCGAAGAATTGTGTACAGGTCTCCTATTTTTTCTTCGTTAATATTTATATTGTGTGAGCGTGATGAAATAAATCATAAAAAAAAACATTGCCATTTTATTTGAAAAATTCGTTCAGACCACTCGTGCGACTCATTTCCTGCGAGCAGTAACGTTCATAATTCCTCATCCTCTATTTTCATCCGCCAATCTCCCCTTCCCTTTTTGGCACCTTTCCTCCCCCCCCCCTTTCACATCCCCTTTCTACTTTCAAGCTTTTCACAAGGTAACTTTTCTTTAAGCAAGTTTCATCAACACTTATTTCAACAGCAACCCTCGGCGAGGCGTGAGTCAAAAGTGGGTTATATTTATTAAACCAAGAATTCTCACCCTTAAACACAACGAAGGAAAAATAAGAATATAAACAAGGTGATAAGACGCAAAGTTATCCAATTTGTCTCTGACATCACACTTTACAGTTTATAAGGTTAGTGAGTGGTTTTTGGTCTGGCGGTATAGAAAGCTACCCGCAATGGGGTAGAAAGCTGGGCAGAAAGCTACCCGTATATCCACCCTACCCGAGCTGCGAGAGTGATGTATACTATTAATATATGTCGACTCATAATATGCATGAGCTATGCCAAATTTAATGAAATTACCAACTTATTATATACGTCAAGCTTCAATGAATTCAGATGATATTCATGGACTCTTATTTGCGGGAAATTTGATAACGCCGTTTGGGCATATGGTAATCAAAAAAGATGCAATGAAATTAACTCGACATCTTTCGCACAGCGCAATTGGTGTGTATATATGTATATAAATATATATGGGCTATAATATGCTATAAAATAGGCATATATATATATATATATATATATATATATATATATATATATATATATATATATATATTTATGAGGGTATGTATACCAATTACTCATCGTATAAACGCGTCTACTGGGAACAGATCCTCCATTTTTCATTTGAATGGATGTCTGGCCGGAATGGGCTCTACAATTCTAATTAGTCCACTGAGAACTATTTAATTATTTTATCTGCGAGTTTATACAGACTACGAGAGTCGTTATAATCTAGACGTGATAGGTTTTATTTATTTAAGAAACTGAGACTAGTGGTCGAGCGCCTAGTACACTGAACCGTCATTCAGGAAACCGGTGTTCGATTCCTGACATGATCGACCATCCTGACAGGGTTTTCCCTAACGTTTGGGACAATATTGAGATGGTTTCTTCACAACAGGCCACGACCGACTCCTTCCCACTATCCAAAAACAACGGATAAAATAACCCTTCATCATAGACCAATAAATACTACTAATTAAAAGTAATTATTTGTATATATTTTTATTTCATTATCCCACCATCTCATATATCAATAATCGACGCCAAAAGATCTGTCATCAGTACAGTGCACCGTTGAATCAAATATAGGAAAATTAATTGAATTATTCCAAACATGATGTAAACCAGTGCAGTATCAGGATTGAATGCTGTAATATCTCCACTTTGTAATCGATATTTGGAACTGGGTTATCACAATGGTCACGCTTATAAGACACTAGCCGCGGATAACCTGGTAATAATGGAGACAATGTCCACGAAATTGAGCGAACTCGAATAGGTTGAATATAGTTTAATCCATGCTATCAGCCTGGGTCATAATGTACCAGTGTGTTAGTCCTATCTTATTATAATTTGTTTATGGTTATAAAAGCCCCACAATCTGCAATTGTGAAAGGGGTATATAGGCAACAAGCAACAATATATTTGCCATACATTTCAGATTAGCATGCAGGTACTCAATTACTTATAGAAAAAATTGAGGTAAATTCAAAATTTCCACCACCGCGTGTTTGGAAGACTGAAGTTGTGTTGGACCTGGGTTCGATTCCAACATAAGACATGTGTTTTTGTGAAGGTCTGTTCACGTTTCACTATCATATATTCATTCGTACCCTCATATAAGCTAGTAACTGGTGGGGTCATCAAACTAATTTTGATGCTGCATACCCCACCAACCACTAGGTTATACAAGGAACGGCAGCACGAATGAACGGGTGATGACGGAACGATGAAGTGATGATAGGTGGAAGGATGTTTTCAAAATCCCATGCCTTATGCGGGATTCGAACCTACGCCCGACCTGACTTCAGTTTCTATAGCAGCGCAATAGTTGACTGAGCCACGGCGGCGGCTAGCCATTAAGTATCATTCGACAAAAGATTCATGGTGTGTGGTATCCAAGCTCAGTACACCTATCACAGAGGCATAGGGTGGATTGCAATAACGAAGTTCAAACCCCGGTCTACATTGCAGAGACAATGCTATTTTGTACTTATTTTGTCTCAAGTAGACCGGGGTTAAACTTCGTTCTTGCAATCCACCATTAGTATAATTATAATTATGATCATACTATGTCACAGAGATATCCACTGCCAATTTGTATCCCATACGAAAACAATAACCACAAAGTCTAGTTCCTATATATCAACCATTAGTCCTTCGAGACTGGTGTGTGCCAAGCATAAACAACACTCCAAAATAATTACCATACCCAAACAGTCATTACGCGGACATCACATTGTTATGACTCAGAAGAGTTATATCAGTAGGTCTGTTAATCGAGCCCGTTTATTTGTAGCAGACGAGTCAGGTGCACCATCCCATCCGCCTCCAGCTCAGTGGGGATCCTCGAACAACGAACAAGGCAGGAAACATGACAACACAAACTGAATTACCGAACCTAACCTGTCTCGATAATGGAATAGGCCCTCATAGAATAGATAGTACACGGATATATATAAACGGGGAGACAAGACACGAACAAAAGATCATTCACGAACGCTGGGGGTGTATGGTAATTAATATGTCAGGACCGTATACCGTTCTAACAATAATAGACAGTTCACTTTATTTTAATGTTTAAGCCTAGGTAAACTGTTGTAGGCCTGAGCCTCTATGTGGTAAAGTTACTGTAACTAGATCAAATTAACTGCTCGTCCCGGCGGAGTGTTTCCTGCGGGAGGGGGGTGGGTGGGGGGTGGGGGAGGGCTGGACACGAAATACGATGTGGATTTAATTTAACTCAATTTCAACTCGAGGGTCAACACAAGTATCTTTTTACGATAGCGATGAAGTTTGTCAAAATCGAATGCCTAAATTATTTGATAAATAAATTCAACATTATAATGGAAGAAGCAGATTATAGTTACTACCTAATACTAATATACAACTGGGCCAATAATTGATATCAATAATGCCTAATAGAGAACTGCAATTTCATTGACTTTATTGTCAAATAGAAGTTATACACACTCTCACCTCCATTTCCGTGTACGTTTGAAGTAATTGTGATGTAGTGAAATGTACTGTGATGAATGTGTTTGATTTCGGTATTTACCTAATGAATGATTTTTTCAGGAATAAATGATAATTTTTCACTGCTACATTATTAGTAGGGTAATCATTACATTGGAATATTATATTCCAATGTTGAATTTTCCAATTCTCAAACATTATATTCACACTCGAAATCACACTTGATAGATAATATCAAAATGCTCATTATACACAATGCATATAAAAGCATATTACTGGTTCAATTATTATTGAATGAATAATTTCTCCTATCACTTTATCAATATTGCCTATATTTACACCACGATGCATGCACAAAGTACACGTTTGAGTACAGTTGGGACTTGTATATAACTTATATATGATATATAGTGGAATAGTATAGTGGAATATATATAGAGGGATATATATATAGGCCTAATTGTGAGGTTACTAGGAATATTTCGTGATGCATTCTCACTAGTTGATGAGAGTTGTAATACTAACCTTGCATCAATATATTTATCTCTAGCCTGATACCTTTTCTTCAAGATTTCTCTCGAGTCCAGAATCCAGAGTCTAGACAGCTCTTTCAATTTCGTCTTATCTACTACATCCTCAGCACCATTTACGATTGGCAAAAAAAGGAAAAATAGAGAAAACGAGTATACCATATATTATTACGTCTCTTCAGAGAATTACTCTCGTATACAGTTCGAATATCATCCTCACAGTGTCTGACTTCGTTATCGAGAAGCAAAAATAAACTACTCGTATAGCAAGTGAAAGATCGGACGATACATTTGATCTATAAGTATCTGTATCTATAAAGATGATATATTTACGGTAATCTATTAGTATTTTTATCTAGTAGTACAGATAGCCTCCTCAGTCTCCGTGTTCTAATGTTCTACTGTCAGTTCTATACATGTTTTGTTTTCTCAGTTGTAATGTGTATCGTCAGGTGTAGGAATGAGCGGACGACGGATCGTCCTCGAATACTCGAGCCTTTTAGGGGCCTATACAGGGACGCGAACGGTTGATCAATACCCGAATTCGGGGAACGTAAGTTTCTGAAACTGACAGCTAGTTATCAACATACTTTGAAGAAGAACGTTGCTGAAATGAAGAGGAACAAAGCAAGGAATAATTAGGTTATATGATCAGATGAGCGTAGAGAAAACTTCCATTTCACATACCGAAAAAAATTGACTTCGTTTTTTTTTTCGTTTTTTTTTTGTAATTTTGAGCGCGGCAAAATTTGGAAAAAAACGGAACCGGAAAAAATTTGGGAAGTTTGGAAAATCCTCATAAGAATAATCCAGGGGGGAAATACATGTTTCTGGGGAAAAATTTGGGAAATTTGGAAAATCCTCATAAGAATAACCCAGGGAAGAAAATACAAGTTGAAGAACGAAATATTTTTGGAAAAACGAAATTTTTTCAAAAGCTCATGAATTGTATGAATTTCAAATTCATACAAAATATGAAAAAACCATCACACACATATTCAATCATTTGTACAACAATCGGATGAGCTCTATAGCAACAAGTTGCAAGGTAAGGTTTTTCAACGTTTGAAGTAATCCAAAGTCCGTGTAGATGTAGATTGAGCTAACAGAATATTTTTTAATCCCACATTTCCATACTTCTTACGCTCATCTCACAACGCACATTCTGCGTTTTCCTAGTGAGTATGACTATGGTGTGCACTGAATATTGAATAAATATAATATATCTAAGAAACGAATATATCTAGATCGATTTGCCATCTCCGGTTTATTATTCAGGTGAGATACGACAGATTTCCCATGTCTGTAGCATAATTAGCATGTCTGTATATCCCAGCCAACATCTGACTACAAATAAGCAGTATCATGGATTGATCTAAACATCGTTTACTCAAGTCAAAGCCATGTTCGTATTGAAACGTCTTGGTTCGAGACCTTGAGTGATGTGCGGTCCTACAGAAGATACACATTTTAATTTAAATTTGTGCTGGTTCACTGACTACTATACGGCTTTTATACCTCTAATTACAAACCGGTGCTAATAAGAAAAATTATAAGAATGTTAGCATTGAAGTCACATTAAAAAATTACATTACTGAAGAGTAGCACACAAAGAATCGAAGTTATCAAACTGGTGGAAAATTATAAGAATGTTAGCATCCAAAATATCATAAAAAAAAACATCACCGGTACTGAAGAGTAGCAAAAAAAGAATCAAACTGGTGGAAAATTATAGATATGTTAGCATCCGAAATATCGTTTAAAAAATACATTACTGAAGAGTAGCACACAAAGAATCAAACTGGTGGAAAATTATAGAAATGTTAGCATCCGAAATATCGTTTAAAAAATACATTACTGAAGAGTAGCACACAAAGAATCAAACTGTTACAACTTTGAATAAACTGGTGAAGCCAGGGACGCAAACAATTTGCCTGGATATCCAGTCGAGTGGGAGCTCGACGGGAGCCAAGTCCCGCGCGGAGTCAACCACACAGTTTATATACTTGAAGGTAGTTTTGAGCATGCTGTATCTCCCAAAAAAAAATCTTAGATATAAGATACCAATGGGAAGTTTTTTTTGAAGTTTTTCAGTTATTGCATTTGCAAATTGGTTAATCCCCAAATATTGCAACTTTTTAAATACTTGCAATTATTTAGTCTCAAACAATAAACATATTTTTAAAGATTTTCAGATATTGCATTTGCAAATTAGTTATTCCCAAATATTGCAATTTTTAAATACTCGCAATTATTCGGTCTCAAACAGTATACATAATATGCCAGCAGAATACAAATTACATATCTCTAATAATATCCAACAATTAGACAAGCCCTTCGGAATATTGTTTTAGAAATATTATAATTACATATCATTGATGTGTTCGGATCTCGTATAATACAGCCTGTAATCTGTACGAAGAAAACAGGTGACTAGCCCGAAGAAGTTAACCTTGGGAAAGGAGCCAGCATCTCTGTCAAGTGTGGATTGCTTGTCTGGTGGTGGTACTGTAAAGGCTATCAAGAGGTGGGTTCAGGGTTGGTCATCTTTGTTTCTAGCTAGAACTACGTGGACACGCTATCCACGTTATCAAGTCACGTAGGGTACATAGAGGCCTCATGTAGAATATTATATTAATTAATTGTTGATGTTCGTAATCGATTAGACGGATAGAAAGTTATATTTAGATGTCGTTTGAATTATAGTTATGTGAAATACGAAGTAATCAATAATCGTGCATTCAAGTCATAAATTGCTATTAGATTATTAGATTATTGCTATTAGATCGCCCTTGTGGTGCCCCGTCCAAACGAACCTATACTCTCATCCTTAGCCTTAATAGAGGAACAATGATTTAGTATCAAGTTTCGATGTTATTAAAAAAAAAAAAAAAAAAAATCTTGAATATATATCCTTCAGGACCCGTGTTCTGTTGCTTGAAGCTCTTCGAAAACATTGAGTGATTCATTCATTTTGTACGAATAAAATACAAATTTGAAATCTTTCACACATTTGCCAGTATGCATTATTCAATTAAATTGCCTTCATTTATGTCGTCAGAAAAAAAGCAAAGATCATGTTTATATATCAATGAATAACGTGGGCCCTACTTATTTCAATTATTGTACACATAATCTGATGAAATTTGACAAAAATATTGAAATACATGCTACAAGTTTACTGATAACAATGCCTATTGGGCCCTATCAACAACCACTTGATTTTCAAGTTTCACGTCAAGTTTCCTTGGTAAAAAATCTTCCGTTTGGCGTATGGAATGCGAAAAAACTCTGTTGTATTCATATTTCACATAGTTATTTAAAAGTTCTATAAGAAAAACAACACGTGTATAAATACATCTTGTATAATTTGAACTGCAGATAAGCTCTGTGATTGGATGTAATGAATACAGTTTGTGAATATAACTCCGACAATTTTTTGTATATCGGTGATTTAAATGTTGTCTTTCAATACGGTACATAATTTTTTCATCTGATGATTATTGTATATCAAACGACCAACTGAGGTTAATTAAAGGCAAAATTATGATATCATATTCTCATGTGGAATACGCATTAATTTAGTAAAATATTACACACGTGTTTTCCGGGCATCACCGTGAGTAAAATGACAGCTATAGGACCCACTATATAGGCCTACATAATTGCTTACGATTGACCCTCTCTGGATGGGAATTCGATACAATGAATCAAATTGTAATTTCATTGCACAAAACATTCTCGTTCACGTACCGAACAGTACAAATACGTTTCACTAATTTTAGGTAATTTTAATAATGTCAAAGAGAAAATTAATTATCAAATTTTTTTATGGTATTCTTTGACGATGGTTTGAAATACAATACACAGAATCAAACATAGGAAACATTATTACGCAAATTGCAATCAAATCTCCTGTATATCAAATCAATCGAATCTCCTCCTGTATACGGAGAGTTAATGTAGCTTAATCTCGATCATGAGTACAGTGATGAAACACAATTTAACCAACGAGACCAAATGCCTCCTGTTATCATACTATTATATAGACCTATATCATTGACATGCCAAATATTTTACAATGTGAAATCGAATAACTGACAATAAATCATATAATTATTTTTATTAATTGAATTTCAAATAATGCACTGCCACCAATCAGCATTGTTAAGATATTGACGAACAGTGATATCACACAATTGTAATGACGAACCGGCTGAACTGAACGAAAACTATTCGAAGAAAAATCATTTTTCCACAAAGTTCCATTTCACACGTTAACCTCTCCCCTCTGTAAGACGAAAACATAATAGACAAGAAAACTAAGAAATAACATTTCGGGTTACGCCACCTCGAACTTCAGGACATGGAATTGGCTATTATTTTCGTGTAAACTTTGATAACAATTCAAGTTGTCGAAGTATTGACACTTTCACAAAGAAATATGGTACAACGTGGATACAAAGCTTTCTATAACAAAAAATCGCAGTGGCCGAATTGGAACATTTCTTTCGGGGATACTGTAACTCGAATCACAAAATAAATTAAGCCGACCATCATCGGAGAGCGAAAGGGAGATGGTGAGTTTTTTAAATCATACTTTGTTTGAATCGTATTTCGTACTTTCAGAAGTCTACAAACATTCAGTTCACTCGCTTATTATTACTGAAAATGACTGAAAATGATTATAGGCCGCGAGAGAGAAAGAGAGAGAGAGAGAGAGAGAGAGAGAGAGAGAGAGAGAGAGAGAGAGAGAGAGAGAGAGAGAGAGAGAGAGAGAGAGAGAGAGAGAGAGAGAGAGAGAGAGAGAGAGAGAGAGAGAGAGAGAGAGAGAGAGAGAGAGAGAGAGAGAGAGAGAAACATTTTATATGAGCATTATATGATATTGATAATGTATTGGGTTGAACGACGTACTGCAATCTTAACTCCTCATATCTATTGATGTTAGATGAAGAATTAATTAACGAGATGAATGGGATGATGAGATCAAGATTTCTTACGTAATGGGTAGAAGAGTGGGAAGGAAACGGCGATCTATATCGTAGGAACCATCCAGGCATCAGCCTGTAGGCTACAGGGGAACCATGAGAAATCTCTGGGAAGATAGACAGTAGAGGGAGTCGAACCAAGGCTCAAACCAGGGCACCAGTCCCATTGCTCAGCCAGGGCTAACACTGCGCTATCAGTGCCAATATATATATATATATATATATTGTATATCTGATACAATCAAACCAAACCAGAATCGTTTATGAGATATTAAATTTTTCTTGTGGTTTCAACTATCATTCCTAAAAACTGTAATCCATTTTTCGCGAGTTTGGATCTATCACGGTCGTATGTCCCTCTGTATAGATTTTCCGCCGCGTTTTGTCTACTGTCATATTGCCCGTATCAGAAGTGATTGCCATTGGGGGATGTAGTGGGGAGAGGGGGTTGGAGAGGGCGCTATTTGCGTGCATATCGTTGTCATATTCACTGAGCCCGAAATGGAATAGGTTCACAAAAGTCATTAATCATTACCAGAGAATGAAATGTGATGGCACTGTGTGGATATGGAAAAAAAAGAAGTTGTAACCCGTTTGAACGAATTGCAAGATTTAATCAGAATTGTGTAAGCTCTGACGAGAGGTTTTGTCCTGGCACATAATAGTGATCCAGCACTGTAGGTTGATCATTATGTAGGCTTACCTGCGTCGATGGGTTAGCAAGTGCATTCATTTGGAACTAACATTTCATATCTGCATATAACAAGAATTGAAAAAACTAAATATATATATATATATAGAGAGAGCCTACCTACACACATATATATATATATATATATATATATATATATATATATATATATACATATATATATATATATATATATTAATTTGTTATTTCAAACCATGAAAATGGATATTCATCATGAATTTTCAACTGTTTCGAAGTTAATGATAGATTTTGTGCTGTTTATATATATATATATATATATATATATATATATATATATATATATATATATATATATAAACAGAACAATCCATCCCTTACTTCAAAACAGTTGAAATTCATGATGAATATCCATTTTCATGGTTGAAAATAACAAATCAATACCAAGTTACCTCGTCCATTATCGCTCAACAGTGTTTTCTCAATTATCAAAAAGGGAATCACAATTGCAAACAGTTGACATGGTTTATGGGTCATGAGGCTCAGTAATTGATGCACTCAGAATGTTGTATAGTGTCATCGGCCCTATGTGAACATTATTTCGACAATTAGCCATTACAACGTTTGGTCCCTGTCTGCTATCGGTACATAGGTTTGCATTTAAAAATTAGTCAATTTCCAGTCCACTAATTATAGGATTTAATAGAAAATACATGATTTGTAAACAAATTTAACTACAGTTTATCAGTTGTTGACTCACTATTGTAGTAATCACTAATCAGTAACTTCTTTCGTGTGTTTGTATTGCCCAATACCACGAATTTGATTTCTACAGGCCTACGAATAGACAGAAACAATTGACTTAGATTAACTCGATGTATTCTAATATGCAGTTAACATTTTGAGGACTTTATCACTCGTCTTTAAATCAAATAAAGATAGCTGATCTAGAGAGAAACATATAGATATAATATGTTTTTATAACAAATATGGAACTTTCATCAATAACAGACATATATACCAAGTCCACTGTACAAAAATTCCTTCAAAAATAAATTTAACATTTCAAATATAATGATACACATATTCCAATACACTGGAATCCATCAGTCGTTAATAAAAAATGATTTATACTTTTAACAATCATTCAAAGCTATTAAAAAACCATTAAATCCAAGCAACAGTGTCACCAATTATTGAAGAACTATAAAACAAACCTTCTTTATCATCAAGATATTATTTAGAATGAGTATGAAAATTTGGATTAAGGTATTATTGTATTAGATTGCATCTAATTTTCCTTCTTGGGTATAGTCTACGAATAATCAACCGATGGAAACATAATTTTAATTTGAATGCCGTCAAAACATCAACTTGATTTAACTTTTTGAAATAATTCAGTTTCATTCTTATTAGCTCATCCATCAACGCGGAAACACATAACGCGTTTTCCTAGTATTTTTTATAACAAATATGGAACTTTCATCCATAACATACAGTATATACCGAGTCCACTGCCCGACATAATAGTCAAGACTAGAGTGTGTATCTTTAGCACAGCCTTCTTTATTAGAGAAGACGTCTCTATAACCAGAGAAGAATGATCTGAATGAAGAAGGCTGTGATCTTTAGTCAGTGATAGGCTCATATTCAATGAAGTGTAAACCACAATATATAAAAATATAATATCTGAAGACGCTTACTAGTAGAAGATTCTATTCACCTTCTATGAGTTTTGTAAATATGAACATGGAAATATGGGGTTATGATCTACTTCGCTATATGGCTAGAATTTATTAATAAATAATTGAATTCAAATTATATTCATATATAATATATACCTCCATATATCCCCATTGTATCTGGCTGAACAAATCAACCTTGCGATATTGCATAGGATTTAGTCAGACGAACACAAAATGAGCTTTTACTTTCAGTTCAAGCTCGACTACTGTACAAGATATGTCCTTACAATGGTACATAATAGAACACTGAAACATCGTTCAACTTTGTTGTGCCGGTTGCATATACTCCTCGGAAGAGATAATCCTAGGATTAACGAGTTGATCAGTTTGTAAAGGACTACTAATGAAACATTATTTCACTCGTCTTTGATTAACTATAATCCTTCTGTTAGAACTTGGTGATGGTATGCAATTGCTTCATTGATATAATTGTTCTGGAGTAATCCTTCGGGAGTAAATATAAACTGCCCTACACCAGAAGTCCAGAACAATAAAAATTGAGAAAAATATTGTTTTATATTCACTTCACAACTGGCCTATCAGAAAACTACAGTATACCCAAACTTCTTCCCAATTGATCCCTCTGAAGGGATATTTCACCCCCAAATAACGTAGCTATTAGTGGAGGCGTTGAGAAACAATAATCATCAACTGCATGGTGGTATGGCTGATATATAAAGGACTTTCACTTAGTTATACATTGTCACCTGCTCATTCGTACCCCCAAACAACCTATCAGTTGTTGCAGATATTTATATCTCGACCATTGACTAAAGATAATCTCGAAAATAATAATCGACCTCAAATAATGATCTCGACCTAAAAATAAATCAGCAACAGTCACATTTCGTTATCATTTTGATACTGAAACAAACACACAAGAGAATAATTAATGAATGATACTTCTTTCACGTTTCGTCTTTTGACAACTTTTTATCAAATTATGAAAAACAAACTTTTCCTCTATGTCGTTGGTCTAACTGTTAACAACAGTATAGCAGAAGTTTGGCAACATCGTGGCTCCTAATAAGTGAGTGGCTGTAGCAGATTGTTACACCAATCACGTCGTCTCTCCTACTATACTATATAGCCGCAGAGCTAGCAAAGAGGTAATGTTTTGTTTTAAAATATCCACACACACACCGAGTCCAGTATCTACCCAACATGGTCAGCTCTGAAAACCAAGTCCAGTTCGATGAACAACGATGCTGTATAAGTGCCCACGACTACCACGATTCTTGACGGCAGCGATCGACCGTTCACCTCGCAGATTAGCAGTAACGATCGTGATCTTCGATCCGCTAACACGTCGCAGTTCCTCTGCAGGGCAACACTTTCTTTCCATTACTGACCGATACACACACACTCTCGCTTACCAGTAGCTCGTTCGACCGCATACGGTAGCTAGCTCTGGGTTTGTGTGTCGATATAGCGACTTGCGACTTGGAATATACTGTTAGATTGATCGATTCCGAGAAGAACGAATCGAGTGCAATTCTGACCTAATTGCACAATA
Organism: Brachyptera putata; assembly: GCA_907164805.1. Taxonomy (NCBI): domain Eukaryota; kingdom Metazoa; phylum Arthropoda; class Insecta; order Plecoptera; family Taeniopterygidae; genus Brachyptera; species Brachyptera putata. Next base: position 3,843,241 of record OU015468.1, read on the forward strand.
AAGGTATATATGGTTGAGAAACATGTGCTTTCGCATCATTGTCGGTGTGAATTACTCATGAACATGAGGATGTTATTAGCTTCGGAAAATGACTACGTGATTATAAAAACGCTTATATTAGAGAAATTCATATCCACTATTTTTGTCTACGTTCACGTACCAGTGTAATTGCATAAAAAGTATACATTTTTGAGATAATTTCATGCTCTTCAAATTAATAAGGCATTCTATTTTTTTGGAATTCAATCAGTTTTGTCAGTCACTTTCAATCAGTCACTAAACATTGACAATAGATTGTACGTGTTTTTCTAAATAATGTATTGAATACTGATGAATCAAAATAACAAGTATGGGCTATGATCGAGGGCTTTACAACTCGCAAATTTGGTGTACACCTGATTTCAGGTGATTTCAGAGATTTCAGAGGATTTCACGAGATTTCATACGGATTTCAAGGGGATTTCAATGCGATTTCATTGGGATTTCATGGCAAGTGTACACCGGATTTCAGGAGTTGTTAACCCCTCTGCTATGATATTAGTTTGAATTACTTGCACGATATATACATAAGTCTGCACTTTTATTTATTCATTCAAAAAAACATTCTCAACTAATCTCATAGGATTTTAAAATTTTCCCAAACATTAAAATGCGAGAATAATTTTTGAAATTTAAAAGTATCAGTTAGGCTTCGTTGTTCAATTCGAGGAAAGTTTAGACTGAGATTCTATCATTACATGCTGAGCATGTTTTTATGTTCTAATGATTCCTTTTATATATTTTAATACAGCACATCATTTTGAAAGGCTTCAGAAAATGGGAATGTAAGCACATTTTTACAGAGCCGTCAACGTTTTAGCAGACGAAGCGATTATACCGTAGACCAAAGAACGTCTAAGCTTTGCCGTACACTGTGAAGCCTGAACGACAATCACATCTAATGTAAATTGACGTTCACTGACGAACTTTTATGTAACTTAGCCTCTAAACCATGATATTATATGTGATTTCGCTTCCGTTTTCCGTGAATGGAGAAGTAAATTACTCGGAATTGCAAGTCCAAGATACTAATACATCATTACAGGAAAATGTATTTTTATGAGCACTATACAAACGAACCAGATAAAAATGGAACTGATAATCTGAAATAAGCCCCAAAAAATGTCAAGAGAATATGAGAATGAAACGCGGGCAGAAGAAACGTAAAAAAATATATAACTGATATTGCACATGGGATAAAATACATAGAATACGAGATAAAATGAACGTGACAATATATATCACTTGAAAAAATAACAACCCAGCATATAAATATGGATATACGTGATTTCGAGATAAGTGAATGAAGCTGATACGTATACATTGTTTGTTGCACTCAATGTTCGAAAACAAAAAAACTCTAAATCAAACATTATTAGACGAGCTTTAGCGAGGATTCAATTGGACATACTGAAAAAAATTGGTGTTCGTTTTTATGTTTGTTTGTCGGTTCTCCACAGGTCAAACGGCTACAGCTATCAACTTCAAACTTTTTTTCAATATGGTTCCTCATCTAACTTAGATCTGTATAGTTTTGTGGCATTATCGAAGGGTAACTTTTTGTTCAATGAATTTTAGAAATTTCAAAAATACCCATTAGAATAACATATCGGAAAAGAGAGAAAATATTTTTAAACTCCAAAAAAATGAAATTTTGCGTGAAGTTGAATTACATTCTGATACACATTTCTAAAAAATTTCAGCTTGATCGGGTCAACCATTTTGAAGAAAAAACATAAAATGTGCTAAATTGGTACCACTCGAAGCAGTTTTTACCCATTTTCACCCATACTATTACTATCCGCTCGTCTAACAACGCATATATGGCGTTTTCCTAGTAAATAATTACACTGTACACAGTACACACATATCTATCTATATTGACTGGTTGTTTCACTAACGGAAATACTAACACTGGTTATAAATGTTAACAGCTTTTACGCAGTCAATGCTGTTCAATTCCATCGAATCCAATTGCCAATAATTGATTATTTTTCACGCACCACAGACGGTGTTCAGTGAATAACATGTGATGAAGCCTGCTCAATTATGTACAGGTATAGAGTTAATGTATGTGTAAACACGCAGTGGATTACTGTAATGGACCACCACACGTAATAGTGATGTCGTAACCGCAGCATACCACAGACTCTCATCTGAAGCTTTATTTAGCCGCCAATTAATCTATTTTTCTATTAATCATTACGTTGGGACGAGGGATTAAAATAATGTTCATCTACCTAATCTGTAAGCTTTTAGACGGGAATGATTATTTGAATTAGAGCCGGTTGTACCAAGTGATGATTAGCGAATTAAGCAAAAAATAGCAAATTAACTTGTTATTACCCTTGGTTACCATGTATGTATGTACCTTAAGTAATGAATAACTGATTAATATTCAATTATCAGTTGGTACAATTGGCGCTTAGCAATTATTTGAATGGTGTACCGGTACCATCACAAATTTTGTTTCGAATCACGTACGTTCTAATTTCACAAAAGTTTTTTCAAATTTCTTTACTTTCCAATGGATTGGATTTTTTCTACTTCATTTGTTGTTGTTGATTTTTTCCTCACATGAAAAAAAAGAACCTACAAAAATGGCCGATATCTAAATTTTTCTCGATCTATAACTCGCTGATAAAAGTATAGTTTAAATATTAAATTGCCAACTATCAGAATTCTCGATATTATTCATGCATGGTCTAGTTTTATTTTTGCTGAGCAAATATGCCATTCTTGTCGCAAAAAGCAAGCTTTTCCCGGATAAATTACAGAATTTACCAACTAATCCTATAAACTTATAGGTAGGTATTTCATTTAGGTTTCCCTAATAAAAAGCCAGCTGTCGCAATAGCACATATATTCACGAAAGAAGATGACAAGATAAGCAACCCCCTCCCCCTCACTCCTAAAAAGAGAAAGAAAAGAAGAAAGGAGAGAGGAAAAATTAGAGACAGCGAGAATAATGTTGGTGAAATAGTACAGAGGAGGGAGCATGAAAAGCAAAGCATGCAATATCGAGTAGAAAACGGAAAAGTTTTTGTGACAACTTGAAAGCGTTTCTTGAGCATCGTCCAACTTAAACGAGAATACGTGCAGTTAAATTTAGAGATAGATACCTGGACTACAATTGTTTTTTCATTACCATATGATGTGCGCCAGGCCCAAGCAACATCAGGTTGAGATAATAATAATAAGTTGATTCATTTCGGTTTTCCACAGGTCAAACGGCTACAGCTTTCAACTTCGAACTTTTTTTCATTCTGCTTCCTCATCTTACCTAGATCTGTATAGTTTTTTGGCATTATCGGATACAGGTAACTATTATTTTTATGAATTTTAGAAATTTCAAAAATACCCATCAGAATAACACACCAGAAAAAAAAATATTTTCATTTTCCAAAAAAATGTGCGTGAAGTTGAATTACATTTTGATACACATTTCTGGAAATTTTCAGTTTGATAGGGTCAGCCATTTTGAAGAAAAAACATAAAATGTGCTTAATTGGTTCACTCGAAACAGTTTTCACCCATTTTTACCCATACTATTACTATCCGCTCGTCTAACAACGCATGAATGGCGTTTTCCTAGTTAAAGAGCAATGATTGTACGTCAAGCAATACATACACGCAGTTTGCTACACTGCTTCATGGAAGCATTGTACACGAAGCAATCCCCTCACAGTACATGTTCAACAGCTAATGTCATCAAATAATCCCCAACGCATGAGTGGCATTGGTGGGAGTAAGATTTATAATATGTGGGCGTACAAGTGATACGGGGTGGTTACACAGCCAACACGGAGACAATGTCGAAACCACTCATGCCTTACGAGATCGTTGAACACGAATTACAACTGTACAATATACATATACCGGATGTGTAAGTGACCATCGTTTGTTTACTTATCAAAAAAAAAACAGAAAGCGTTTTTTTGTTTGTAATTTCCCGATTGACGTAAAGTAGACGCGTAGGAAACTCCAAACATGAAAACGTCTTCGAGGCAGTCGACATGCCACTAGATACGAAACATATGCTGACATAAATACATTTATATATTTGAGATGTGAAAAGTAGCTGCTGAACTATTCGAAAGCTAAGATAGTTTCTGACTTTTGGATGACATCGTTCATAATGGATGAGAAAATATTACCTTATGTTCAATTCAAACATGAAAAGCGTTTAGTAATGATCAATCATTTGGACCCTAATATATAACTGAGATAACATCACTGATTTGCAGCACTACAGTAATGCTTTTGTGCACATGAAATCACAAAACAAAGAACTGTCTAAACTATAATGAACTGAATAATAATGATTATATATGCACGACAGCGAATTGTCTCAAATCGGAAATTATACTTCATCAATTTTGAACAAAAAATGTATTAAACGAAAAATTACACATTTCGTAAAAGTGTTCACAAAATGGAGAATCATTTCCAAAACTATAAGTGAAACTTAATAACCAACTATCCTAACTAGACTTTATCAGGTCCCGAAGTACACCAATCAGCTGAATAAAACGATGGTAAAAATGTGGATAAGTAACTTATATATACTACGCCTATATCAGTACATGTAAGTATTACGTAGGCCCTACATGATACAATGGCCAATTACGTATCAAAAAATACTATCTGAACACAATGATCATTAAAATTATGTGAATATGATGAATTAATCGAAGTTAATCAAACTAAAACCAAAGGTACTGGCATAAAAACTGGCGAATTTTACATTTTCAACCATCCGACCTATACGTAGCCCCACAACTCGACTGAGATGATGACAATGACAAACCCTCACTATTATTCCCCCTCATCCTAAAAACAGGTCGAAGTAAGTTGCAATCGTGAACTAATTCATCCGCAACGTAGCAACACGGCCCCTAAAACATGTCAGCAACGACGGCTATAGAAAGATAATAATAGTAACTGTTGTACGTTGGAAGGGTCCTTCAGTACGTCAGTATTTCGCCCTTGTTCCCTTGTTTTCATTTCAACCTGCCATTTCATCACCACAGACCGAAATAGCAAGACGAAAGTTCAGATATTGTGGTACGTTCTGCCGTTTCCATGGAACAGATAAATAAACCTAAGCTGACAATAGCTCTGAAATCTTGAGAATATCTACGATTTTTTTTTTACTATACCGTAAAAGCCCCAATAAAGAACCTCCACTTTCGACAATGAGATTAAATTGTGCTAGAAGCTTTGTGCTCGATCTGTTCAAAATCGCATACCATGAAGGACCTAATTGTTGGAAGGATGGCTATATAGTGTACTCCATTTCACACAAGTGCAATGAATATCGTGAATGCCAGCCAATTTGAATAAAACAAATCCAATAGGTTTATAATATCTCATCTAGTCGAGCAGCAACTCGACGGGAACCAAGTCCCGACGAGCAGCTATAGAACGTTTACAAGAATTACAAGTACATATATTCATGGAAAAAGTTACCGTTTCGTTCCTTTCGTTAAAGCTTTTCTTCATAGAAACAATAATAGTGATGATTATTATGAAAGATTATAGGCCCTATTAATCATGAAAAAATGATAAAAAGTAACTAATATAATTGACTAAGAATCGGAGGTATGCGCTAATTTCGCAGGTGGGCCCCTACGAGGGGTTACAACTCGCAAATTTGGTGTAGGCCCTAAACCTGATTTCAGAGATTTCATATACGGATTTAAAGTGATTTCAGGGATTTCATGGCAAGTGTACACCGGATTTCAGTAGTTGTTAGCCCCTCGGGACCCTAATCATGAATCGAACTCATCCCTAATGTTTCTAGTCCACACAGTTTTCTCCAAGAACAAACTCGCAAGTTCCAACTTCACGTTCCACTGAATCAACATCGTGATACCTAAAAATAACCACATGAATGACTCGTTGCTAGACCTCCACAAGTGGATTAATAAATTGATTGATAAATATTTATCCCTGGCGAGAATAGCACTGCCGATGACGACTGAAACCCAGATCAACTTGAACGTGAAGGAAAATACTCGGGTCGAGTAAGCAAACACAAATGTCGGATTATAATTAACTTCGCAAGAGCATCTGATAAATTCCACCTCGATCGGGGTGAGTTGTTTGAACGTTTTAACCACTTTGGCACATGTGTTTAGACTTCGTGCTCCATCAGTAGAACTAACTCATCGCTCTTCGATGATATCAGTTTTATCAATCAAGAAATTCCAGATTGTGTGATTATCTTTGGTAAATAATAGTGAAAGGGCGTGAGTTTGTACAAATAGTTGTTAATCAATTTCCCTAGTTTAATCAAATAAGATGAGAAGACAATGAAGATTACATTTGTCATCACTTGAACGAAAGAAGAAGATCCATATTGTGAACAGTTCATATTCATTTTTCGTGCGAACTATAGGCCTACATGTCCCGAACGAAAGGAACAATCTATACATCCATACCGTTTATATAGGCTAGTGCTATAGTTACCAGTTAATGCCCAATCACAATCCAACACTACCAATAAAGCGTAACAGTAAAACTAACGCCAGAAACAGTAGAGTAATCTTAAATCCTACAGCAAGATACGTTATAGAAGAGCAGGAAGTACTGCGAAAAATTGAAAAAGGCGTTTTTGTAATCAGCGAATGATTACAAAGTGACAGGATCGAAAATTTCGCACGATACCGCATTCGTATAATGGCATCACAATGGAAAGAGATCAAAAGAATGTATAATTGAACCCTATTCGTTACGGCATTTGTTACTCAAAAACAAAGGGTATAAAGGAGGCATGAAATATTCAGGACTACTCCACATACATCTTATTTCTTGTAATCAAACTGTAACAGCTACATTTAACCCAGAATGAATGAATGAATATCACGTAGATTGAGGCTATTGATTTACCAACAGCTATATTATGACATGGGGGGAATATGATTGACAGGGAGCTAGCGTGAAAAAATCAAGGATACTGTCCATTAGTGTTAGCACTATCTCAATTCAGTTCATAGGTCACCTTCATGTACAATCATGCAGGGTATGATATGAAAAGACCTTAATAAAGTTGAGCTATTGATTATCACACGCGTACTTGATTAGAGGATACAAGTAGACGTTGATTTTACTCACAAAATGAATTTTGATTTCGAATATAACATGTATATTTGAATATTTGGCAGTACTAGATCTGAAGATAGCTCGAGGGGTTTACAACTCCCAAATTGTGTGTACACCTGATTTCAGATTTCAAGAGATTTCAGGGATTTCGAAGGATTTCAGAGATTTCAAGGGATTTCATAGGGATTTCTAGAGATTTCAAGAGATTTCGAAGGATTTCAGGGATTTCTGAGGGGATTTCAAGAGATTTCAGGGATTTCTAGAGATTTCAGGGATTTCATAGGGATTTCAAGAGATTTCGAAAGATTCACGAGATTTCAGGGATTTCTAGAGATTTCAAGAGATTTCGAAGGATTTCAGGGATTTCCGAGGGGATTTCTAGAGATTTCTGGGATTTCTAGAGATTTCAGGGATTTCATAGGGATTTCAACAGATTTCAAAAGATTCACGAGATTTCAGGGATTTCCGAGGGGATTTCTAGAGATTTCTGGGATTTCAAGGGGATTTCATGGCAAGTGTACACCGGATTTCAGGAGTTGTTAACCCCTTGAGAACGCTCTGTAAATCAAAAAAAAAATCATAGTACGTAGATCAAAACTGCATGGATATCTGGAAATAGGCCACATATCGTTTGCTACCACATCAAAAATGCACGTGACAATTCTCTTTAGTTGGGCGTGCGTTCGAGTCCCGCATAAGGCATGGGTTTTTGTAAACGTCCTTTCACCTATCATCACTTCATCATTTCATTACCATCCGCTCATTCGTACCCCCGTATAACCTAGCTGTTGGTGGGGTCGTTAAGCAGCATTACAATTCTCTTTAATTTATATCGTTAATTATGGATGAGCGAAGGCGGAAGACTCAATTACACTTGACCCGAAAAAATGTACATGTTTTTTTTTTTTTTTTTTTTTTTTTGTTCCGCTCTACAGTGTCAGCCGAAATTCAAATCGATTGAAATTGCATCCATTGTCATCAATCGGATTGAATCTCATAGTTTTATACGCAATCGTGCACACTTCTGAGAAAACTAATTTTCCATTTTCCAACTAACCATAGAATAAGCCAGAGAAATTTTCATAAAAAAATGCCTTCAAAATTCAAATTTTCACAAATTTCAATTAATAATAACCATATTAGTCCGAATTTCATGGAATCCAACAGTTTTTGAATAAAATTTATAATGACAAAAAAGCAAGAAAGAATTGTACAAAACTTTCCGAAAAAATTCAATTTCACCAATCTCAATAATGATATCAGATCGATTTCAGGAATTTCAATAATTCCAATCAGATCGGTTTGGATAATTAAAGAATTTCAATAATGAATTTTAGACAACTCGATTTCGAGTATTTAGAATCCTATAATCCAAGCACATGTCACCAATTAAGAATCGATTAACAGGCCTCTTAGATTCAGAAATATTTGGATTAAGATTAAAAGGTGGTCCAGTTTAATTTCAGGTTCTCAGTTTCGATTAGGCATATTATGACAATATACAGGAATTTAAATTGATTAATCTCCTGCGTGAATGTCTCAAAAAAACCAACCAATGGAGTTATTTTAGCTAAGCCGTTCAAAACACAACTTGACTCACACAAATTTGAGATACAATTCTCATTAGTATCCACAGGCGAACCCATAAGCTGTTTTTCTAGCCTCCATTACAAGCATTTTATAAATTCACTTTTTTCTTCCATTGATCTAATTGGATGAGCGAAGCGAAGACTCAATTACACTTGACCCGAAAAAAATGTACATGTTTTTTTTTTTTTTTTTTTTTTTTTGTTCGCGCTCTACAGGTCAGCCGAAAATTCAAATTCGATTGAAACTTGGCATGCCCATGTGTCATCATCTGGATTGAATCCCATTAGTTTTTATACGCAATCGGTTGCACCACTTCTGAGAAAACTAATTTTCCATTTTCCAACTAACCCATAAGAATAAGCCAGAGAAGAATTTTCATAAAAAAAATGTCCTTCAAAAAATTTCAAATTTTCACCAAATTTCAATATAATAATGATACATATTATTCCGAACTTTCATTGGAATCCAACCAGTCGTTTTGATATAAAATATTATATAATGACAAAAAAAAAGCAAAAGAAGAATTTTCGTACAAAAAATGTCTTTCGAAAAAATTCAAATTTTCACCAAATCTCAATATAATGATGATACAGATCATTTCGAACTTTCAATAAAATCCAATCAGTCGTTTGGATATAAAAAATTATATAATGACATTTTTACACATCGTTTTGAAGCTATTAAGAAAACCTATTAAATCCAAGCAACAAGTGTCACCAATTAATGGAAAACGATTAAACAAGGCCTTCTTTATTATAGAAGAAATTATTGAGAATGAGTAATGATATAAAAGGTGGTTTCTCAAGGTGTATATATGTATACAGCTGTCATCACGTTTCATATAGTAGTCTAATATTACAATATAATATAATATTAAATTGCATCTACTATTTCCTCCGTGAGAATAGTCTACGAAACAAACCAACCAAATGGAAAGATTGATTTTTAGCTTGAATGCCGTCAAAACAGCAAACTTGATATAACAATTTTTGAAAGAATCAATGTCATTCATTAGCTCATCCATCAACGCGGAAACACATAACGCGTTTTCCTAGTCCTACCAAATTACAAAGATTTTGATGAAAAATTCAGCATTTTTTTCTTCATGTTCATCATAATTGGATGAGCGAAGCGAAGACTCAATTACACTTGACCCGAAAAAAATGTACATGTTTTTTTTTTTTTTTTGTTTTTTTTTTTTTTTGTTCGCGCTCTACAGGTCAGCCGAAAATTCAAATTCGATTGAAACTTGGCATGCCCATGTGTCATCATCTGGATTGAATCCATTAGTTTTTATACGCAATCGGTTGCACCACTTCTGAGAAAACTAATTTTCCATTTTCCAACTAACCCATAAGAATAAGCCAGAGAAGAATTTTCATAAAAAAATGTCCTTCAAAAAATTTCAAATTTTCACCAAATTTCAATATAATAATGATACATATTATTCCGAACTTTCATTGGAATCCAACCAGTCGTTTTGATATAAAATATTATATAATGCACAAAAAAAAGCAAAAGAAGAATTTTCGTACAAAAAATGTCTTTCGAAAAAATTCAAATTTTCACCAAATCTCAATATAATGATGATACAGATCATTTCGAACTTTCAATAAAATCCAATCAGTCGTTTGGATATAAAAAATTATATAATGACATTTTTACACATCGTTTTGAAGCTATTAAGAAAACCTATTAAATCCAAGCAACAAGTGTCACCAATTAATGGAAAACGATTAAAACTAAATATGTTCTACCAGTGTTCTAGATACAGGGAATGTAAGAAAATACCAAACGTGTATTTACAGAGAGAGCTTCGAATCAACAAACACAAGTTCCATTGTACATTCAACCACATGTATAAACTTAGCGTTTAGCTATTTTAATTACATAGCCGGCTCATAAATGGCTTGATGACGTAACGCAGATAGTAACAACTCATAAGCGATTCAGCATATATTTGAATAAGGTACCAACGCGACAGAATCTCGCAACAGGAGGTATATTGTAATCGCATACAGTAAACCACGAAACTGTTGATATGTAAAAGCATTAAAACAACCCGCCTAGATAGATAGCGCGAAAAAATGCTGAAAAATCGTACCGAGATCCAAAGCGTTGAATAATGCGTTCTGCACCTGGGTACATTGATTAGCGAGCAACTGTATCCTATATTAACTTTTTATTGGGTTTAACGACGCAAGCTGTAATGATAGCGAAGATCTATTGGCGTCGGATGGATGATGGGATGATGACATGAAGGTTTCTTGGGTAATGGGAAGGAAGCAGTTGTGGCTTGTATTGTGGGAACCACGAAAAAAAAGTAAAGATGGTCGCGACGGGTTTACAACTCACAAATTTGGTGTAGGCCTACACCTGATTTCAAGATTTCAGTGATTTCATAGGGAATTCATGGGGATTTCATACAGATTTCAATGGGATTTCATAGAGATTTCAATGGGATTTCATGGCAAGTGTACACCGGATTTCAGGAGTTGTTAACCCCTCGGATGATAGGCGGCGGGGATCGAACCAGGTTCGAAATTATTCGGTTTGAACATGAAGCGAGCGCGTTTACCACTGCGCTACATGTGCCGGTAACTATCCTTTAATATTGCAAGGACTGATAACGTATATTTTTTTCAATAACTGTTTGATAAGCTTTCGGATGTTATTATCTTGGCAATAATCTCTTCTTCCATCGTTGACAATATGGGCCTACTCATCAGAACCAACTACTAAGAAAATATTCAAAAATGTGCAAGTGGTTCAAAAATCAAAAATTCAAAATGCGAAACATCGAGTACGGTGGTGGGTTATTCAATATAACCGCGCGTATACGTTAACTATTTAGGCCTTCTATAGATATATTTCTGTAACTTTCAAAAATAACAAAAATAACGGTACAATTCACATCAAATTTCATCACGTTTCTCGCACATATATTATATCCAATGCCTCAAGATATCATTAATGCCATATTATTTTTATGTACCGTTGAATAAAACATTCTAATTTAGTCAGAAAAACACAAAAATCACAATTCCTTCGAAACATCACAGTTTGGATTGCACATGAATTGTGATACGTTCCCAAGTAGAAAGAAGGTAACTGCCGGGGGCAGGATAGAAATGCAAAAGACCTGTGGAAGACCGTGCTATTTAATAAAAATAAAAACATACCGGTATATAAGTCTATACACTCGGACTTCTTCGAAGAGCACTCTTCTCTCGTTATCCCCTACATGTGTTTTCAACAGTCGGAATCTAGATTCAATGCCCATTGTTATATTGGTTATGGAATGAAACCCGCCTTCAGAACGTGACGTAATTTTCTATTGTTCGTATTAGGGAGAGATGAAAGAGCAAGGACGAATAATTTGTAACTTGAATAGGAATTGGCCGGAGGTGAAGTTCAAATGAGAATCAACGGGATTGACAACAATGATGAACGTGCAAGAAGTCTGCGATAACAATCGTCCTCTGGGGAGCTCAATTGGAACTTGAAATTGATCCAGACAGAAACACTACCGTTACGATAATTAATCAGGACATATCGTAAGTAACCATGTCGGATGGACTGACCAGAATACCGAAACTGTCAGTGGGTTTCGATTACAATTAACCCTTGTTTGGTGGTGTTTGTAGTAATTCGAGGTTTGCCGAAATGTGACAATAATAATTAGACAAAACAAATACCTATATACGTACAAAAGGAGTTAAAATTGAAAATTAAAATCATTTCATATATAAATAAACCGATTAGTGTTTATGAACAGCAGATTATCGAGATCCTCAAATCCGCAAATGAATCAACTTTTAATGAATAATTTCACATCATTCTACCATTTATAGAGTAATCCCGAGAGGCTTTGTCGATTGAATCCAATCAAATATATCAACACAATACCGGGGCGCGTACTGAGTGGGCAAGCATATAAGGTGGGATTAGGCCTTTCAGTTGAAGATAATTATTTGCAAATCTACGTACACGGTTGTGGTTATATGAAGTTATCGATCAAGCTACAATTGAAATGCATCCTGAAAAAAAAGAATTATATTATATGAAATTATAATAATTATATAACAAACTTACGAATTATAATAATAAAATGGGGTGGTAAGATCACCCTTGTGGTACCCCGTCCAAACGATCCCACTTTCATCCTTAGCCTAAATTGGGGAACAATGATTTTGTATCAAGTTTCGATGTTATTAAAAAAAATATATTATATGCACTAAAACTTGTAGACAATGTGCTTATATTCAATTTTGAACAAATTAGCGGTTGAATGTGGGTAGATTTTATTGAAATTTCGAATTACACCATTTTATGTGACCACAAATGTACAGTAAAAGGACTAAAGGACACACAGCATACGCGGTTGATTTACCTACCAAACTATTGACGCTCGCTATAAAAATCGATGTCACAATAAGAAATTACATTCATTAATATAAGTCTATTAAATATTTGAACTTATTGACCTCCGATAGATAAGGTTGTTTGACCTTTAATGCGTGGGTACCGTTTAACGACCATTTGATCTACGAGCAGTGTCTCTCTAGCACACTGTACATAAGAAACAGGCTGTGAAATCCAACAAGTGTAATTAAACGGAATATCATAGAGAGAGGATATAGCATGACCTCCTACATTCCACTCCATTAACATGTTTTATATTAACAAGCTGGTAAGGGTTCGAATTGAATGTTTCAGAGTTCGTGCATTTTGGCACTCCAGACTCAACAGCTAAAAGCACGCAGCGTGTTAGACGAATTAGATTCATTTATCGTGAAATACGAGAGATATTTATGTAAGACAAAACTGTGATCCAACCCATAAGAAAAATAGGAATGGATATTCATGATGTGATGATTTAGCTAGACAATGGGAAACCTTTTTTTAAATTGAAGAATTTTTTATTATTCTCGATTTTAATGGCAAGAAGACATTCTAAATATGGGATTGATTGTAACTATAACTGACAAAATTCAACAAAAATGATACACTGAATAAAATTTGAATGTTGAATAAATGTATAATGTTGAATAAAATTGAAATAAAAGTATCTGCAGAATATTTCCAACTAACATAAAGTTATAAATAGGCCTGAGCACACGTGTTTGAACAGGATTCCTTGGTTGAAAGTCTGCAAAAAAAAAGTCAAGCGACGACAAAAACTGCATACGATTCTATACCTGGTTGGTTTACATAGACACAAAAAACACCACAATTAAAAATCTTTCTTTGAAATAGTGGAAAAAGTAAGTAGAAGCTGTCTATATATACTAATACTGTATAAGCGTATAGGCATATGGTACAATTGTTAGTTTTAGACTACATCAAATTAGTATATAGGCTAGTTCGATTAGGTCGAGTTAGGTGTAGTTAGGCTGCGCGTAACAGTAACAACAACAACAACATCCATGGATTACAATTAAATCACAAAAACACTCAAGTCTGGCTACAAACAGTCTCCCGAAATTCAAGTACAAAGTTCCCCCACAATTACAACAAAGTAAAATACTATCATTGTTACTGCCAAATTACCTACACTTGACTGGCGGTGGTCGGACTGCAAACATGCCAGATGGCTAATTCAAAGCACTTGCAGCGGACCAACAAAGACGTGAAGGCATATTATTAATTCTTTGAGATATTATGTGATACAAGAGAGGGACAATCGAATCTCCAAACAGGTTATAGATATGAATAGAACTTGACTATATAACCGTTTCGACAATGATGCCTTTCTTTCATCACAATAAGACACTAAGCTACTTTGTTTTTTGTGAGTGGCTTCGTTTCGTGCGCGGATACACCTATACGAATATCATCTTTTTAACTATTACTACGTTTTTTGAACAAACCGTTAGAAGTTATTTGTGGTGATATTTGTGTTTGTTATCCTGATGGACGATATGCTTCATTCAATCTTTCCTGGAGACAAGAAAAGCTCTTAAATATCAATTAGGTCTACACTGAAATGAGAGGGAAACTGTAGCTGTTGATATAAATATATATATATTTTTTTCAATGCTGCTCAACGACCCCACCAACAGCTACGTTATATGGGGGTTTATATATATATATATATATATATATATATATATATATATATATATATATATATATATATATATATATATATATATATATATATATATATATAATTGGATACAATTAGCCTATCTGTGGTTCTACGAAAATACTTCAAAAACGAGATGTAAAAATGATCTACATTAGGGAACCTCTGAGTGTCATTCCGAGATAAGCGGAAGTGGATTAAAATATCACAAATACGCATGAGGATAACCATTAAACAGGGATGAAGGCATTAACCCAATAATATGTTAGTATCCTCAACCACGACACACATTACCATTCCATGAAGCAAATTTCATTTCATCATTCTCGTTGGATTATTCACTTCGATTTACCGTCAAAGTAAAAGTTTTCATCAAAGTATTGCTCAGAAGATGTTAAACAGATTTCAGAGTTCTATTCTCGAAAGCGATTACGTTACAGAGACATGGTGGTGAGGTAAATGGTTGCTGCCTTTGACCTGAGCATGCGGTATTGATGTAGGTGGATCACTGAGCACTGAGCCGTCATTCAGGATACCAGGGTTCGATGCCCGCCATGATAAGGTTTTCCATGGTTGCCCTCAGTAGTTAAGTTCACTGTTCGGATGAGCCGTTATTATTAAACAACGGAAGTCCATCAGATTAACGGAAGTCCATCAGATTAATGTGGTAAATGCACAAAACCGATCAGCCCTACACCATAGGCCTACAATAGTAGATAAACTGGGCTCCAATAAGATAATAATGAAAACTTGGTTCAGTCTGTGGTATCTTAGTCAAATTAAAACTAACCATAGAATCCATGGTCTAGGATGATACGATAGTTAAAGTGGAATCATAACATAAATATATCCACTCGATGTGGTAGAATTTCGGATGGAAAATACGCAAATTTATGTATACCCATAGTCTATAGGGATCTACTTAATTGGCTATTACGTCATTTTCTCTAATAGAATTTAAAATGTTTGTGATTATGAACGGTGAGCTGCACCCCGTTTCAACATGTAATAGCACGCCTATTTGACTCGCAAACTTTCAACTTTGCTTCAAATAATCATCTTCTAACGTTATTATTATTCAGTATAAACTTCAGTTATTCGATAACACATGGTACCGTTGTCGGCAAATCCATCAAGCTAACGAAAAGAGACGACAAACTTTATCATCAAATCCAACAAAATACTTTTTTAATTACAGTTTCACTAAGAGTACACTCAGTTAGTTGGTCGGCTTACGACGACAGCGGGGTTCGATTCCCGCTTACCTTCCAAACTGACTGAGGTTTCCCTCAAACGAAAGGGTTGTGAAAATTATTATAGTTTTCTACATTAAGGTCACAGCTGACCCTCGGCCTTCCTCTGCACGACACGTGCAAACTGGAAATTGTGAGTATCCTTTCCAAGTGACGAAGATACGAAATTATTATGATACAGTCAGTGATCCGAACTTTCATGTTAATTCGGTTCCGGTTCCGCTCCGCCTACAAAACAAAGAAGGGTTCCGGTATCAATCCAAATCAGTTGTAAGGTGCCTGTCGTGAAATGTTATATCAATATAGTTCCCAATGCATATGTATATCCACATGAATATGTAGGCCTACTTATTATTTATGGTAACTGCTCAATCACAAACTATATAATCACAAGTTGTACAACTGAAATAATATTTTGAATACCGGATTGGGAGGACGGAAAGTCGGAAATACCGTGGAGATAATTTAATATGATTTTTTCAATCAGGGCATCTGAAAAATCGTTTGATATGTGACTGCCAGAACCTTATACAATCTAAAATGAGAAGCGATAGTTTCTCATGAAATAGAAATAATTGTTTCTTTTACAGGAAAAAAACGTCTCTTCTATTTGGTTTCAGATCAGGTCTTCCCTGCACTATATCACCACATGTAGGCACACGTTTATAATACCGAATAATATCGATTTTTCACCACACATCTGACTCTGAATGTCCATCCAATCAGAGTAACCATGATTTCGATTCTATAAAAGAGATTCGCCGTCTAAACCTTCCTAAACGGTGAAAACATCTAGCGGCTGGCCCATGTCGATAGGAAGGGTGCATAACACAGCATACTGAGCAGATGTTTCAGATTCGACCAATAGACAGCGAGCTACAAATTCCAAACCAACAGGCAAGGGTAGTCGAACAGCTGATGTTTTGGTGGAGTAAAAAATCAGAAGCAGTGACGGCTTTTAACCATTGCTTATGTATACTCGAGCCACAATTTGCATTGAGGATCCATATTGGAAGTGGCTGTCGATAAATGGATATTTTATTGAATTTAGCATTTAGGGTACAGCTGGTATAAGAATTATCGATATAACGACGCATATGGATAAAATATAGCTATAGCGATTTACTCTTTCATTATGGCGAGAATTATGGCATATCGGCTATGTAGACAACAAAAAGTATCTTTGATGACGTCGATCGATGGATCTTAAAGGATATCACAACCCTGAAACTAGATTTATTTTCTAGATATACATTTCTAGATTTGGATTTTATTTTATTGATGATAGTTATTCTCCTAATTTTATAGAGAACTAGAAATCAACATCCTAATCTCAGAAATTATAAATTTTTTTGTAATCTTTGCCAGAGCAATGATCATCATGTACCAACAATGGTCGTGATGATTTTTGACAACATTATTGTGATACTTAACTTTGATCCTCTTCATTTTGATCATAAGTTGACTTCTCTCGATACGATTACAGTACAATTTTGTATAGGATACAAAATCAATAAAAATATAGATCTGTTATGACCCTACAACACTTCGGTTTTTCAGAGTAAAAACAATATATCTCCACAGACTTCACTCTTCTTTCATTCCATTAACGCAATAAAAATGAAAATCGTTTCCATCGTAAATATATCTTCATCGTAAGCAAGTGTTGGCGGATTGGATCGTCTGCCCCCCCCCCCCTCACACCACCCTTCTATCAGCATTATATAACTGACTGCGAAATTCCAAGAACGTAACGTAGTAAATAATAACCCTCCAATACTCTTCAATCAATGTGACTTCAGTAGATAGGCACAGATAAAGGAAGCTTAGCTTACTTTATCTGTGCTATAGGCATATCGCATATAACTATAGATAAGGACCAACCCTGGTTTAGCAACTTACTATTCGTTTAAAACTAATTCGGGTAATTTTGGTCCTACTCTAGGTGTGAACTGCATACGTCTACGCGAAATCGTTCAAAAGCTCATTCATTTTGTATTATACCCAAAAATGATTCAGTATGATTCCGCAGCCCCGGCCGCTTATTCAAAACCATAATACAAAAATATATTGACTTATATTGTGTGACTTCACCAAATTTCAGTCTTACAAAACGTGGATTTATTGAATAAGGAATAGGCTCATGGCTCGTTTTTATATATTTTCGAATATTATATTTAACCACGCTAAGATCTATTGACGTCGATGAATGACATATGAGATGAACAGTTTTTCATCATGTGTTTTTGGAACATAGGAAGGAGTCGGTCGGGGCCTATTGTTAAGGGACCATCCCACTATTGGCATGGACGACAGAAGGAAACCACGAAAAACTCCTGTCAGGAATCAGGATTCAGGATGGTCAACCATAGCGGGAATCGAAACCCGGTCTCCTTAATACGGTGCAGAGTGCTAGCCACTGAACCACTCGTCTCAGTTAATCAATATCAAGTTGATAAATCGATGTTAATACACAAACCATTACATTACCTGTGATGCAAGCACATTTAGAGAAAAACTAACCATACCAGATAATAGCTAACACGATTCATTAAATGTATCTACAATTTTAAAGCATACGACACTGAAAGGAAAATACGAAAATATATTACCGTACCGTATATGATTATCGCAAGGCATTCACACTTGAAAACTCAATTGGCCAAATACTACACCAATTAGGATACTAGGGTGGCCCGTCAATAGTAAAGGACCAAGCTGGAGTTAAAACAAATTAAGACTTCCAAGTTAATTAAGACATTAACTTCTAGAATGTACTGTAGAGTGCGCATACTCGGAGCCAAGTAGTACATGGAGGAAACAAAATTAAGCTACCCCTTCAAAAATGTGCATACACCAAGATACTTATTGAAACCCTTGGGTATGAAGTCATTTCAAAATGGAAATAGGCGAGTAACATGGTTTGCCTAAGCTTATATACTGGACACACCACCAAAATCCAGGCACTTATTCGAATAGAAGGTGGTATAGGCCTAATCATGGACTACAACAAGGAATTTCTGAATTGTTAGACAAGTGTGATTGATTAGCGACTACCTACTAAGCAGGATGTGCCTGTCATAAAACTGACCCACATCCTATTTTTTCAGGTTTTAAAACTCAACTTTCAAGATATAATTTCTGGCATTTATCAAGTTGAATAAGACTTCTGTCCAATTATTAAATTACTTGAAATAAGGTATAAATATATTAATTATACAGTTAAACTTCGCCATTGCGATGAATAGATTGAAATTTCCTAGAATTCCTTATTGAAGGGAATTCGAAGAATCTTGAATCGCATTCAAAGAAACCATCTCTGAACGATCAGGTACCAGGAGATGTTTTTCCCCCAGCACATTGTATAGTCTTCATTATTTTAGTAAGTGCAGCTGAAACTAAGGTCTGCAGGTAAAGGTGCACTAAGTAAATACTTATGTCTTTCTACTTGTTCCATCTGGGTCGTATCATATGTTATCTGTATCAGTTTTATCTAATACCTCATTCATTCTTTCAAATGTTGATTAAATAAAACATCGTTTTTTCATATTGGGTTCAGGACTATTGATTGCTATATATGTACTATTGTATTGTACTATTATATATATGGACTATTGATGACTATATATGTATTGATGGCTAAGATCTATTGGCGTCAAATAATGATAATTGAGATCAAATGTTATGGTGGGAAGGAGCCAGTCGTTGCCTGTTTTGAGGGAATCATCGTAATATCAACCTAAACGACAGAGGTAGTGACCTAAATGAGACCTAAATGGCAGGAATCGAACGGCGGTCTCCTGAAATACGGTTCAGCGTGCTAACTACTGGTACACCCGTCTCCATTAATACTATTCATACTTCAAGTTTAGTAATAGGTCTTAGGCCATAATGTAACCTGCCCAAATTGGTTCTGAAATGTACCATGTGTATTATACCTGCCCACTCGGTCATCACTTTTATAGTTAGGACTTGGAGGTAAAGACCATTTTGAACAAATCTTGGTATATCGTAAACATGAACCTCACAGATATAGGCTGGTTAAAAAAAACTACTGAATACACATTGTGTTATAAATAGAATCTTCCGAGACTTACAAGTTCGAACTTGTACTATCCAGACCCAACAGACATCATGAAATACGAAAATCGTAATATCTAAAAATGATGCTACCAAAACGTTACGCGACACGAGGTGAAAGATAAAGCATCCAAAAGATAATGAAACCTCAGATCGAGTTATTATAATCCTTTTTTCTGTTCAACTATTGTATTATTTGCTGATAAAAAGTAGCTCACTGTAAAAGACCAAAATAACAATACAAAGTGGTTGTTCATGCTTTTAGGAACAACCTATTCTTGGAACGCAACTAAACAGACACGACAGTTTCAAAAACATCGTACATAATTAGGTGTCGTCAGGTAGTTTGATACAAAAGTCAATGGTTTTTAGACGACTTGTACACACAAGGGCACCAGAGAACATTCAGCATGCACTATGCAGCATGCTACATTATTTATATTAACAGAACTTATCAGTGTAAAGAATCACAGAAATACTCCACAGTGTATTTTCATACAGTTATATGGTTGTACGATATACAAGCTTTACAGTACATGCATGCACTTTAAATAATTCTGACTGAATGATTACGTATATTGTATAAGCATCGATTACGAAATGTATTGAGTGATGGTTGAAGACAGGTAAATCGTAGACCTGGCAATAGGGCTTACGACTTACCGGTGCCTCTTAGCTCGATCACGTGCTGTTACTTGCTAGACGTCGACAATAAGGAAGTATTTTCATCATTAATGCATTTCATAGTCAAGTACTGAATTCAAAAAGTCGAAAAAAATGAATGAATTATTGTATAAGTTATTTTCATTTCATTTTCATTCTGCATATATAATAGCTGATACATAATATAAGTGGAAATAAAAAAGTTGAAATAAGTACTAATACGTAACGTACCTTGAAGAAGATCTGGACGACAGATCTTTTCCTGTTTTTATTATAATCCTTTTGTGGTAAAATTGTTTATTCCTATTATATTTCAATGGGTTTTCAACGTCGTTGACACAGCACTAAAAATATTTGTTATAAATAATCACAATTTCTAAACAATCTTATACTTCTAGATCATATGGTCGAACGACAAGCTGAGAATGTGAACGAATCCACACCTATATTTTATTTTATCATACACTAAAATATGTACTTGTTATGCAGATGGCGTACATACATATAAACACTTAAATAAGATCTAATAAATACACTATAGATTAATTGTTTATACACTAATTATTGTAAGAATTTTACAATTTCAATCAAACATGACGCCTCGACGCCGGCGTTCGGGGTTTGTTTAATAAACTTGCAACCGACTACACCTTCACCCACTGCCTGTGTAACGCTGACTAAAATGAAACACGACGCGGCAACCGAGCGACGAACGAAACTATTCACCAAGTACGAATTCACGAGGTCTCTTGCCGAAGCGAGTCGACAATAACCGAAGTAAGCAAGCTGTTCAAAACAACCGTTCGTTTTCAAGGTAGGATTAGCAAACGGGGGTGTAGAGAAGTTTTTAATATTTTACTAATAATAATTTACTTTGTTAAAGGTCAATTATGGGTGTGAAAGAGGGTGATGAATTTAAATGGAGGGGTTGGAATCAGAGTATAAAGCGATATAGTGAATTAAACTATGTATAGGGAAATTGGAATGATCGATGTCGGAAGATATTGTTGAAGTAATTGAGCGTGAAATCTTGTAATACAGAATGTAGATAGATTACAAAAAGAATGGAACCTCATTGTGACATTATTGTCAATGAATTCAGTCACAGCAAGAGTAGGAAGATGTCTATATTTCAATTCTCGACATAGAATGAACGAGTACGTGAAAAATCCCATTGTTATTTATAACTATATAAGAATAGAAATGCCACCCCAGTAGCTAAGTCAACTATCGCTAGCAGTAGAAACTGAAGTCACTGATGGGTGTGCGTTCGAGTCCCGCATAAGGCATGGGGTTTTGTAAATGTCCTTTCGCCTATCATCACTTCATGGTTCCATTATCATCCGCTCATTCGTATAACTTAGCTGTTGGGACATTGAAAAATACAAAAAAAAAATGTTGATTTTGATGGAATGAAACACAGAAAAACATAATACAAAAAGTTGGTATTGCTGGACGAACAAATATACATAACATATTTTCAATTCACATTGCAATGAATAGTCAAAAAACGATCAAATAATATGAGTTGGGTCTATATCAATACCGATTGAATTCTTTTTACACTCGCATGGAATATTTGTGACAGATCATAATCCTCCAAAAAAATTGAAGTACACAATTAAATTACAACGAAACATATTACCAATAACTTGAATATAGTTAACAAAGTGGTTGAATCTTCTCGCACTTCTTAAAAGTCACTCATTAGTCATAAGTCAATTATAAATTATTATGCTTATATCAATATTCTGTCATAGTTGATTTTTCTATTTTCAATACAATTTACATTTCAATTTTTCTCATTTCCTTACAATCCTGTTTGATCCAACAAATACATACAAATTGGAAACAATAATATTATTTCACTCGTATAGTTTATACACATAGCCTGTATAAAATGAAATTCAGCAATATGCCTATATCGATTCCATTTATTTTAATAAGAAAAGAGTAATATATAGGTACACCCAAACCAATAACCACAAATATTTACCAATAACCATAACCGCGTTCTTGCATGAGTGTAAATGTATAAATAGATATAAATGATAAAACCTCAAATTGGTAGAATTATTGGTGGGTTGTGTGATAGCTGGAAGCTTTTGCTCGGTAGAAATTGAATGTATGGAGTTAAAGTGAGTAAGATTCGTTTGATGAGTATATTATATGAATCATATCCCTAAACTGGCAGAGTGCGGAACTGAGAGCAGTTGGCGGGCGGAGAGTCGTCAGCTCGGGCGAAGGACTTGTGCTTTGGGAAAAAGTCAGAGTGAGGAAATCCTGAGAATCGCTTGGCGGGAGTTGAAGCAACAGATGCCGGCTAAATCCCATGTCGGCTAAATCCCTAGCGTGGGAAAAATGTAAATTGTCCGAAATTTTACAAGTCCCCAAATTGGAAAAGTGCGGGACTGAGAGCAGTTGGCGGGCGGAGAGCCATGAGCGCGGGCGAAAGACTTGTGCTTTGGGAAAAAGTTAGAGTGAGGAAATCTTGAAATCCGCTTGGCGCGAGTTGAAGCAAGAGATGCCGGTTGAAGTCCGAGCTTGGGAAAAATGTAAATTGTGAGTAATTTTCCAAGTCCCTAAATTGGAGAAGTGAGGAACTGAGAGAAGTTGGCGGGCGCAGAGCCATCAACTCAGATGCCAGTTAACCCCCGAAGTCCCGGACTTGGATTTTTTCAGAGTACTTCTTAAATCTGAAGAGTGCGGAGCCAAAAGCAGTTGGCGGGCGGAGAGCTATGAGCTCCCGCGAAGGACTTGTGCCTTGGGAAAAAGTTAGAGTGAGGCGATCTTGAGAATCGCTTGCCGCGAGTTGGAGCAAAAGATGCCGGCTAAATCCCGAGCTTGGGAAAAATGTAAATTGTTGAAAATTTTACAAGTCCCCAAATTGGAAGAGTGCGGGACTAAAAGCAGTTGGCGGGCGGAGAGCCATGAGCTCGGGCGAAGGACTTGTGCTTTGGGAAAAAGTTAGAGTGAGGAAATCCTGAGATTCGCTTGGCGGGAGTTGGAGCAACAGATGCCTGCTAAACCCCGAGCTTGGGAAAAATGTGAATTGTGAGAAAGTCCCCAAATTGGAGAAGTGAGGGACTGAGAGCAGTTGGCGGGCGGAGAGCCATCAACTCCCGCGAAGGACTTGTGCTTTGGGAAAAAGTTAGAGTGAGGAAAACAGATGCATATATGAATTATATATTTATCGGAAAAAATGAGGTAAGTTGTATATTTTCTAAGAAAACCCCGAAGAGAAATATTTAAAAAAAAATCTCACAAAATAGTAAATCTCACTTCATAGTTCATATAGGCCCTAATAATTACCAGTAGGCTTATATGATACACATTCTCCTTAATTTTCCATAATCCGATTAGAAATATCGAAGAAAACGCAAAAGCATAATTTTTTTGAATGTTGGGCTCAACAGGTTGCATTATAAAGTAAAGATTAACTGGTATAGCAGGTAGGGTGATCAACATCTGTAGTAATCCAAGGTCTGTGTGTATGTAGATTGGGTTGACAGAATATTTCCATTCTAGATTTCCACACTCATCTCACAACATTTATACTGCGTTTTCCTTGTGCAGATATGACAGACAATATCTTAATTCAATCGCACAGCCAGCGCACATAACAAATGTATGAAAAGTTTTTATTAGTAGTAAACTGCTCAGCGCTGTTTGTGGTTGAAGTCATTCATATTCCACAGCCTACTATACATGCTTTTGAATGATAATTTCATGAAACACGAAAGATGCACTGTTGGCCTATGGAGCCCATACTTTCTGTTTCTAACGAAAAATAAAAAAATATATAAAAATTGGATAGTTGATCCTATATTTTCATTACTCAAATTACCCATCATGTAGGCTGCGTTATATTTCGAAATTATATGAGCAATTATCAACATAGTATTAGAAACTTGGATTTATTCATAACGACAAATTTTCATCGATTCTATAGAAACACAGCGTTCATGAAACTTCACCAAAAAGGGCAAAAAGAGCCAAAAAAACATTCCCGACCAAATAGGCCTACATTGGCATTCGTAACCGTATAGGTAAAACGCGCTAAAATGAATGTTAGCGAAACGTGTATGAGTAGATAATTATTAGGAATGATTGAAAATATTATTCCATGTAATTGTAAAACTACAACAAGGAAAATTAAAAAGATAGAATTAGGCCAAAAGTTGTAAAGTAGGAAATAATCAAGCAATCAAAAGTGGAAAACGACTGGCCGAGGCAATTGAATGTTAGCGAAACGTTATGAGTAGATTAATTATTAGGAATGATTGAAAAATATTATTCCATGTAAATTGTAAAACTACAACAAGAAAATTAAAAAGAGTAGAATTAGGCCAAAAGTTGTAAAGTAGGAAATAATCAAGCAATCAAAAGTGGAAAACGACTGGCCGAGGCAATATGAAGTAGTGCCCACGTTTCAATTTGATGCCAAATATTTTCATTAGTTCCAATCGCAATTTCCATACATGAATTAGAATAATGTTTTTCCCAATATACGATGCACAAATAACAACAAAAGAAGTTCACAATACAAATATGCACATAATAGATACAAATGTGTGAGAATGAGCATTACCATAGTAATATGTAATATGTAGTAATATGTGAAATATGCAAAACATTTCGATAAATAATATACAACATACATAATAATATGCAAAACATGCCCGAGAAGAGTGAAACTGTAGGCCTATACACAGATGATATCGTTATACATGTAGAATATAATCATATTCGGAAAAGTGAAAAGCGGACTCGGAAGATAAGGGAATATTATCATATGTTATAACTTATATTAAGTTATATCATGTTATTTATTGAAATAAACGACAGAAATCAAGAATAATTCGCACATGGTGAATCAACTATGAAGTGAATAGTGGGCTAGTAATTAAATTATAGTTAGGCCTACATTTGATTATTAAAATAGCAAAATTTCTAGGTCGAACGAGGGAATAATATTCTTAAAGGAAATCACAACCCTGAAACTAGATTTTTACGGGTGAAGAGGATAATTATTGTTGTAATTTTAGCAAAAAGCAGAAATCATCATCTCATTATGATTTTTTTGTTTCCAGTATTTCTCTAAGTTGTTACGTAGACATTACTGATTCTGTTTATGTTTCTATGCGGTCAAAAAAAAAAATTGAAATTTCTGAAATTCTAGAATGATTTATAGTTATCTCTAAAATTAGAGAAATAAATGTAGTCATTCTACATCGAAATCTAGTTTCAGGGTTGTGAAGTCCTTCAATAACATATCTTACAATTCTCTTCAGAATCTCTGAGTGAAGATCTATAATAATATAGAATATTTGTGTATGCAAAATCATAAACTAAAGAAGTAGACTAAAGAAGTATACTGAAGAGTAGACTGAATAAGTAGACTAAAGAAGTAGACTAAAGAAGTATACTGAAGAGTAAACTGAAGAAGTAGACTGAAGAACTCACTCGTCACTGGCTCCATATCTAGCTTTAGTAAAAAAATGAATGCTCATGAACATCATATAAATGGAAGAACAAACGTACGCCTGAACGTATAAGCTTACGAATAATCGTAAAACTGTCTTATAAATTGTGAGAAATAGTTGCGTATGCTGCTGTACATTTCTGATATATAAAAAAATATATATTAATAAACAAACGAATATATTAAAGAAAATATACATACAAACTATTCACATATGTTCAGCATACCTATAAATGATATGTATTTCAACTATAATTTCTACTAATTTCCATAAGAAAAGCTGTCAGTGTCATATACACAGCATCAATCTCTGGACCATAGTATATCTGTCAGCCACGGTAAGTCAGCGTATACCAGCGAGAGACGTCTGAACTATTCACAAAAACGTACAATTTTGTAATCGTGACGTATGATATGTCACGCTCGTCACGTTTTTCTATCACAAACCACCCCTTTCCACATTGCACAGGCGTATCGACCTAACCAAGGTATACCCTGAAATAGCAGGTGGCCCCATAGTAATCCCGTACACGTAAGACCCACGAGACAAATTAATTTGGTGTCATAATAAGCCTATTAGGTTTTTTTAAAATTACATCATTATAATTTTAGTAATTACCGTGAACACTTGAGTTTTTTTAATATACTCACATGCATGAGGGAAGGTGGCTCGAATTACCCATAACGATCGTTCGGGATCTTCTTTCGTGGATGCGAGTTGATAGAAGATTATAGTAAGGCCTACCAGGCTTCGTGTATGGACTAAAACTTGTAGGATTATATATCCTCCAAGTTCAGTTCATTTACTTCATTCAAGTCTTTCAAAAGGTCTTCATTAACAATCTTTTCGAATCGTTACAATATTTCTGGGGGATGAAATTGTGATGCTCAGTCTGTACATTGTACTATTTAGGGAACCTTGAGTCAGTGTTATATCATATATGTACATATAGTTGTATTAAAAATAATATACGTATATATATATATATATATATATATATATATATATATATATATATATATATATATATATATGTATATATATATATATATATATATATATATATATATATATATATATATACACATATGCCTATATGATCATGAATTGTGGGAAAAGTCAGGCGTTCGAGCATTTGGCGCAAACAGATTCTTAATATTGGACGGACTTATAATTGTTTTGCCCGGACTTATAATTGTTTTGCTTAATATTGGACGGACTTATAATTGTTTTGCTCGATAAAAATCGAAAAAGTATATATAAGGGGGTAGTGGGTCTCGAGAGCCAATGGCTACGGCGAATCACTGCTTTTCTGGCGTTGGCGGGAGTTGAGCCAACAGATGCCGGCTAACCCCCGAAGTCCGGCACTTGGATTTTTTTAGAGTACTCTAAAATTGGAAGAGTGCGGGGCCGAAAGCAGTTGGCGGGCGGAGAGCCATCAGCTCCGGCGAAGGACTTGTACTTTGGGAAAAAGTCAGAGTGAGACGATCTTGAGAATCGCTTGGCGGGAGTTGAGGCAACAGATGCCGGTTGAATCTCAGGTGCCGCACAATTGCAAATTGATCAGAGTGCGGGGCGAGATCGGCTTGGCGGGCGGAGAGCCATCATCTCCCGCGAAGGACTTGTGCTTTGGGAAGAAGTCAGAGTGAGGCGATCTTGAAAATCGCTTGGCGGGAGTTGAGGCAACAGATGCCGGTTAATTCCCGGGCTTGGGAAAAATGTAAATTGCCGAAAATTTTACAAGTCCCTAAATTGGGAAAGTGCGGAACTGAGAGCAGTTGGCGGGCGGAGAGCCATCAGCTCGGGCGAAGGACTTGTGCTTTGGGAAAAAGTCGGAGTGAGGCAATCCTGAGATTCGCTTGGCGGGAGTTGAAGCAACAGATGCCGGTAAATATATATATATATATATATATATATATATATATATATATATATATATATATATATATATATACAGGGGCGTCGGAACGTTTTCAAAGTTGGGGGGGGGCAAGCTCAAAAATTGCGACCCGCGGAGGAAGGAAGTATGGGGTGCCACGTATTCAATAACATTTGGGTATTTTTCATTTTTCATTTGGGACAGAAGGAAAAAATACTGATAAAACCAAGATGGGTGGAGGGGATCACAGTTTGGAAAAGAAATTGCCATATAAGAACAGTTGTACAAAGGCCAGTTAACGTGAAGCCTGCGACCCGCGGGGGGCAAGGCTCCAAGGGGAGAAGGACTCTTCTGGCCCCACAGGTAATTTTTTCAAATTACCCCTTTTTTAACACGATTTAACGTGTTTCAGATACGATTTTGATGACAAAATGTATTGTTTTGAAGAACTATAGGTGCCCAACTGATATTTGCCGATCATAGTTATTGTAACTGCAGGGTCGTTCTGGCTCATTTTAGCGCCATGGGCAAGGACTCAATTATGAGGCCCAAAAACTGTATGCGCATAGTGAAAGTATATGCAAGTAAGGGAGGAATCAAGCCCCGCAGGGAAATTTTAGAAAATTCATATTTTTAAGTACGTTTCTACGGGTTTGGGAACTACACGAAATTTCTGGAATTCATGAATTCTTTAGTGTGGTAAGAGCTAGTTTTGCTGAATGGTTCATCCAAGAAAATTAAACGCTAAATTAATCTATATCATTCGAAAACAATGCTGTTCGAATAATAACATTTACTTTCCCCAATAATGCATAAGTAAAATAGAATATGATTTATGGAATATTGTTATTATTAGTATGTTACAAATGTGCGCTGATAGAGCCCCATAAATTTGACGCCCCTGGCAGTCACGCTCTTTGCATACCAGCGAGAGACGTCTGAACTATTCACAAAAACGTACATTTGTAATCGTGACGTATGATATGTCACGCTCGTCACGTTTTTCTATCACAAACCACCCCTTTCCACATTGCACAGGCGTATCGACCTAACCAAGGTATACCCTGAAATAGCAGGTGGCCCCATAGTAATCCCGTACACGTAAGACCCACGAGACAAATTAATTTGGTGTCATAATAAGCCTATTAAGTTTTTTCAAATTACATCATTATAATTTTAGTAATTATACCGTGAACACTTGAGTTTTTTTAATATACTCATATGCATGAGGGAAGGTGTCTCGAATTACCCATAACGGTCGTTCGGGATCATCTTTCGTGGATGCGAGTTGATAGAAGATTATAGTAAGGCCTACCAGGCTTCGTGTATGGACTAAAACTTGTAGGATTATATATCCTCCAAGTTCAGTTCATTTACTTCATCAAGTCTTTCAAAGGTTTTCATTAACAATCTTTTCGAATCGTTACATATTTCTGGGGGATGAAATTGTGATGCTCAGTCTGTACATGTACTATTTAGGGAACCTTGAGTCAGTGTTATATCATATATGTACATATAGTGTATTAAAAATAATATAAGTATATATATATTATATATATATATATATATATATTATATCTATATATATATATATACTATATATATATATAATATATATATATTATATATATATATATATATATACACTATGCCTAATGATCATGAATTGTGGGAAAAGTCCGGCGTTCGAGCATTTGGCGCAAACAGATTCTTAATATTGGACGGACTTATAATTGTTTTGCCCGGACTTATAATTGTTTTGCTTAATATTGGACGGACTTATAATTGTTTTGCTCGATTAAAATCGAAAAAGTATATATAAGGGGGTAGTGGGTCTCGAGAGCCAATTGCTACGGCGAATCACTGCTTTTCTGGCGTTGGCGGGAGTTGAGCCAACAGATGCCGGTTAACCCCGAAGTCCCGCACTCGGATTTTTTTAGAGTACTCTAAAATTGGAAGAGTGCGGGGCCGAAAGCAGTTGGCGGGCGGAGAGCCATCAGCTCCGGAGAAGGACTTGTACTTTGGGAAAAAGTCAGAGTGGAACGATTTTGAGAATCGCTTGGCGGGAGTTGAGGCAACAGATGCCGGTTGAATCTCAGGTGCCGTACAATTGCAAATTGATCAGAGTGCGCGGCGAGATCGGCTTGGCGGGCGGAGAGCCATCATCTCCCGCGAAGGACTTGTGCTTTGGGAAGAAGTCAGAGTAAGGCGATCTTGAAAATCGCTTGCCGGGAGTTGAGGCAACAGATGCCGGTTAATTCCCAGGCTTGGGAAAAATGTAAATTGCCGAAAATGTTACAAGTCCCTAAATTGGGAAAGTGTGGGACCGAGAGCAGTTGGCGGGCGGAGAGCCATCATCTCCCGCGAAGGACTTGTGCTTTGGGGAAAAGTCAGAGTGAGGCGATCTTGAAAATCGCTTGGCGGGAGTTGAGGCAACAGATGCCGGTTAATTCCCGGGCTTGGGAAAAATGTAAATTGCCGAAAATTTTACAAGTCCCTAAATTGGGAAAGTGCGGGACCGAGAGCAGTTGGCGGGCGGAGAGTCATCAGCTCGGGCGAAGGACTTGTGCTTCGGGAAAATCTGAGAGTGATGAGCCAATCCTGAATATCTCTTGGCGAGTTAAGCCACATCCCGTATAATATATATATATATATAATATATATATATATAAATATATATATATATATATATTATATATACTATATATATATATATATATATATATATTATATATAATAATAATAATATAATATATTATATATATATATATATATATATATATTAATATATAGATATAGATATAGATATATGCCTATATGATCATGAATTTCAGAATAAATACATTTCATTACCATCATCTTATGATTTGGAGGAGCGATATCCGAATACTAACTTGTAATTCTATGTCAATCTGGGTTGTGTGGGGGAGTCACCACATCTGTCTCAAAATGATTTTTCGAATAACGCTATTTTTAGCGTATTTTCACCATTCTTGTTATTTTTGGGTCTATCATATGCGTGTAAACACGACGATAATAAATCATACGGTCTAGACCACGTCGCGATCGAAAATGTCAAATGCCGGCCGGTATATTTTATATTTTTTTTACTCTTCTCTCTTTCACTGTCGGCTGACAAAGATATGATCGATCAAGCGATATCACATGTGGTTGCTTGTGTTATGACTTCATTTCCTGACAAGATTCTAGAAAATCCTTGAAGATGACATTTCCTATACTTTCCGGGGTTTTATTTGTTATGTATGAAATTCAATGTCTCCGTTCGATAGAATATAATAGCAATTTATATAAACTCCCGCAGTAAAATATGGGTTTTATTGGATTTTACGAAGAATGAGAAGAACATTTTTTAGCTGTGCATGCCTATACGAAAGTACAGCCATCAGATCCGTATTGTTGACATACCCATCACAATTCAGATTACGTGCCACCTATACCACCAAATCCATGCAGAAAAAGGCATATAAATAATATAGGATTGAAGAAGTTCTACAATTGTTATGTATTTGTTATGTGGTATGTTTGTCTGGCATATGTCGATAGAAATGAAACGTGATTCAAAAGTGAAAAAAGCGTTTCAAAGGTTTTAAACGTGAAACTTGTTGAAAGATTGAAATGTATATGTTCATCAATTGAGTATGGCTTCCGGATGCCAATAGATCACAGTTATTATCAAAGTGTTTCATTGAGACGAATCTAAATTATTCTATAAATTGTTCAATTGAATATCATGTTATTCGATGAGCGTGAGCAAATACTTTTATTTGGTCCTAATCAAGTATTTTTTCTTTTGTTCATTCGTTTTTCAATACATCCAGATCGTAAGGTAACCTATGCAAATAAAAAATATTCGATTCCTAACTCATTTCCTAAGATAGAACTGTATATAAATTTGGATGTTGAGTTACAATCAGTCTGATATCGGTTTTGGGACGGTTATGAATCAAATTTGGAAATACCAATGAGAGAATGATTTATTTTTCATTCTCAACATCGAGAACTTAATTGACAGATGGTTGATGCCCAATCAAGGTGAAGGTTGACACAGTGTAATATGCACCCACGAGCAATCAGTGCGTCGTTAAACCCAATATTCCTCCCTCGTTAGCTCAGTCAGCTGAGGCACGCTTCAGACACTGAAGTGAACCGTTGAGCGTGGGTTCGAATCCCGCATAAGGCATGGGTTTTTGTAAATTTCCATTCACTCATCATCACTTCATACTTCATAGTGCTCATTCGTACCCCCGTATAAGCTAGCTGTTGGTGGGGTCGTTAAGCAAACAATAATAACATTACAGTAAACAAAAAGTACGAATCCTCAGATGTATGAACATTAAATCTGACAAGTTCCAGAGGTTTCAGAGACAAAATATTTCAGTTATTTTCTCACTTTTCCAAGCTGCTCGTTAAAATAATGAACGTGAAACATTTTCTCCATACTGGGATATTTAGACGGATAGATTAGTGAAGAACCGTCATTCAGGAGACAGGGTTTCGATATGGTCGACGTTTCTGACTTCGACATTTCGTGGTTTCCCTCGTGTAAGTTCAAGTCATGACCACACTTCCTTCATGTTGGCCAAAATACCTATTCGACACGAAAAGTAATAACAGAATGCGCTTCTAAATGCAATATGGCCGACGAAAAGTTACACAAATCAAGTCAACAATATAATATTTTGATCAGCGTCATTGTTGAAAATATGCGCGCGCTTTATACTTCACTAGTTCTACTTTTCAACACTAAAAGCGTATCTGCAACTTTTTCTGTCGGATAGTATGTATGGGTAAACTTCATGGTATAGAGATGGCCGTTAAACGGACTGGTTTCAATTGAAAATGTACACGAAGAGAGAGGAAATAATGTGAAAAGTCAAGTCATTAAATCACTCGCTACATCTCATTTTCCTGCCGTCTCATTCATCATGGATCATGCACTAACCAATCTCATAATCTTGGTTATCATTAGAGTGTGTCATTAAAAGTCCATGCGAGAGTCGATTTAGCGGAATATCAGTTTCTTGGTGATCATTTCTGAACGGTATGAGATATCGAAGTTCAAATAAAGAGGAAACAGATATTTTCAATACCTTCAAGATGCTATAAACTGAGTTTCTTTTCACAAAATCTGTCTTCAACATTAATATCAACTAGTCTATGCAATTGATTGAATAAAACTGTAACAATCTATCTTAACCAGAGTTCCCAGGACCCAGGAGATAATATTTCCTGAATATTTTTTTCCAGGATTTTCCGGGGATATTATCTCCATTGATATTTTTCCCGCCATTACTCAACAAGACAACAACCGCCAGTTAGATCTATCATCATGTCACTGATTCCATTCCTTAATCTGTTTGTTATCAGCTAATCGGTTATCACCAGATTTAAAATATGACCTGATAAACTTATTGAAAATTTAAAAAGAAATCTCATAACATGCACAAAAATGCATGCGATAATTTACAAAACAAACCTGTGGCAGTGAGTCTTGGTACTGAGTCATGGCTGCGCTACCTACCGGATTATTATTGAAGCTCCCTTGGTGGTTTAGTTATTCTCCGTATGACAGCGCTGAGATTCCCTTTCGGCGAGCAAGTGCTTGGAGCTTGTGAAGTTTCCGATCGACCGTCTCCCCTATCCTACACCACATGCAGGGAACACTGAATAGCGTATACTGGATTGAAGTATACTCGGTTGTGTGACATGGACTTGGGGGTACTTATGAAGGGATGGTTGTAAAATGTTCAGGTAAGGTTTGACACCCAAGCCAATGCCACACATCATAGTATATTTTACTCCGGTATACGTTCTTCAGACGACCCCACATGCGCATGGGTGGTTCGTATTTTCGTCATCTTTTTTCATCCTACATGCCCAGGATAATCCTAAGCTACATATTATGTTACAATTGAATAAATTATGGAGAAGGATGTATTTATATTCAATTGAACTACAAATTGATAATTTGGATGAGAGAAAATGAAGACTTCCATCATACATTTAACTCTTTTAAAATGAACAGTTGCGTTTCTTACCGTAAACTTCGTCAAGAAACCTGAAAATTTCAACCCAAATTGACCACAGGTTAACTAATATAACGATGAAATTCATATTTGTTTCGTTGGTAGATGTTTTTCTTCTTTTGTGGCTTCATATATTAGGCAGTTTACCAGTAGGGCAGTACTTGGCAGATAGAGAAAACTGATAGTTAGAGGACCAACACTTGACTTAGATTCGTATAAATCCGTCTCCAAGATATGAAATGAGAGTGATGCAAGAAACTGTATATTTTTGAGCCGCTCCAGTGGCCCAAGTGGCTAATTATCGCTAGCGATAGTAACGGAAGTGACCGTTGGGCGTGGGTTCGAGTTCCGCATAAGGCATGGGTTTTTGTATACGTCCTTTCATTCTCTTTTTGTATTCGTCCAAAAATCTCTTCATCGTTTCATTATCATCCGCTCATTCGTACCTCCGTATAACCTAGCTCTTGGTGGGGTCGTTAAGCAGCATTGAGAAAAAAAAAATTGGAACACTTTTTAAAATACTCCAAAATATAAGATACGCTCCTCTCGTTAGTTTTCCGTTCCTATACCACCGACTTAACTGCCACTTTCAGTCTTGGTTTTCAATAATCCACTCAATATCTGTATGATTAATGTAGGTTGATGATTAATGTATGCTTATAACGACCACACCATGCAGTTGGATGAAACTGTGTCGAATCCGTGCAGGTGCCCTGTTAATCGCTTTGCATAACCCGTTCGTTTATTTCTATTTGTTTACCGGCACGCTCTCTGGGTGACAATGTCGTTCTCTGAAACAATGTACGATAGCACTTGAAATATTCAACAATTGGTTGTCGTTCATTCAAAAGAGATAAATGTGTATACATAATATATATATATCCATGAAGATGATTAA
The DNA here is from genome assembly GCA_907164805.1 of Brachyptera putata. Classification (NCBI taxonomy): domain Eukaryota; kingdom Metazoa; phylum Arthropoda; class Insecta; order Plecoptera; family Taeniopterygidae; genus Brachyptera; species Brachyptera putata. The sequence goes on from OU015468.1 coordinate 3,878,374, forward strand.
TGTCTGCTTAAATACTTCATAGTCCATGCAATTGATTGAATAGAACTGTAACAATCTATCTTAACCAGAGATCCCAGGAGATAATATTTCCTGAATATTTTTTTCCAGGATTTTCCGGGGATATTATCTCCATTGATATTTTTCCCGCCATTACTCAACAAGACAACAACCGCCAGTTAGATCTATCATCATGTCACTGATTCCATTCCTTAATCTGTTTGTTATCATAGGTTTAGGTTATTTGGCGGTGAGAATGAGTGGGAAAGAGATGATGATTTTGCGGTCTTTGTCTATCTATGGCACAATGGTGAGTAAGCCGCCCCGGTGGGTCAGTCAATGATCACTGACGGTAGAAACTGAATTGTCACCATTGGGCGTGGGTTCGAGTCCCGCGTAAGGCATGGTTTTCATCACCCGCTCATTCGTACCCCCGTATAACCTAGCTGTTGGTGGGATCGTTGAGTATTAGAAAATAATAATGATAGAAATGGTAAGTTCATTATATTTCATTGTGCCGGATAGATAAACTTTCTGGGAGCAAAGCAGTACTACCGACGATATGCTGTATATGTCCATGCGACAAACGACGCTCACAGTGCCTCCTTGGCAAGGACTACAAACAGCTAGATATTGGTACGTTATCACAAAATGTTGTTTCAGTTGTTAATGATAATGCGCGTAGCCCAAGTCAATCTAATTCAATTCGAATTAAATAAATCTTCAAGAATCTAACAAGAATCTAATTGACATAACCACCCTTTTACCTGAACATCAATTACAACCTAACCTAACCTAATATAAACAAAAACTTATTCCATCCTCAGCGAACCTTCTACTACAACATATTTAATGGTCGCCTTCGTTAGCTCAGTCAGCTGAGACACGCTTCAAAAACTGAAGTCACAGTTGGGTGTGGGTTCGAGTCCCGCATAAGGCATGGGTTTTTGTAATCGTCCTTTCAGCTATCATCACTTCATAGTTTCATATAATCACCGTCTAGCCATTCGTACCCCAAATAACCTAGTTGTTGGTGGGGTCGTTAAGCAAACCATAATCAACATATTTAACATGTATCGGTTTGAATAATCACTGCGTATTTCCTTCCACAGTCGACCATCAATCCTGTTGGATAATGGTCGATACTAGGTCGATATCTCGACTTCTCGTGCTCCGATTACCACAAAGACTCGTGCATACAAGCTCGGTTCATTGTTGGCCTCAGCTACGTGATTGGTTGATTTATTTCATTGCCCTCTCACATACTCTTATATCATAATACGCAAGCCAGCCTTTTAATCGACATCAATATACAGCCTCAAAAGATCACAGGGTTTTTTTGCACACCACGTTTATGAAGAAAGTTCTTTTGTGGTTAGTTTATTGAAGTATGAAAGTTTCAGAATCTTTCTGAAATAATTGTTGTTACGTAATTTGATCGGGTACATTCACTTAAACATAACTGTCGCACTCAATTGGATTAATTAATGCAAGTGTCAATAACCCATTAAATTGATTGAATGAAAGAAAAAAAAAATCTCCTAGATTATTTATATATATTATTTCAATTCTGGATTGATACTAGGAAATCATGAAAAGCAAGCCTCAAAGTGAATTGTCACAGTGATTAGCAGAGACGAGTTATATAATAGATTCGTATTTTTGCCTACACATTATTCGAACTGGTGAACCAAAATTAATGAAAGTTTCCTAATACCAACTATTATATCATATATTTTAATTCTCACCATGTAATTCATTGGCCAGTAAATTGACTATACCACCCATCCGCTTCGTTTTCTTATTCAAATTAAAGCCGCGTCCAATTCTATCTGAGTATTATAAAAGCAATGATTGGCTGATTGCTTTTCATTCCATAGAAGTACTCAACGCAAGAAGCATCTTATATTTACAGTTCGAGGAATTACAAAGGTTTATACAAAAGAAACAAAACGTGGTTAACGTTCAATCTCAAGAGGTAACGAATAATTTAATATTTCGTCTGTATTATTAATTTTAGCACAAAGGAGTGATACATTAATTTTACAATTTTCTTTCTGTCTGAAATGTAGCTATACATTGAATAATTCGTATCTTATAAATTGTATTATGATTGATTCTATTCTAAAAATATAGTTACTGACATTTTGATGAAAATATTTGAGTGAATATTTGAGTCACTGCGTCTAGTGCCTCTATACAAAATGAATATTGCACTGAGAAATATTCAGCATAAAAATCAATTGCTTCAAATAATTTGTTATCATTATTTGATTTCTTTCATGTTATTGATTATCATTGAATTAAATCAATAGTTCCGCTCATCGTGTGCTCTAACTATAGTTTCAATGTGTATAACAGTTATTGGGTTTAGGGTGGTAAGATCGCCCTTGTGATGCCATGTTCGAATTATCATAAACTTTCATCCTTCGCTTTTATAGGGAAACAATGTCTTCGTGTCAACTCTCCGATGTTGATGAATCAAAAAAATTAACAAAAGAGAGTCTAGTCACTTCGCGATCATCGTATAAAAAAGTTGTTTAATTCACTATTTTTCTCTCAATATAATGTTTTGATTGATTATGAATGGTTGAATTAATTCTAATGAGACACAATATGGGAACTATGGGCGGAACTGAAGTAAAATGATTGAAGAGAGACTGAAAGGTTTTGAGAATGAAAAAACGATAAATTCAGTGAGACAGAATCAAACGAAATAAGTGACAATATCCACTCTGCATGAAGTCTGTATAATTTTTTATTTCCAATACTTTTACTAACAAAGTTAGGTAAGTGAATAATAACTAGCACAAAAACACGTAGACTTGTGTTTGCCAGGCTCAAGTCCTCTTTCTTCTACTCTTTCTCTCTCTGATTCGTCTCTTCCTCCACCTTCTCCTCTTCTTCCATCTCAACTCTTCTCACTACCTCCCTCCATTTCTTTCTATTCTTCCACCATATACCTACCTCAACCTCACTTCATGCCTCCCCTCTCTCTTCAACATCTCTCTACAGCTGTCTAATAATTATCTTTTTTCATTTCATTTTCAATTACTTTGCAGTTGATATATGTATTGGTGGCAACTAGATTAGATTTTGAAACTAGATTAGATTAAAAATAGTGTTCCCATGAAAGAATGCATAATTTATTAATACTCAGTGGAATAATTATTATGTTATATATTTTTTCTCTTGCCAGTTCGAAACTTCTCTCTCTTGCTGTTAGAAAATTATGAATAATTTAAAACTCAATTTTTAAAATTACGTAGATATATTTCCGAGATAATATTGACGAATATATTAATATTTGTCTCTGTATTATTCAGCATACCGGTAATGTAATACTCAAGTTCCACGATTTTCTTTCTGACTGGAATCAAGCTGTGTATCAAATAATCTGTATATTATAAATTGTTTTATAACGAATTATTATATTAAATTAAACTACCGTTCATTTACATTAAACTTGAACATTTAAAAATCACCATGGTATTTTGAGAGCCAATGAGTGTCCAAAGCTAGATTTACGATGAGGAAACACAACTACGTCATTCTTCCAAAGACATTGGATGTGCTTAGCACTATTGAGTTTATCTACAATTGAAGCGTTTACAATTATTTAGTCGGAAGACGACATTCTTCTTTTGTTAGCAAAAATATAAAATTGCTATAATAGTATCACATAGGAATCATAATCTCCAGTGTCCATACTGAGAAAAAGTAAAAAAAAATATTAACGATTTCAATTTTGTTCCTGTAATAATAAATCCTCATATTTCTCTCTCACCAGGACCATGGCAACTGGGTATGGCAAACTAGTGTCGTTCCTACTGCTGATAGGATGCGCATTGAGCTTTCCGATCAACGAAGGCATCGGTGAAGACTCAGCATTCGTCGAGTCAACAATCCAAGAGGTCCACGTCGTCGCTCCTGCCGACTTCGACTTGGAGGGCGCCGCGACCAACGGAGGCGGCCACTACGGCGCGGGGGGCGACCATCACGGAGATGTCGGCTACCTGAGAACTAAAGCCAGCAAGGGTAACAACGGATACCAGCATTTCGACAGTTTCCACAAGAAAGATGGTGATAAATATGGTACTGAACATCATTCGTCTTACGGAAAAGCTACCGACGGTAAATCGGGAGGATCTCATCACGACGGTGGTTCTTATTCCGAGAACTCGCAGGGAGGTCACAGTGATGGAGGTGGTCACAGCGGTGAAGGTGGAAGTTATAGTGGAGGTGGTGGACATGGTGATCACTATGGGGCGGCGTCGACGGATAAGAGAAAGGTCGCTGACAACGATAAAGCTGGTATGTAGATAGACAATAGGTGTAATGAATGATCGAAAGGTATCCATTGACAGAATGCGAGAGTGAAACTAGGAAAGTGCATTTAGGTTTGACTTACAAGGGTGGCTTTCACTGATGTATTTAATGAGTTAATGAATCATTATCAAGTTTTTTTTCAACTTATTGAAGATGTATTACGTCATCTGTTTTCACGGTTTTGTTGCTTTAGGCCCGGTTTTACGAATGGTAAATTTGTTGATTAAGCGATAATTAGTGGATTAGCTTTGTTATTACCCTTGGTTACCATGTTATTTTTGTACTGCAATTGATTAATTAGCTTGATTAACACATTTTTACTATTGGTAATATGGGCCCTTAGTAGTATAGTGTCGTATAATATCGTATAAATAGGAAATTATGTAATATAGAAGTTATTGAGCAGTGAATTATAGTCAGATAAATTCCGTGTGATTAGGCCTACAGTTCGTGAGTGAGCAAAATATTAAAGTCCTCGAATTGAATGTGCCCTAAAGCTTTTTCAAGCATTTTTTTTTCTGAAATTTCATGGGATACGATAACAGTATCTGCGTTGGGCAATATTTTCCAAGGGTATTTTCTAACGATTTATCACAAATTATTAACATCTTCATGACCGTTTAAGAGTCCATGAGAGTCGATTCAGCGACAGATCGGTGATAGATTTGAACGGTATGAGAAATTAAGATTTCAATACCGAAAATACAAAGTTGATTTTTATACCTTCGAAATGATGTGGAATGAGCTTATCAATTTTGGATTCTCACACCGTCAGAGGTATATAGCCGAGAATGTTTTTTTTCAGTTGAAGACTTATACCTGTGAAAATTATGCAATATAAGTTGAATAATTTTAGTACTTAACCATCTTGAAGGAATTAAAAATATCCGCTGTGTTTTACACGTATTAGAAGTTTGTAAACTGATACCGTTAAAATCTTATCAATGAAAAACTAATATTTCGCTGGATTCTTCGCTAGATTCGCTACGTTCCTTCTGATATCATAAAATTCATATAGAAATGAATTTGAATTCAAGAATATACAAAATTGTGATAAGGGATGTCTCCCTATTGAAGTAGAGAATGAACCAGGTGAAATCCATTCATGCGAGATTTTTTTTCTTCTTCCAACAAATAATTTAATTTTACAACTCGAACATTTTCTTCACATGCAACTCATGTTGCTTTATACAGAGAAGTTATGGTATACAATTGGTTTTCCAACTTCCAAAACTTGAATGGAATTAATAAAAACCAATGCCTCATGTGCAAGTATCGCTATGCAGGTACACATTGCATGGTTACGTCGTGCTACGGATATGCAAGACGTAACAGGGTGTTACTTTGTCGTTACATGGCGATATACTTGCACTATGTAACGGTCGTAAAGCCAAAAGTAGAACTGCAGTAAAGACTTGAGTAACAACAACATAATCAAATATTGAGAACAAAATATCGCTCATTTTACTTGTCAGCAAAAACGCCAGGTACTTTTATATTCGATTTTAAGTGCATTTCAAAAAATCGAGGGCAATATATATATGGGCCTATATATAATTTTCAATACAGATTTGGTCCTACATATACGATTGCATGATACAGAGAATAAAAATCATCAATAATAATAAGTATCCTTCGCCCGGTTCCAACAAGTCAGGTCGGGGGGGTGTTAAACACTATCATCTAGCTAGAGATGTCAAAGGTCATCTAGCTAGGGGCCTCTCAAATAATGCCGATTGGTCAATCCTGGCGCATCATCGTCCTCTTCTTGATCGTTTTCTTCTAATTTATCTAACCCTTACTAATACTGAAAATCAATAATTTATGAAATGGAAGAACTAAAGATAATGACACAAAATGATAACAAAATATAAATACAAAAAAAATCAATTCAATCCTAGAATTGTAGTAGAAATGAAATGATGAATTCGGATTCCATTGAAAGTATCAGAATAAAAATGGTATACTGTGCGAATAATAAAACAAAGAAATGATAAATGATAGTGGTAAAAAAAGATAGTACAAAATAAGGTAAGCATCACTGCTAAAGGCCGTAAAGATAATGTCTTAATCCTCAATATATACAACGTTTTACATAAGTTTGTCAATAAGTATATTTTTTACAAAACTATACGAAGAAATTGTGAATCGTGCCTTGACCAACTACCACTAACCATCACTTCTATTTTCTTTAGATGGTAGGCTTCCAGGAAGCAAGGTACGGTAGGTTCGTAGATTTTTTCCGCATCGTCTATTTCAACTTGGCCGGTATCTGTTTCAAATAGAGGCCTCTTAAGTAATTGGTTTACATTGAGATAAGTAAATGTAATGTGCTAGTAAATGTAAATTGATTTCCATTGACTTTTCTTTCACCAGATGGTATGACTTTTTATTGAAAACAAAATGTCGTATCTTTATTCTGGATACAAGTTTCTGATCGGGTTTGCTCGTGATTCATTGAATGTAGTCATATTCGAATTGGTTCTCAAGTATGTAAGCAATCAGTGTCACTGAAAGTATATGTCTTTCCAGGTTTTACAACTGAAGATATTTGTATAATACATATAGGTCGACCCTAATGATGATATACTAGCTAGCATAACATTTTGACATTGAACACATATTTTTCATAATCACATATTCTATATTATTATTAGCCTCATTTCTTGCGATGTATTCAATAGATAACTGAGATGAATCATGTAGATATATCTATCAATTTAAATCATTCTCAAATTTCACATGATTCATTAGAAATTTTCCTTACCGAACGAATGAAAAATATGGATAGATTTCATTTCCCTCTAGTGAACGGGCATCACGTTGAATATCGATTGAAGATTATCTAAGCATGTTCGCAAATCTGTCAGCTTGTCTGATAAGACAACGCACCGGTCAGTGAAAAAAACAAAACTGAGAAATAAACCAAAACTCTAGGACGTCAAAATCATCTATGTACATAATAAAGATTGATAACTTCATCTTTTGCAGGTACTGGAGAATACGACGATGGAGGTTACCACGATGGAGGCAGCTCAGAACACAGTTCAGGTGGAGGCGGAGAACATTACAGTGGAGGCGGTGGTTCTGAAAGTGGAGGATCCTACCATGGAAGCGGTGGTGGCTACCACGGCGGCGGTGGCGGAGGATCATACCACGGCGGCGGTGGTGGAGGATCATACCACGGAGGTGGCGGTGGAGAATCACACCACGGAGGTGGAGGTGAATCTGGGGGTGGAGGATCTTATCATGGGGGCGGAGAAGGTAGCTCACATGACGAGAGCGGGGGTGGTGGTGATGGCAAGACTCATTACACTGAATACAGTACAGGCGATAAAGACAATGGCAGCTATGGTAGTTCCTATAAAACAGGGGATAGCTATGGTGAAGAACACCATGATGGTAATTAATTTTCCAATTAAAATTAAACCCGATTGTTATTAAAATTAATTGAAACATTAACATATCAGTGACATAAGTTTAGAGTTGTTACTAGATTTAATTATTACATGTTGTTTTTGGTTAATTTACTGTTTGAATATTATACGTACTAGTCTGTTATTATAGGAAGTGGTTGAAACTTTGTAACACCAATAATTGAAACAATGTTATTATTTAGTAATGCGAGCTGAATACAACGCGAATGTACATAAATAATTAAAAGTTTGTTGTGAGAATAATGATGAAGTTTGTAATTGTTGTTTTAACGATATTTGAACTGAATTATACTTGTTTTCACGTCTACTCGACCTTACATCCTATCCATTATGTACAAACGGTCATGAGTGTTGAGCCGCCAACTTCTATGGAATGGTGTATAACTTCTAAAGCTAACAGTGTTTGATATTCTCCATCAAACCAGAATGTGTTGATGTATTCCTGATCATTTATCTGGAAATCCTTTTCCTATTGAGAAACACGAGTCGAGAAGTGTGGTTGTTTCTATCATAGTGTCGTTGGTTGTGATTGAGTCACCATTTGTTTTAAAAAAGTTAAACTTTGAAATTCAACATTATTTTCGATGAAGTTTGGAGATATTTTGATAGTGAAAACCTCTTCAACCACGAAAGAATGAAGATCCAAAATCGATAGAAAGAATAACTCAAATGAATTGTATCTTTTCTGGAATTCTTCGTGACATGGTTTTGAGATTTCAATATAATTGGCTATCCATTTTCGACTCGAAGTAATATGTACGTAATATGGCATCATATAACTCATATTCAAACTTCTCATTACGCCGGTGTAACGGATCCCTTCTACTCTCTGCATATGCCAAGTACGAATATACCGTGACACCGGCAATGGCGGTTTCCTGTTTTCCACAGTACTGTGGTAATTGGACCATTTTTGAGAGAAATCATGACAAAATTTCTTTTTCGATTATTCTTCAATCTTCATAAAGAATTCTCGCTCATCTTACAACCCACATTCAACGTCTGCCTAGTAGGCCTATACAACAAACAAGGAGTCTGAATAAACTTATTTTGTGCCTACTCATGAAAAAGATACCGATTGGTCAACAAAGCGCTGGGTTCATTGGTTCACACATATTCAATCAGATTTCATTATATTCACGAAATATTACAAGCAATTATTTCTACAAAAAAATGTAGCTACACAATTTGTTGAAATTATCTGTTAGACTGTATTGCTCTAAATAGATTTATAGAAATCGATTTCCAACTGTGTACACACATTGTACACTTATATTATTTCATATTTCTACAATCGCAAGTATTAGTCAATTCAGTCTCAAATTGATTGCATTTATTTTTGTTAATATAGTCAAGCATGAACATGACATCTAGTTCCACGTTGAATGTTTCTCTTCTTTTAACAAAATTATTTCAAGATGTTTTTTGCTATCTATCGTTTCCATGCATAATCTTATACTATGATATTATATTCAGCACTTATTTATTAATATTTTTGTTTCTCCTGAATCCAGTTAGGTCTATGAGAAGCGTAGGCCTATTATTCAAATGTAAATTACTGACAGCCCTCACACAAGAGTACTATAATCTTGAAGGGACTTTATATTATATTTTTCACAATATGTGAATGTTCATTTTCAATATCCATTCTAACTACTAGGTTAATTTTTATAGCATGGGTATCCAGTCCTTCTTTTTTTCGCGTTAACATTTCCTCTCTGTCTCTTTCTTTTTTTTCATTTTATTTCTACTCCACGTTCTTTTTATTTTCCATGTAATATCATCGTTTTCTTCAATTCCAGCTATAAAGAGTGTATTATTTGAATTTAAATTACTGTCACAAGAGTGAGTAATATTTTCTCGGAATGGCTTCTGTTCTTTATATATATATATTTAATATTCATTTTCAATATCCATTCTCAACTACTATTATTATTGCATGGATTCTATTATCATATTCTCTCTTTCTATGTAGCAGTACTCTTGAATCTATTTGGAGTGTGGACCCATTAAATGAATGTTATTATATTTCGAGCATTTATTGTGAACTGTATTTGTTTCTCTTTTTCATGTATACCAGCAGTGTTTTCTACAAACTAACGTTCTGAAACGGAATAAAATGAATTTAAAAATGAAATGAAAAATCACGATCAATATAAAAGATGAATTATTTGAGGGAAAGTGATTAACCGTCATGGATTAGGCAATGACTGTTGATTGATTAACAATGAGTGATGATCAAGCAATGAAGCCAGCGATAAATAAAATGATGTGAAAGTACAAGCAATATAGTTTACAGTGATTGATTTCACATTGAATTATGAATAATTATTATTTACTTCAACCTTCCAAATAGTGACATATTATACAATTAATCAGTTTTCAAATACAACAATAATTAAAATCTATAATGTGATGAGAAGCATCATAATTATTGAGCTGGTTTATGGAAATCATAGCGTATTTCTATTTTTATATCTTCGCGGGCGCAATTTACAGGCAAATGTAAAGTCCGGCAACGGGAAACAGTTGGTGCGTGCAGATTGCGCCCGCGAAGGTGACTTGGGAAACTGTTTCCCATTGCCGGACTTTGCATTTGTCCGCCTTTGTCAAAACACCTTCGCGGGCGCACGAGCAATCTGCACCCGCCAACTGTTTCCCATTGCCGGACTTTACATTTGTCCGCCTTTGTCAATTCACCTTCGCGGGCGCACGAGCAATCTGCGCCAGCCAACTGGATACGCATTGCCGGACTTTACATTTGTCCGCCTTTGTCAATTCACCTTCGCGGGCGCACGAGCAATCTGCGCCAGCCAACTGGATACGCATTGCCGGACTTTACATTTGTCCGCCTTTGTCAATTCACCTTCGCGGGCGCACGAGCAATCTGCGCCAGCCAACTGGATACGCATTGCCGGACTTTACATTTGTCCGCCTTTGTCAATTCACCTTCGCGGGCGCACGAGCAATCTACACGCGCCAACTGTTTCCCATTGCCGGACTTTTCTCTATTCATAAAAATAAGACCCTGCTTTTGGATAAAAGGTTGCCATCATACACGAAATAACAATGTATGTGATCAAAAAATATACATATTGAAAAAAGATCAAATAATATTGCAATAGAATAATATATCTATCAGTATCACTTGAATTATAAATGACTTGACATAAGAAACATAATCCTGATAAATACTAACAAATAGTGAATATTAATCTATTGAATATTGAATGTTGCATATTGAATATGTATCGGATATAAATTTGTAATCAGTTGACTGACATATTCAAAAAGGGTCGCTCTAATGATTCTTCTCAAATGGCAGTACTCTAAAATTATCTTCGAATATATTGATCATATATGAATCCAAAACTTGAAACATTAAAAAGTACATAAAAACAATGATTGCTCTTCATTCTTCTACCTTATAATTACATCGTCTATTCACCAAGAAAAGAACAAAGAAATCCACGACGTTGAATAATTTAAACAGACTCATATGATAGTAGTCCCCTATACTGATTACATGTAGCATGCTAGATGTCGGACTGGCTGAACTATTGGGCTGTTCGGACATGGGAAGTGTGGAAACAAGTTACTCCCAGGTGACTTAGTTCTTATTTGCTTCAGGAAATTGTGTTTGTGGGAGACATTGAACAGGTAGGTTGGTAATAATGTTACACGTCTTCCAGTGAAGTTCCAACTAGAAGATGCAACCCCTCGGTACAGGGGAGACTAGTTCACATAGGACCATGTAATCGAATTGGTTTTCAAATTCTGATTGTTTTGGAAATATATTACAAATAGAATTAAGTGAATGCTATGAGTTATGAGTGTCACAATATCAATCTCATGTGACTTTTAAAACTCAAAGGACATCACAACCCAGAAAATAGGTTTCAATGAATGATGACAATATTTATCATCTCAATTACAGAAATTTCAATTAATTTTGGTTTTCTAATGATCATGAAGTTGTAGGCATTATCGATTCTGTATAGAAACAAGTACAGAATCGAGTAACGTCCACGTCTCAGAAAAAAGGGCAGGATTCATGAGGTCAAATACATTAATTATAGTTTTTGGAATCGAGATGATGATTTCTTGATTTCTCTGATATTGGGAAAATAAATATCGATATACTTTGTATGTAAAAAATATCAAGCTTGATCGCTGGATGATTGTCGTAATTTATTATTCAACCTAATTGTCTAGGCATTATCGATTCTGTATAGAAACAAGTGCGGATAGTCATGAAATTCATTTTATAGAGGGTCAATTTATTTTCACAGCTAGTAGATCTATTTTCACCTTGCCACCACTTTAAACAACCGAAAACAAACGAGACTTTTCAATTTATTCCATGGACTTCGCTCTTCCAATACAAGAACAATTGACAGTTTTACTGCTAAGTAAAAATCAGTGTATACGAAATTGGTTGAACCTTCAGCGTAAAGATTGAAAATAATTGTCAACTATTCTCGGAACAAATTCGATTCTTGTCTCGTCTAGTCTTTCTTTCACTGAGTTGGCAAAACAACAAAATGCAACTTATTTTCTCTGTTAGTTTTTGTGAGAATTCACTTTAAAAAAAAAAATCTTTATATATACATAATATATATAATTCAACTAGGAAAACGATGTGATTTCCATTGTTAACTGAGCGTGTCAGAAAAAAATTGTCATGATTCAATTTTAATTCATCATTCAAGAAAAACCAATTTTTTCCAAGAGTGTTTATATATTATGAATTTTTAAATTGCACTCGACCATTTTATTATTATTTTCAATACATTTTATCTAAAGCAAACATAATATAGTGACACATTGTGAAACAGTTTTGAACAATTTCAATTACCCTCATTCTATACATACATTATATAGTAACTTGAGAAGCATCATTATCTGAATAACTGCACAGGTACGTATCTAATGTCTTCTCCAAAGTGATATTGATTTAGCTAGTAAAACGGCAAATCGGAAAAGCTGATTATGAATTATGGTTGTCAACTGAAACAAAGTTACAACTAAGATAAATTTAAGATCAATTTCACGTCCTTCCTAGGAGATCAAGATGAATATCATTGAAGTTTGTTCACTTAAACTTGAGAAATGTGTAACTAAGCTACTTTTAACACAATAATCCACTTTCCAGAAAAGCTCCTTCACAGCCTACGTGATGTGAAGCCTCCTACTTACATCGACAAAATTACAACAAAACAAACACACTTCGTCGAAACTTACATTACTGAGGGATATAAGTTTGCCAAAATGGATCATAAGTTTCAAATGTTGTTTAATATAACGTTTATACTTAATGGATTGGATAATGTATGAAATAACTTGGTGAATACGTGGGAGTCGTTACGGTAGAGTAGTTTCGTCACTTGGTTGCAAGATTTATATTATTATTGTTATTTACTATTGAGATATATCCAAGTATGTGTATATGGAAGTTGGGAAGTTCGGAAGTTTGGCAAAACGTCCCGTTTAACTTTCTGTATAATATAGTGTGTGAAACCACGCAGACTAAACTGTGAAGTTAGATTGGTATATACAATCGTAATAGACGAGTAATTTTGTGAAGATTTGGTAAGTACATTTGCACTTACAGGGGAATTTGATTGCACTATCTAGATGAGTTATAGAGGAGATATGACCTTCTAGTGATGACAAACTATAGTAAGAATTTGAGTACATGTTATGTAGGCTTGGATTATTTCAATGTTTGTTATATACAGGCCTCATCGAAGTCGGAACTATGATATTTGTGAGCAGAGAAATAATAATTGGATTCTCAAAGGAGGATACAAAGAGATCAAAAAATATGACAGCAGATAATAATTCCTTCTTCTTTTGGATAACATCGAAACTTGATACAAAATCATTGTTCCACAATCAATTTCCCATTTTTTTGTGTCGATCAATGAATCTATCAAAATTATGATCCTCACCCTTGAAGCTGTTACTGTAATGATAAAATATCAGCTATATGTGATTTTTTATACAATGCAAATTCAAAATTTGGTGGTCAGATCGCCCTTGTGGTGCCCCGTCCAAACGGTCCTACCTTTCATCATCATTCTCCTCAATTGAAAATAATGATTTTGTATCAAGTTTCGATGTTATTGAAAAAAGACTCAATAATCAGTGGGTCTATATCAATATTCAATGTGGAAAGGTCTATCATTTGAATGTGATTGATCAAAATAAATGAAAATGAAATATACATGCGTGTATTATGTAACAGCGATAACAATAATAATATTGTTATAACTGTTCTGTAAATAATGGTATTGTAGTGACATATTGTAATAGTTTATTATCAACGATACATAAACAAGACAAAGCATTTTTTTGTGAAAAGTAGTATTAGTTTTATCCACATGTATTTGATTACTTTGAATTCGGAGTATCATGGAAAATGTCCTCTCTTTGATGAATATAATATACACATTGAACATGTACACAATATATTATTCATATACCCTGCAAAGTCAACCATTCATTCGCTGAAGAGTAATTACTATTTTATGATGTCCGTCCCATTCGATTCGAACCAATTCGAAATTGAAAAAAAACATATATATGTAGGCCTATTTAGTTCCATTTGAAAAATGTATATGTGCAAATTATTGACATAATGATTAGCTGTTGATAATTCATTCATACTACTGCCTTTATTTGGGTTCAAAAAAACGACCGCATCATTGCAAGTGATATGTATATATATATATATATATATATATATATATATATATATATATATATATATATATATATATAGGTCTTTAGAGCGAGAGAGAGAGTGGGAGAGAAATGCACGGATATTCACTGATAAGTCTATTAAAAATAAGGAAATAATATTCAGCCGACAGCTTTTCCTTATTTGAATAGTTGGAAAGTTGAAGATAGAATGGTTTGAAGTTGTGATGGTACAACTAATTTCATTTCCAAGTTCGAACAGATTGAACCGTATAACAATTCATAATTTGATTCAATTTGACTTTTTAGAAAATATTCGTAGAATACGGAGAACAAAATAAATCTATTGATGTGGAGACAGATGAAACAGAAAATTTTGGTCATGAATTTCATGACACTCGATCTGCTTGTCATTGTGATGCCTTCTTGAAATAATATCTTACTCAAAATGAGAGCCTACCCTAACAATAATCATGATACCATTTCAAGATGAGTTCTACCAAATTGACAAAGGCGGACAAATGTAAAGTCCGGCAATGAGAAACAGTTGCCGCGCGCAGATTGCTCGTGCGCCCGCGAAGGTGTTTTGACAAAGGCGGACAAATGTAAAGTCCGGCAATGAGAAACAGTTGGCGCGTGCAGATTGCTCGTGCGCCCGGGAAGGTGTTTTGACAAAGGCGGACAAATGTAAAGTCCGGCAATGAGAAACAGTTGCCGCGCGCAGATTGCTCGTGCGACCGCGAAGGTGTTTTGACAAAGGCGGACAAATGTAAAGTCCGGCAATGAGAAACAGTTGGCGGGTGCAGATTGCTCGTGCGCCCGCGAAGGTGTTTTGACAAAGGCGGATAAATGTAAAGTCCGGCAATGAGAAACAGTTGCCGCGCGCAGTTTGCTCGTGCGCGCGCGAAGATGTTTTGACAAAGCCGGACAAAGTTTAAGTCCGGCAATGAGAAACAGTTGGCGCGTGCAGATTGCTCGTGCGACCGCGAAGGTGTTTTGACAAATGCGGATAAATGTAAAGTCCGGCAATGAGAAACAGTTGCCGGGCGCAGTTTGCTCGTGCGCGCGGGAAGATGTTTTGACAAAGGCGGACAAATTTAAAGTCCGGTAGTGCGAATCCCGTTGGCGCGTACAGATTGCTCGTGCGCTCGGGAAGGTGTTTTGACAAAGGCGGACAAATATTCCGTTACACCGGCAATGACAAATAATCGTTTTTTTCAATACTGATTCGTATATAATTATGATTACATTATTCATGTAGGTGATAATCTATATGTATTGTTAGGTCTACAATTTATTCTAATGTGTCTGAATATCTATGTGATAGATCGACAATCATTGTATACAACTAATACGCCTACAATCTTTATTTTTTTCCGCAGAAATACAACTTTTGTAAACTTGAGAAAAAAATAATAACGCTGTAAGCTTCGATGTCTCAATTTGATTGTAGTATAAGTGTTTGTTAATTTAATAGGTTCGACATTCAATAATAATTCACCATAATTCTCTCGTTACATTGTTTTCGATCATTTTCCATTCTACTGGCGGTTCGTAAAACGATATCAAAATAAGATGAATACAGGATTCAATTGAGTGAAATATCTCTTTTCAAACGATTTGATACGTACATCAGCCCTGTCTCTAGTAATTTACAAACATCAATTTCTTGACTTTTTGTCTAGTTGGTACGAATGAGATTGTGCAAAACGTTACGAGTTTTTCCTCACTGTTTGCGTTGTACAACTTTTAACACTTGTAGAAACGACACATTTTTTTGTCCTCAGTGCATACTTCATTACTCATTTATTCAATTCGATTTGAAAAAGATGAGAATCATTCATTTGGAAGATAAGTTATTTCCGGATTGAAGTTTGTAAGAATTATAGCAACAATATCTTATATTCGCTCGAATTAATTCGTTATATCAAATAGTTCGCATACTTCTATTTTATTTTGATAGAACACATCCATAGTATCGTACTACGTACTGTAGAGTACAACACATGGAAGATGAATTCTAGAGTATTCATCAAATTTCATGTTCAATTTTTTTTTTCTATATTCATGCTAAGTTTCAGAGGTTGATTACTAGTCAGAGTTTTGATAATTGAAGTCATTCTTATAACTATAATTATCAATAACATACCTACCAGACAGACATATTTTATTAATAGTTTTTTCAAGAAACAAATTTCAGAATCAGAATTGAAATACATTCTCATTTTGAATGCAATTAAATTGTGAGCCTATTACAATACATACAGAGATGAATGACTGATTTAACAATGAAAATATTCTGAATATCTAAATTACTTCAAGTCCATAAACTTGAACATTTTCAAAACTGTAAAATGTCAGATCTTAGTATTAATTTGATTTGTAAAACAATCTCGCGAGCAAATGTGTGTTGTAGATTGTGTGATTGTGTGATAATTTCAATTCGAGAGTTATCTTTCAATGTATAGTATAATAATGAAGCTCTAAACCAAGCTAGGTGAGTGAGTTCACAGAGGAAAATGGCATCAACCAAATGTGTTTTCACCACAGCAGTTCTAATGCAACGCTCACGAACACCGTGATACGTGAAGACAACCAAAAGTTTCCATTCCATAGAATGCATCCAATGTAACCCAATGTTTCGTTTAGCAGTTCGACTTAACATCAAGTCACGTATATCAAAAACACTTCCTTGTTTCTAGGTAAGCCAATAGTTTAGGAAGACTAAAAGATTCTAAAAAGAAAACCGCATCTGAAGATGAATTTTATGGAGCATGCAATTCAATTGCTATGATTTAAATGCTTGGTTTCGTCGATTTAGCTACGGTTCGATTGAAATGACAGTGTGATATGGCGTCTATATGTACATAGCGCCGTGTTTGAGCCTGTCTAGAAAGCGTGACCACAATAATTATACTATTGTGCAAGTATTGGGATAAATAAAATGACGTAGTTGACAACATGGAACGTACCAGGTTCCGAATACGATTGATTAACACCAAGTAACAGTATAATACTATTTGAGATGTCTTCTCAGGTGAAAACAATACTAAATAATGACTGGAGAAAACGCACCATGCGAAAGAGTATATAAGTAAATGTGAATTGCTTTTGATCTCAGTTCATTGTGTACATTATTTGAACAAACACGTCTATTCGGAGAGACAACCAAAATGGCGTGTATTCTGCGGTTAGCGTTACTGTTCGGTTCTTTGTGCCTAGTGCAAGTGACAATCAGTAGAGAGTACAGTACTTTCGATTTAATATCAGGAGCGGTTCTGGATAAGGATTCGGATCTAGAAGTTGCAGGATCGGAATATTACGAGGCTCGTCCTGTTAAAGAGGAGACCTACGATCTAGAACCGGCGGCTTCTGGACATCACGGTCATCACAGTGAAAAGGGAGGTGGTGAATCGCACCACGCTGACCATCACTCGTCCAAGGGGTCAAAAGGTGATAAGGGATATAAGTCATCACATCATCACGATAAGGGAAGTGCTGGCAAACACGGGAAAGAGCACGATAGCGGCCATCACGCCGAAAGTGGAGGAAAGAAGGGAGGCCACCACGACGAGGCTGGACATTACGGAGAACATCACAAGGGAGAAAAAGGACATAAGGGAGGAAAATTCCACAAAGGAGGTGGACATAAAAAAGGACACAAAACTAAAGGATATCATAATAAATTCCATAAGGACGAATATCATAAAGAGCATAAGTTCTACGATGATTACCACAAGGGAGGACATCACAGCAAACATGGAGACTTCCACGGACATCATGCCAGTAAAGGAGGCGGCCACAAGAAGGGATCTCACCATAAGTCTGGACACGAAGGCAGTGATTACGGGAAGAAAGGACACAATGATAAGGGACATTACAACGATGACCATAAAGGATACAAGGGAGCGAGTGGTCATGAGAGTCATCATGGACATCACGAGGATTACGGGAAGAAGGGGGGTAAATCTGGAGGTTCTCAACATGGGTATAGCAGTGGACATGGTGGAGGAGGCGGTGGAGGTGGACACCACTGAATACCATGACAACATCATTTATTTACAGTTTACGAATATTGTGTTTTTATATTTGTTAATTGTTAATGAAAGAATTATGGCAGCATGATCAATTACAGGTTAATGACTTTGTTATCGAATACTAAGAATGGTTGTGTCAGATTTTATAATTGCATTGTTTTAATTTTTGTCATTTTTGTATCACTAAATTGTATTTTGTAATTTCTGACATTACCATTATTAGTTTTTATACTGCACTAAAATTATAGACGATGTATGATAATCATTTGTTTTGTTTGTTGTATATTTATTTATCGATATTATTGTTGAATTTTGTTGAAAAGAGTATATTATGAATATAAAATGTACGCAGATGAACCTGTGGTCCTATTATACAGAATAATACGAATAAAGAGTATAAATATTCAATGAAATGTTGTGTTTTCATCACATTATATCCCTGATACTGTTTTTTATTCACTTTCATATCTATTTTCACATGGATACAGATGTTATCATCAGTTGATATTAGTTGAATTATAGTTCTCTATTCAGGATTTCTACAATTCCCAGTGCATTTTCAAGTCAACAAAATGTATTACTTGGGAATTAATTCTTCTATTGAACCGAATTAGTAATTACAACATAAAATGAGCTATATAGGCCTACCTCAAGTATACAGAAGTGAGATTGTATGGTCTCATATGATTTTATTGCCTGTTATTGGATATTCTGTTGTTCTGTACATTCTTATATAATCGCCAGTCATATCTTTTATCACAACGGTTTATATTGTAGACATTTATTTGTTCTTTTAGGAACATTCTTATCTCAGAGTTCATCATTATATTGAGTTTTCAAATTGTGACGCGTTTAATCCCCAGATAGTTGCATCCTAGTACTGGCCGCAAAAAAACACACACACATATATATATATATATGTGTGTGTGTGATCATTAAACTTCTCGGATACGATCCAATACGATCCAATCTGAAGGACCCGGGTTCGAGTTCAGGTCCAGATGTATCTTTTATGACATAGCTAAAACATCCCATATAGGCCCTATATATATATATATATATATTATTATATAATTATTTAACAATTGTATGTCAAACATTTTTATCACTGCCTGATCCTCAACTTGGTAACAAAGAGCTAAAATAAATTACAAGTTGAACTAAACTCCAAGTAATACTGAATGAATGTAGATAATTTCCAATTAAAAGTAATTGTCATCACAATATATTCTCTTGAACTCATTTAAACATCCGAATCAGGTCATATTCTGGATACACATTGGTCTGTTCATGAATTTCTATGCTTTTATCAGAATTCGATCAACACTTATTTGTATCTTCGGTTTCTGTTATATCAAGCTACATCATAATGTATCCTGAAGAAAATACTGTTAATATATACGTACGCAATACAATCAGAACACAATATGCACATGCACTCTAACAGTCATTGGAAGAATTAGCTGTCAAATGTGCGGAGATTTTTATTTGAATTCAAATTTCGGATTAAACCATCTAATACTACAGCAACTACACACGTATGTGCAATAAAATAAACATATAGGCCTACCATTCAAAATGGTCAAATTTTAGAAATATCTCAAATTTATTTAATTTCAATAAAATGAGAGGTAACTTGATGAAATTGGTGAGAAACTTTGA
The DNA here is from genome assembly GCA_907164805.1 of Brachyptera putata. NCBI lineage: Eukaryota > Metazoa > Arthropoda > Insecta > Plecoptera > Taeniopterygidae > Brachyptera > Brachyptera putata. The sequence goes on from OU015468.1 coordinate 3,898,541, forward strand.
GCATCATGACATTCAATCATACATGTTTGTAGAATGTCAAAATATTCCAACTCCCACAAAAGGGTATTCATAACCTATAGCCATTAATTTTGATATATGAACCCATTTGTATTTACGATACGTATTTTGTCAGTTGTATATTTGAGAATATAACTACAGGAGAAGATTTTATGAATCTATTGCCTAACATTCCTTACATAGCAAAATATTATTTGTTCCACCGATTTATAAATTTGGTACCTCAATCTCTCCAAAGGTTATCACCAGTGATCACCACCAGTATTTTTACTAACCGAACTCTCAAATGATTAATATCGAATTTTACAAAATAGAACAATTATCCATTCGAAATGATAATTGTATTAAACTGTATGTTATGGTCGACCAAATTGAATGTAATTCTACTACCACAGATCGAACAATGCTTTTAATCACTTTGACTGTAACTCACAAATGCACGAGTCATCAGTCTAGACTGTTTCTGTTCGTACTATTTTTAACTATTTAAATTTCCTTAACCAAACTTTATCTATAACTCTATCTCGAATTGGGTGAGATGTAGTTTATATCTCTGATCTTTGTTCAACCTCTTGTAAAATTTCGAATCTGTATAACAATTTGTACAATTTTTTATATATATGTATATATATATATATATATATATATATATATATATATATATATATATATATATATATATATATATATATTATGAATTTGATATTTCAAACTTTCATGAATATTGAATCTCCTGTTTACCAGATCATTTCAAATATTATGATTACAAGAAAACACTTGCTATACTACTATAGCTCTGTTTTGAAACATTATCGTACGGTATCTAATTATGAATTGAATAATAATTGAATTGAATGTGGTTATTTATTCAAAGTTTTCCAGAATAAAACGTCTTATAACTCTCATCAATCCAAACTTATCATAAGAATTTACTAATACTTCACTGCGTATACATTATAATCAAAACAAGTATAGAAAACTTCTCCGTGTTTCTCGCGTATACTCTCAAAAATCAAATCAATACCACATTCAAATCATTAGCGATATAAGCACTCCATGAAAATAAATAATCTACAAACGATTATGTGTGAATGACCTGATTCTAGAAGGCGAATTTAACGATCGTAGTTAATATAATTATACACTATAAGTATCGCTGTCTGTCGTTTGGGTATAACCAACGTTTTTCTATGCTTTTATTCAGTAAATAATTTAAATCAGCGTGATAGTTAAATTCGGGTTGAACCCACTCTCTATACAAGTTTTAGTAATGAACTGAGTGAGGAAAAGTCATACCCATGGTTTATATAGAAAAAGGTTCTAACAAAAGAAGTATTTTTATTTCATCTGGATATGGTTTCCCCAAGTAATTTGTCGCGTCATGCATGTTATTCGACTGTAGAGATCTTATATAAGTTTAACATTGATTATATAATTATAATGATTGGATGTTTCTAAGTTCATACATATATTTGGCCACTTTAGGCCTTAATTTTTGTAGTAAAGGACCCATAATGTCAAGTCATTATTTTTATAACTCAATTTCTGCCGTCTATTGAATTTTTGAATTCTTTTTCTAATGATATGTTTTCGATTAATGGCTCTCGAACAAGAATACGATTAGTTTTATGTACTAGACTGATTTCATTCGTGATATAGGTTGATTGAAAATACTGATATTTTGACTCTTTAAACTAGTCTTGAACTTGCTTTATATGACTGATTTCAGTTCTATAACTTGAAGTATTAGCTTGGTAATACTGTTTGGTAATCTAACTCAATTTATAGGTACCCAAACAATATCTCATCGTTATATCCAATCGTATAGAGACTGTGGGACAGAGATTAAAAGATGCTCTACGAAATAAGACATATATTCCATCAAGTGAGATTTTACCGAAATATCAGACGAAATATCAATTCATCAATGATATGTTTTAAAAATTGAAATCATGCTTTCTGATGATTATATTAATCTCGAGTACTTTTCAGTTCATGCTGATATATTATATGCACTGACTACATGATAATTTAGCCACATAAAAAACTTCTCAACGAAATATAATTAGGTACCAAATGGTCTGGTTATACAGTCTTTACGCCTCAACAACGAAGCGCATTGCCTATAAGAGAAAGGTAGCCGGGACTTCCAATAAAAAGTGTTGACCAAAACTAATGTTTCTATCATTAGTTCATAGAATAGCTAGGATTATAAATACTGAACGTATCACTCAGTAGGGTATCAGTTCAGTCTCAGTCTTCAATAGACCAACATACTCAATACAAATAACAATTCCTCAAAATGTCAGGAACATTGTGGCGTCCATGGCGTCTACTATTCCTTCTTGGAGCTCTCTGCCTTCTACAAGCCACATTCGCTCGTCAAGTACGCGTTAAGGACGAGGACCAAGAGGTGGAAGCATCGGAAGTAGCTGATCTCCTAACAGCCGCAACCGGCGGACATTCTAGTCACGGCGAGAAGGGAGGCGGTGAATCTCATCATGGCGACCACCACTCCAGCCACGGATCAAAGGGCAGCAAGGGATACAAATCAGGACATCACAGTGACAAGGGTAGCTCTGGTAAACATGGCAAAGAGCACGATAGCGGTCACCATGGGGAGAGCGGAGGAAAGAAGGGAGGTCACCACGACGAAGCTGGACATTACGGAGATCACCACAAGGGCGAGAAAGGACACAAGGGAGGCAAGTTCAGCGAGGGTGGTGGACACAAGAAGGGAAGTAAGACACACGGATACCACAACAAAGCCAACAAGGATGAGTACTCGAAGGAACACAAGTTCTACGATGATTACCACAAGGGAGGACATCACAGCAAGCATGGAGACTTCGGTGGACATCATTCCAGCAAAGGAGGCGGTCACAAGAAGGGATCTCACCATAAGTCTGGACACGATGGCAGCGACTACGGCAAGAAGGGACACAATGATAAGGGACACTACAACGATGACCATAAAGGATACAAGGGAGCAAGCGGTCATGAGAGCCATGGAGGTCACAGTGAGGATTATGGTAAGAAGGGAGGCAGCTCCGGCGGTTCTCAGCATGGATACAGCAGTGGCCATGGAGGCGGCGGCGGCGGCGGAGGACACGGAGGCGGAGGACACCATTAAACCTCATTCATTATTGTTGATTGTTAAAAATATTGATTCGTCTATATATCTCTACATTTTTGTTGAATTGTTAAACCAGTTAGCTTCTACAATGTTACTTAATATTAAAACATCTGTTAATTATTGTTATTGGAACAAGTGAATATAATAAAAAATTATAAACTAATTTAAAATGTTGTTCTTATTATTGTTTTTTCTTAATAGATTCTAGTATCGATTTCACTATTCATTGAAATTACTTCAGCTGTTAGTAAGTAATGTGCTACATATAGACCTATATCAAGCTGTATATAGTTATTATACTAGTATTCAACTATTTCTTCAAACAGTGGAAATATACAATGTTCTGTTGCTACAGTCTCTTGATCACCATCCTCTGCTATAAAGCAACGAATCGTGGCCAACCGACTGTTGAATATATGGGTACATCATGGGTGTGAGAAACAATAGTTTAATGATACTGTGTGATGATATCGTACGATATCGATGATATCACTCATTTTCATAATAGAACAGAATTTGAAATTTGAATTGAATTTTATCAAATGAAAAGTTATATTCGATAGACTGATTCATTTGACAGAATAATTCAGTTTCTCAAATAGGTCGATTCTTCCATATTATTTTGAATAGTGAATATGATCTATTGAAATAATTCCACATGAAACGTCATACCTATAGGATAAAATTTCAATAATAATCAGGTAATTTGTCCAAACTGTCTTTGTTTATTGAATATGTCCAGTTGTCTAATTGAAAATATATGTCTAGTTGAATATTCTGTCAATCTTATCGAATATTCGAGATCATTTTAATCATTTTATCAAGTTACTGATGACTTCCACGCTAATATGTTGCTTTCGATTCTATTTTATTGTTCACAAAGATTACTGCACATGGCTCACAGTTTCACAGATCAGTTTCAAATGATGAAAAAAAAATCAGTATGATTTTCGGTATGAAAACGTATGAAATCGTATGAAATCGTAACGGTATGAAATCGGTAAGTTATTGAAATCTACCAAGTATTGGTACTCGGCTTGGGAAATAAACATCGAAATTATTTTCAACATCAGGTCTGCATCGGATTGGTTGATTATTTTCTCAATTTTTCACGTATTTTTTTCGATATGAAAGTTTTTGCAAACACTTGTATCGACAAACATAGAAATATTTATTGAAATAATGTCATGAAGTTATGTAATGCTTATACATGATTCTTTCACATGTGCTCGATACAGATCAATAAGTATCGGTTTGTTGATTATTCTATATAATGAAATGATTGAACTTGAGACTTTCGATAAATTCCAATGACGGTATGAAAATATGAAACATTGCATATTTTTTTACATATTGTCATATCGACAGACAGTGGGAGGACAGAGAGTTGTGGAGGAAGATGGCAGTAATGAAAGAAGATGAAACGCCAGGCGTGGCTAGCTGGTTTTGCAAAGTTTAGTCCCAGAGATGGTAGGACAACACCCTCTGACCCATTATTTGGGAACAGAGTATGATTATTATTATTATTGTCAATATGATCTTTTGGCAATTTAATTTGAGGTTGGAAGAAGGCCTACAATGTACACACATACGAAATGGCAATATGACCTATTATTATGATTTTTTTATTGCTGCTCCACGACCACACCATATCTTTATGACTCTAAGAATTAAATTATTAATTCATTCGTGTTCAAACTCGTCCCACTATAGGCCTACGTCATAGGCCTACGTTCATTTTTCAGTGAAATAATATCACTGGAATATACTGAAATTTAACGGACGTTCAACTATTCAAACATTGTTTCCACTTCCTACATTAATTCTGATTGAACGTGAAATGAATACATTCTATACGTAAAAAAAACAAATCGAATAATTAGAAACTAGATGGAGGATATTAAAACGGCCTGTAATTGAAAACAGTATAACCATTATTCCATTATCATTATTCTCATTGCTATTGTAACATGAGTACAGTTGATTAGGTTACATACATCAAGTTTGAATTTGCCACTCTTTTATCTGATATTCATCATACATCAGAATAATGAAATAGTACGAACATGTTTGTGTCTATAATCTGCTCTTTGAACGTTGAAAGCCACAACAATATCTATTATTGTTTGTTTTTGCCGGGAGGTATTGAACACAACACACATATTCTAAAAAAAAAAATGTTGGTATATGGTATTATACAATAATTACAAAATCCCATTGTATAGTTGGAATTAAAACTACTATTATATAATTATACTATTAACTCTAGTGGTGGACTCAAATGATTGTAACTATTGTACAGTTCTGTTTTGTGATGTTCTGTAGACGTCCACATCATATATTATAATATGCAGTAAATTCACTGACAGCTCTTGATACAGAAACGTTTAGACACATTTAACCCGAAGTGAAGGACACAGATGATAAGCTTTTGCGGAACATAATACAATATGAATGAAGTTCATAATGGAATTGCATGGAAAGTTAACTCATGTATTTTTTTCAAAAATTAAGCAGGATGGTATTAGTATCATTTTGTATTCTACTGACAAACACTCTGAACTACTAACACACTATATATATATATATATATATATATATCCCCACATAATTCCTATTCTGTCGTTCTATAGGAAATGTGAAAAATTGATTAAATAAGCTTCTTGCAAAATAAAAAAATCAGCACATCTTTGTAACTTCGTATCTTTGTATCTTTGTGATATTTGTAATCACTGGTAAAAGTAACATTCATTTAGATTGATTATCATCCGGGAAATGCCAATTTATAGCTTATTTGAGTGACATCATTCGTAAGAAGAATGAAGGCATAATTAAGCTTAATGTGAAGTTAGTACAAAACATTATCCATTTAATTCGTATGACAAATTGGAAGGTATCTACTGGAATAACAATAATACAATATTTCGTTATCCATTCAACATTCACAAATAATTTGAGCTCAATTGTCTCATCAACAGTGATATTTCCGGATCTTTAGTCATCTATATTTAACGCTACAATAACTATAATAAAACATTACACGGAAACATGGACATGCTCACAGGGTACGCAGAGACAGCCCAGGCCGTACCTAATGGATCACAAGAAATGGGTACACTGAATGTTTTATCTAAAACTATCTATTACAAATTATAACAGACTAACATTTATCACACCAACGTGATTCTTTAAAACTTATAAAATCATTAACAATGCATTCAACATTCATAAATGAGTGTCTATGAATGGGTGATGTATCTAAATGGGTTCCTTTCAGGTCGTGATTTTTACGCTATTGGCTTCATTTCTGTTAGGGGTGTAGCCAAGAATATTATGCAGAGCAAAGATTTCCATATAATTTCAGTATTTGAACGTTCATATAAATTACATATATGCCTAATTTGGTTTCCAGCTCACATTTTCGTTCGTGTTTCCACTAATTTACATGTTTCCACCTTCATTTATATATATATCTTTTCTGAAAAATATTATTTTCAATTTTTCGTAGAGCCGTACCTATTGAGAGGTTACATTTACAATTAATTTGATCACAATTGTCCCATCAACAATGATATTTCATAGGCCCACGCCATGCCTGGCAATGATCCAATCAATTACAATTCGTAAAACATCAGAAACACACAGTTCCCGTCGGTTATGGTGAATAAAAGTTGTAATCTGAGTATACAACTGCTCAATAACATACACACACTTTTTATCACGTCTAATTTGAACTTTCATATAATTTTGATTCACTAGAACAGATATATCACCGAAGCATGCTAAAAATATAACAAGGGTACTCGAAACTTGTATATGTTATACATTTTATAAATATTGTATACCAATTTTCATAATAAAATTGGAATTTTATTGGTGTTATTGTAGAAAAAATTCACATTGTTACGCATGAAGAGTTTAACGGTTGTGTCACTGTTTGGTTAATACACTTTTTACGCTCAATCGAGAATGAAGTCAATGCACGTTACGCAGCTACCATGACCAATCGTCACACAAAACACATTGCATTCATTTCAATAGGTCGATACAAATGCAATTACTTTAGATATTAGATTACAAACTTGACTTACGTCAGTTTGATCTCGCAACACATTTGGGCATTCACAAGATTTGTGGCAACAGTATTACAAGAGTCAAGTCAGACATTATTATTGTTTTAAATTCTTTTTTTTTTATGATAATATTTCAATTTGTCCTCAGATTTTGCTCTACCATTAAAACGGAGATGACGTAAACAGTGAAAGCTTTGCTACTTTTTCTTATTGATATTGTTTAGAAAACTGAGTAATAGAATTGCAGGCTACACTTGGTCAGTCATCGAATCATTGAGACATTTTTATAACGCCCCTCTCACAAAAACTGTACGCTAGTGATAGTTGGTAAGATGTTAATTTCCCGCAGTGGTTTGTCTTAAAATCGTCGACCATATAAATAGAACGGTAATGAGATGTTTGATATCATTCGATTGTATACCATTCAAGTGCAATGGTAGCACTTAAATTATCACTAGTGTTGTTCGGGGCCTTGTGCCTGATCCAAGCTTTAAGTTTGGCTCGGGAAATTCACCAACGTAACCCTTACGGTTATGAAGTTACCGATCTAGAAGCCGCGGGTTCGGACCTCGAAGCCGCCGCGTCGGGGCACAGTTACAAGAAGGGTGGCGGCAGTGACCACCATTCAGACCATCACTCCAGTCACGGAGAGAAGGGCGACAAGGGATACAAGGGTCACCATAGCCACGAGAAGGGAGAAAAGGGACACCATGACAAGGAAGGTCACAAAGGTCATTACAGCGAGGGAGGCGGTCACAAGAAGGGTCATGAAGATGGAGGTGGCTATTATGGTGAGCACCACAAGGGAGAAAAGGGCTCCAAGGGACATTCATTCGGAGAGAAGGGCTCCTACAACAAAGGTCATAGCACTAAGGGACAACATGAAGTTCACAAACTTGACGAGTACAAGAAGAACAACGAGTTCTATGATGAGCATCACGATGAGGGCAAACATGGTAAACATGGGGGCTACGCCAGTGAGCATGGATCGAAGAAGGGAGGTCACCACAAGGGAGGTCACAAGAAGGGTGGTCACCACGACAGCCACTACGGCAAGAAAGGAGGCCATGACAAGGGTAGCTACTATGATGAACATAAGGGACACAAAGGCGGCGGTGGTCACGATTCTCATCATGGACACAGCGAGGACTACGGCAAGAAGGGAGGCAGCTCTGGACACAAGTCCCACCATCACAGCAGCGGTCATGGGGGCGGTGGGGGCGGTGGGGGTCACCACGGTTAAACCAATCGGGTCTCATCTTATCGAGATACTACTAATCGACTACCATGGCTTCTTCGATTTTGGATATAATATTCTGTACTTTTATTTTTTCTTATTCATACTAAACAAAAGTACATGAACGTTTTATTTATTTCACAATATTTTCTGTCAGACTGTTTTTACTATATTATATTCAGTGAAGTTTTGCTGTATAATATCTGTTTTGGAGGTGTTATGTTTCGAAATTAACTGAACGATTATTTATATTGTTGTGTACGTTGTTATTATGATAATATTATTAGTCATATGATTATCATCCTTATTGTTGTGACTTGTTACGTTGTTCTCTTATTCCAATGAAAGTGAGTAATTAATAAAATGATTCCATAACAAATTAATTGTTGATATATTTTGATCCCATCCTGCACATGACCGCAGCGAGCTCTTAGGTGACTTTTGTAACGATGCAAATTAAAAAAAAAACATTGAAAATTATTGGTTAAGATTTGAAGTTTGAATTCAATTTTCATAACAAAAATATGAGGTTATTAATAATCTTCATGATAATACATAATTCGCATTTTTTTTTTCTTAGAAATACCTGTTTAATCCTATAATAGCAGTCTTATAATCGTGGCATTCATGTTAACAAAAAGGTCTGATTATAGTTCACAAATCACGTTTTATTTGTTCACAGAAAAAATCAAACGAATATGAATTGATATTTAATATTATAAAAATTATTTATATTTAATATTATAAAAATCTGATTTGTTACACATGATAAATACATAAACACATTTATTTCCCATCAAAATTGATCCCAATTATGAGAATGTTCTCAATTCGAATATCTACAGCAAACCATACTGCATTGATTAGTCTCTGATGCAGTCAGTTCTATAGCATGTTATCTGTTATCCACAGTTCGATGTCGAACGAGTGGCTAATCTGATGCATAGATGCATGAAATAGATTTTAGATCCAATTTAAATCATGTTCTATTTTGTATGATGGACTAATTGATATGAAGCATAATCAATGAACTCAAAAACCACATTGAAATTCATTCCGATTGAACTATGCTTTGATGAATGTTTTCACAAGAACAATTTTACCACTCCACTCATCAGATTCGACTATACGTAATCTCTTATATCGAGTATCAAAGTGCTCGACTATCATTGAGCATTATTAAAAACTAGTACACTCAATGTGTAATAGCTTCTATGTGATGACTGTGTATCATCAACCGTATCAACCGTATCATCCTATTGAGGTTAGTCATCCATCTAAAACTGAGTTAAACCACTTCTGATAAATAACTATATTTTGAATCGACTAATGCAGAATATTTGAAGTTGATCGATGATTAACTGATAACAGAATATATGTGTATATATGGTACCGTTTTTTCCGTGTACCGACAAAATAATTGGAGAACTCATGGCATGCGGAATTTTACAAAAATGATTATACAATTTTGGAGCTTGCCAAGTTTTGCCAATTTTAATGTACATATTCAAGCTAATGAGCATGTCATCAGATAATTCGGAATTTTCATGAGTCTGTATCGATACAGATTCATTCAAAATCCCATAAAATTTTGTGAAAATTTCTTGACGGCTAAAATGTTAATAATAATAATCAAACGGCGATACTTTTGTGAATTATAATTATCTGTTGACATACCCATTAGTTTGAACATTAACTTTGATAAGTTTTAAAATTCTACAATTATTTTTGTGGAATTCCTACATGCCACGAGTATTTTAGATTATTTTACCGGTACATCGAAAAAACGAATAAACCTTCCGAATTTTTTTCATCAGTTCACTTCAACAGTTTCGCATTAGTTAACTCAAAATGTAGTCATCTGTCAAGTAACTAGTCAAGTAACTTTTATTATATTTAGATGGATGATTAGCGTTAACAAGTAGGCCCCTACATAATAAATTGAACATATCATGAGTAGATTCTTAGAATACGCACATCGAGCGCTTTAATCACAGTGAAAAAGTATGAAACATTTATAAATAAATGTGTTATATTCACGGTCCTTCTCATGGAACCTTTGTTTCTCAATTTATTTTGAGAATTGCGCAAGTACACATACATTTTATATTTACCCCTACATAATTAACTTCCACCCTACCTCACCACACCCCCACCTCACTGTCATAACTCACTGTATGATACTCAATAATACGGTGAAGAATTTATAATTGTTTCAATGAAAAACTCGTTAATTAATTATATATATATATATATATATATATATATATATATATCTATTCCGAACTGATTCCAACAAGCTGGATTAAATGAGTAAACTGCAGGTGGTAAAGGGAGATAAGCCACTTCTGATATACTGTTGATCAATATTTGTGAATGGAATATTAATAATTTACTGTATTGATAATCGAGTATGAATTGGTAAATATTGTGGTTGAAAAAATGTTGAGATAATTCAAAATGTTGAGACTGATGAGTGATGTCTCACACACTGAGCGAATTTTATACACTGACAGGTAAAACCAATTTTCATTATAGCGGTATTATACGACTTTATAAAAAAAAAATGGCTGGGTGAAGAATTGAAGAATCAATCTATTTTAATATCGATTTTTTATTCAAGAATGTGAATGATTTTTGTATTGTCATGAGGTTTCATAGATTTTTTCTGACCCCATCGAAGTTGTTTTGAAGGGTTCGAACATATTTGTGAACAAATTTAATAACCACTTTTTTCAATGGTACTTATAGAAACGATCCCACCAACAGCTAGGTTGTAATTGGGTACAAATGAGTACCACTTCGAACACCGCCAAACTTCAGTTTCTACCACTAGCGATAGTTGACTGAGCCACCGGGGCTGCCATTAAAAAAAATTATATTCCAGTTTTCCTCGTGATTAAAACACGACGCATAACAATGACCATTTGCTCAGTTAAAAAATTAAATAAAACCACAAATTTCAACATTTAGTTCAACCATCAGTGCACAAGTATATATAAAATATATAGGCACAGTGTAGTGTTTCCTATGTATCATTCATGGACCTATGAGTTTGGCCGTGGTGCTTATAATGAATAACAAAAACAGTGACCTTTTACCTACATGCAATAGCAAAACCTGAAAACTATCAATGAAACATTTGGTAACTAATTGGTCCATAGGAGTCGAACTTGCAGAATATCTTTATTTTTGTGATAACTTTTGAACGGTATGAGATATCAAAATTCTGAAAACGAGAAAACACAGATATATTCAATACCGTGAAGATGTTGTAACTTGTAAGTGATAACTATTTATCGCACATCGCATAATTGTCACGCGTATGCGACTTAAAACACATTTTCAAGTCGTATACGCGTGACAAATGGAAATTACATTCGAAGGTGACCACGGAGATTATATTTCAATGATTAACGATGATTTTTAGGAAGAAGCCAATAGATGTTAGGTTATATTCACCCTCAACTAGAATAGATGTAACTTTTACACATTCAATTGAAAATATATTGAATTGAAAAAATGAATATTGTCATAAGGAATGAAGCAAGTAGGTCTATTCAACATTGGGATGTATTTTAATATGCACACTTTCAAGTGTTATGGAATTCCGGCTTTGACCCCCGGGAAAGGTCACAATTATTGAACAGTTTTAAATCATATCAAATGTATGTATATATATTATATATATATATATATATATATATATATATATATATATATATATATATATATATATATATATATATATATATATATATATTTGGTATATATATATATATACTTGAATATATCCGAACATGAAATGAATTTCATCAAGAAGTCGAAGAATATTGAAACATTCGAACCGAAGATTCTAACAGTCGGTTTTGTGCAATCAAACTCATTCGAAATATCATAAAATGATAACAATTAAAGAAAGAAAGTAATTGTATGAGTAACACATTTTTTTCCCAAATTGAAACCCTCAAGAAGAAAACCCGTAGATTCACTCGCGCATGCTCATACTGTAAATACTTCTCTCTATAGCTTAAACGAGTTGAAACAACCTCTATTAAAACTGTCATTCTAATTATTGCTCTTGGCATTAATGATAATTAAGGTTCAACTTACACGTACATAATTAGCCACTCCATTATGCGTTCACAATCCGTTACAATATACTGCGGGAGATTTCAATGCTATTATAGCACAATCATACACCATGAAGTACGAACAGAGACATATGACTGACATTGTGTGTCATTTATGTGTCGTAATTCTGACAGGTTACACGGTTCATTGCACTATCAAATAGACGAAAAATAACAATCACATTACACTATAATCTAATTAAAATGAGTCAAACGCTTTACGGTCGCATGCACAACCAAGTCCAATCCTCCGGAATTACGTTATTATTTGTATGTGCCCTTTATTTAAATGCCTTGTAATACCATTCAATAGGTGTGATTAATATGGTTACCACAGATATATTGCATAATTTATTGGGAAAATTTCAATGATTTTGTTTCACTTATAAGTTAATTGTCCTTGTTTTCAGGGTGATATGAGAACGAGCACGGAATGTTCAAGAATGTGGTCATTTAATTGCATTTAAAAAAAATCACATCAAACCATACAGTTTAATGCAATATTTGTTTGTCGCCAAGATTGATATATAAGGCAGGGTAAGATATTGAATGTTATCAGTCTCTTGTCCTCTGTGGTTCATACAACTACCCACTTCATCATATTCATTATTTATATAAATTGAAACAATAATTCATTCATAAGTGTTGTTGAAACTCCTAGCGATCATGAGTGCGATCAATTATCTCGCAGTGTTGTGCCTAGTCGTCGTAGTGATTGCGAAAGATGACGCTAGTGACTTGAAGAACAAAGTGCGCGGAAAGATGTTCATGAGTAGATCGGCGTCATCAGATTTAGAGTCCTCAGCTACAGGATACATGTACCGGAGTGACAACGGCGGTCCTCCTACTTACATCAAACTGGGAGATATATCTGCTGACGCAACAGGCTACCAGGGACGTGCACTAGGAGGACAAGGACTGGCGTACAACGGTTACGGCGGTGGCGTCGGCGTCGGCGTCGGCGTCGTCGGTGCTGGACAGATCTACGACAACGACGGTGACGATTATGGAGAAGATTCTTACAGTGTCAATGAATACGCCAATGGAGGTATCGGTGGAGGTTTCCACAGCGGTATCGACGCTGGAGTCGGCGTTGGAGGCGGAAAATATGGTGCAGTTGGAGGTGGTTATGGAAGTGGATACGGAGGTGGTTATGGAGGTGGCGTGGGGGGTGGTATTGCAGTGGGACATGGAGGCGGACAACACTATGGAAGTAATTATGGCGGTGGATTAGGAGGAGGAGCTATTGGTGGTGCTATTGGGGGAGTAGTCGGGGGTGGTAAATATATCAACAGTGGATCAGCAGGAGTGCCCTACGGTGCATACGGAGGTGGCGTCGCTAGTCTTGGGGGAGCCAAATACATCGGTGGTGGAGTTGGCGGCGGACAGTATAGTAACGGAGCAGGTCACAGTGCCGTAGGAGAGAACTATGGTGGAGAAAACTTCAAGAAGGGAGGCGGTGAGCAGTATGACGCTGGTCATCACAACGTTGAAGGACATAAGGGAGAAAAGGGCTACAAGGGTCAGGAATCTTTTGAAAAAGGAGAAAAAGGCAGTTCAGGAAAAGAAGTCGAAAGCGGACATTACAATGAGAATGGAGGCAAAGCAAAGGGTCATCATAACGAAGCGGGCCAATACGGTGAGGCACACCAAGCCAAGAAAGGAGCCCAGGGAGCAAGTTTCGGGGAATCGGGCGGCCACAAGAAGGGTAGCAAAACCACTGGATTCCACAACGTCTACCATAAAGACGAATTCAAGAAAGAACACTCATTCTATGACGAAGCCAACAAACAGGGTACTGAGAGCAAGTTTGGCGAGGAAGAAGCGAATCACGCATCGAAGAAGGGAGGTCATGTGAAGGGAGCACATATTGACGCAGCGCATCAGCAGAGCGAATCTGGTAAAAAGGGAGAATTCGAAAAAGGAAATCATCATGATGAACAACAAGGATTCAAGGGACATGAGGGTCAGGAGGGGTATCATAGCAATCGTGAAGATTTTGGAAAGAAGGGAGGTCACTCAGAGGGGCAGCAATTTGGGCATAGTGGTGGTTCAGGAAAAGGGGGTGAATTCGGGAGCTCAGCTAGCTATGGAGGAGGTCTCGGAGGTAAATATGGACGATTCCATTAACAAGCCAATAATGAAACGTCATAATCGATCAATTAATTCTACTGAAAGTGCTCCATTTTTATAGAATGATAATCCTATCCATGTGACAAACAATAACTACTTTTGAATAAATGTAAGCCTCATTTAATGTTTTTCTAAGTTCTATGATAAAATTCAATTGAAGTGTAATCCACATCAAAAAGTTTACCCAACTAGGTTCTGTTTTGGTTGTGTCTGTGTTTCTCATCTCTTGCATATGTTTGCTGTTCTTGATTTTTGATTCTCGTTAGTACATTTCCGTTAATTTAATATCAGATACTTTTGTCAAGAGTTATACAAGTCGAGGCTTACACATGTGAATTATTCAGCATTATTGTATTTTTGTATTAAGAGTTATTAGTTATGATTATTCACTGATGTTTTTCGCAAAGCACTGTGTTTGTGATGTGATATAGATATTGAAAATACAAATCATTGATTTTCTTGACCATTACGTTTTATTAGAGCGATATGTTATAATAATTTTACTCGAGTTGCTCTATGTTTGCTATGTTTACAATTATTTTTATGATTTATGTCAATAAAATGAAAAATTGATTTAAACTGAAGCTTACTATTTTGTCATTAGCCTTTCGAAATCCTTACAAATATTGAAATATATAGTTTTGAAAAAATAACGGCACGTATGTTAGGCCTATATGCATATATATATATATATATATAATACATTCACATTTATTTATCAGCTTACATACCATTGTTTATTCTGACTGAGAAGAAAAGGTGAGATCGTTTCAATGGGGCACGACAAGGGCGATCAAATGAATACGGCTTTGTAATGTATATTTCAGAGAACGAGAATGAAGATTGATAAAGATTTGTTTCAACCAAAACAAAATATCACAGAAATAGATTACTACCCAAGTGATTATATAAATAAGAAGTAAGTCTAATGGAATAATGATGATCCTCCATATGATGACAATCGAGCTTTTTCAAGTTCTCCATCTAAAAAATGTGATTTTTTTACATTTTAATAAAATTTAAAACAAGTAAATCTGGTCACGCTGAATATAGTGAAAAAAAACATGCTCTTGTTTTGATGGACGTTTTAATTGATATTTTTTAGTCTCTGGTATTTTGTGGAAAGCAGTCTTTACAACATCGTACATTAATCTTTGCACTACCTCGAGAGAGATTTGTTGAGCCATTCCCAAACAATCCATCATTTGTCAGAGCAACTTCTGAGCTATTTGCAGTTTCATTTATCGACCGCGTAAATAATGTATAATGCTCAAGACGGCAGAAGACGTAAACAGAAAATGTGATGATAGATGATGTCGATACAACTCGAATTGAGTGTATGAACTGGATAATAAAGAAACACTTGTCATTAAATAAATATAATGTACATTAAAGGGTGAGTATTTGTATCTGGAGTCACAATTTTGATTTGATAATTTATAATGTTGGGTTAAGGACCCCTCAATTGTTGAGTTATTCCGGGGTAGGACTGAGAGGAGACAAATGAATGATGTTGGTAAAAAGCGTACCAGAAAAATGACGTGCAGATCAGTGATTTTTTGCTAGCTATTTCTTATTCAATTCATGAAAGTAAATCTGTACGAGTATTCAAATTCGTCAAGATTATACATATTATATAAATTCACGAAAACCCACACATAACAAAATATAGTTGCGTCCGGATCTGATGTAAGGTTCTCTCGCGAGAGCCAAACCGCGATCGACCGAAGTTGCAAAAATCAAGGGCCTAACTTAGGTTAAGAGCGATAACGGGAGAACGGCGAGTCGGATCGAGACCGAATTGGTACCAGCAGATAGGTATTGATAAGACGAACATTTCGTCGTTACACTCATCCCGTTTTGAATCTCCGTTCCTTCCCCCTGGCAGAAGCAAAAATTTAACATTGTTTTAACATTGTATTCCCCATAAGCGAACTCCAAATCGTGATTGTCGGGAACGAAATTTTATATCGACACTGGGTGAGCAGTGGTGGATAGATGGTCACGGTTCTCATTTGGCTTCCAGATTATAAGAGTATTATGCAAAGAGATTCGAATTAAAACACTATTTCTCGTGTGGTTGATCAAAAGTCAACCAGCATCCATCACCTTGATAATTTCATACTTTTCAATATCCGTAACTTATCAGTATTAGCATTCAAATTAATACAAAATGTAGAATATATGTGATATGTGCATATGAATACATCTCAATAGGATACTAACAACTCTTCATGAGATGGAAAATAATCGAATACATATCATTTATTTGTTCCATTGAACTTTTGAGTTGATTCAATCAGAAAAAAATCATGTAGTTTTCCTCACAGAAAGTATTACTCGTTTTATATCCAATTCGTAGAAATATCAATTCGTGACTTGATCACCACGTGTCATGTGATACATTCTTAATCAGACTCAGACAACAGTCCGTGAATAAATCGAGAAAAACTTATCTACTATTATTGTTAAGAGCAAAAACTTTGGGAACCGTATTCCAATTTCAAATTGCTATAGTTTTATAATAAACGTAGATAATGTATTTCAAACAATTGATTAAATCGAAGGTTCAATCTATTAATCTTTTTCCAAGGACTGCTTCCAAGGAAACGTGAACAAATTAGAAAAAGGGACTTATTACACATTAGCTATGTTCCGCCAATTACAATCAATAACAACAAAATTCAATATGTTGAGATCTAGAACTTCAGTCCGATTGAATAGCGTGGTTCGTGAGGTACATCATGCAGCCAAAGCGAGAAACAAACCTAGTTCTAAATTGTCATATTCAACCAAATATACAGCACATTCACCAGACAGTAGATGGAATACAAGAAGTCAGGTGAGATAAAATGATTCTCCATCTCTACTTTTTCTAAGAATGTTTACGTTTCATTTCTTTATGTATCGTATAGGTATTAAAAATCTGCCAAAAAGTACGGTAACGGTATATTCATATTGAGGTATCAATAATTCTGTATATTGGTTTCACATTTCAGACTTATTTTTGAAATGGTTAAAGAAATTCAAAAAAGTGACTGATTGTAAAGATTTTGAATGTTAACATTTCAAATTCATCAGAGGTGGAGAGAAAGAGAGAAGGAGAGAGAGATAGAGAGATATACATGAAAATGAAGTAAGGAGAGATAAATGGTAGCGTGATTCAGCTACTAATAACACTGCATAAACCGTTCTTGTGATATATCTTAATCATTTCTCTACCCTTCACTCAATTGCAGTTCAAGAAGAATTGAACATCTCACTCACCCTCCAACAGTAGGAACATCTTTCATGTCACGAGTGCACGAAATATGCATGTAAAGTCCACCGGGAAACTGAATATTTTCCGTCATGGTTGAAACCATCTATTTTTACTTCTGTACAGATTTCTCAAAAGGTAGAAAATTAGGTCAGTTGTTTTTTAGTACAGACAGCTGGTTTTTGGATCAATCGGTTTTTACTAGAGTTGAATTTTGGAACACTTGGTTATTAGTACAGTTAATACTGTGGCAAACCATCTACGGACCCTGGAGAGACATTCCGCCAAGAGTTCCAGGGGCCGTGATGGATGTTGTCCTGTTGGACCTGTTGTCCTGGGGGACGATTGTTGCCGCCCCTGACAACTGTTGTTGATTTAGAGAGGCTGGAAATTATTCTTATTTCGGGATTCGAATGAAGCAGTTCATTCTGTATGTGTGTGTAAATAAATGAATATATTTTTCAGCCTATATTTTTTTGCATATATTATTCCATGAGTACCTTATCTAAAAAATGTTAAAAATTGATAATATCCAGGTTCGGGCGCGTGGATTTCATATCACAACCACAACAATGGATGATCGTCCGAAGATCTTATCACTGCTGAGGAGCACATTTCTGCGTGATGAGCCGCTTCTCCTAGCAGCCGGACTCGGTTCAGCACCGTCCAAGGAACTAGAAGATCATCTACTAGTCTGTCTTAATGAGAACATCAGCATGGTGGCTTTGTCTTTCAAAGGGGATCTCCTTGGTGTATCTCTCAATGGTAAGATGAAAAAAAACAGGAAGCTCCATCAAATTAAACCTATAATTGATATTTGGGATTCTTCGATTCGAGGATCGCGAAGAGAAGAAGTTGTTCTCGCACGTATGTGAATTGGGCATTCACTGCTCACGCATGCCTTTCTGTTTACATCAGAGAAAAATCTACCTCTTTGCGACACATGTGATGAGGTGTTGACCATAAAACACATTTTATTAAGACGTACCAAGTATAATAATATAAGACTACAACTAGCAATTGATGACAACATTTTCAAAGTTTTGGCTGATGATAGTAATGCTGTTGATGAAGTATTTATCTTCCTGAAGCAATCTAATTTGATAGATAAAATTTGAATAATATATATATATATATATATATATATATATATATATATATATATATATAT
Source organism: Brachyptera putata (assembly GCA_907164805.1). Taxonomy (NCBI): domain Eukaryota; kingdom Metazoa; phylum Arthropoda; class Insecta; order Plecoptera; family Taeniopterygidae; genus Brachyptera; species Brachyptera putata. The sequence continues at coordinate 3,917,701 of OU015468.1, forward strand.
ATATATATATATATATATATACACACATATATATATATATATATGTATATATATATATATATATATATATATATATATATATATATATATATATATATATACGAATGTGAAGACGGAGTGAGAGAGAGAGAGAGAGGTCTCGTGCATGGATATATACTCTTTCGCTTGAAGGGATGATCAAATCTAATTTCGAAGTGAATTATTGACTTTTCGATGTAGATCTGTGTAAACATTCAGATGACTTCATAGAGTGATGGCCATCTTTCGAGTAAATATTTCACGTGGTGTAAGTTGAATCATTTGGTCTACTCACCATTAATTACTGCCACTATTGATTGTTTGCTGAGCACTTGTGCGCGCGTCCACCATCCATTCATTCATAGTCCCAGAAAACTATTTTTTGAATTTAACTCGTTTTTTCATTGGAAATTCTTTGAAGTGTTTGATGTTCAATATCAGCGGATATAAAAATCGCAAATCTACGTCAATATGAACTATAATGAAAGAAAATTCAACTTATCTCCGTCATATTTGGCATAATCAATCACTTTTTGAGAATATCGTATGTATTATATTTGAAATTGAATGTTCAATTAATAAACCGCACGAGAAGTTGGAAGAAACATACCGGTATATATATGATCCTGTCAATTCTTCTCGTTACTATCTTCGAGGGCTCTCTTATTGTAGGGCCTAGTATTGCAAAATATATATATATATATATATATATATATATATATATACATATATATATATATATATACATATATATATATATATATATACATATATATAGTTCACGACCCACACCCTCTCCCACTAAGAACGACCAAAACTGTTTGATTGGTTCAAAACAAATAATTTAATCCAAACGTTATCATATTACAATTTTGATTTATATTCAACAGCCACTTGCAGTCCGCCAGGAGATCCGAACGAAAGACTAGAAGAAATACGTCTATGCAAATGCCCTAAAACATGCAAGGTGTATAAATTTTGGGAATATATCGAAAGACAGGCCAATCTGTGGAATCTCTACGCAGCCTCTCACCTATTCGAAGTGCGAATTCTTGCTACGAGCACAGAAGAACGTGGCAAGGGTATTTCGAAAGCGTTGACCGACAGTAGTATGGAATTAGCGAGAGTTATGAATTACCCGCTCGTCCGGATAGATTGTACCAGTCACTACAGCGCTCTAATAGCAGAGAAGCTTGGTTTCGATTGTGTTTACACTCTAGATTATAAGGATTACAGAGGTGACGATGGCAAGCCGGTGTTTCGACCAAATCCTCCGCATTACTCTGCCAAAATTTACGCTCTAGGTTTGAATACTGCTGTTTGCTGTTAAATCATAGTTATTTGTAACGTGTCTAGTAAATCACAATTAGTACGATTCAATATTTTCTATCTCTGTAATATCAGAGTGACTGATATATTTTAATACGTGACTTTCGTCAACATTGATTTTCAGCAATAAACTTATTGTTGAAATAAAATTTGTTCACATTGTTGATCATGACTTTCATTTAATGTAAGGTTTTTCCAGAAATTATAAAATGTGATATGTATAATTGTTATTTCATCTGTTGCATACATCAAATCACATAATGACTTCATATCATTATATTATCATGATAAATAACCAGTAAGCAATGTCGTAGTATCTACACTGAACTGCTTTCCACCAGCTCAATTGATCACTGATTGTAAAATGATTGAAAACAATTCCGTTCAATTTGACGAGAATTGGCATTATTCAGTTCGAGCTCGAGTCTGATCACCTCACTTTCTGAAATGTAATGTATATTTATCTTCATAAAATGAATTCCTATTTTCCCCACACAGATGAAGCGTTTTTCGGTAAATCATAGATAAGCACAACGAAATGAGAATAACGTATTTGATGTTACTACCCTTCTCAACGTTCAAATATTTACACTCGTGTGGGGGCTAGTAGGGGTCGGTAGGGGTTGGTGGGGCCTAGTGAGCAGTTGTCGAGAGAAAGAGTGTTCATAAAGGGTTCTCCAGTATCGTAAGTATTGAATAGGCAATCAAAGAACTCGCCACAGTTGTTATTTGATTGAAACAGAACATCCAACCACGATTTGTAATTAAACTTGTGAAGAAAAGTTCTACTAAACTTTCATCAAATACTTCTTCTATAATAGCTTTCGCTTCTATAGCAATAGCCACCAAGGATTCAACTGTTATTTGTCTTGACCTTTATTAAACTTCTTTTGATATTGACTTAATTGCGTGGCTGAGGGTTACACTGGCCTGGATAGACTTTCTAGTTTCGATTTCAGTGATTTCAGAATTCTAGATTTTATTCTATATTATTTTGTATCATATTTGCGAAGCTTTTTGGTCATGAATAATGAATGTACCATAGAGATACAATATTTTGATGAAAAGCTTTGTTGATTTATAACCTTAAAATAAAATAGTGGAATATACCATTTTGATAGATCATCCTCTACGGTTTGTTTATTATACGGTATAAATTTGAATACGATTAAAATATGAAGTGACCGGAGATTTATTAAATAAAAAATTGCAATATGTTTACCACATTCATTTTCTGCTTGGAAGAGAATGGAGCTTTTCTTTGGAGTTGAATCATTATATGATAATGTGAAAAATCGAGTTCATGGTAACTGTTAATCGAGTAAAATGGCGATTTTATTGATATCATATCATCCAATTTACCTTATATATTAGTTTTAGTGGAGGAATGATCAACAAGGGAGTAGATTAACCGGCTCTCGAATGTTTTCTCAGGCTATTTGTTTTCACTACTCTTCGGAATAAGAGTCAATAACTGGACTTAGTTGCTCACTCTACATTGTTTATAATGAATAAATGTATTATATCGATACTGCTCACTGTTTACAGTTCACCTATGAAATATAAATACAATAATAAATACATATGAAATTCTTTTCTTTCGATTAATCAAAGCGTCGATTCTATACTGTAGGATCGCAATATTTCAAAATCTCTCCAAAAAAACAAAATTTATTTCAGAATTCAAATTTTACAGATTTGAAGAGAAAATTTGAATCATTGTAAGAAACGGTTCATGAGTTCTATTGAAATTGATAAAAATTTTCAGTTAACTATAAAATTTAAATGCACTCAAAATAATGAACAATTAACATTCTGATGGAATTTCAAAAAAACAATTTCGGAGTGGAGCATTTTAAATCATAAAATATCATCAAAAGTTGAAGCACTTCTTCATAAATACAAAATATCAACCGAGGAAAGACTTGACGAAAATGCATACCCAGAAAAAATTACTCAACTTTATTATCTGTCATCATATCTATTAACAAACAAAGAAGAAAAATCTGTTCCAAATGTTCAAAATAATGAATGAAGTGTTCTCAAACCCAACAAGTAACAGAAGCTCCTCAGAATATAACAAAACCAACAAACATATTAAAAGAAAGGCTTACTGAAAGTATTAACTGCCTTTAGTCACGGCAATAACTAACTTTGTGTATTGCTTTGCGTTCCTCGTTAGCACAATGACAAAAAGTTACGAAACTTCTCAGACGTGAAGATGTTAATGTGGTGCCATTTTCAACTCTCCTCCTCCTCTCCTCTTTGTATCTTTCTTTTCTTTTGCGAATCAAATGACATCTGCAGAACATACATCAAATGGCGAGAAAAACGAATTCATTTCAGATGCCAAGAACACTGTCTTTAGACGTGGTATATGGTATACACACAGTCTTATTAGTAATTATTATTGAATTTGAAATGAGCAAAGCTCTCTACTTAATTGGATGCAAATCACACTTGAGACTTGTTTTGTTAAGGCACTTTGCCGCCATCTTGGCTTCTTTGGTCGATTGCTTTGGGCGCGATCTACGCATCGTTGGAAAGTACAATGAACGAGCCCGTATGAAGTCAACTCACAGGTCTATATGCTGGTACCACAATACGTGGCGGATAATTTGTGTGAAATGATGATTAAAGACGAGCTGCTGTTTAAAGTGATGGATGTGATGAAATATCCAGTGATGGAGTTATTATTAAAACCGAATTCTTATATAGTTGAATAAGACGTATAAGACGGACAGACATAAAAATCCAGGAAAAATGAAATGTACGTATATTATTTCACAACCACACATCTCAATTACATTAAAAAATGAATATAACTGCCATATTTTCAAAAGTCATATACCCACTCTGTACACTCCGTACAAGCTTCCTGGAAAAATATCCCATGTGCATACCACAATTCAAATACGTGTGCACTAGGAAATAATGACCAACTGTCACTATAGACCGTCCATTTTATCTGTGGCTTTGACGTTTATAACACGAGAATATCACTCTTCAAGGCAAAGCATAAGTTCATATCTATCCAAATCTTTTCGTAGTGAATATATATTTGGAAAAAATTCTAGATAAATATTGTATTTTGTTTTCTGTTGAAAAGAAATCTATTCAGCGCTGCGTGAATCTAACTCCATGCTGTTTCACTATAAAACAGTAGTATTCATTGATACGTGATTGATAGAGAGAAGATTATGATTGTGATCGAACTGTTCTCCTATGTTGCAGTGGCGAGTTCCTGCGAATCGAGTGCACGTAGGTCTAACTGGCCTAACTGAGGTAAGGGCGAATTCACACTGATATCAATGAAAGAGTTGTTAGGCCCAGTTTTACGAATCTTAGTTAAGTACTAATCCAGTAACTATTTGATAAAGGTACGAAAATATCATATGTAACCAATGGTGATAACAAGTTAATCCGCTAACTATTGCTTAATCCACTAACTATCGATTCGTAATACCGGCCCTTAATAAGTCATGCACTGTCACCAACATGTAGTGATACCATGATTCTCTTTTTTCTTTCACATATCATCTTGCCACTTCTTCCCATCTCATCCTTGGTGTTTCTCTTTCTTCCTAGTGTTCCTCTTTCAAACTCTTGTCATGGTATCCACTCATTACCCGTCCTCATCACGTGTCCGTACCACCGTATAGTCACTCCCTCCCATCCTGTAGATCAATCCATTCCTTCCGACATTTTTTGATCCTTATAATTATATCTTCTTTCTTCATCACTCCTGAAAAATTTCGTTTCTGAACCTTTGCAATATTCTGTCGTCTAGTCATCCAATCGGCCATATCAAGTAGGAAATATTGGCGGAAAATAGTTTTGTACACTTTGCACTCTAGTTTATGCATATGCCTTTAACCTCGGAATATGCCTTCATGAACTCAAACATGAATTTTTAGTGTTTTTTTAAATCAGATTCCAATACAAGCAAATATAGACTTTCAGCTGTGGGCCTCTATCCTCATTTTATTGAAATATATTTTGAGTGAATCGAAAATTATTATGAATAATTTCAAATTGATATATATTCAGATGATTGGAAATTAATGTATACACTGTTTCACCTATATCTTCATACAGTCTAGAATATCATTCATCAAATTAAACAAAAAACTCTTCAGAGGAAAACCAAAAGATTATCAATGCTTGTATGCTCAATGTCCGTTTTTCAATTTTCTGCTGCCACGAGTTTGATTGATATTATTATAATATGACAAAAGATAGAACAGATTTAAAAGTTAATCCATCATTCTCATCCCATTCTGTCAGACTGTTTGCAAGTAATATGGCATGTCCAATATCACACTACGTCACTCGTCACCCGGATGCTGACGCATGCGCATTAACATATGTCACTGAACCACGAACGATCTTTATTATATAACACGAAGATTTTTTGCAGGTATATACTAGACTTAATTATGATAGAAGGAAAGTAATTGAGTCGGGTGGATCAATGGAGAGCATTAAGAACCTTCATTCAGGAGCCCCGTGTTCGATTTCTGTTGGAGTCACAATTCTGGCAGAGGTTTCGTGGTTTCCATCTGTCGTTTAGGTAAATAGTTGAATCGTACTTTCACTGAAGTCACGACAGGTACCTTCTCACTTTTCGAAAATATATATTAAAATGTGATAGGAGATAGGAGATGAAATAGAAATAGGAGATAGAAAGATGAGATAGGAGATGATTAAAAATAATTATCATTGATGAATATTATTCATTATTCAAATATTTATTTATTATTCAATTATTTATTTCATTATCATGGAAGTATATGGAAGTTATTCGATATTTTCGTTTGAGAAAATAGAGTTCCATCTTTGCTTTGTTTGTTCATTTTATTCCTCGTATTCCGTTCGAAATCCCTAATTAGTTTAAGATTGTGTTAAAGGAAAAACAACAAAATTGTGTGATTACTTATGTATTACACGGCGTAGTAGTTTCCAACTGGTTTCAAGCACAACTTAACCTACTTAGTTCAAAACAGATTTAGAAGATTACGAAGCTTTTTTTGTGACTTGGTTCAAAGATGAGATAGTTTATAGAGAAGGTGGAGTAAAATTTAATTATAAAATATAAATTAACACCAAATTTTCAGAGTTAATTAAACTATTTTCTGTAAGCTTCACCTTGTTGTTGAAGTGAAGTACCTTTATCGGAATTTTTTGTATAATAAGTTTTCTCTCCACAGAATATTTCATGATATTCTGTATTTATCAATTTACTTCGTCTACTTCTTTTGTTATTCATGCATAATGGGTGGTTCTAACTTCAAGTTCCTTGTTTTTTTTTTTATCAACAAATTTCAATAAACATAATTCTTTTAATTCAAATCGATTGTTCTATCCCTCGTGAAATTCAATCGTATTTCATTTTTATCAACATCAAAAACATCATACAATGTCATTGTATTCGAACAAAGGCTCGAATTGAAGTAAGATCGTTTGGACGGGGTGCCACAAGGGTGATCTTACCATAACAAAAAAATCTCGATATTCGTTTTATAATCAATAACGATTACGTCTTGACGACATTTTGTCGCTATGATATTCAAATTAGCATGAAGAAATTCAATTTATCGGTCAAACATTTCTGATGATTTAAAAAACTTCTGATTGTAATAATATCACAGGTGTACATTATATGAATGGGGTGAACTTAGAAGGGAGTGAAGTTTGGGGTAGTCAACCGAGGAGAAAAATGGGAAGAAGTGGTAGATGAGAGATGGTGGTAGGATAGAGAACGTTGGAGGGAACCCGTAGAAAGAGAAGAAGAAGCAGAAACTGTGAAAAAGAGAAAGAAAAAGTCGGAACTTGCAGGAACCGATGAATATAAGAAGACTGCCCCGGCAAAAAAGATGGAAATCACAAAGGGAAACACAAAAGTGGAAATTGTAAATGTATCAATATATTCTGCATCATTCAAATTGAAGTAATATTATATACGTGGGAAGCGGTATCCTTCATTCTTATTGGTAAAGATTTACGGGTGTTACATATACAAATTCAATATTGATTCTGATGAAAGAAGTCAAACAGCCTACCGCAAATACTATTGCAAAAAAACATATGTTTGTTTGCAGAGAAATGAAATATTATCACACAAACACACATATTCCTCCAATCGATCAAATTGTCGCCTGTCACAATCAAACTGCGAAACGCGGTCGAAGACCACAGAAAGTTAATCATAGAGTTCCATATATGACTATGACTCTAATTATCGAATTATATATATAGGGTCTATAACTATATAAGTGTTAAGAAAATGATGGAAACTAAAATAATGAACACAAAACATCCATGACTGTTATATTCATACATGTTCTCAAACAAACATTAACTCGATCAATATTCTTCACGAAACAATTTAACTACGACATTATTGGATTTATAGTTTCTGACAATATATTCTTGTTCAATTTTAAACAAGTATAGTATTTCTCTAACTCTCAGATATAAATGAAATCAAGAAATATCCACTTATTTTGAGCACAACTTGGAAGTATCTATCATATTGTAATAAAATCTTTCACGAGTATTTTATTCAATCAATTAAGCGTGTCCTATATCCCAACGAATGACCGTGATTCAACCTTTATCTATAATAAATAGATGGGTGTGTTCTTCGTAACGAATAGGTTCTATAATAAAGTGCAGCGGTAAAATAGTTTGCAATGGTTTCTCACATGCATAAGGATATACCCCCGCAGTTTCAAGCCCACAATTAGTCGAGATTTATCACCGCTAGCTACGAGTTATATGTCTGAAACGGACAACGGGACCACTACTGAAGACGAAAGAGATATGTGGACATTTTAGAAATCGGAGACGATTGAAATGGTTTTAAACATGCTACGCACTAAACCATGTCCGTTTCCTCTATGTCCAACCCCGTTTTCTTATCTGTTGGCTCATTGTTCACTGTATAGTCGCGCGTGTAACAGGCAGTTTAGCTTTAATCTCATCCAAGTAAATGTGAGGTGGGATAGGGTGTTTGTTTTATCGGATGGAATTAGAACGAATTAATGATCATGATAATTGTGATGATTATTCAAATTTGGAATCTATTTTGAAATGGTAATAATGATCTTACATTTTCATTAATTGCTTTTATAAGAAAAAAATTGCCATATGTTGAGTTTTAATTTTGATAAAAAAAAAACGAAATAGGGTATGGAAAATTCACCATTATGAGAAAATATATAACTTAGATGGAATATATATATATATAGGCCAACACAACTAGTACATCTATATATGTATGTATACAAACCTATTCCTGTGATTTTGCTGAAAGTAAGTTATACCTATCATATACATATCAAAAAAATTTCATTGCAACCATAAATAAACGTCAACTTGACAATTCTATTTCTACCAAGAAAAATTATGAATTCTATAATGATATCATTGAAATGTTTCAGGGGAAGAGTGAAGATAGAAGGGGATAGAAAATATCGATACCAACGAGTTTACAATAACTATTTCATAACAGTCCCGTAGGCATAACTTACGCAGAGGGTTTTCGTGAATACATCTAAATGATCCGAATGTATTTCAAAATTCATCTCAACAATCTGAACAATTTCAGCAATCAATTTATATTGAGATATTTATATTTATGCATTCCATAAAAAAAATGTCGAATAAAATATTATTACAATCAAGTATTCTTCAATAATATTGGTGGAGGAGCCGGTTTCGGAATAAATTTGATTTTCCAGTAAGTTTAGTTCAAAGTCATAACCATAATATTCATTACCATACTAACAAATCATCACACCATGTGACAGTGTTTAGGGGTGAGTTGTGACTTGAAGCCTTATTGATGTGGTTGATGTTGGATGTAAAATCTACAGCTCAAATCGTTTATCGTTTACATCACATCACTATTCATCCGTCTGAAAATAAGAAAATCTACGTCTGACAAATAAATATATCCTGGATCAACTAATGCAGAACCATTGGAGTGAATTGAATTGCATTATATAGTTAAAATATCCATAAATCTTGTCGTTTGAATAATATTATTGTTTTAATTGCCAAGAAATGTTCAATTACATGGGATTATGAAAGAATCATCAAGACTTATGAGAATTCTGATTAACTGATGACATGCTCATTTGTGTGAACATTATCTTTGGCAAAATTTCGAGTGATTGAAATGATAATGAATTCCCGTATGCCACGAGCGTTTTGAGATATTCTGCCAGTACACGGAAAAAACGAGGCAAAATATTTTGAATTAATTTTCCATCAGTTAAACATCAAGTTATTCAAGTAATTTTGCATTAACTGATGCAAAATATAGTTTTTTGTCAGGAATAATGCTTCTCATTTTTAGACGGATGAATAGTCTTCGAATCGATTAACGCTAATCGTATCGGAATTCTCAACTCATGTGGAGACACTACTATTTCATTCCAAACAGCTGTGTCCTCCAAGTGAGTACCAGACAAGATACTTGAGCGCCAACGACACTGATTGGAGAAATCATGAATAGGAGGAAACTTCGGAAAAAAGAACGATATGGTTTCGAATGTCGTGAAAATTGAATTAATTATCGGATCATTCGAAAAATTCGATGATGATATACATTATTGTTTGAAAATTGCAACCTTTTGTCGATTGTTTATTGTGTTATACATATATATTATGGAATATATGTGTATCAGTTTCTGAAGCGGTGTCTCAGATTACTGGACCCCTATTCATGAGATAGATGAGATGTGAGAAAATAAAAATGAGTGAGAAAACGAGTATCTCTCATAAAATATGAGATAGAATATGTCATTATTATATTATGAGATAGTTTCCTCACTGATTTTTCTCACATCTCATTTATCTCAGGAATAGGGGTCCTGAGCAACGGAGGGAGGCTATGTATAGTAATAATAATAATAATGATGATAATATATATATATATATATATATATATATATATATATATATATATATATATATTTATATATATATATACTTTTTTCGTATTCTCTTCAGCATGGCAGGAACCGATTGATATAGGAAGACTGCCCTAGAAGAAGTGGTGGAAACACCTCCTGATCCAATCTAATCGGTTATGGGTTCGAGAATTATGAATATATATATATATAAATATATATATATATATATAAATATATATATATATATATATATATAATTATGTGTCGTAAACTGACTGATTGTGCTGACTGAGTTTACAACAAAGCTATACAATTATAAATAGTGCTAAATATAATAACATACACATCCACATTGTAGGTGACTTCAAACAAATGAATCATGTGAGACTAACTCCTTTAGTACACCCTTTACATGTACATTTTAATGATTATCATCGTCATTCTGGCGCTCTTAAGTAAATGTGAAATTCCTTGTACACAAAGCTCCCAAGCTAATGTGAATTAAGCTCATTACCATTCGGTAATGTGTGAGTAGAAGAAGAACCGCATGGGAGACGTCAACTTGATACTAAATTGCAACCCCTCCCCTTGCCCTTTCGCCTCCCGTTCCCTGAACCAACTTACCAAGCTAATTTAACACCTTTAACACCATACAGGGATTTGAAGCACATGCTTTGCTATTCTACAAGTTGCTGTAACGTACCAATTCAAGTATTATTTTTATGAATTGGAGCGAATGAAAGAAAAACTCAATAATATTAAGGGGATAAACATTGAAATCTATTTGTTTTGTATATTTTTTTCTCGTACATATTCATAGTGTAATGTTCTATTAATTGGATGCCTCAATAATCATCCAAGTTTTGAAGTGGTTCTAATGATATTCATAACTCATGTATCTTGAACATTTCTCCACAGTTCTCGTTAATTGTGAACCCTTGAAACTCATTTGCAAACTAGAAATAAACTATCTTCAATTTTATTTGTTCGTTCAAGTCGCAATAATTTTTTTTTTCAGCCCACATTCACATATTTACATACGAATACAAATTGTATTCAGAGTCAGAAGTCAGTTTTCTAGCCAAATGAAAACCAACGGAAGTTTCCAAGAACTTGGCAATTCCCACATTATGATGAATACAAAATAGAGATGCTTTTCACTACTAAACAATTATTTCAATATATTGTTTCATTATCAAATTTTCATCATTCATTGTTACATTTCATTTTGAATTCGTTATAATATCTTTAAAATATGTGTAATATACTAGAAGGAATGTATGTTAGGGTTTTAAGGCACGTCGACAGCGAGGTCATTTTGCACTCATGTGCATGTCTGTGTACTTGGCCATAGTTTTCAACGTATGTGGCTGTTCTATTGTTCTATATTATGTTCTTCTATATCATACTAATTAGTAAAAGTTTCTTCTATACTTTATATATAACACTAGTTTCCTCTGTATTTTTTAACTTCGCGTATAACGTCAAGTTTCAATTCAATACATGATAACATTCTCATTCATAAACACAGAGAGACAGAATAATGTGCAAGGAATGTTGCATAAGAAGAGACCGGGCACGGAAGAGAAAAGTGAGGGAAAATGATGAAAAAAGAAATGATGACGAAAAAAAAGAAAAACCATAAACTCTGGTCACCAAAAGGATTCCACTCAACCGAGATGATCTGAACTTGGTTTGGACTCACACCCCAGATCTTATCACCATGGGTGACCTTTTGGAAGCAAATAAATTGCTCCTGGCGACAGCTCTGGGATCACTGATCATTGATAACATTGATGAAAAAAAACGGGACGAATGATCGATATTGTCACGGCCATGCCTAACCTAGCTGTCACCCCACTTATTAACACAACGACAACGACCTCAAGTGATAACTGTCACTCAGCATAATACAGCTGCGCGACACCTTATCAGAGTGACCAATACGTGTACTAGAGTAATCACGCCTGAGAGGCATCTTACCTAAACTCACTCTCACTTCCGCCCAGGACATCCGACGAACTACATCTAATGTAATAAGTGTGCCACGTGTGTGTGTGAAGATGAGGACCGCCTTCGAGATCTACAATCAATAACTCGGGCGCACGTCTTGTATGGAGCAGATCAACCGCTCGATGAGTATAATGTTAAATCATTATTTTTACTAATTATTATTTTGGAAGGGTTATTTGGTTAGCAGGCTTTACTATGGTTGAACGACAGATACGGAATACGTGTCAACACCAGTATCTTCTTGTTACGCAGATGCTTACTCAGCATTTGCATCATCTTCGTTCACCAATAAATCAATGTTAGTTATTCCACCGACTGTGCCTAATTCCATCAGATAGTATCCCCGACAATAGTCAATCTAGGATGACCACCTTCCCTTTCGCATGCCAAGCGATACCTAATCCAAGCTCCCACCAGTATGAGCTACATTTCCCACTTCACTGATTATAAGTAGGTATTATAAGTTAACCTATAATAATTTAGAAACCACTTATCTTCGTGACAATTGGTGGAGGTGCGGGGCACTGATCCCCGTACCTCTCACACTTGTCACGAAGATAAGTGGTTTCTAAATTATTATAGGTTAACTTATAATACCTACTTATAATCAGTGAAGTGGGAAATGTAGCTCATACTGGTGGGAGCTTGGATTAGGTATCGCTTGGCATGCGAAAGGGAAGGTGGTCATCCTAGATTGACTATTGTCGGGGATACTATCTGATGGAATTAGGCACAGTCGGTGGAATAACTAACATTGATTTATTGGTGAACGAAGATGATGCAAATGCTGAGTAAGCATCTGCGTAACAAGAAGATACTGGTGTTGACACGTATTCCGTATCTGTCGTTCAACCATAGTAAAGCCTGCTAACCAAATAACCCTTCCAAAATAATAATTAGTAAAAATAATGATTTAACATTATACTCATCGAGCGGTTGATCTGCTCCATACAAGACGTGCGCCCGAGTTATTGATTGTAGATCTCGAAGGCGGTCCTCATCTTCACACACACACGTGGCACACTTATTACATTAGATGTAGTTCGTCGGATGTCCTGGGCGGAAGTGAGAGTGAGTATAGGTAAGATGCCTCTCAGGCGTGATTACTCTAGTACACGTATTGGTCACTCTGATAAGGTGTCGCGCAGCTGTATTATGCTGAGTGACAGTTATCACTTGAGGTCGTTGTCGTTGTGTTAATAAGTGGGGTGACAGCTAGGTTAGGCATGGCCGTGACAGCACCCTCTCTCCTTTTGATTTCGTCCCGAAATCTGTATCGGTCCTCCTCTTCTTGAGAGTTATGTCGTGTTCGGCTCGTAGATCGCCTTCCTTGGGTTTGCTGTTTGTTACGAGAAAATTTCGGACAGTTTGTTTTGGTTTGAAATTTATCTCCCCGGTTGTTATCTGACGTTCCGGTGTCGATCGGTTGACGTCGACCGTCCTCTCCTGTTATGTAGTAAATTCCTCTGAGAGCGATGTCGTCTTCGGCTTGTGAATCGCCTTCTTTGAGGTTGTTGTCTGTCGTGAGACTTCGGACAGTTTGTTCTGGAATGAAACTGTTTCGGTTAGTTTGTTATGGAACGAAACTGTTCTTCGTAGCGTTGTCTCCCGTTTCGTCGGCTGTTGGTTGACGTCAACGTCGTGGAAGTTCTGGATGTTATGTGTGTGCGTGTGTGATCTCGTTATTCGTCGGTCCTCCACGTCTTCTTGATGTGAATCAATAACTCAGAGTACGGCTTGTATGCAGTACGATCTAGATCGATGGTAGTGAAAAGTAAAACAAAACAATAAAAACCAAACACTAGTGTGTGATTATTGGTTAAACAAGTGAAATTCCCTTAGGTGAAGCTACTGATAGTCTGCTACTGAATGACTAGCAAGTCATTTCAAATATTTAATACCTTGTCTTTTGGTTAGACATTGAGACATTATGACAGTTGTCTGTTAATCACTAGTCATTATCATGACAACGTTGTGCCTGGCATATATTATTATCAATTGAAGATTGTTTTACATGTACTCTGATAACCTAATATTTTCTACCCAATAATCATGTTATTGGAAAAAAAAATATATATATACATATATATATGAGCCTTTGGCATCTTCAGGTTTTTCTGTCTTTGAATTATCATCTGAAATTCATAATCGTTTACACGATTCACTAACAAACACTATAATCACGTGACACTGATAGAAGTGACTATTTCTTAGTCAACACTTTTATATGTGGACACTTGAGCACGAGTGAAGGAAACGAAGTAGTTATCCTGAAGTTTGGACGAGTCAGTTTCGATCCGGTGTTCGTGTGGTGTCGTTAGTTGAATCGTGTTGTTCTCGTCGACTGTCAACGTCCCCCCACGGTATTTGGCTGTCAGCGGGCTGACTGTCGAATATCCGTGTGAAGCGGTCGGCACTCGTCCGGTTTCCTTTGGTTCCAGTGGAACTGAAAAAATTACAGAAGGGATCAGTATGGTGATTGACTTGCGGCTCATATAGCTAGTATATAAGTATAAAATTCCCTTTGTTATTCCCTATAAGTAGCTTGGAATGGAAGTATTTGTCTTGCAATACTCCCTGCTGAAGGCTTATGTATTCTCTAATTGTCATATTGGCGTATCTTATCTGAGACTATAATAATTCCCAAAATTGTTATAGTGAAATGGAATACATGGTATCCATGGTATGAATGGTAATCTAAGAATATAAACAATGATAAGTATCATTGTTGTATCAGTAATGAGTGCGTAAATATGAGCATGTTATGCAACTGTGACAGGATGCTGAGATGTAACATGTGTAAGAAAACATTTTCGAATGTTTTTCTGGTAACTTTGCCTTATTGAAATCATTCATCTGTCAGTTGTGGTATTTGCACATAGTTACCTATTCATTCTGATTATTATGTCTTGAAGAGACTGACCTTATACTCTAATCCATAATTGTTATTCACATTCTCATTTGAATGTTGTTGTAACGTAGAAACAAAAAGTAATATGAAATTCAAGTGAAAACATATATATGAATACTAAACAAATTAATTGAGAGCTGCAAAGAATATGATTTAAATACAATACAAAAAGTATATCAGCTCTTTGAATGCTATGGCTAAAAGTTGAACAAAAATTATTATAGAAAGTCATTTGTGAGTTTGGTTTCTACATTCAGTGACTGAGTGATACCCTGTATGATCATAACGTTTAAAATTGAATGAACAAATATTAATGTTTCCATTCATCATGTCGTAACTTTGAACAGTCAGAAAAAAAAAAATTGGCAAGCTAAAGTCTTGAACTAAATAGAAAACAAACTTTGAAAATCAATAGAAAGAAAAACATTGAATATGCCAATACGTTATCGTTTTCACTGATCAGAAACAATTATTCTGAAATGTTGGAAAACTTAGCTTTTCATTCCTTGCCCTTGGTGTCAGCTGTGCACTGTTATGTAGGCTGGAGTATGCATGTGTAGATGGAAGAAGTGTGCCTGTTATCAACGAGTTGACGACGTTGCAGAAAGTCTCTCGTTGCACTCCCGTGGAAGTACAGTCTGTGCGAGAAGATCATGTGCTTTGTGCAATGGCCGGGAAACTCATCCGATGACGTTGGCTTGCTTTGCTCCGTTTGCCGTACATGGGTTTGGATATTCGGGAGTGTATTATGTACCCCGAATATAGCGTGCATTCGCCGTCACCCTGTGTGACGTGTGTGGTTGCCTGAACAAGTGCTCCACTCGTCGGTACGACATACATTTCTATAACTTCAAAAACAACATTAATTTCTTTGCATAAGAGAAACTTCATGAAATTATAATTATTATACATTCTGAATTATGATTTTTTCCTCTGTTTTTTGTAGTCATGGGTGTTATAACATTATCTCACGTTTCAACTGTATCACCTCTAGAATAATTGTGGTAAGTGCTGTGTCTCTTATTTGTCCCTTTTAAAGCTATTTTCATGACAATGCTATGCATGACACGTGGTTGGTTAAATAACTTCAACAATGACACAAATTATTTGTTACCAGGATTCTAATCCAAGATTTTCTGTATCGTGAGGTGTACGTTGAGATAGAGCATAATGATGACAAACGTTTATTCATGTTTTTTTTTTTTTATATAGATATATTTTTCATGTTAGATATTCGTATGAACTTGAAATTAATTCAAGATACATTTGTATGAATACAAGAAAATTTCCCACTATATCCATTTGTATTTATGACTATAGAATTAAAAATAAAATACATACATAAATATCGTAGGATGTATACGGTACATAGTTAGCTTAGAGATATTTACATGTTCGTTCTTGTGTCTGGGTGGTGGACGAGAAGGAAAGGATGTGTGATTACACTGTTGCATTATACCGTGCTCGTCAGTGAAATCCGAGATAAACTTACAAAAAATAAGAGTATCGTTCTTGGAGCGTATTTGCACCTTCATAGAACTAACTTACTCTCTACACAATGTGTTTCCGTAGCGTATTTGATATTTTAACATGACAGCAAACCTAATTGAATGAATAATTTTTTGTGATTTTGTTGTTGTAATTGTTATTGGTGTGGGCGTATTATTAATCGAAGTCAGTGTGAATAATGAGATTAGGCGACATGCTTGTGTGTCATAAATCTCCCCCTTTGCCGTACACAACCACTTGGATATAACTATTCTGTCATGTACCTATTCTTGTATGTTTGTACGTATATTGGAATCAGGTATATTTAGTTCTCAATATTTCTGTCTATCCGAAGTTTGTTTCCGTATTTGGAAGTGATAATGTAGTGTTCTAGCCGCTGATGGTCTTGTGTCTTTGGCTAGATGTTCCAGGTACCTTAAACCCTTGTTAGCTTACTTCTCCTATGTGAACTAAATCAAAGTATCGTTTCAGAATTCAAGTTCGCAGACCTTTGCATACAGGTCGCACTCAATTATTTTGGGAGCTCTCGAAGATTATTCCGCTTGAAAACTGAGATGATTGGCATAATGTTAATTCGGTTAAGTAATCCTAAGAAGTTGTCCCCTTTCAGCCTGTGAATATCGCAATAGGTCTTGATTGTATATTCAACCATGCATTCGTGGTGTTAAAACTACAGTTTTATACAAACTCGTGTTGATGTTGTGTTTATTCGTCCTATGGTTATTGTAATGTGGTGTGAACCGTAATCGAACCTAGGACTTAGGTATATCTACTCTGGTGTGTACTAGACTGCTGTATATATTAGCTTTTGTATAGTAACCAATTATGAGTTTCGTATCTGGTACATGTCCCTATATATGGGGCGTTATATCCTTCGTTTGAGCGTAGTGGGTTTATAAGGTCGAAGTATATGTGTAACTGTCCCTATTTATGGTTTCCTCGTATGTTTGTGTTGACTTCGATTTTTTATCCCTGCTGTTCTTGTTTCGACTGTCATATACTTATCTCAATCGTGTGTAAGCTTATTTCTTCATTGCCCTCCTTTTTGTCAATGAACTGACTTGTCTTGGTGGTAATCATCGAACCTCATGTTTATTTAAAAATCAATGGCTTGTCCGACCCTAAAGTGTGTCTAGTATTTATGTATGATTTTCCTATGCTATTTAATGTACATGTTTCATGTTATTATATGTTAGTCAATTATGGCGTTGTCCTGCATTACGAGATTCTAGCTATGGTGAGCACCTATATAGCTGAGCGTGCAATATGAGACAGAATGCTGACATTATCTAGATCGTCTACGCGACTTCTCTCGCTTGCCGTGAGAACGTTTTCTGTGTATTACTTCTAAGTATCACGTGTTCTCTTGTTATAATCCATTGTTGAAAAACTTATAATTAAACCAAGTTTATACGCTTATTGAATTCTAACTATCCCGCTCATTACTATTTGCCACAAAACTGAAATCATTAAATTACGTTTTCCCGCCTTATTTAACTCGTTACTGCGGTGTTCAATCTCATGACGTCTGATGTCTATTGATTCGAACTTCCCAAATAATAATAATGAAATTAATAAAACAAAACAAACACACAAAAAAAAAAAAAAAATCGCCCCGCCCTAACTGTTTGTTGGCAGAGAAAGATGACAATAATATAATTTACATCATGCATTGTATAGTATGGTTTTGATAACGTTGTTGAGAAGTGTTCATGGAAACTTCTAAGGCATAAGTTTACTGCAAGCTCATCTTTTAATTATCTGTCTATTCTGAACCCTCACTCGGTAACAATTCGGAACCTCCGTCGTGTGTTATAGGTTTTGTTGCACGTGTAATCGTGTAGCTGCACTTTGCTCGGTCTTATCGCTGTTTCCTGTCTTAACACGCTCATTCCTTTGATCTCGTCATACACTATGTCGTTTTGCGCTGTTTGCGTGGACGACGCTGTTCAACTTTTACATGCTATGTTATTCTACACAATTCTAAATCCCTACTAAATCCATTGCTTTCTAAATATTGACGTCATGTTTAACGCATCTAATAAAATCAAAACTATCTTACTGTATACTTTCTAGTAAGCTGTATTTATATTACGCGTTACCGTGCGTGCTTTGTCGTCACTTCTAGCACGTTGTATCAAGTGTCTGTCGGATCGACTGTGTTTGCATCGGGTCCTGTCGAGCATCGAATGGGGCATGTTTTCGGGCTGTAGTATGGTTTTATCCTCTTGACATTTATTACATCTTCTACTAGCTTGACACCTTTACCTTTCTTCAACATAACTAGGTGGTTTAGGTCCGAAATGCGCTTTGTTATCTTGAACGGCCCCTGCCATCTCATTATTAGTTTCTCCGACTTCCCTACTTTTCGTGTTGGGGTGTATATTTTGACCAACTGACCGACCGTGTAGGTTACTGGTCTGTAGTGTAGCTGTGCCCTGTACGACGCCATTATTGTTCCTCAAATATAAGTCTACCTTAATATTTCTACGTGACATTTGATAAAACACTGACCTGTGTATGCAAGTATCGCATTTGATTTATCATGCTAGAGCAAGCACTTATTTATTAAACTACCACACTTCCCCCCAAAAAAAAACTTGCATAGGAAAAAAAAAAAAGTGACTTTTGCGTTGGGATTTACTTATTCCCGCCGAATGTCAAAACTACCCTCAGCACCTCGACTAATTGTCAAATCTAGTGCTCAGCACCTCCACCAATTGTCACGAAGATAAGTGGTTTCTAAATTATTATAGGTTAACTTATAATACCTACTTATAATCAGTGAAGTGGGAAATGTAGCTCATACTGGTGGGAGCTTGGATTAGGTATCGCTTGGCATGCGAAAGGGAAGGTGGTCATCCTAGATTGACTATTGTCGGGGATACTATCTGATGGAATTAGGCACAGTCGGTGGAATAACTAACATTGATTTATTGGTGAACGAAGATGATGCAAATGCTGAGTAAGCATCTGCGTAACAAGAAGATACTGGTGTTGACACGTATTCCGTATCTGTCGTTCAACCATAGTAAAGCCTGCTAACCAAATAACCCTTCCAAAATAATAATTAGTAAAAATAATGATTTAACATTATACTCATCGAGCGGTTGATCTGCTCCATACAAGACGTGCGCCCGAGTTATTGATTGTAGATCTCGAAGGCGGTCCTCATCTTCACACACACACGTGGCACACTTATTACATTAGATGTAGTTCGTCGGATGTCCTGGGCGGAAGTGAGAGTGAGTATAGGTAAGATGCCTCTCAGGCGTGATTACTCTAGTACACGTATTGGTCACTCTGATAAGGTGTCGCGCAGCTGTATTATGCTGAGTGACAGTTATCACTTGAGGTCGTTGTCGTTGTGTTAATAAGTGGGGTGACAGCTAGGTTAGGCATGGCCGTGACAATATTATAATAACAAACAAGAGAAGAAAAATGAAGAATTTGTAAATAAGAACAGGGTATTCATTATTTATTATTATTATTTGTTATTGATGGAGATTGATGTAGAGC
This sequence comes from Brachyptera putata, assembly GCA_907164805.1. Classification (NCBI taxonomy): domain Eukaryota; kingdom Metazoa; phylum Arthropoda; class Insecta; order Plecoptera; family Taeniopterygidae; genus Brachyptera; species Brachyptera putata. The sequence continues at coordinate 3,937,924 of OU015468.1, forward strand.
TTGGATGTAAATCATGAATGAACAACTAGTCTATTAATTTTTTAATTCAATCCATTTCATTTTCCATTTATTTTTCCATTCAACGACTCCACACAATTTATTTTTCAGTATATGAATAGTCAAAATTATAATAAAAAAAGTAGATACACTCAATACTTCAGTAAAAAATATTGTCAAATTTAAATCGTATTCCATAATGGCGTAATGAACTAGATGCCATAATATGAATACTTTCATTCAGTACCGGTATATTAATTGGTTTAAAATCCGTGAAAGGAACGATCAAATATGTGTCTACATCCTTCTTTGAATCCATGTAAACCATAGATGCAATTTTCAACAATGATAATCTTCATTGTCTTCTTGAATGAATCAAAATTTGATATTCTCTTGATACAATCTTGTAGCTGAATATATAAGGTATTGAACGCTGCGTCTCAAAACATCACATTGTTAATTGTAAAATGTGAGAGTATTTTCACAATCTGAAAACACCAATAGAAAAATGAATACAAATAAATTGTCAGAGAAAGATCAATACAATGGAAATATAGATAGGCCTATATTTTGAATATCTCGCATTCATTCTGCGTAAACATTACTCATTTTTACTAGCTCCTAGCTCATGTTTTTTTGTGACAACGACAATCACCGCCTGACACTGTCAAGTCATTCTTGTTATTTCCCCGCGGAGTCTTCATAAAAACGTACACCATTTATAACAATGATTTAAAAGTGCACTCTTCTTTGAGAGCGTCGTATCAGGCGTGCGTCCTCCATTCAAGATAACAGAGATCGATAAAATCGAATAACTCGAGAATTACAGTGAACCGATTGGAAATACAATGAAACATTGACATTAATGTGATGCTGTGATGGATATAATTATGGATGTGAATGGATTTAAAAGTCCATGGGAGTTGATTTAGGGGAATATCAGTTTTTTGGTGATAACTTTCGAACGGTATGAGATATCGGAATTCTAATAAAGAGAAAACACAAATGAAGGGTACAGGGAAATAATGATACAAGTCACACATTGTGAGTTCTGAGATAAATACAATTCTGAGTTCAAAACCATGGGTTTTTCTATAGAGGTCGATATTTCAACTCCATTTTTCGTGGACTTGTACCATTGTTATCTAAAATCTCGATGCATATTTGGAAAGCTTGCGAAAAACACTGTTAGATGGCGTATCTAACTCATTTATTTACAAAATGTGACTTGTATCGTTATTCCTGCGTACCCTTCAAATACTTGCAATACCTTCAAGGTGTTACAAGTGAGAACTATTTATCTCATATCGTCTATTTATCACGCGTTCACGGCTGAACTATACCTTTTTGTTTCAACCGTGTACGCGTGACAGTTATGAGATGAGATGAGATGAATAGTAATTACTCGAACCGTCTTGAAGGTATTGAAAATATCTGTGTTTTTTCAATACAGTTTCGTTAACTCATAACGTTGTTATCTCCAAAATACTGATATTCCGTTAAATCGACTCCTCTGGACTCAAAAAGTCTATAGTACCTATATAAGGGATTCATAGGACATCACAGAAACCGATTTCGTGAACTTGTACTATGTGATCAAAGCTGAAATCATGTATCTAGAATTGTATCAATGATGTTGTGGGCAACAATGTTGATAATAGTTTCATGAAAATTATTCAAAACAATCAACTTTGCCTGGATGAAATTCATTGACAAATTTCATATTAATTGCATCATCAAAAAAAAACTGAAAACAGAATCGAGATTGAAAACATTTCTCGAATGAATTATATTTGTCGAATTGAAAGACAATTCAAAATTTTCATAATTTTCAAAATTATCGATGTAAACACGAATCTTGGGAGAAGCGTGGGCTATACCGTATACTCACAGAATATTAATTAATAAAGACGAATCCACTTATCCCATGCAACATTACTAGGATTAAAACATGTATACGAAATACTCCATGGTTTGCTTAACCAAACACCATGTGCCAGTACATACACCTAAACCTTTTCCATCGACTATTGTACAAGAGAGACGCTCAATAAGCCGCATGATGTTATGTTCATGCAATTCATTTTAGCCGGGATTACACATAGACTAGTTTGAGCGGCATTAGGTAATAGAAATTTATCATTAAAGTTAATACTACATAAAACACTCTGAAATGCTAGTCCGTTTCCACGTAATTCTTCCGATGCGATCCGAGAACTGATCATTATCATGTTGAGATAAATGTACTATGAAATCAATGTTTCATCACAATGAAGTAATTATTAAACATTCGGAATGTTTCGAAGATGAATAATTCCAATCCAACCTCACTTGGAATAGAATAGAATAGAATGGAATAGAATTTATTTATTGTATCCTTAATTGATCTGAAAACAGATATTGGACCACAGAAATCACTTATATTGTATTTGTAATTACAATTAAAAGTATGAAAACATATACAATTGAACAACAGACATTCTAGAAAAGGTTGTATAAGTATGCCATATGAATTTTACAGAGTAATTTAAACTTATTGAATTATTTAATTAGTCAATTGTATAAAAGCATTCATTCATTAAGAAGCTTATCACTTGTATACATATATGTGTATATGTATAAATGTATATATATTATAATTTCTTCCTTCTTCCATCCCTCCATGCAGGCTGTGATCTGACTCTCTGGATCAACTTTTCTGTTGGTTCCACTGCTAGATTTTCTTCCTTTGAAGAACAGGTTTCCAGGCGGAATGCAGACACCTTCCGTCGTACCTCTTATTGAGGTTCTCAGGTCGTTTTTCAATCTCAATTGATTCGAGGACTAATCGAGTGGTAGTGCGGAGGAAAGTTTTATTATAGGAAATTTGATACTTTTTGTTGGTTGGGTGTATTTGTGATAATTATTATTTGTTTTCTTCATCTTGTTCCTGTTTTGTTAATGTTGTTTTGTTCAGAGTTTTGTTAATTTAGTTCAAGGCTTTGCCACCGCACTTTTGTGCAACCGTAAGTATGAATTATAAAAATAAATAAATAATCTAATCAGTCTTGGACTTGGATTTCTAACGATTACTAACCACCAACATTATGGCATTATAATCGGACTCGAGCTAGAATGAGAATAAGATGAAAAAATTGTAAAATGAATAATGTTATGTTGTGTCTAGAATGCAATCTTATTTTTCATCAAGTCAGCACCAACACGTGACTCGGAAGTACCGTGACACTTGGTACCATCGTAGAACCGGAAGGAACCCTTTCATTTACATAAGAATGCGTGTTTCCTTACCTTATATTATTGTCGAAAGAGTTTTGTTAAGGGGTTGGCGACGTACCTCGTTTGTGTCTGATATAATTTACCACGTTATATGACAAGGAGAATCTGCGGCAATCATTTTGACATTACTTTATTTATTACTGTTTGTCATGAAGGTGGTCTCATTCTTTTTCTTGTAGCTTCTAATGAGATAGGTCAAAGATAAAACATTCTAGCCAGACGAAATTAGAATACAAAAGTGTTCAAGACAGCGAGGATGGTTGTGATAAAATTTAAAATTGCGGTATCTTGATCTATGAGTTTTGTTGAAATCATAGAGATCAATACCAAGATATTGGAAAAACTTCTAGATCTGATTTCAAAAATTTGAATCGATTTGTAAAAGTTTTTACATCAATATAATAAATCCATGAATCTCCATAAGAAGCATGTTGGCTGTATTGATGTATTGATAAATACAAAAAATATGATTATGTTGATATAAAATAAGAATAGGAATAGAATATGTACAGAGAAAGAATGAATTTAACATTAGCAATGAGAAGAGGAAAAGTGTATCGATTTCAAAATGCATTTCCATTTTTTTGGAATACTCACCTAGTTCATTCGATTTTTGAAACTATTTCATCAATTTTATCAGCTATCAACTATTTAGAATAATATACACACATTCAAATTGTGAAAATATACACCCTCTCTTCCTTGTATTGACGACTTACATCGGTATTATGGTGGATAATGATTAAAAAATGAAGTCTCCGTGGTTGTTCAAATATCCAATTAACTTGACGAATCAGAGTTTTTCTCGTCACTATAGACTAGCTGAATGTAGACTCCAATCGTTACGTAATATAGTTACATGTATGAACGGGAAACGCTAAGTGAATTCAATTATTTTCGTAAGAGGAAGGATAAAATCACATCTTCTTTTTGTACCAATATGTTTGCCAGCACGAAGCTGTTGTGTAGCACCTGCGAAATTATTTTATTAAAATACGTTAAAATTTCCCCGAATTGGAATCATATTTCACATTCAATCTTCATTCCGAATTGAGTTTCTTCATCAAAAAAATCCCACCTTTCAATCTATTTCACTTTCAGCTTTGGGGCCTAAACTTTGACGAGATATTCTGAGAATATTTCAATGACAAAAAGATTGGTACTGTTCACGACAAATTACATTTTACCTTGTAAACATTATAGAATACGTTTACATACAGTTGCTGTGTATATTTAACAAGATTCACACCTGTTTATTTATCCTAGACCATCAATTTGCTTCTGGTCAGGGGGGTATTATCACAATTCTATGGGACAGCTCATTTTCTCGGATTCGGCTAGTTCAAATCTCCTCTCAAAACCAATTCCTCTTCGTCTCTCTATCTTCAACCACCTACCATCCTCTGGTTCTCTCTTCTTTTCCATTCTGATACCTGTCATTTGCTGAACAATTTTCTGAACTATTTTTCTCAGTTTTTCAATTCTTGTTTTCATTCCACTCTTTGCTTTCTTCTCGAATATAGCTCCCAGTAATATGTAATCTACCATTCTTCACATATAGCGTCATCTTAATTTTTCTCTTCCCACTTAAAAAGTCTTCACTCCAGCTTCCTTCTAGATCTTGATACTTCTAGTCCTGATCATTATTGGTCACTCCGCTATTGGTCGAACACGTTTCAATTCAACTGCATCTATTTTCTTTTTAGCTCTCCATTTCAAAGACCAGATGGCGATAGGTATATTCACAGTACTTACAATAACAGCACTAGTATAACATTAACTGTGTATGACAACGATAATTTCATAACCACCTGACAATATAATTTCATGTACTTTATTTTCTGTGAGTTTTATTGAAGCATAGAAATGTTCATTACACAAGAACATGCCATTTAATGAACGTTACTCCCCTCGGTAAAAGATTCTATTTTTTTGCTAAACTAAGCATGGGTAGAGCATTAGTTCAGTATGGAGCCCGTCTGAGACAGACTAGTGTTTTGTAGACAGATATTTTTTCCATTATAACTTTTTTGAGAATTCAAAAAGGTTTGCTAATCAAAAGCACAATCAAAGTTCAATATTCTCACAATATTTTCACAACAGAACATTCAGTGTTCGTATTATTATGTAGACTTGTAATTACTGATATTTATAGGATCATTATACATCACTTTTGGCGTGGTATCCGATCATTTCATTATTCAGTCTTTATTTCAATGGCTTCTGAAACTATGACGATTTCCTGGGTTCATTGTATTGTCATCATTGATGAATGCGAACAGATCAGATTGTATTACATTCTATGATACATAATGAAGTTTCGAAAATTCAAATAGTGTAATTCTCAGCTGAATTCGAGCTATACTGTAGGCCTAATACAAATAAGTTTTCTTATTGTTGTGATCATTTCAACAATTCAGTAAATGAAATAGTCAATGAACGTATCCCAAACTACTGAGAGGGTTTAATCAGTGTATCACATTGCACTGTCACTCAGGAAACCAGGGTTCGATTTCCTTCACGGTCAACCATTATGACAAAGGTTTTTCATGGTTTCCCTTTATCGTTCAGGTTGATACTGGGATGGTTTCTTGACAACAGGCCACGATTGACTCCTTCCTACTATCCAAAAACACATAACAAAATTCATCATTCATCATTCATCGTCACCAATATATATTGGTCATCAATAGAGTGCGTCGCTGAACATAATATAAATAAATTGATAAAACGTATTCCGATCTCTGTTACTTGGTTTAACAAATTACTCCCCTGTCGCTTGCTGTGAGAACATATATTAACAATCTTGAAACGAATTTCCACATCAATTACACATTCACTATAACCTTTCCACGGGTCACTATGATCATGTGGAACATATTACATGTACCTGCATGGTATTTAGACCATTTTCTTCAACGCATGTTTCAGAAGTGTTTTCCACGCATCATTTATCATTCGAGATTCACCTAGAGAATTATTTACTGGCTTCCGTGTGTAACAACAATGAATCATGTTGTGATTCAAACGCCGTGGAATATTTAATTATAATCTGTGCGTTCAAAATCAACCCCTTGTTACGTGGAACGTAGTTATGTGTGTGACTAGTGTGTTTTGGAGAAATGAAAACATGACGATAGGTTATGTATGTGATGAAAATATTTGACGCATAAAATGTATTATTATATCCGACCAACAAATTGAATAGTATCAAGTCAATATATTGATAGTAACATATCATCATTTATAGTTCTGTGAAAATTGGTCATTTTGTACCATTTTTTCCATTGGATTTTTAAGTTTACCTAAAGCTGCCAAAAATTAAAAGATGTCACATGAGACAATTGATGATTAGACGAGCTAGCATTCAATTTGACATACTGAAAAAATTGGTGTTCGTTTTATGTTTTTTTTTTGTTCATGTTTTTTTGGCGGTACTCCACAGGTCAAACGGCTACAGCTATCAACTTCAACCCATTTTTTAATATGGTTTCTCATCTAAGTCAGATCTGTATAGTTTTGTGGTATTATCGGGGGGTTACTTTTTTAAATGAATTTTAGAAATTTCCAAAATACCCATTAGAATAACATGGCGGAAAAAAAAAGAAAATATTTTCATTTTACAAAAAAATGAAATTTTGCGTGAAGTTGAATTACATTTTGATACACATTTCTGAAAATTTTCTGAAAATTTTCAGCTTGATCGGGTCAGCCATTTCGAAGGAAAAACATAAAATGTGCTAAATTGGTACCACTCGAAGCAGTTTTTACCCATACTATTACTCTTCGTTCGTCTAACAACGGATATATGGCGTTTTCCTAGTTTTATACAATTTTTTCCATTGAATTGTAAAGTTTACCTTAAGCTGCCAAAAATATAAAAAGATTGTCACATCGAAGACGCAAATATTTTTGATTGATAAAAGAGAATAAGCCGCTTTATTATTTTGAATGTTTTTCTGTTATGAACTATCCGTTTTGATTCTTTAATATCCCAGTGTCGATAACATGATTATGAAATGCTATACAAATGACTGTATTCAAATGAGAAGACGAGTACTACGACTAACAAAGGTTAATTTATGCACATTGACATAGAAGAATATGCATATTTTAATGAGGTTTTCATACAGTGGGTGACAAAGGATGCATACAATGCTAAAATATCAATAATATTATATTAAACAAAGGAAATTGAATAGCATTTACTATCTGTTCCTCAATTGGAGTAAATAATCTATCATAAACACACATTTAATAGACACACAGTTTACAAAAGCGAAACAATGAAATGTAATTTAAATATATATCAATTATGTATTCATAAATTATTCATATAAATTGAAATGTGTTTGTCTCCATTAATTATAATTATAATGATATTGTATAATTATATCCACAGTATTAAATATTGTCATCAAACGCCGTATAGTCACGTTGACATTATTAAAATATGGGATGGCTTTGATCGATAATTGACAGTTTTTAATTACGAAAAATATGTTGGAAGAATGAGTTATTCATTGATGAAGTTTGTCAGTGACGTCACGATTGGTTATATTTGTCGAGTATGATTAAACTTCAACGTCTCTCCATAAACATGGGAAATGATCATGATGACAAGAGACTAATATGTACCACATACGTGCTTTTTGTCAGACCTGTGAAATACAGTCCACATTCACATAACATGATGTTTTCATCAGAGCACGTGGTTAAAAAACTTCATTGAAGGGATCAAAAGAGTCATATTTTGAATTGAATTTTTTGGTTTAGGTTGGTTTGTTTTTGAAGACCTTATGAACACATTCTCAATAAGGTGAGTAGGATCTATGTTTCGATGAATACAATCATATAGTTGCATCAATTGACAGAAGGTGATATGTGATTAGGCGAAGAATATGAAATCACATCGGGGTATTAATTGACAAGAGTTGATTTGTGATTGTGCGTAGAATAAGACAATAATATTGTGAACGTTGACCACCTTCAAAATATTGATTTTCTATATTGCATGCAAACGTTTGTGTTATGGAGAATATAAATACACCTAAGAGAAAAATAATTTCTCTCATAAAACTGAACGTGATTTTTCACTAAATCTCCATTTACTTTCCGTGCTGGGATGAAAAATATGGGTATACGTAAAATATGCGTTAACACTCATGTTCCCCTTATATATACTTTTTCGATTTTAATCGAGCAAGTGAGATTATAAGTCCGAAAAAATGGTCATTCAAGAATCTGTTAGCGCCAAGTGCTCTCAGCCCCGCACTAATACGAATGTCCGGCTCTGAGAATTTAACCGGCATCTGTTGGCTCAACTCCCGGCAAACGAATCCCAGGATCGCCTCACTTTGACTTTTACCCATATTACAAGTCCTTCGCCCGAGCAACTAGCCTTCCGACCGGCAAACGGATCTTGGCCCGCACTCTGCACCAACTTACAAATGTGCGGCACCCAGGAATTAACCGGCATCTGATGCCTCAACTCCCGCCAAACGAATCCCGGGATCGCCTCACTTTGACTTTTACCCATATTACAAGTCCTTCGCCCGAGCAACTAGCCTTCCGACCGCCAAACGGATCTCGGCCCGTACTCTGCACCAACTTGCAAATGTGCGGCACCCAGGAATTAACCGGCATCTGATGCCTCAACTCGCGCCAAACGAATCCCGGGATCGCCTCACTTTGACTTTCACCCATATTACAAGTCCTTCGCCCGAGCTATTAGCTCGCCGACCGTCAAACCGATCTCGGCTCGCACTTTGCATTGGCAAGTTGCAATAGTGCGGCACCTGGGAATTAACCGGCATCTGTTGCCTCAACTCCCGCCAAGCGAATCTCACGATCGCCATTACATCCATTACATTAATCTCCATTACATTTCTTCAAAAAATCAAACCTTCTTTGTTTACCATTTCTCTTTGTAGGCCCACTCATGAAATATTTTATTTTGTGAATAAATACAATAAGCACAGAAAGTAGCTCATAGTATAATTAATAACGCATCTAAAATAAAAACAAAACTAATTTTCTATACGTCGTTATATCGTCAGCTGCATGAACTTATTAAATCAAATATTTCTCACCCACTTCAAATAGCCGTAATGAAGTTGCGACAATATAGGCCAATGTGAGCCAGACAAACTACACAAGCTAAATTCCATGCAGAAGACTTGACAATTTAAAACTTTTCTTCATCAAATGGTTGAACTTTACAACAACAGAATATTAAACTCTATAAACTGGCTTTCCACAAGTCGAGCCGAGACACCGAATCGTTCGTGCGATAGACGGTCGATCGGATCCTACACCAGTCGTGCAAATGGGTTTATATTGTACAATGTTTTATTACCCCAAAAACTTATATCTTCTTCAAATGAACTCGAGTCGCGAGTCGCAGAGCAAGCAGTTTGACTTCGAAGTTCAAGTTTGAGAAGAGTCACACGAAAGTTCAGATTTTGTTGGATAGTTGATGATGCATTAGTGTTTAACGACCAACCGACTACAAGTTTGTTTGAAAGAAAAGATGACAGGAATTTGAATGATAGGCTACACAGAATGGGAGGCTATAACAGTGAAAATCGTGGGTCACCTCGATTTGAACATATATATTATATGATTTTTCAATTTCAAAGTCCCCGGAAAAAATATGGAAGGAAATATTGGAAAGTAACCATCAGAATGTAAATATTTGTAAAATTTAATAATATTCGGAATAATTCAATATGGATTTGATAATTATCATTCAATCAGGTTTTTCAAAGCCTTGTTTGAAATCCCCTAAAAAAAATATATATTCATGTATATAGGTGATATAGGGATATAGCTGATATAGGAAAAATATAAGTGATCATTAAACTTCTGGGATACCATCCAATATCGAGTTATGTGGGATGTTATAGCCATGTCACAAAAGATACGCCTCGACCGGGACTCGAACCCGGGACCTTCTGACTGTCGTTCAGCTTCTCTCCCTCTGAGGTACCGAGGAACATTCATCGTTGTGAACGTTCTTCAATTTCTTAATCACTTCATAATTTCATAATCATCTGCTCAGTCGTACCCCCAAATGACCTAGCTGGTGGTGGGGTTGTTAAGTATACAGTAATCATCAATTTGTCATCATTGTGAACTTGTCGTCATTATCACGGTTATCGAGAGAATCCAAAGGGGAATGATTTATTTTAATTAAAATTAAGACTTATATGGATACTTTAAATACACTCTGAAGTCGTTAAATTTAGACTGTTTGAACGAATTTGTTGAATGGAAATTTGAACTACATGAATAATCTGAGTGGAATGTCTGGAATTCCAATTCACCAAAACAATGAAATTAGAGTATGTTTGTGTACTGGTATATTTATTGCTTTAATTAATCTACTTTGAGGCCATTTGACGCAGAAGTTTCACAAAAAAGTCGGGCAATAATTATTACCAGAGCGAAGTATCAGTCACAAATCGAAAATAGGAGCTCTTCAAAGTGTGCAATACTTGATAGGTTTCTATATATTGTTCACATTGACGAATTTTACTCATTACATTTTATTGTTATCATAACCAGTTCACCTAATATTACATTGTTGGTATTGAGAAATATTTCAATAAAGTGTATTATTTGCGAATATGCTCTGTGGGTAGTCCTTCTCATTCAGTTCTGATTTATACTCTCCCATTAGTTCAGATGGTAAGAGTATCGATCGCATAATGTCCAGGGATCGGATCCCCGACAGGGCGGTATTTTTGAGTGATAATAATATCATCCTATCAACATCATGATCAACATCAGTCCAGACGCAACTGGCACCACGCGTGTAGTCTGTGATCATCTATCCACCACTGCTTACCCAGTGTCGATATAAAATTTTGTTCCCCGACAATCACGATTTGGAGTTCGCTTATGGGGAATACAATGTTGAAAAAATGACAGATGCCAATGTGGTTTTTTGCTCTAGCATAATATCTGACCATACGATCCGAACGAAACTTGGACGCAGAGGTGTATTCAGTGAACCTCTATCAGCAAACCGTTGACCCGGTGTCGATCCAACGATTCGTTCTCCGGCAATCGCGTATCAAATGTCGCTGATGGGAAACAATGTTAAATTTTTGTTTCTGCCGCCGTGCAGGAACGGAGATCCACAACAAGATGAATGTAACGACAAAAATGTTTGTCTTGTTAATACCTATCTGCTGGTACTAATCCGGTCTCGATCCGACTCGCCGTTCTCCCATTATCGTTCTTAACCTAAGTTAGGCCATTGATTTTTGCAACTTCGGTCGATCGCGGTTTGGCTCTCGCGAGAGAACCTGACATCAGATCCAGACGCAACTGGCACCACGCGTGTAGTCTGTGACCATCTATCCACCACTGCTTACCCAGTGTCGATATAAAATTTCGTTCTCCGACAATCACGATTTGGAGTTCGCTTATGGGGAATACAATGTTAAAACAATGCCAAATTTTGTTTCTGCCTCCGTGCAGGAACAGTGATTCACAACGATATGAGTGTGTAACGACAAAACTTTTGTCCCGCCAACACCTATCTGCTGGTACTAATTCGGTCTCGATCCAACTCGCCGTTCTCTCGTTATCGCTCTTAACCTGAGATAGTCCATTGATTTTTGCAACTTCGGTCGATCGCGGTTTGGCTGTCACGAGAGAACCTGACATCAGATCCGGACGCAACTGGCACCACGCGTGTAGTCTGTGACCATCTATCCACCACTGCTTACCCAGTGTCGATATAAAATTTTGTTCTCCGACAATCACGATTTGGAGTTCGCTCATGGGGAATACAATGTTAAAACAATGCAAAATTTTTGTTTCTGCCGCTGTTCAGGAACGGAGATCTACAACGAGATGGGTGTGATGACGAAATGTTCGTCTCGTCAATACCTATCTGCTAGTACCAATCCGGCCTCGATCCAACTCGCCGTTCTCCCGTTATCGCTCTTAACCTTAGTCAGGCCATTGATTTTTGCAACTTCGGTCGATCGCGGTTTGGCTCTCACGAGAGAACCTGACATCAGATCCGGACGCAACTGGCACCACGCGTGTAGTCTGTGACCATCTATCCACCACTGCTTACCCAGTGTTGATATAAAATTTCGTTCTCTGACAATCACGATTTGGAGTTCGCTTATGGGGAATACAATGTTAAAACAATGCAAAATTTTTGTTTCTGCCGCTGTTTAGGAACGGAGATCTACAACGAGATGGGTGTAATGACGAAATGTTCGTCTTGTCAATACCTATCTGCTGGTACCAATCCGGCTTCGAACCAACTCGCCGTTCTCCCGTTATCGCGCTTAACCTAGGTTGGGCCATTGATTTTCGCAGTTTTGGTCGATCGCGGTTTGGCTCTCACGAGAGAACCTGACATCAGATCCAGACGCAACTAGCACCACGCGTGTAGTGTGTGACCATCTATCCACCACTGCTTACCCAGTGTCGATATAAAATTTATTTCCCCGACAATCACGATTTGGAGTTCGCTTATGGGGAATACAATGTTAAACAATGCAAAATTTTTGTTTCTGCCGCTGTTCAGGAACGGAGATCTACAACGAGATGGGTGTAAAAACGAAATGTTCGTCTTGTCAATACCTATCTGGTAGTACCAATCCGGCCTCGAACCAACTCGCCGTTCTCCCGTTATCGCTCTTAACCTTAGTCAGGCCATTGATTTTTGCAACTTTGGTCGATCGCGGTTTGGCTCTCACGAGAGAACCTGACATCAGATCCGGACGCAACTGGCACCACGCGTGTAGTCTGTGACCATCTATCCACCACTGCTTACCCAGTGTCGATATAAAATTTCTTTCCCCGACAATCACGATTTGGAGTTCGCCTATGGGGAATACAATGTTGAAACAATGCCAAATTTTTGTTTCTGCCGCCGTGCAAGAACGGAGATTCACAACGAGATGAGTGTAACAACAAAATGTTTGTCTTGTTAATACCTATCTGCTGGTACCAATCCGGTCTCGATCCGACTCGCCGTTTTCTCGTTATTGCTCTTAACCTTAGTTGAGCCATTGATTTTCGCAATTTCGGTCGATCGCGGTTTGGCTCTCGTGAGAGAACCTAACATCAGATCAGGACGAAACTGGCACCACGCGTGAAGTCCGTGACCATCTATCCACCACTACTCACTCAGTATCGATATAAAATTTCTTTCCTCGACAATCTAGATATGGAGTTCGCTCATGGGGTAAACAATGTTGAAAAAATGACAAATGACGATGTGGTATTTTGCTCTAGTGATGTTCATTTCTTAGTTTGGTGAATATCAAATGTACATTTTAATTTCAATTCGGACATATTCATTCGAATTGTATTCTACCAACAATCCTGATGAACATCCATTCTGGAGGGTATATATAGCAGACAAAAATACTGTCCATTTATATACATATATCTATACTATATCTCGTATATAATGTTATCAATATCATCCAACACAGTGACTGTTTATAGATACACGTAAGACCAATCTTTCCATACAAGGAAACGATATTGGAAAACAATCGAAATCATTTCAGAAAATCCAAACATCAACTCACTTAACCGTGATAATGGAATATCACCCAGATATTATCCAGTTACATAACTGAAACAATTCAATCGATCAATTCGCTTAATCGTTCAGAGACTACACGACTATAACTTAGATTTCATGCCATTTCGTTTCAACACAAACTGAAACGCACGTTAACTATTGTACTATTAATCATTTAAATACTACATTATTATGAAGATCTACACAACTCTGTTCACAGCCAAGTTTGTTGTGCTTATAAATTACATAGCCCTCTGGTGACGCCAGGGTTTTGAAGTATAATGCCGCTTTCATAACGTAGTTGGAAGATAACAGATTGGTGACTTGATATATATGAACACGGCATTCGAAAATAATGAATACAGTGCAACTACAGTAAATTATTCGTTTAAAAACAGAAGAGCTACTCGGACGATAATATATTATATTATTATTATAGAAGTGAATAGAACATTATATATGTGTATATATATATATTGTAATATGTTCTCTGTAGTGTCATTCCTGAATGCTTTATCAGTTTAATTACAGGGGTTAAATGAATTCGGGAACAAAAAATGTTGGAACGCATGAAGGGTTAGGGAAAATTGTTGAAATTAATTAAACACCATCACAGAAATGCAATGTATGCAAATTGTGAATACAGTATGCACAATTATAATAGCTATGTATAATTACATGAATTGTGTACTGTAATCCTCCGGCCCTTAAAAATGATAATATTGAATATTAATTGGAATATTGATTTTTAATAGCGGTGAAACTAGGGTAGAGTTCGGAAACAAGGAATGCACAATGGCCCTTCCAATGAAACCGACGAATGCAGCTCCAACGAAATTCCTACGACATGTCGTGGAGTAGGATGAGGCAAGCTAGATATACGGGAGGTTGGTGTAGCGTTCTGGTTGGCTAGTGGAATCTAATCCAGAAGTTCATATTCCCGATTCTGAAACTAGCTAGATTGATGGTGATCTTAAGTTATTGAAGTTAATAAACAACTATTTATATTAATTATATTATTCATCATTGAATAAGTTGATTAAGAGCCAATTGCTTAACGACCACACAACATACTGGTCACTGACTGTTTTGCTGTTTCCCACTGCCGCACTTTACAACTCCCAACATTTGTCCGCCTTTCCCAAGTCACCTTCGCGGGCGCACAAGCAATCTGCGCCCGCCAACTGGTTTCGCAAAGGCTGACTTTGGGTTTCACACACTTGTCCGCCTTTCCCAAGTCACCTTCGCGGGCGCACAAGCAATCTGCGCCCGCCAACTGGTTTCGCAAAGGCTGACTTTGGGTTTCACACACTTGTCCGCCTTTCCCAAGTCACCTTCGCGGGCGCACAAGCAATCTGCGCCCGCCAACTGGTTTCTCAAAGGCTGACTTTAGGTTTCACACACTTGTCCGCCTTTCCCAAGTCACCTTCGCGGGCGCACAAGCAATGCACCCGCCAACTGTTTCCCACTGGGATGTGCTGGTGATAATGGATCTATGGCCGCCCCGGTGGCTAAGTCGATTATCGCTAGCGGTAGTAACTGAAGTCACCGTTGGGCGTGGGTTCGAGTACCGCATAAGGCACGGGTTTTTGTAAACGTCCTATCACCTATCATCACTTCATCGTTCCATTATCATCCGCTCATTCGTACCCCCGTATTACCTATCTGTTGGTGGGGTCGTTGAGCAACATTGAAAAAAAAAATGATCTATGAAGTGATGGAAAAGGTAAAGGACGAACAGGATCGCGTATTAATCCATGCCAATTAACGAAGATATTCTAGAATATGAGATGAGACGATTTGGGACGAATGCTAATCTACTTTCAAGTACTGAAATCGCACACGATTTCAACAAATCATGTACAATAAATAGTAAGTTTCACACCAATAATTTTTTTTTCAACAAAATGTATGAAATGTAAATTCTCGTTTTTTTATCTCAATTTGAAGTATCATGCTGATCTCAACCATGATACAAATCTAAATCAGATAATCTATAACCTACACAACATCTTTCTTCCCCTTTCACCTTCCCACTCATTCCAGAAGATGAGTTATGCCCAAGGAGCCGTTTTCGGCATGTATGTTATAAATCTTTCATCTCGGTCAGCAGAACTGTACGGTCAGTGAGTGCGTTGTAGAACCCTATAGAACCATGTAGGGCCGCAGAGAGAGAGAGAGAGGGCGAGAGAGATAGGGCGAGAGAGAGAGAGAGAGAAAGAGAGAGAAAGACAGCTACATCTGCGTTAGATTCAATCTCTAACTCGGTCCAGTAGTTGTGATTAGTTTCCAACTAAAGCCAGCTGCGGCAAACATGCCTAGGACTTTCGAATCGAGAGGAAAAACCATGTGCACACGTCAAAGTCACAAATATTGATTGTTCTCGTTTGATAGATTGAGATGTACATATTATATCAGGAGGAAAATATCAATCTTATACGTGGTACGTGAGGCATATGATATCAATAACTTTCATATCATAATATCCGACAGTTGGTTACGTATTGTTTCCTGATCCTCAGCCGACCAGGAATTGTGTTTTATTATATTTAATCCTTACATCTATCTTTCAGTTCGATTTTATTATTGATATTTTTTTTATATTCGTGTATGACTGTCAACTACAGCCTGGTTGATTGCACACAATCGTATCGATCAATTCAAATTCTACATATTCTATTAATCAAATTATAAAAATAATGGGAGAAATATGTGTTTTTCAACAAATTCATTCGGATCGTAAACTCATGGAATCATGAGATTCGAATGGAATGCTCATTGAGGCAATATGGAATCCATATCTCATTATTTACAAATAGTATAGTACAGCAGGCTTTCAGCTCTATCTCTTTGAATGAGAAAGTTTGTGGCGTCCGTCGTATAACTAGCTAAGAATTTTACATTATTTGAAGATATACTTGAGCCAACTGCTCATGAAATTTATTTGAAATCTTTCTATCAGAACACTCGTGAAAATTTGAGAAAAGTGAAATGGTATACGTTACGAAATGGTATTCCCTCGAAATGATTGAAAAAACTTTGTACAGCTGTCTCAGAATATTTACAAGAATTGAACAATTTTCTGCCTGTTATATAAAGTTCTCCACAGTATATCCTTGGTTGCCTCAAGCCGGCAGCTATATCACAAGTCGATACCAGTACTAGCTACCATTTTCTTTCACCGCATTTTCACGTCCCGAATCGGCGTCAAATAATGCTGCGAATGAATTTTATATATGCTCCAATGAAAATGTAATACAATCCACAAACAAATAATACCAAAAATAAGAGAAACAATCCATTTTTATTTCATAACCATGAATTATTTGTTAAGCTTTCAAGCATACCTCACCAGCATATGTTGTTCCGGCCAATCCCACAGCTACACGTTTTTCCACCATGTCTAAAGGATTAAAATCCATCCTCGAGAGACGTGAAACAATATGACAGACGATGGGTGTGAAAATATCTCATTGAGCGAGTACAAAACGTTGAAAACACATATGTCACCATACACTGTGTGTGCTAATGTAATACGCTTCACCAGGGGGGAATATATGGGTCACCGTCATGTACGTGCCATTGAAAAATAACATTTTCATTTTATATATTTCTACGTATCACACTGTCACTGTCAGTATGAACGTGTAAAAAAAAACACACGGGTAGAATATTTTCTGAAAACAATGCCGAGGTGTAATTGAAGAGTTAACAGACTCTCCCGTGGTGCGTAATAGATAATAATAAAACAATCCGATGTCCTTTTATAGTGTACACCTATAGACACAACGAGTGATAGGGTATACATCGTTTATATTTCAATGGAAAGATTAATTTTTATATAGTGGTGGTGAAGTGCAACTTGCATTTTGAATACTGGTAATTTTTGTTCCGTTTCTCGTTGGATATTCATTCTTAGAGGATATCACAACCCTGAAAGTAGGTTTTAATGAATAATGACGATAATTATCTCACCATTTTTACAGAAAACTAGAAATCGTGAGCTCAATTTCAGAAATTATCAATAATTCATTCGTCCTCTAGGTATTGGCCTTTATTCTGAGTCGTCACGAAGACATTACTTGATTCTGTTCATGTTTCTTTACAGAATCGGCAATGTCTACGTCATTACTCATGGTATCTGGAGGACGAAATATAAATAAAATTTCTGAAATTAAGTTAATGATTCCAGTTAGTGTGGAATTATTGGATAAATGTCGTTATTAATAAACCAAATCCAGTTTCAGGTTTGTGATGTCCTTTTATATCGAAGTTATATCCATATGATATTACGTTGGGAAGCCTTATTCAGATGTCATTATTCTCTAGTATTATTGATCAGACAATAATAAGAAAAGAGCGTTGATTTCTGCTGAATCCCAACACGAAGATTAAACTTTTCAACGAAAACAAAAACAAAATCGAAAATGTATGCACATTCAGATTGAATGGAAATATGTCATGGGTCGAACAAAACTGATGACGTAACACAAAGTTTTTTAATTGAGTTGTTGCACACATTTTAATGAATCAAGTTTCTAAAAATCAATAATCCATCAAAAATTTGTTTATAATCAACCAATGTCGGTATGGACTAAAATCTACAAACAATATGGACTATTGAAGACAGGTAACCAATGGAGATATCGAAGTGAACAGTTGATCAACTTTTGATAAATTATTGGAAAACTAAGCCCAAATAGTATTTGCCAAGCTTACATTTTGTTCATTGAGTCTCAGTAGGTGATACTGATTGAGAATTGTTGGAAAAAGTAAAATAACTCAACTCTCAGGATGTTCAGCTCAAGATCCTGTAGAAATTTGAAACCTAGTGACTCGCACATGAAGTTATCGCGTCCATGACAGTTTCACTCTGAAACCCGGCACCTCCACCAATATTTGGATGGCTTTGCACAATTCATGTAATTCTGTTTTATTCCAGTATTTTACTATTAATTATAGTATATATCTCATTTCTCATATATCTTCATCATTAAAATTATGACTCGCCCTGAAATGAAAGGTTATATATATATATATATATATATATATATATATATATATATATATATATATATATATATATATATATATATATATATATATATATATATATATATGAGAGTAAAGAAAATAATATTCAGAAATAATATAGTGAAACTTTAATTGAAAATTACTTTCATTGCATCGAAAATGACTTGACATAACTGAGAGTTAATAAAAACAAATACTAATATCACGTACCTGTGATTGTTATAGCATAAATCCTGATACAATAATCGAATGTAAATTGAGACTAGAACTCATTCATACCCTCATTCGCAAATTATGACAAGTCCTGATTTCTATACATGCCCATTTTGATAAATTAACGAACATGTTTTAACATTTCTGAATGTATGTAAAAAATGTCAAGTTTCCGTTTTGCATGGATGAAGAGTCGCTAATGAAGGTAACAGAGTTAAATTTGTTTGCAAAAAAAGTTTCCGTCTCATAAGTTCATATTGTCAAAAAAAAACTCGAATCCATTTGCAGTGCAATGAACTTTATTCCCATTCCATACGATTGAATGAAGCATATGAATAAGTAAAAGAAAAATAAGCGGACTAATACAGATGAGAACCGTACAGTAGCAATATTCATCTTGGAGTGAATACGCTCACGTATACGTTCGTATTGTAGATTGTTCTACAAAACGAAACATCGAGCGGCGTACCGATGGGAATATTCCGTGGGAATAAGAGACCGTCGCGACGGCCAGGCAGTCACGTGATCCTTGGGGACGCCTCGTACTGGTAAGACGTCAGTTAGAGTGGACATCCCTAGAGAAGCTGTCAGGAGCACAACTGAACTTCTAATAAGGATCCTCAAATGGCTTATACTATAGGATTTATACCGTTTTTTAATGGTAAGATAGAAATTAAGTGAAGTTAAGAATATTGAACCACTCCACGAGAAAATGCCAAAATTCTATATTTGCAATTCTTCAGAAGAATGAAATTGGAGCTGGCTTAAAAATGAAGTAGTTGTACTCATGAAGGAAAATGACCCGTAAACAAATCCTGTATGAACGGTTGAGGATTTAAAAACCCAGATTTTATTCCCAGATCTCATTCATTTTCTGATTTTCTGATATAAAATACACATTTCACCCATTGTCATGTAGTCTATAAATATCTCATAAATTTTGATTTGACGAGAAGAAATAATAAGTTTACGATAAGACCATGATCCTTTATTGAATTTCAAAAGTTTATGATCCACGCTCGCTCAACTTCTGTGGCTATTTACAATTATTATCTGTTATTCAATAAACTCGAAAATTATTATCGATCAATAATTGAAAATAATTATCAATGATCGAAAGGAACCATTGTTTTTCATTCATATGAATTATTGGGCCAAATACAGTTTCATCGAAAGAGTGTAAGAAATTCAGATTTTGAGAGAAAATTCATTTGTATAATTATCATAATAATCTTATATTTACATTTTTATAACATCGAAACTTGGTACAAAATCATTGTTCCCCAATTAAGGCTATGGATGGAAGATTAGATCGTTTGAACGGTGTACCACGAGGGCGATCTTACCACTTTATAGACGAGAGGGTGCTACGATAAACGTCAAACATGTTGAATACTCAAAATACTGACCAATGATTCTCATTTTTCATTTTTTATTGCCAGTTTCAAGTAAAAGATACATACATTCCACAATAGAGTCCACAAAGCGTATTTGGGCTCGTCTGTGGCATAAACCTAATTTTGGCATGAACACGATATTTCAGGGTCATCATTTATTCATTCATTTTCATTTATGTGTTTTCATCCAATTTGGAATTACATTGTCTCACGTAATACATGGTTAAAGTAAGATTGAAATATAATTCATATGGACAGTCAAAATAATAAGTTGAAACATTCCGAGTTGAAATTAATGAAAGGTATTAACTTATAATCGTTTCACCAAATAATCGTTTCACCAAACATACATCACAATTATATTAAATGTTACAAAAATGTTAAAATAGTACAACATATAACGTGATGATCATGTTAGAATGATCATGATAGATGTTCAAAGTAATCGCTTCATTATCCTACTGGATAATGCGATTTTAATCCGATTGAGAAATCATTCGACGTTCCAAGTTGTTTGTTCATCCAATGGTTCTGGGAAGATATAATAACTTCTTTAAAACAAGTTTAGTGTTATAAGTGTTTGAAAAATGTGATATGTGCAATGTTATATAGAACAAATGCAATGAAATATGTTTTGTACAGATTAAATACAGCAAATAAGGAACGTGCAATTTGCTTGTGAATAAGAAACATTGTAGTCAGAGTAATTAAGAATTTACAATTAATCTTTGAGATATGTTGGTATACATGTTGGCACAATTGTAATTGAAAGAACATACACATTTTTCAATCATAGGTTTTATGAAATGATAATAATGATACTAGTAAAACATATCATTGTATTTACTGCATTTCTCTTCATATTCCCATCTTATTACGTACTATTACAACTCAATTCTGAAACATTTTGATGATAGTTTATAATTCTCTTGAGATGAATTATCTTGAATGTTGACTGATATTCAATTCCTCATAGCACCTAGAGGATACATTCCATCTGATTTTTCATAATTCAATAATTGTGGTTTTTAATCGATCAGTTCTGATATGTTTTCAGAATTAATTTGAATCTTCGAACGCAACTGTCTTTTATAATTTAGCTTTTCTCTATGCCACATTGTTTGATTTTTCCAAATTCTATGATTTTTGAATCATTATTTCGATAATATCTGACCATATTTATATAATAATCATAGATATAAATGAAACACATATATTATTTCATTACTATTTGGGACTTATACTAATTCGACAATTAAAAGACATGAGACAAGTCAATATCTACAAATTCTTATTGTTAGATTTCAAGTTCTCTAATCGAGATTTAATTGGCACATGTCCAGATTCACTATGATAATAATATATCCTAAAAGCCATTGAGCCTATCGAACTAAGTTTGTTTCGTCGAGCCAGCTAGGCAAAGCTTTGCAACTTCAATTAGAGAATTAGAGATTGTTGCAATGCAAGCAGCCAAGTTATAAGGGATTGAAATTGAAACGAGGTTAATTAAGAAACTGTCTGTAGGTTTAATAGGGGATTGTTTAGGGAATTATGTTTGTTATATATTAAGTTTGGACAGTTGGTATTATAATGAAAATGTTATACGCTATTGAACATATATATGTAGTTTATGTTATACTATTTTGATTGTAAATAATGTATAAAATGCTCCAAATACAACACATGAATACGTGAATCAGTTGGTATATTTTCACGAATAATTCAGTTATATACATGGAATTATTATGGATTTTCGTCCCTATTTCGTTGCACATGGGACATTAAGACTCATTTGACTTATTCCGCGTTAGCAAAGATTGAATTAATTGAACACACACAAACATGCATACACACACACAGCCATATATATATATATATATATATATATATATATATATATATATATACATATATATATATATATATATATATATATATATATATATATTGGATGTTTCGGTCATGTGTGTCGTAAAAGACTCAGTATCTCGGTAGCTCTAAGATTGAGATATCTCGGTAGCTCCGTGGGAGAGAAGCAGACCGGCAATCTGTAGGTCCCGGGTTCGAGTCCCGGTCGAGACGAAACTTTTATGACATGGCTAAAACATCCCACATATCTCGATATTGGATCATATCCAAGAAGTTTAATGATCATATATATATATATATACAATAAGAACAAATATTGAATGAGTCACTTTTCGAAAATAAATTGAAACGATTTTGTTAACTAATTGATTTTCATTCAAATACATACAACAGTACAAATTCTCAGTACGCAAGCTTTTTTCAAAATGCAAACGTACACAAAAACTTCACTCCATGATTTCGAAAGTATTCTGGCTCCGAGGTGAGTCCAACATCCCATATCTATATGTATGTGCATACCATTTCCATAGTTCAAAAACTTCAGTTTACGTATACGTAAATTCAACTGTTCTCATGCTAAAATCAGACAGTATAGTGGAAGCGATTTTTGATTTATATGATAATTGGTCACCAGATGCCACCACTTGGTGCATGTCAGAGCGTTCCAGATACATGTTATGCATTCGGCTAGGCGTATATGAAGTGTATAGGGGACCGTGACAGCCGGTGCATCACCCTACACGTTAATCTTATAACCAAATATGAAATGTGGTATTACGAATTACGATTCAGAATGCCAGTTAGATGATTGACAGAACAGACCTGAACGACGTTTCGTTCCATTTTTTTCAAACCGGTACAAACGTTCCAGTTTCAAAATAATGAAAAATCAACGATAGTTTGGATTTTAATTCATACATCAATATAGTCGGCATGTGATATAATTTTCACAAATGAATACATACTTTCCTTTTCTGAGAATGTTTTTTTTCAATATTATTTTGTTATAAATAAGTATCTTTCAATGAAGATGACGATAATTTCGAATACGTACTTTCAAATACGTGAATGATTTTTAATAATGCGAAATTAATTAATCTGTTGTATTATTTCATGATTTTTTATTGTGATTTTAAGGGGGAAGGGGGAAGTAGAAGGGATGTTTTACTTAGGGGTCCGTTCCGGTTCCTTTTTTGCCCTGCACACAGCCATAGAAAAATGTAAGGGTTTGGTGGATTCATTATGGAAAATTTCGATTGAAAAATAGTTTCTGATACTAGGTATATGATTGATACATGACATGTATGGTTGAATTTACTTGTATATTTCATAACGTTTCGGGGTCGACAACCATGACATTATCAGTACTGAATGAGAATATGATAGCTGGCTTCATCTTCAGTCATCGAATGGTGTCAATTCGGGTTATTTGATCTCACCCTAGATGGTAATCATGTTTCAGATGAACGATTATTTTATATCTTATCAATTATAGAACATCTGTCTGCTAACTGGAATTACATCAATTCATGTTTTCGGTTTGTATTATTCATGTTAAAACTTTCATGTTACACATATTTCACATATTGTTCACATATTTTCACATATTTTTCATATTTATATTTTGATATTACTGTAGGTTTGATATATATGTTTATCAAAACTTATGAAAAAATCATATGATATCTGAGATAAAATCACACATTTTAGAAAATCAAAGCATTGTTTGGAATCCGAAATCAAGTCGAACATGTTTTCTATTCACACACCCGCTTCAAATTGACGAGTTTCTGTAAACATCATCCATCTATCACTCGCTCATCCATTCTTCAAAACCTCTGTAATGATCTCTGAACAAGAGTCATCATCATAAAACCGTACAATATCCCAATAATATTATACAATACTGCACGAATGAACACCCGGGCCATATAACCATACAAGGCATGTTACGAATGATGAGCAGGTACTAGAGAAAATCTGTAATAAATAGAGCTTCTGTGGGAAAAGGTGACATTTCCACTGACACGTGTTCCGTATACTAAACGTTATACTAAACTTTAAAACGCCTCGTATTACATCAAAACATGTTATGAATATATGAGGAAAGTATATATACTAGAAAACAGAATAAAATCTACTTTACATATAACATGGATTTACGATGTTTTATTTGAGTAATAAATCGTTTGGATATTCTATGAGTTTACCATGAATCTATATAGATTTGTATTATGTACTATTGGGGAATACTTAAATATACAAGAAATAAAGGATCGACACACCCGAGCGATTTCGTTAGTACATAGCGAAGACGGTCGTTACCATCATTCATTAACTGAGCCATACTCTACTGCTGTAATATATTCAATGTCCACGTATGTCCAATCATTCACAATAATAAGTAACTTTCAATGTGATAGCTTTGATCAACAATGAATTGAAACCAGACACCTTTAAAAGTCTGGAAATTCGGAATAGTATTCATTCTCAATCAATATGCGTCACTTGACAGTGGCACAGATACGTCTGCATATATTGCCATTCGAAATGAAAATCAATGATCGAAAGGGATTTCATAACATATATGTTCATTTGGATATGTGTTTCTTTTTTTAATGTGTAATACGTCTTTCCGATTGGTGGTCATCAACATTGTTATATATATATATATATATATATATATATATATATATATATATATATATATATATATATATATATATATATATGCATACATACATTACATACATATGAATACAAAAACTTGCAAATGATAACGATCCAGTGAAAAAAGTGAGTTTAATGATCCAGGATTATAAAAGATGCATTAGAGAAAAATGAGTATACGTGTTTTATGTCCAGTGAAGTTGAATGCGTGAAATATACTAATGAGTTATTCATGAGTATTGTTTGATATGGACTAACGAAAGATCACATACAAATCTGCCTTGACAATCAATTCCACGCGAGCATTACTGCCGAGTTTCTGTTCATGCCAAGTGACCGATGCTGTCACATAAATAGTCGTAACGCTCGCAATGTCGGTTGAGAAAGCAACTTAAAATGCCACAATTATTACTAATTATACTAATTACGACTACGGACACTAATTGCAGCATATATTACTCTGTACAGAGAAAGTTCACGTTTATTCCAGCTCACCCCTCTTCAAACGAAACGTTAAATTTAAAGACGCACACAACGTGGGCGAGCGGAATGTTTTCAACTCGCATTATTTTTTGGGTTAAAAAACGTTCTAGAAGCAAGTACGAAAATTTAAATAAGGATTTAAGCTGTGGAGTAATCTACATAGTCTTTCTGAAATTCGTCATGAATGAATAGAATATATCAAAGTTCAATGTAATCATCAGAACAGTTTTTCACAGAGGATAAAAATGTGAAAATGGAGAAAAATCATCACTGAAACATATTCTGTTCGAATGCAATCGTTTTACTTCCATGTAGGCCTACTATGATTGAAGATATTTCCCCAAGAACTCACCGGACCGGTCTACGGGGGGGTTGCGCGGCGGCAGAAAAACGGAAAGGTAAGGGAAGTTCTTCTTTAATTCATATCCACGTTTCTATAACATAGTTCCGTTGACGTCAGCAATGGAACTAAAGGCTAGTTGGTTTACGGACAAGGCCGTCTTAGAATCTGTGATCGCTTTGCCAAGTGAACTGAACATGACCACTGTAATAGATGACAGTTAATTACGACCATTGAATTGGTCAAGCACCGTGGTAACCCTTTCCTTCCCCCTTTTCCTCTCTCAAATCCCCCTTTTCTCATCCTTCTGTCACGAAAGTTGCCCACATTCTACCCTCGAGCGCTACTAAACGAGTGGATAAGGGTACTAAGACTACACTCAAAGCGAATTTGTAATATTCTTGTTTATCCTTTGATGAAATATTTTGAAATTTTATTTAATTCATCGTTCTTCTTTAAAAAATATACAGTTGGAAATTAGAGCGTGTATAATATTGTGTAATTTGATTAACTCGAATCGTAATTCATTCAGAAATTTTATACACAATTCTTCGTTGTGATGAATAATATGGAATTATATTCAATAACTTATAATTCATATTCTGAATAGGATTTCTTTATGAAGTAGGTTAACTTCAAAGAAAAAACTGATGTTAATACATTTCTGATTCTAAATTTACTGTATTGAATCACTTATGAGTTTTTGTGGGTATTTTTGTAATTAAAATAATTTCTGTTGATGAAAGCTTGTTGGCTTTAAAAAATGAACGGAGACTATTTATATATAAAATAATTTGAGTGAATTTGGCAATTACGAATGTGAAATCTCATAATTGAGTTGTATTATTTTGTGTGTGTGTGATTATTACCTTAACCAAAACATACACCGAAGCTTTCGTTCAACCACTCCAGTATAACCGTACAAACATGAAATATTTCAATATTTTTTTATGACAGGAGGGTAAAAAAAAACGAATACGGAGGATTATTAGAGCGAAGAGAAATTTTCATGAATAACACATTTATTTGAAGCCTCACTTCAAAGCCAGAGAAATATATGTTTATATTCTGAATTATAAAAAAGTTAAAATGTAGCATATATTTTTTATACATGGGTCGCGCGAAATTAAAAATACGCCATACTATCCGAAGGTGTTTTTTCAACCGATTTTCACTAGTTATTTTTAGAGACCAAGGTATGTTGGTTTTAATAACAGCAGAATGTAATATACCTCATGGGTATAAATTAGTAAAAAGTGTTGTTTTTAGGATGGTCCCGAGCATATTCATTGAGATAGATATACACTGGTACATTGTATACGTGAGAACGAATATGCAGTACGCATAGCAGGCGTGCGTTGCGAGTCGTATTTATTCTGGGGTCCATTATCTCGCGTTGAATTGTAGGCAGTATCTGTGTTTGCATTAAAGAGGGAGGGTGCAGGCTTTATTATAACAGCGCACCCCTAATATAAGGGAGTTTAGGTCATTCGACGTGAATGTGAAAACATATTACCATAAAGAATGTATGCAGCTCCATCTTCCTTGTTATCCACCTACTGGGCATTTTTAATTGGGCTTGTATATTTAATGGATCTAAAGATTAAGTATGATGATGAAATAGAGTTCGAAGTACGGAAAAAACAGCGAAGAATTTTTTGAAGTAACACATTGCACCAAAACTTACTTATGTGATTTGTAGTAGTAAACTATTATGGCCAAGCATAGGCCTATTCAGGATTCATTCGAATAATTACTCACGCAATTCCAGTTACTGTAAGATGAAAATTCACTTTTCATTTTGATCCTGGAGAAATATATTACATATGAGTATAAGTTTGAAAAAACATGCCATTGTGACAAGGGGTCGAGTGGCAAGCAAACTGAACAGTCACATAGGAGACCGGGGTTTGATTCCCGAAATTGTCAGCAATCATCCTGACAGAGGCTCTCTTAGTTTCTCCAAGTCGTCCAGGTGAATACTGGGAGGGTTCCTCAACAGGGACAAGAGGACAAGATCGACTTCTTAGACCAAAAACACACGCAATGAAACAACATTGCGACTCATCATCCCATCATCTCATATATCATTCACAGACGCCAATAGATCTTGGCCATCAGTGCAGTGCAGCGTTAAACCCAATATGCACGAAAAATCAAAATCAAACATGCCATGCCCAACTCACTTCACTAGACAATCAACGAGCATTTTTTCATAAAATAGTAAGTGATTTTTGATGTACAAAACCGACAGATACTATTTTGTAATCGTGGAATCACTGCTAGCTATTCGTATCGTAGCAGCGAGTACGATTAGCAACATAGATAATTCCATCAGAAGGAATATCATCTGTCATAATCCGTTTAGTATGTAATACCAGTGGAAATAATATTATGCTCAATATTGAGGGGAATACCGAGAAAACAACACTGGCTGATGTACTTAATCTCGAGTCCATGGCCGTTTGTTGGCTGGCTGTTTCAGGATTAGTACACACGTCATATAATGGTCTGTATAATGACGTCACAGTCATCTTGTTATGTGTTTTTTGGGAATTGTATTGGTTAGAGCAACAAATAAGTGAATCGTGGAGTTTGGTTGATATATAATGTGCTTCATTTCCCATTTTTTCATTACAAAATACAATGAAACAAACAAGCGAGATAGCGAGCTCGGTGACCATGGTCAGTGGATAACCATCTTGTTATGTGTTTTTTGGGAATTGTATTGATTAGAGCAACAAATAAGTGAATAGTGAAGTTTGGTTGATAGCGAGCTCGGTGACCATGGTCGGTGGATAACCATCTTGTTATGTGTTATGTGTGGATTGTATTGGCCAGAGCAACAAATGAGTGAATAGAGAAGTTTGGTTGATAATGAGCTCGGTGATCATGGTGATCATCAAGAAGCCACCAATAGCCCACTTTCACTGTTGACTGATCTAGGTTTTTCATGACGATTATTGTTTGCTCAACGACCTCACCAACAGCTAGGTTATACGGGGGTACGAATGAGCAAGTGATTATGAAACGATGAAGTGATGATTGATGAAAGGACGTTTATAAAAACCATGCCTTATGTGGGACTCGCATAAGATGCTTTAAAAGTATAAAGGAGTGTCAATACATTCCTAAGATTTATATCATGGCCGCATTTGTTAAAAATTGTTCATATTGTTCGCCCTCGTGGTGCCCCGTTCAAACGATCTAATCTTCCATCCATAGCCTTAATTGGGGAACAATGATTTTGTATCAAGTATCGATGTTATTGAAAAAATATATATATTGAAGATGTCGAATATATTGCTCTCTTCTATACAAGTAAGCTATATTCCCCTGGTAAAAAAATTCACTCGAATCTCTAATTTACTTCTAGAACTGCATTTTCGTTGAACATGTGAAAATCGTTTTACGACAATCAAGTCAATAAGTCAAATCCTCAGTCGTTCAAATAGGGATACAATGTCGGCGTACATTTTGAAAAGTTCTGTCTTAGTTACTGATAGGCACTACTTGTTTACAACAGTCTCTATGAACTAAGCGCATCAACATTCAGCTTTCATCATCCACAATTTCTATCATAATTCACATTTTGAATTCAACTTTCTCTCTCTAAATACATGAATTTCACCCATCTTGTACCAGCATCCATTGAGGACCTCCATCTTGACATTTCTTTTTTTCAAAGGTAATTCATTTTCTTCCTCTTCCACACACAGGCTCCGGTTTATGTGGTTTTCGTTTTTCAATAATACAATATAATATATCATAATTGAAATGGATTCCTATATTTTCCAGCATTTATTGTAGTTATTATAATTTTGAGCTAATCAAGCAATCTCAAACCAATGTTTTATGTATTTTAATTATGTTCGCCATAGTTTGTTTAATGTACTCATGTTCTGTATTTATTTGAAGAAAATTAAATAATAAAATAACAAAACATCGTCTTCCTTCGGGAATAACTGCATATATGATAAACGCGTCTCTCTTCAAGTATTTTACATTGCATTACTTTCCTGCTGTGCTGGCGGTTATCATCTTCTTTACACCAATTATTTTGTTCTTTTCATATCTTGTACTGCTCACAAATACGTTCCTTTGACTCGAGGGGGTAACAATATGAGAGTTCTACGTTAAATAATGGATATAAAATAGTCCTCTTTCCTGAGATAACAATACGTTTTCAAAGACATCAGTTTTTCCCAAGGTATACACAAAAATGTATTTCCAAAGGGGCTTTCTGTATATAAGAAAGGTGGTACAGTAAAGAATGAGCTTTAGGAGGTTGAGGTGAATTCAAGGTAGACATTCTCGGAGGAAAAGGATAATTCTGGTTTTGTGTATAGATTTTTGTGAATCCAATCACAAACTCGAGTTCATGTCAAGGATTTATAGTATAGTTAGCATGCAAAAGTTCGATACCATTATAGAGTGGACCATTTTAATGATGATTAAACAATATGTTCGCTAACAGTTTAGCTTCATTCTATTCTTTCAATACATTCTGACCAAGTTTGTAATTACAAACGAAGCAGTTCCTTTTCTATTTTTTTTAACACCGAACAGCTTTGTTCATTCATAATTCTAAGCAGTTTTTTATTCTATGTATGACTATGTAGTACATGATTTCTTTTTCATCACAGTAATATCAAATAAAAGCTTATTGCTGATTTTTCACTTCACTTCTCGTTTTGGCGGCCTAATCATAGAAATTTTATTTCCAACCATATAAGATTTCAAAACATGCCCTATCTGAGAGGGTAGATAGGTCACAAGCACTGAATTCAGAAGATAGGGGTTCGATTCCCGCCAATTTTTTTTCTGAATGAAGATTTTTACTGAATATGAACACATAGGAGACACATATTATCACACATTTTCATTGAATTTGGATCAGTAGTTTTGAGAGTTTTTTCAATCACATCAAAACATCTAGAAATATTCACAACCGCATTAGACAGTCCTAGACAGACCACGCCTTCCTAGAGTTGACAGCATGCCAGTAAGGATGTGTAGATGAAGTTCCTGAGTATATTTCATACAAGTCAAGGTTTGTGGACTTTTCGAGTACATTACATACATATAACTCTTCTAGCTTACAAAAGAATATGATGCATTTTCTTAGTAATACATATTTGCATGATTTGAGTTTTGAATTTTTGTTTAGAAATAGTTTTTCCGTCAGCTGGATAAGCCCCCCGCACCACTCCGGCCCGCCAAATGAAGTAAGAATGAATTAAAATACGAAAGCTATTTGGGCACAAGACCTCCATCTTCTTTCAAATGTACAAATTATGTCTCATGATTTCTCAATGTAGCCTAATTAAAAAATGCATGGTATAATTTTATTCTCGAGAGCACAAATTACAGCCTTTTCGAACATCATTTTCTATTCCATCCCATTCAACCAATATTTTATATGAATGTAAACGTTATACAAGTCTAGCTAATGAACACTTTGAATTGGTAATTGAACATTATCAGAAATAGACAGGTAAAGGTTATATCTCCGACTCCCAGTATATGATTGAAATAGAAACGTAAGATACATTTTCATATAACATGGATTCTACTGGAGTAATTTTCGCAGCTTCTCCTTTACTTCATGTTTTATTTATGTCTCGCCTATTTGAAATTCAAGAACGAACATCCGGTAAAAAGGAAAAGGTGGTTATGTTAGCTGGAATAATTCTGAATGACGAGGTACTTTGGAAATTATCTGTTCTGTCACGGCTACTCAGAAGAATGTTGAAGAAGAAGCATGTGAATGTGTAAATACGAATAGAATACGAATAGGTCCTGAAGATTTCCCATATTGTATTCATATATATTACACACGAATTAAATATACTCGAATAATGAAAAAAACGTTTGAATTTAAACATATACATAACAATAAAACGCAAAAAAAACGGAATAAAAAGACCGAATAAAATCGGAAAAAATCGGAATGGAATAGCAAGAACAAAATGGAGGATGGTAGAAAATTTCAAGAAGAAGAAGAAGATCAAGATAAAAATGAGATTCTAGATATTTCTCCCCAATGTGAATGCTCGAATTGTTTTCTAACCCCGAAATTACTACCTTATTTAAGATTGATTTGTTTATTGAATGAGTTATCATATTTTAATTATTCTTTGGGGTGGTAAGATCGCCCTTGTGGTACCACGTTCAAAACAATCTCATCTCTCATATATAGCCCTTATTGGGGAACAATGATTTTGTATCAAGTTTCGATGTTATCAAAATAAAATGTATTCGCAGGATCGAAATTGAAATTCAAAGTGACTGTACTAAACATGGGACCTGAATTTTGTGCCGATTTCAAATAAATGAACGAATGAATTATTGTAAAATTAGATTTGAAAATGAAACACAGACAGCGATGTCGTCACATTCTCAGAGCATAGCAGGGACGTAAGAATGCGAACACAACATTTACGTTCGGAATATGTATAGGCCTCTAGATAATCTAATCTCTGAATGAACATCTTGGTTTCAAACGTTTTTGACCGGTCCGAGTTTATATCATGCATCATGCATCATGTTTTCGGCTAGTGGGAAGGAAGTACCATCCCAGTATTGACCTGAACAACAGAGGGAAACCACGAAAAACACCTGTCAGGGTATCGATCAAGCCGGAAATCGAACCCCGGTCTCCTGAATGAGAGTTCCACTCGACCCCTTTTCTCAGTACATCTCCTTCTGTGTGTACTGCAATTACATAGAGTTGAAAAAGATTGCACTCCAAGTTCCATGTCATTTTGTTCTCTCAGTTGACCTGTAGAGCTCAAACAAGATTGAAAAATACAAAACAAATGTTTATCTAAGTTTTTCTGATGAATAATTGTATTTTTCCGTTAGAGGGAAGAAAGACGTTCGTTCAATCTGTAAATACATATTTATGTATGATTTAATATGTTTTTGAACGACATTTCAAAGAGTTCCTCGGTTTGACCCTCAAGGGGGGTTTCTTTCTTTCCCTTACATGTTTTGGAATCAATGAGATTGGGTGATTTCAATGGGAATGATAGATATTCGCATTCTATGTAATAATATCGGAAAAGGTCGTTAGTGTACTTGTAATGTAATGTAACTGTACTAGTTTTCAAGTTATTCAGGATAAGAGATCGATAATTCAACATAGTCTCTGATGGGATATTATGAAAATACTATTTTTCACACTTCAAGCTCAGTTTTAATTTTCCCTACGGGTAGATGTTTTCATAAAATTTATATTTCAATATTACATATTTATTTTCTCACCATCAATGAATACGAACAAACGTTGCAAACAAACAAACATATTTCCATTACATTTCAATCAAACTATAATATTATCAACTAAGTAAGTATAAGTAAGCAAGTAGGTAAGTATTTGCAGCGATTGTGATTTCATTTGTAACTCTTGCTCTAGAAATTTCATATAGAAATTTTTATATTTTTCAAAAATCTACAATTCGATTATGCATTGAATAACGTGATATCCAACCCTTCACCTCGATATCCTTGTCAAGTTCGCATATGTCATCATATCATATTCTTCATTAATATTCGCCATTCCACACAATTTGTACGAACCCAAGATTCTCTCAGCACTGATATTTTGAATCCTAATATTGTACTTTTTGAACTAATATTGATATAACGTTGGCAACCACTAAGGATTCACCCGCCCGTTTATATATCTCCACTTGAAACGATGGCGATTTATCCAGGGAATTCTATAGATGGGTAAAATACTTCGTCCGCCCCAATTGGATATTGGCTGCTAGTGGAAATAACCCCATTGTGACATTTCATTCAGGAATAAAAAAAGGATTGTAAAAAAATTCTACTATGGTCATCTTTCAACCCCTAATCCACATTTCTGAGTGAATTTGGCTCTTGTCCATCGAACGTAGTCTTTCAACGTCCCAGCAGAAGGCCGGATTCAGACGTATAAAACACAAAAGCAGCAATCAGAGGGTCAAGATAATGTAATAGACACAAAAACCCAAAACACACTTTCTTCTGTGTTTGGAAGACTTATGATTTCCTCGGGGGGTAGGGGTGAAGGGATACTGTAGAGATTATGAGAGTTCTTTTGAAGAAGAGAAACTTATCAGTCGTATGAAAGTATGGACGTTTCATTCGTTTTATTTAAATTATTATAATATGCATTGAGGTGCAACTTCTTGTTAGTGAGTGAATAGTGTGTAATGAATCTAGATGGTGTTTGATCATTTCTGATTGAATTATTCGATATTCAAACATTCAAGATTGCATTTTGAATGTCGAATATTGCTTTGATTTCTTAGTGAGATTTGAATTGATACTCTTGAACATCATAAAACAATAAGTAGGGGAAAGTTTCCAAATATTTTCAGGAAATTGATTATTTTTATTGGAGGAGAAATATTCAGGAAGTAAAATAGTTTGAAACAGCATTACGAACAAATAGAACGACAACACTTATTCGAGATTTTTTCTCTCACATCAAATAAACGAATTAAATGCATTTGGTCTATTACATTTCTATTCATTCTATTCAATATTCGTGAGTGATCAGACCAAACAATACTCTTTTTAAAAATTGAACTTATAAACTTGGAAGAGAGGAATATCACGCCATTTGTGGTTCTCATGTCAGGATTGATTTCTGCAGTTGGCCTTTCAAACTCTTTCTGAAGCATTTCATCCATCTTGGATGATATCTATAAGCATTACTATATACATTCAATTTACAAACTTATTGGACTTTTGTACGATATTCAATCATGGAATCATGCGATAGTGGAAACAATACAGGAAACAATGCATCTGTTTGTATAATATACCTCCCAAAAAAACAAAATGAGGCGAATTGCTTAAAACATTCAAACATTGCCTCGTGTAAGCAATTCGTAAGTGATGAATTCAAATCATTTCAATGGACGAGCACGGAATGACACAGTTTGAAAATATACTTGGTCAGATATAAATCACACTTACCTCAAAATAAATTGACAGATGAATACCCACATAGATCCACAGATGTGAGTTTGGAATGAAAACAAAGAAGAGGGACAGACACACACAGATTGGCAAATTGTCATATGCATGTGAAAAGATTTATCTGAATTCCTGAATCAAGATGCATCTGGAATCAAGAATACATTGACAGACAAACAAGAACACACTGTCAGGTTGAAAATGTACAGTACTTGAACCGATGGATACTAAAACAGATTGACAGAAAATATGTAAGGGATGGAGATAAACTTACAGTATTACTTTGCCAGATAATTATCTGTTGCTATTAATTGATTTCCACGGTATGTGAAACACGTCCAAATTTGAATTTGTATACTCATAATTAAATATTCAACCCACAGTTAAGGCCTTTTGAAGGGCTTTGTGGATGTTCTTTGGTTGTAATTGTGATCTTCTTCTGTATCAGTGTATTTGACTAATAATAATAAAAAAAATGTATTCAAAAATATGTTTACAGAAGTACCAAGCCATTGCTGAAGATGAATGTTTTCATCTGACCCTCCAGCTGGACAGTGGAAAGTAGACGAATATCGACTGACATAATACACAACTACTACTAGTTGTGATAGACGATCCGACGAGACGATGAATAATGGCCGATATCATGGAGGTTGAACGTCAAGTTGCGTGCTCGGGAGAAATTTGTTTTCCACTCGAAAAATAACAAGGGTTTTCAACTTTACGAAAAACTCATTGATTTCAATCCAAAATGTATTGTATTTTGATATACAGAATAAGAACGAATTGTGGTACATAATTCAGTGAAATAATTTTGATGATAAGTATTGATGATTCTCTGGTAATTTGATGAATGAAACAAAATGAAAAGAATTCGCGAAGTAATTCTCATACATAATTCATACATAATTCGTTTATGCGCCCGCCCACTTCTGTCACGATTCGAGACACAAGTGATACTAACTGAAGGGACCAATTGAGGGGCAATCTCACCAAAGACCCTCCGATGTAATATCCATCAATTTCAATTTCCATACTTTGTTATTCACACACAAAATGATACATAATGATAGGTAATAATACTCAATAATATATAATGGAAATGAACCTGAGTGAATTCCTTGTGAAGATAGTTCTTTGTGGGAAGCCCAAATTGGTTGACTACAAAAAACAATGAAACAATTCCAACACTCCACAAGATTTTATGAAAATTGAATGGTATAATCATATTTTTATTAATAGGTAATAATATCCGTCAAGGAGAGTATACTATAATCAAATTTAATTCAATTCAATCCATATTGCTATTTCGTCTATAAGAAGAATATAATGAAAATAATAATCCTTATTGAAATTCAAGATATCGTTAGAAGTATGATAAGTGGAGATTGATAGTTCATTTGACAAAGTTGAATAGGAACTTGATCCTTATTTTTCAGCCCTATTTATTCGACAAGTTGTTGACCAATTAGTATCTTCTTTTGAAGTGGATTTCAATGAAAATAATAAGTTATATCAAGAATCAACTACTAAAAGTACTATGAGTTCCAGAAGTTCGGAAAACATGAATTGGTGCACTATTTTTGAATAACGATCTTGTTTAGCACTTGGGTTGATTGAAATGTCAACTTCCATGAGAAGTGTATCAGGTATTGGTTAATCTGAATTATGAAATGAAGTGGTGAATTTATGATATCATTGGAAGTATAATTTCAAAATATGAATCTTATTTAAGGTTTAAGGTTTATTTTAAGTTGAAGTTTTATCTATCTGAAAATAGAAAATATACTTCTGGCAAATGACTAGATCTAGAATTGGATTTGACTAATGCAGAACCATTGAAGTGAATTGGGGTTGAACTGATGAAAAAAATAATTCGCAATATTTTGACTTGTTTTATCCCGTGTACCGTCAAAAAAATTGAACACGCTCGAGACCTACATGATTGCAAAGATTTGAAACTTGTCAAAGTTATTGTTGACACTAATCAGCATGTCATCGGACAGTTAGCATTTTGAAATTTTGTAAAATTTTGAAATACTAGCTGTTTCCAACTTTAAAAAATCTGTAATTTGGGGATATATTCAAACCTATTATCATTTAATCTATTGATATATTATAAAATGTGTGAAATTTGGTAATCACCCCCAAAATAAGTCATCCTCTCTAAGAACGACCCAGAATGGTCTCAGAATAACTTTTAATATATGTCCTGTCGCCCACAGTCTTTGTAACGATAAAATACGTTATTAGTTGATGTTATTTAAATATAGCCTATGAGACATCAGTAAGGACGGTCTAGAAACTATTGTTCAAGAAAATCACAAAAAAATGATCTGAAAATCATAATAGGCTTTCAAAAATAGTGAACTATTTTCATCAGTGATTAAGTCTAATAAAAGCAAGGCTGCACCGCAAAATGCCAATTAATCATTTACTACCCTAACAAATTAAGACTTGAATGGGCACGCTATGACGGGAGTGGTAACCACGAAAGATGAAGAATCGAACTATCCGCGCGGTAGTCGTGTAGGATAGGGGGGCTGCTCGATCGGAAACTTCTTTCATCGAGACAAGATTGTAGTTTGTGGCTATGACATGGGTCAATTACTGTGATCCATCATATAATTTCTCTTACATTGCCATGAATCATTTATAAGCCTACAATTAAATAAACCTCGAGACAGTAACCATGCAAGAACATTTAACGATGTGTTTTATATAGATTAAACTAGGAAATGTTCGGGTGATTTTCCTTTCATTTTCACCAGAACGTGATAGATGACTGAGTTGAAGAAATAATAAATGAGGTGATCTAAATAATCGAAGAAATAATCGAATCATCGATGAATAGTTGATGAGGTAAATAATCATACATGATAAAAGTTATATTGGTCAATATTATTATGAATTCAGTCACTTTATTTAGGAATAAAATGGGGTGAGATTTGTTATCTTTGATCCGCAAGTGTGCACTCATGACAGTTTATGAGTGAAAAATACGTAATCAGTCGAAAAAAAAGATTGAATTCAGTTTTATATCTTTGAAGTTATTTATTCGAATTATGAAATGAATTCAAGTGATTATAAATGTGGAATTATGATATCATGGACATAATTGAAATAATTTTAATATAAAATGTATAACAATTACAATAATGAGTTTGAATGCATAGAATGTGTAGATTGTCGCTTTTTTATTGTATATGTTTTTTTCTTCCTTTCCCTATATATGTGATCCATTGGAACATCATATTTTCTAGACTATATTATAATACATTTTCTTGTAACATACACCATTTTCTCATCTCGTTCCACTCTCTATATTTTGATATATCTTATTATCTCGTTATTCTTTGTCAAATGTGAAGGCAGAGCATTCATTTTTCCGTAATAAGGAAATCAGATTCATATATATAGGCCTATATACACTTTCAATTTGAAAGAGATTATGAAATTGATGTCCATTAATTTATCACGGATATGAAATATATTTCACATTTACCGAATCTTCCTTGAACATTTCTCTGTTATATTCAACTCGATAGCTTATGAATCTAGTAACTATATATAAAATGTTTTGTATCAATACAACGGAGACCGGATCATTTATATGAAGTATGTTAGTATTTTTCAAAAATATTATCAAGTGTTACACTTTTCTTTAAATTCCATTAGTCACACATTGAAAACATCATTACATGAGACATTCAACATGAAAAATGTTTCCAATTGTATCGTGTATACATTTTCTTTCCGTGCTACACAATGTCTCATACGTGATAGAACTTATTACCGACAGTTTGAGTCGCATTCTCATAATACAATAAATAATTGCTTATATTAAAAGTATATAAATCGTCCATTAGAACGTAATTCAAGTACTAAAAAAAAACTATGGATGCTATCAATCTCATTTTCTCGAATGTCCTCTATTATACTATAATAGCATAACCTGTCTCGACTGAATTCCGATATCAGATAAGTGAAGCAATTATAGCCTTGACGAACCACCCTTCTAATGGAAAATTCCATCAAATTATTAATGTCTATCATTTATTTAAAGACAACTTTATGCCTCCTCAGTTAGGAATATTATTCACGATATGCTAGCAGTATTGAGTAATTTGACAAAAATATGATACAAATAGCCTACTGGCAATAAGTGGACACGATGAAAATCGTTTTTTCGCGTGATTTGAAGCTATTTTCTTGTCAAGAAAATAAAGAGGAAGATATAATTCTGAGAAGTTTTTATTTTTTTATTTTCGTGAAGCAATAAATTAAAACGCTAGTTCAGTACGTTAATATATAATATATAAAGAAAAAAAAAATATATATATATATATATATATATATATATATATATATATATATATATATATATATATATATATATATAACCTAGGAAAACGCAATATAGACTTTGTGGGATGAGCGATATAGGCCTATTTATATCGAATGTATGAATGTGATGACACCTTGAGTTCAAAACACTACTTTCCTGTTCAATTCAATACTCATTTTGATCGTTTCACAATTGAATTCGTTATACCCATTGCTCAAATTCCTAATGGGTTTCTTAGTAAAGCTACTCGAGAGATGTATCCCAGAGTATCTTCCCAGATGCATCGGATTGGCAGAATCTCCTTACAATCCTATACCTATGCAATCCATCATCATCGAAAAGGTGTGGAGTGCGTTCTATTGCTGAATTCATCACATTTCTCCAATTATTATCTATCTCCCATTTGTGTTATTCTCTTCTGAACTGATTTCACCTGTGAGTTACCATTTCTATTAAGACATTCGATCCGTCACAAGTAAGTGCCATCTTTCTCACTGATCAATCACAATGATTGGACCAAGATGACCCGGATACTGATGACTGACCTGAATGATGTGTATTAAATTGATATGAATAAATGAATTATCATTCAAGCTATTTATCTTCCAGAAGAATAACATTTGAATATTCCGTACTCGATAAACTTACTGCATAATAGCATACATCAAATAATCGATTTATATTCCATATTTATTTGTTTTGTGGCAAACATAATACTAACGACAATTTTTTTGTTCTAATGTACACAAATGCATGTGCATGAGTTGAATGCATTCCAACAACATGCAATTGGGTTATTTGACAACCTTATCCAACAAACAATCATAGGTTGCTATGGAAACAAGTAAACAAACGGTTGATAAATAAATAAACACATCATATAAAAACACCATAGTCTGAAAATATTACTTGAAGTAAGAATCACAAAGGACTATCGATATGACGAAGTGTGTAATATAAGACAAGCTCTTTGACATCGGTTATCAGAGAATAAGGGGAGTAATAACCAACTCTCACGAGGATGTTATCAATAATTATTAGATGACTGTAAGTGAGAACTCAATTTTATTACTCATAAAATAAGTGAACATATTTATATGTTTTTTTATGTGCCCTTCACAAGTCCTAAGGAAAAACTTACTGATGGAATTTGTCGTTAAAATGTGTTTTCATCCGTGGACCTAATGCAAAGTGTATGGCATCAATTGTGACCACTATGGAGAAAAGTCAAGACGAATATTTGGAAATTATCATAAGAATTGCCTAGAGGGCAGATATTGGTAATGAATTTTCATCGATTAAATTAAAATACCACAGATTTTACCACAAGAATGTGCCCAAAACATTTCACTCTCCACTCTAAGCAAGTGAACTGATTGGATGCACAATTTAATTCCGTAGATCATAAATAAAATAGAAACGAGAGAAGATAACAATTTTGTATTGATACACATTTTCTCCACATATTCGTCGGAATGTTCCAATTCCAAAAGTTATACTTTAAAATAACGATAAAACTTCCTTCTTTTATCTATAGTAAGAGATACGTACATAAAAGTCAAGTATTCATGTCGATCGTTAATGACATTTTGAACTAGTACCGTATACGTTGCCAGATTGGTGAATAATTCAAACACCTATTCGGGCGAGTATTTCAGAGCATTTAAAAAATCGAACTGTTCCATTAGATTACAAGTGCTCCGTTCTAGAGGTGAATTAGACTATAAAAACTTTAACTGTCACCAGGAACATATATACAGTTACGATGGTATTAGGTTCGAATAATTCAAAGAACTAGGTAATTTTTAATGAGACGAAACTTCGCTAATGGAACTGATGACTTATACAACTGTTGTATCGAATAATGCACATTGAATTATCGAAACTAAGTATATGTGCACATTGTTCATTTATAGCTCCTACTTGAGCGGATTGGTCGGTAGAGAAATTCGTGAAAACTGGAACGATAGAACATGATTTTCTGGTATGTTATTATTCTGACTGTGATATAAATGATCTATTTCATTCATTCATTCATTTATTATTTCATTACAGCTTTGGACCATTGGTCCAGTGGCAGTTTTCTTATTTTAACAATGGCGAATTTTCAGTTCAAGTAGGCCTATAGAGTTTATAAAAATTTGAGTAGAGCAAAAAGGGAAAAAAATAAAAAAAGCAAAAAGTAGTTGAGTGTCATTTTGGAATGTGGGTCTAGAGATGTAATAGAATAGTGTTGAAAGCAGAGTATTTTGGTGAGGTTTCCATTCTTTCTTGAGGGAGATCGTTCCAGAGACGAATTGATCTACCAAGAAAAGATTGGGTATTTCACACTTAGACCTGGTTTTACGAATTAATAGTTAGTGGATTATACAATAGTTATCGGAATAGCTTGTCATCACCCTTGATTACCTATGCTATTTCTGTACCTTCAAGTTTCGACTGATATTTATCGCATTAGTGCTGAAGTATGAGATTCATAAGACTACGCCTGAATTGATTACATTGATTACAGATCGGGTTGAGTTGGTTTAGGTCAATTGATTGTTGTTATTGTTATGTAATCTTCAGTGCTGTCACAATTAAAAATTAATAACTCTCTCATAACTATATAGAACTCGTTATTTCTTAATCATTCAAATTTTTATTCTGTAGTTATTCTGTAGTTCCTATAGTTATTTCTATTTTTTTCTATTCTGTATCCATAATATGAGTTCATATAGGCATATTAACAATAAATGTGAACATTCTCATAATTATTCAGTATATTATTATCATTTCAACAGAATATCCTTGAGTAGAGGAGTCACTTCATGGTGTTATTGCTCTCTCGGTCCCGAGATAAGTCACACAATGTCACCGAGCTCGAACCCACGCTATTCCGACTGACAGCCATTCTCGTCTGCGTTGAGTGTGGGTCGGATGTGGCGTATCAAGTATAGATTTAATTATGTCTAGTAGGCTGATAGCACAGGCCTACTCTCACGCGCCAAGTAACATGATAATAAGTACTGATGTGTCAATTAGGTGAGTGGCAAGGAGATCTTGATATTGTAGACGATATTATGAAGTCTGGGATATAAGATGAAGTGGAAATAGATGAGATCGACGGAAGTGAAATCGTCAACAGTAACTTTTGATCATGTTAAAGGACATCATAATCCTGAAATTATACTTGATGAATAATAATGGTATTTATTACCTCAATTTGATATTGATCGATTACCTTAATTTATTTCCTCAATCACCTCAGAAGAAAGTGAAGAAGAGGACGATGATTTTGACAGGATTGGCCAGCCGGTATCATTTGAGAGACCCCTAGATGATGGTGTAAGAAATCCCCCGACCTGACTTGTTGGAACCGGGCGAGGGATATTTATTAGTATTATTACCTCAATTTAGGAGAAAACTAGAAATCACCAACTCAATTTCAGAAAGTGTAATTGATGTATTTGTTCTATAGAGACCATGAGCCATGACGTAGACATTACCAATTCTGCATAGAAACAGAAACAGAATCTAGTAATGTCTACTCCACAACTTGGAAAAAAGGCTAGTCCTGGAGGACGAATACATTAATTTTAGTTGCTGAAATTGAGATGATGATTTCTAGTTTTCTCTAAAATTAGGGAAATGAATATCGTCATGCTTCGTTGAAATTTAGTTAGAGGGTTGTGATGTTCTTTAAATGAATCAAATGTATAGAAATCCGCTAATTTGACAATTCTCGCCTCAAATATTAACTTGAATGTGATGAGAGGAGGATGCCATATTTTGTCACAATGAAGAATTGAAGCGCATAAAAAAGTATGCAGACACATCTTTTCTGAATTTGACTCACCTGAAAGTGCGTCTTATTGTATGTTATGTATGAATATTCTACCGGAAAGTATACAGATTCAATTGACAAATGATTATTCTGAAATTGGCGAAAGGTTCCGCACTGTAATATGGCATGCGTTTTCTTTGAATGAAAATAGTAATAGACGCAACGTGCCGGATGTTGCGGTAGCCGCACACAAGTAGCCAAGTCACCACACTTTACGGTCAATTTTCACCGCGTTTACGCACAGTGGCCCGGAGTGGCCTATTAAGAGTGCATGGGAGTCGGTCTATGGAAATCTGTGTTCTGTGGTCAGTATTTGTGAAAGGTATGTGATAGCACAATTACAATAGAAAGGGAACACAAATAGTGAATGTAGTGAGAAGTAATGAAAACATGCAATTTTAGGCCTACTGGATCTGACCAATAAAAAACTGAACATGTAAAATTTTGAAAAATGTAAACTGAACAGCTTCTTCGAGAGGTGATGATGAGTGGAAGCTAGACGTTTGACAGAATTTATCAAATATAAACCTCACGGGACTCGAACCCACTTCCTTAAACGCATTCATCTCAAGATGCGTCAATTCTCGTAATCTACTCGATAATAAACAATATGGCATTTTTTTGATAGAACCACCGGTCTTCACACTAGTAAATATAACTGATAATAAAACCACGTGAATTATGTCACATTTATAGAGAGGTCAATATTAGGGTCTCATATAATCCTGGAAAGGCATAGTGCTTTTTGCACTTTACGCCCTCGATCGCGGTAGGTCTACGGAAGAGACCGTAAAACGTCTAGCATATTATAAGAGCCTCCGCTATTCGATGTCAAAATTACGATCCAATGGCAACTGCACAGCGTACAAATAATTTCGTTATCATTTTTATAGTCGGTTAACTTTTCATCGTTATGTATATTATATAAAAAAAAATATCAAGTCAGTAGTGACTTGTTTAAAACCCTTTTCAGGGTTTAAATTCGTGAGTCTAGTGCACCGGTAATGGTTGGTCGGTGCGTGTCATCCCCACTAGTCCCCCCTCCTCCCTCCTCGACCCGTTTCACACAAGTCTGCCCGAATGGGAAGAGGGAAGACTTCGTCGGGGAAAAGTGCACATTGAAGTCACGGACTTCCCGAAACGTGATAAATTATTCCACTTTGATCCGCTGAGTGTACAGCTCGGAGGTTCAACCCACTAACACCAAACACTGGAAGAGGATGAACGGAGGGGCATGAATTGGGCGGACTATCTCACTTTTTTAAGTCACATCCTGAAGATGGCATCACAATGTCGACTTTTTAATTTGTGTTGGTAAGAGACTGGACTGTTATAATTATTTGAAATGTAACTGTAATCTATTGTTACAGTTCTATTTTTTTTGAATTCAACATTTATCATTAC
The DNA here is from genome assembly GCA_907164805.1 of Brachyptera putata. Taxonomy (NCBI): domain Eukaryota; kingdom Metazoa; phylum Arthropoda; class Insecta; order Plecoptera; family Taeniopterygidae; genus Brachyptera; species Brachyptera putata. The sequence goes on from OU015468.1 coordinate 3,982,327, forward strand.
AACAAAAGTATATTTATAGATGCATTAAACCGAAGTTGAATAAATATGACACTTTCATATAATGTGACGTGAATTTTTTATCACTTTTGTAAATAATCATTGTACTTCTATGTATTGATTTAATCACGCTGTACCATCTTGGTTATCCTCTTTGCGGACAGCCGTCAAATAAATTGACATTCTCTCTACGTTCAATTCAATTCGAATTTTAACTCAAAACTCCCTACCACTAATACCAATTAAAGAGGTATGTATAACTGAAACTATTTCTTGCAATTAAGGTTGAACCTTTCCATAGCGTTCTGAATTCCAACTCACAATTAGATTATGTCAGTTAAATAGTTTATATGAAAGAGCTCGACGATGTGTTCTTTGTAGATTCAACTAGTAGTCTACATTTTATAAATAGTGCTGACATGACGTTAAATACTCCAGTCTAAACGTTTCATGTAATTTGAAAGTAAATTGCATTTAAACATTTTGTTATTAAATTGATAACAGCTACTTCCTTTGGTGTATTCATTTTCTGAGTCAGACAAAATGATGAGATGAATTTGTGAGATCCAGTATGCAATAGGCTACAATGCTGTTGTTATTATTGTTCGTTTTATGCCTGTCTAGAGCTTATGACTAGTTCGAAAGTTCAAACGTGATTGTAAAAAGGTTTAACCCTCATGATTGGAGGTAAGATTAATTGTATGACTGATATATTATTGAAATGTAACATACAGTAATTATAAACTATTATGCTTCACCATAGTGTTATAAATTATAGTAGATGGTTGTATGCTTTGAAGTTTCTATACCATAACTTCATATAGTGATGAAACAATTGGGGATATTTGTCTTTTGATGCTTTTCGATGAAACTGGATAATGCAATTGGTATCGATGGAACTGGAAATTGTAATATTGGGAGATACATTAGTGCAATCGAGCTGAATCACATATACGTTATATTGAAAGTACACAATGGATATAATTAGGGTTTTGGTTAAATTAGTTCCACTTTTGTATCAGCCGCAAAGAAAAACTAGAACATGATATAGCTATTACCAATATAAGCCCGTTCAGAATATCAGCGATAGTTAAGTGAATTTCAGTGTCAATTATTCTAATTCAATGACGTAGGCCTACCTATTTCATCTTTGCACTAATTATATGAGGAAAATCTCTGCGTGTGTTACTATATTGAGAATCAATTCTCAATTAAGTTATATTCGAAATTTTATATCATTATACTGGACGAATATCTAATTAATATCTGAACGAATATCTGAACGGATTATAATGAACGAATATCATCATCAGAATGAGAAGAATACAAGAATTCGAATCATAGCAAGATGAATAAATAGAATATGAAAACTTCGAACAGTATAAAAAAATAGGTCCATAGCTGTACATTTATTGAAATTATGGTTGAATTCAATCGAATTATTTATGTTATTACTTATATGAACGTGAGGAAACATCAGTTATGCAATAAAGAATAATCAAAAAGATCAAATTGATATGACAGATCAGGCCGAAATAATTGCGTAAAATAATGACAAATTCACATCTGTATATTCAGGGCAATTCAGCTTTAAAGGCAGATTAATGTTTCAGTGGTATTCTGGTCGTTACATTGAGAACATATTTCAAGTACAGTAACATAATTCAACATACAACACTAAATATTTGCGCATAACATAGTTTGTACGTAACATAAATCAAACGAACTAATTTCGTCCCCCACACACAGAAACAAAATATTCAAATGAAACGAAAATTATAAAAAACATTTAAACTACATTAACTGACTACTAGATGTTTTTTTTATACAAAATGATATATGTTAATAGGCTACAAAAAGTTGGCTCTACTGAATTATCTCACGATTTGCTAACATTTTATTTAACGGAGATATTATTTTTATCATTTTGGATGCTACGTTTGTACAATGTTGCCATCTTATATTTAAGAGCTTAAATCTCGTAACCATAGAGAAAATTGCATTATACTAGTATAGTCAGACGGGCGCCCGGTGCCAAATGATCGGAATGATTAATTTCAGAGAAAGTAGGGTTATATATTTTGTATCGTACGCGCTATAATAGTGAAGCAATGAATTTAGAAAACGCTTGGAAAGCAGAAGTTTTTTTTCTAAGTAAGTGAATCTTTCAGAAGAGTCAGTTAATGAATGGATTTTTTTTCTTGTGGGAGTAACCAAACGATGTTACAAATATGAAGAATGTGCCAAATAATTAGAATCGTTTTTAATGAAAATGTATGGGTATAGAGAAAGAAATTCTCTTAACGATGTATGAATAGATTTATTCCATTTTCCTTTCCCTTCCCTTCACCATCATAATTGGAAAGAACTTTGAACATTATGCTATTGGCAAAAAATCAAGTAGTGGAGAAACACGAATATCGAATTTGTATTCAGTTTATCTATAGTTATATAACATTATCTTCCGGTAATTTTGGTTACTTGCCCTTTTATTTCTCATGGTACAAGAAGTAATAAAAAATGTCTGAACATGAGGATTGAAACGACCAACTTGCAACGAACAAGCTTCAAATGAGAATCGGTCAGTGAATTTTTAAATTCTAATAACGTAACATACATAACACATTCATGCAATTGAAAAACATCCGATGGAACTTTTGTTCTCACTTTTCAATTACTTGACATGTAGTTCAGCTATATGCTCGTGCCACCAGTATTTTCCCACTACATCAAATATCTCACTGAACAATTTGGGACGTAATCACAAACAACCTGAGTTTCATTGTAATAAAGTTGAAGATTAGTTATTTCATTTTGATCTTTGGAGTGAAAAAAAAACACGAAGAATGTTCATTTTTCAATAATTTAAACAAAATTAGTCCTTGCTTATAAGCTCAACTGAATATGAAAAAAAAATCATATGAATGATGGATTCAAAATGATTCTCAACATGGGTGGAGGTGCCGAGTATTTCAAAAATATTAATTATTCACTCGGTTCAAAAAACTAAATATAATTGATTCACGATGTACCACATCACGTCTAGAATGTTGAGTTAATTCCCACCCATCAATAATTCATTAAAAACATTGTATTCCCCACTTCGTGGTTGACAAAACCGAGACTAGCTTTTACAACCATCAACCTAACGTTCTCTAAACACGAAGACTGGTGGTCGCGTGGCTAGCACAATGAACCATCATTCAGAGGATTCAGGTTCGATTCCCGTCATGGTCTACTATCCCGGCAGAGATATTCCGTGGTTATCCTTTGTCGTTCAGACTGATAAAAGGATGGTTCCATGACAGGTCACTCACTATAACATCAACAACTAGCTGTAACCTTTCATCTTATCCATTCACCTCATTCATCATTCACCGACACCAATATATGCAGTGCGTCGTTAAACCTGATATGAATAATGAATGAACCGAAGGTATTCCATGTAATACATGTTACGACATCACTCTGAGAATATATTTCAACAACACAGGTTTGTTATCATCGAAATAAACTATTTATTCAAACCATTTATTCTATTTCGAAACTTTGAAAGAATTTTATAACCGTATGAAACGTTATTAATTGATTTCAATTTCGATTTGATTTCGATTATCATGCAAATATAGGCCAACAATCTCACAGATGATCACTGATCAGATATAATCAGACAAATTATATATTTGTTTGAATTAATTGTTTAAGTTGAAAAGTTATTAACTGTCCAAAATGAAAATTTCACATTTCGAATGTTTTCCTTATTATAGATTTGATGTCGTCACTCTAACTGAATGTTGTGAGTAGATATAAAACATATATACACAAAATCAATTGAGACACACAATCAATTATACGAATTGGAAATAGCAGTTGATAAATTTCTTTGTGTGTTTGTGTGTGTTTGTGTTGTTTGTTTATTTGTTCAATGTTCGTCGTTTCATTGCATTGGCGCAATAATATATATATATATATATATATATATATATATATATATATATATATATATATATATATATATATATAATACTAGATCATTCTTGATGGACGTTTAATTTTATATCCAATGAGGTGTTCTATTGATAAGTATTATTCAGAGTGGTCAGTGTTGCATGACGCTTGATAAAAGCGGCGTGTGATTGTTCGTCCTCTTTATTACCTCCAGAGAAAACAACGCTCGTGAAAAAGTTTTAATGCTGATACAAAAATAATAATTCATAGGTCCGACAATAGAAAGTTTATCGACTAGAAGGTCGAAATATTTCGGGAATAAATTAATATCAATGAATGAAGGAGAAAAACATATGCAACCGTGAGTTATGATTCGTCGACCGACAATCATTCGCTATTTTGTAACCAAAGTTATTCTGTTAAAAGTTGAAACAATGTAGTTCTCTTCCCACACATCATCATCAGTCACCACTATTTCCAGAATGTCACCAGTAAATCATCAGTCCCCGAATAACAACTTAGAACTATTTCGCAATTAAAATAATTTTGATGTGGCTTCTTCCTTTTCTACCACGTTAAGTGTTCTGAAAACTTAACAATCCTTCATTTGAGAATGTCATGAAATAATTGCCGAAACTTTCCAACTAAGTTCGAGAATGGAAATAGTTTTGCTGTGCCAAAAGAATATGGGAACGGGAAAAGAGGAAGACTAAAATTGGCAAGAGAAAGACAATTAGTGTGTGAGAAAGAGAATGATAATAAGTGAGGAAGATAGAGAGAGATGAGACAGAGTAAGTAACATGTGGTTAGATATGTTTGAAATGTAGACTAAATATAACGACAGTCTTAATGCGAGTCTATTTTCTGACTCTATAATCTCAAACTTTGTTTCTGTGTAGTTATTATTATGTCCTTCGTAGTACATGAAAGACGAACACATTATGAGAATGAAGTCAAATTGACTACTAAATGAATGGTGGCTAATTTTTCAGTAACTTGACCAAGTTCGCAACTTTTGAATAAAATATAATCAGTCTCAATTTGAAATATTCAATAACTCCTCAATTTCAATGTAAGAGCTCGAAAAAATAATATTATCCAAACTTACAATTTTTGTTCCCCAATCGTACGGTAAGATCGCATATCGTACCACCAAAAAAAATGCAATGTGTATCTATCACTATCTAATGAACAAGCTTCAATCAATAAGAGAGAAGCATTTAATAAAATACACATCCGAAAATATTAGGTCATGAATGAGATCGATAATGAAAAGAGAGATTCATGTACAATTTAAATACAATATGATCATTTCAGAATCGAATTCAATTGTTAAATGAACTTTATATTTCCAGTATGTATGTTAATATGGATCAATTCATACACCCAACTAGAGTATCAACAAAACATGAATAAAATACATAATACAATACAAATAAAATATGAATTAACCAATTATAAGCACCTTTGATTAATAATTACATTCTTCTAAATATACAAATAGCCCAAAGCATCTTTCTACACGCATGTAATTGATGGTAACAATCCTCATTTCAATAAATATTTCAGTTCCTGCAACTGCGCAAACTCGTCGAATCCAAGCTGCAGTACACGAGACTAGTAGTGACGTCATGACGCTTGCGTGTTCCGCACAAGTGTTTGCCTATAAACCAGGCGTCAGGACGTGTGCTGAGCGCAGTCTATACGTAAGGGACGTTTCCTAGTGACGTGATCATACACTCTAGAGTCTCAATAATCGCGAACTGTGCGGTGTAGATACACGAGTGAAGATATTGGAACGAGTTATGTATAATCTCACCGAGAGATTTTGAAAGTAAGGTTATAAAGAGTTTTAGTGAGTAATTTTGTTTGATGTGTAAAAATTTCTCTTGATATAATATCAAAAGGTTGTATTTGATCAATGAACATTATAAATTAACGACATTAGCTTGGAGCAAATTAATTATTGGAATACTAATTCGAAACCTCTATTTTAGTGTCATTTCAACACCTTCATGATATTCTTTCGCTCATGATCTGCAGAGTAATCGAAATGAGGTGAATGAATTATTATACATAAAATTCAGAACTAAACATCTAATATTGCGTTTGTGAATAAGCTAACAAAATAATACTTCAAAATCGGAGAGTGCGTAATTTTAATAAGCTAATCCACGTGTATGATGTGCGTAAAAGTGTGTTGCGTGTGCGTGTAGTGCGTGAGAACAATGCGTCGTCACAACAACAAACACGTCCACGTCGTGAAACACCGGCAACAACGTCAGCCACAAGAGTGCACGGCGTCACCAGTCAGCTGGCCGGTGTACAGCGTCGTCGGCGTCGTGGCGCTGCTGTGTTACAGTAACGGTCTGCACGGTGACTTTGTCCACGATGATATCCCCGCCGTGATGCACAATAAGGATGTGCTAGGTGTGACGTCACTCACGGATGTGTTTAGTAATGACTTCTGGGGGACGCCGATGAGGGATGTTCACAGTCATAAGTCTTACCGACCTCTTACCACGCTGACCTTCAGGTAAACATCAGATTATAATCATGCTTTCAGTTTCATTTGATCAAGAGTGAACAAGAGTTGATGAAGTAACTTATCACATCCCATAGGTATGAATAGAAAGTAATTATAAGTTTTATTTGCGGACATTATTATGGTTGAAATAGCGCCAAAGTGATGTGAATTTTCTTCCGTTCATAAAGAACTTTTTTATTATTATTATTATTCTCATCCAATAAATGTATACATAACAATAGATACATTTTTCTCGTTCAAGTGTCCACAAAACCCACTGAGGATTAATCTGGAATATACTGGAAATGCTCTGAAAATATACTATAACCATCTATAACCATCTACTATAAACCATTTAGTATAAACCATTGAATTCAATTGCGATAGAACTGAAAGTAAATTGGTATTTGTTGTTACTCAGACACTTCTGAGTATAGATCCATCTCAGTCACAATGCCATCAATATTCATACAATATGATATTTCTGACCATATGCATTCCGTATGCATTTGATTCTTCTCACAATTCTTTTGAACTTATTTTTTTTCTACATCATTGGTAGTGCTTTTACGTATACCATATCTTGTTGTGACTTTTTTTTTTACTTTTCATTTGTTGAACTATTTTATTATTTTCTTTGAAGCATATTCCATTAGACCATTACTCTGCACAAGTTTCCATGAGAAATGATATTCTGGAAATGCTCCATATGATGTATAGGAAATATACACAGATTACACCGGAATAGATTGAAGTAATATTCGATCCGCGGGTAATAAGACAGACTATATAGTAATGATTTACATTTTCTTCATAGCTGTTGGCTAACTGTTTTATTTTCTTCTGTACTTCCTGATCTTCATGTCGAGGAAGTTATTATTGTTATGCAGTTTCTTCGTTCAATAGAATGGGAAAATAATTTTGTTCAAATAGAAAAGGAAGATCGAACTATTATAATTGAGAATATCAACTATACACTGTTTATTGCATTTCTGATGTTGCTGTAACGTAAAGTCAGTTCTTTCATTTCAATTATTGTCATCAATATAATTATTCATTCACATGGCTCAAAGTTTCACTTGAAAGTAGTGTTGCTTAGACCACATTGTAGATGATGATTGGTTTATCTCAAAAGTACTGATTATTTCAACAGTAGTAACGGTGCAACTGCGATCCAGTAGCAAAGGAACCTAGGTTGAAATTAATACTTCTCAACTTAAAAAGAATAGAATTGGCAAATTCTGACTTTTTCTCGATGCTTAACATTATTATACCATGAACATCTTCAAACGGGGTTATACGGGGGTACGAATGAGTAGGTGATAGGTGAAAGGATGTGTACAAAAATCCATGCCTTATGCGGGAGTCGAACCCACACTTGACCTAAGCTCAGTTTATACCACTAGCGATAGTCGACTAAGCCATTTGTATCCAATGGAACGAATGTTTTTTTTCATGGATATAGATATTTCATTATTTATATCATGGTTTATAAACGTTTATAAAAGTAGATGGTATATTATAGTGTCAGTCAATAATGGAATAAATGTAGAGAAAAATGTTTTGATATTAGGGAATAGATCTGGGAATTTGTTCACTCGAAACTACATGTATAAAAGCTTCTCTACTTCATTCAAAAATAAAATCATTTTCAGAATGTGTTTCTATATATAGTTATAGCAACAACATCACAGCAGTCTTGAGTTCAAGACAAAGAATCCTATAAAAACCGATATACGCAACCTACAAGTTAACAAGTTCCGACACTAAATTGACATTTTCAACATTGAATGTCAAAAGGGGACAAAAAGACACAAAGGTCATTGCCCAATCTGTTTATAAAATACATTGTTCAAATTGTTATCAGGGTTTCATAATTAAAATTACAAGTTGCGAACAGTCGAACGAATGTTTGCTGTGCATAATATCATGTTGGCGTAATTACTTCATTTATATATACGTTGCGAAATTATTTGCTCAACTCAATAAATAAATATATATATATATATATATATATATATATGATAATAAGTCACTTTTCGGTAATTTGCCCTTCCTTGAAACAACTGGTGGCTCTGAAAAGAGCCTTGGGTTCCGACGTTTCGGCTGAAAACGTTCAGCTATCTTCAGGAGTCGTGGTGTGGTAGCCGGCAATCGATTGCCTTCACTTGTCGTTTATCGATATTCACTTTACCGACGGAAGACCGTTTCCAATGGTTATTGTGGTCAATTTTCATTGATACACCCATTTCTTTATAATCAATAAATCAAGTGATTGGAGTGGCAAAGGTTTATATGAAATGAATGTTGGATAAGCGAAGGAATACAAGATTTCCAGTGGAATTTCTCAGCGAACCCATAAGGGACGTTTCCGATTCTCTGGTTTTGCTATGAAGCGATGTTTCTACCTTGCACAATGTATTCCATATCCCAGAAGGGAATGCTCTCTTATCAAACAAATCATCACGGAGAATTTTTATTGGGTAGAGGCAAGGAATATACTCTACCTATATATGGTTCTACATTTGTAAACGCCTACTGGTCCGAAGAATTGACTGTATGCTCGACATGATTTATGAAAGTGTGTATGATAATGTATAACAATCGTAAAATAACTTTTTTCTTATTTATATTGGGTTGAACGACGCATTGTAATGATAACTAAGATCTATTGGCGTCGGATGAATGATGAATGATATTTTAACATCATCAATATATGATACTTATACATTTTAAGTTTGAACTCAACATAATATGATCTTAATAATCCACAACTCAATAATCCCAATTAAACATTAACCTCATTAACCTATTAAACCACATCTATTCATCAACTCAGGAATATATTACGTTTTCTTAGAATGAGATTACATTTTTAAAATGGTATCGTAGTCGAATCGCAAGTGTTATACACCCTGAGGCAACGCTTTATGAAGGCGGAGTGAAACATGTAAATTATCGATGAGAATAGAAACATAGGTTCCTAGAGAACAATGCTGGCAATCCAGTGTTATCTATAATTAAATAGCAACATACAACAGAGTACGAAAGGAAAATTCAGTGTGGATAGAATATGTACCCTCTTTTCTATATCCACTGGATGTATGTTTTTATATACATACAATTTTGTTTTTGGATTTGATATGACTACCACTTATAGTTATATCACTCACTATCATTTAGTGAACCAATTATCCAAAAATGATAGAGACAAACGCTGAAGTTGATGAAGGGTTCTGATATATTTTTTTATTCTCGTACTTTTCTTGAAATTGGAATCGATATAGTGTCTTAATTTAGTGACAGCTAGCACACTGTTAGTACAAGAATGAACATATGGCCTGAACCCGTGCGGTATTTTGTATATTTTAATGACTGCAAATGCGAAACAAGATTTATTCAAACCATTTATTTCGGTAGAAGAGCAATAAATAATTAATTACCACTACAAATGATGAAATGAGAGTTGATCAGAGAACTCAAGAAAGCAAAATAGAGAAACCAAGTTTGAAATCAAGATGCTGTTGAGGTGGCGAATAGTGAATGTATAGAAGAAGATATACTATCTAGACATGTCACGCAGATATCAAATAAAAATTACCTCTACTTCCCACTTTCACCGTCACTACTTTATCCTCATTCTCTTCAACCAGGTCATCTGTAAATATTGGAGTATCGCTAGAAAGCGCTATAGACATGCTGGTTTGTGCTGCTTCCTAGCAGTATCGAGGGCAGTTTCTTCAGTGTCAAGCATAGGTACTAACTGCAGATGTAGGCGAGGGGAATGGAAGTGTGCACTTGGATTGATTCTTGTTTTGCCATAAGAGTGAACTGCCTCGGTAGTATGTCTTCCGTCTATGCTATTTGATGGTTTTGCACGTCAAATGAAACTACAGATTGTTATTGCGTGTTTTCTAAAATACTAGCGCATGCATATTTATACATTATTTCGCATTTCCAGTAACGAAATATTAGTATTTCATACTATTAATATAACAGCATAACAATTTCCATATATAATATAACAGAAACATATGTCATGATAACATATAAAGACATGATAACATAATAACATAACAACAGTTCTCACTATTTTCAATTATTTCTCATATAGTAGGCCCACAATTTTCTATTCGGGCTTTCACAGCTTTCTCGCTTCCACATAGTTATTCACGTCTTAACAGTCTCATATGAAAATGGAAATATTATCAATCACACATGATACATGAACATATGTGAGAACAAATGGACAGTGAATATATGATGTGCTAATGAATGATTTGTTTGAAAATTTGATTAGGTAGGCCTACGTACGAGGAATTGATTCTTATAACAGATAAATTGACTATTTGAAAATGAACAACGATTCACTACCATCAGGGCAAAACGTATTGTACGCGGATTCATACATGGATTCATTCATATTATATATTCGATAAAGAATCTGATCACATATTTTTCAGTACCCGATTTTCTATAGTCTCCATTTATTCGTAATATTTCATAATAAGTCTTGATTACAGTATTATATTTCTGTCGAGTTCGCTTTATCTCTCGAAACGTATAATACAGTTCGATTTTCTTCTATTCAAATACAATTTGAATAGGCATTGTTAATGTATTGTTCTTTCTCTATCTCGAAACAAGCAAATTTCTTTTCTATGTGTTGAGTATTCTCCGTCAGGGATGATAATTTGTGCTTAATTAATTCAAGTAAAGAATAATTAGTTATAAACAAGCTATTCTGTAAGCAGAAGAAAAACAACACTTTTGTATTCTACTTGCTACATTCTATTGTTTTCAATGCCTGTGTATTTTATTCTAATGATGATAAATTCACTTTTATATTCTCAGTTTGTTGTATATAGCAAGTACAATAACATAGCTATATTATGAGGTACAGACAAAGCTATTGAAATACGAACTTATCGTCATTAAAAACCTCAAAATATTATTCGTACAAAAAAAACAGTTCGTCGGAAATTCTCGTTTTGTGAAAGAATAATTCATTGTTTTATCTTCGTATTTATACGTACAATATTAATGTACATAAAATATCGAATTGCTAATTTTTTCATTCCAAATGGGATACGATGTTGCTCAACTGTCGGAAAAAAACATTGAAAGTTGAAACAATAATACATTATATTTAATAGTCATGTTGCTTCGTTGCATCGTTATATCTATGCATGGTGCTTTGTTTGAATAGCTCTTTCTGTCGCGTCATATTTTAACGTATCAATTTTCAAATACGTTTTTGTCATATCAATCATGAACAGTTATGAAACCGTATAGTTGTAGTGTAACTAATAACAAGAAGAAATTAAACATTATATTATATATCTGTTGATAAAATAATGTGAATATGTTATCACCATGGACTATGATAATATCACTGACATTTTCTCATTGGAATTGATCACTACGTTTATTTTCATCATATAAACTATATAATTTGATCAGATATGGCAATATTTACCATAAAACCATTGTATATGACATACTCGTTTACCTAAATGGAGGCTTTATTTTCATGTTACACCTCATAACAGCTTTGAAAACTTCAATAGCCGTTTTTCCTATCAATTAATGTAACAATGCCATAAGGTTGAAGTATTAACTTAATACAAATTTTAAGAATCTCTACAACCATAACATCATTTTACGAATAACCTACTTCATTATCATAACATCGTAATATTCATAATGGTTATGGTAATTTACATTCATTTCCTAAACCACATAGCGAATACCAATTTCCCATCACTGTACCCCCCGTCAAGTCATTACTTTCATAATTGAGGTAGGCAAAGGTAATTAAGTAGAAGATGGTTGGTTAAGGATGAGAATAGGGAGTTAGTTGAAGGCCTTCTCACCAGTTGGCAGGGTTGTCGGTACCAGGCACAACATATAATTGACACGACGTTCTGACGTTTCATCCACTCAATATTATAGTGTGACGACTAGGCGCGTATACTGAAGTCAATTACGCCCCCTTTCCCCGCCCCCCCACCTCTCCTTCCGGAAGTCTTCAATGACTTAGGCTTAGGTTTTCACACACACAGTGGTGTTGCACTTATACAGGTGCACTTCATACAATATTATATATATATATATATATATATATATATATATATATATATATATATATATATATATATATATATATATATATATATATATTTATAAGATAAGCAAGCGCAAGTATTGACAACTTGTATTTTCATGTGGATCAAATTGCACAACTTCATGACAATTATTTTTTGGCATGCTAATATTGATGGGTTACTCTCATCAACTAATAATTTTTGTTTCCATAAATAGAAGCATTTTATTCAGAAATAGCTGATAGATGGAAATGAAGATATGGAGAAACAGTATGAAGAGAAAGAACCGAAAGTTGAATTCCATTTACTGTTCGTCTGATACATGTTAAGCCATATGCAATATCAAAAGTTTCACTTGTTTGCTAGGTAAAAAAAAATACTTATACCTTTGGTTTTAAGTTAACAATATGCATTTCTCTGGGAGGGTGTCATTTCTATTTAGAAAACTTGTGAGCTCTATTCCAGTACTTCTTCTCATATCATCGTTGGTATTTTCATATATTCTGATTGTCATTATTCATGTATTTATCAAATAAATACATTCGATATTACGATGCTACAACAATGGTTATTCTATTCCAGCAGTGAAATTCAAACACCACGGAAGAGAATCAGAAAAGAAGAAGTATACGTGATGAAAAAAAATCCATGGTGCACATATCCAATTGTAATACAAAAATTAAACTTAAAACGAGAAAAGGGCCAACGTAATACCATTCAATATTATTTCTAAACGTGGAAAATAATCCAGTTATCACGCTCAACTTGAAATTATAGACTGAATAATATATAGTTCATATAACGTCCGTGTTAAAAGGTTCATTCGAGTTTGTGTAAATAATAAAAGGGACTAATAATCTGAGTAAAATCGTGACTAGCAAATTTGATCCTTTCATTGATATCTTTATCATTCAAATCCGAATACACGCAATACTTCGGCACATAACCATTTATCAAACTGTTTGAATTATATATATATATATATATATATATATATATATATATATATATATATATATATATATATATATATATATATATATATATTCACCATTCCTATTTTCACCAATGTGAATATAAATACATCGATGTTATAAGTTCTGCCTTCAATAAAATCTCCATATATTATTTGCCACCAACGACTATTGCATATCTGATCTCACCGTTCGTTTTATAGACCCTAAAACCACGAGGGATTTATTCAGTTTTATGACTTCCATAATACTTTGTAAAAGTTTTATTGAAATAATCTGTGTGTAGTATATTCTATACTTAAGTCACTTTTGTCACAGTGAAAACGGAGTGATAAGTGACCAATGGTTCTATTAGGATGATTGTTTTTTGTGATGAATTGTCTTTGAGAAATTCAATACACATCGATAAATAACGAGCAAGAGTGAGAGGCATTTGATCTTGGAAATAGTTGTGAACAACGAATAGATAGAGCTACCTTCAAGTTCATCAAGTATACAAATAAAGTATACAAAATAATACAAGTAATGGATGTATATTTCACATATGAATTTTGTAGCTTGTAGCCTATATATATATATATATATATATATATATATATATATATATATATATATATATATATATATATATCTATATATAATTGTATCAATTCCACTTTATGATACTTTTATTTCGAAAAATTTTATAGTATCACGAAAGGATTGTAAATATCTAATTATTTAATGTATTCTATAAATATATGCAACTTGTTATAAATGACCTCAAACGTCATGACGAATGAAATAAGTGAATCAAATGAGTCATCAAATTAGTTTAGGATTATCAGGAAAATATGTGATCATGTGTTGATCAGATAAATACAGAAAAAGACTAGAAAATATATTCCAATTCCCAAGTTTTTAGGTTCATAATAATTATACGTCAAACAGAAAACGTTTTAGCGGATCATGATAACTCCTATTTTTCCATTTCCTAGTAAAATATATGCTTTCTAGTGAGGCCTATATAGTTGGCACAATTACATCCATTAAAGTGTTTGTAGTTGAAAGGTCCATGTTCAAAAGGTATATATTGACTAGCTGTAGATTCATGACACGTAAAGCTTGTTGTGGTATACATACATTAATCCAATCGCTTAGCGAAATAAATAGATTTTAATAATATATTTATGGTAGGCGTAACCTCACGACCAATAGACATGTCATTCTCACTTAGGCTGTACCGCACTGCATACACATTGCGTTTAATAATTTCTTGTTTTTGATGAATGTAATTTATTAATAATTTCTCGTAAATGTGTAATATACGATGCGTGCTTACACGACATTTCAACTATGCAATCAGAAATCTAAAACAGTTTGACGCTTTTAATAACATCATATACGTAGCTAATATATTATGAAACAATGGAAGTGATGAAAAGTTGTGTTAGGGCCAAAGCTAATTTTAGTTTTGATTTAATTTTATATATAGATAAGAGTTGAACTTAAAAAAGGTCTAGTACACATAACTAATGTTTTAAGAGGCTTCGTGCAATACTTCTCTCTTGCAATTAATTTGTTTTGTATAAATAATTTTTGATTCATTTGAATTCACCCTATTCGTGAATGATATGAATATAATTATGAATCAGCCCTCGGTGGTTCAGTCAGTTGAGGCACCGAATTAGAGACTGGAGTAACTGTTGGGCGTGGGTTCGAGTCCCGCATAAGACACGGGCTTTTGTAAAAGTCCTTTCACTTATCATCACTTCATAGTTTCATAATCACCTGCTCATTCGTACCCCCGTATAACCTATCTGTTGGTGGGGTCGTTAGACAAACAACAATTATCATCGTCGTAATTAGTATCAACTTGACAAATTTTATATTTGAACATTGTTTCTAGTCGAAATGTTACTATAGCATGCGGCTACTTCCATACAGCACCCAGAAGTAATTTTAGTTCGATATGAATGCATCTTTGCCAACAACAGTAGAGAAGGGATAACTTGATTTATTCAATAATCAATTATAGTCGAAGTTCATCATAATATTCAATGGTATCACCGTTTTCATTCATCTAACGACATGTTATAATTCAATATTCAGTACATTTCTTCTTCTCCTTGGTATAAAAATATCACTTCATTTCATCTCAAATTGATGAAACTGTACTAATGTACACACACTAGTTCATATCTGTGAGATACATCGTGAATAAGAACTGATAATGTTCATTCATTTTACAATACTGTGATATTGGTGATATAATTATGTCCACTCACATTATAATTAGTAAACCATCTCAATTAATCCCCCTTATTAACCTGATAACATGTTTCTAATCTATCATTAGTAATCGTACAAATGCACAACATATAGCTCATTTCTATTAACTAAGAAGTAATCAAGTTCTCAATAGGAACTCAATTCCATGAAGCCCACTTCACTTCAAGCCTGTAGTGCATCGACAATCCGAAGTACTAGACGACGCCGACGCCGACGCCGTCGCTTACGCCGATACCGACGCCCACATTCAACGAGCGTCTTAGAGTCTCTGTAATGTATTTTCCACTCTGACGGGAAATCAATCAAAAAAGCGAGATATCAAACACAGGTGTTGAAGAAGAGGTGTGCTGTTTAGATAGCTTATTAGGCACAGTCAATCATCTGTCTAATCGTTTATTAACAATGTACATGCAAATAGGTTGTTGTGTTCACTATTACTAATATGACAGATAATTCTTGTTAGAGGCATGACAGTGAGGAGTACTGGGAGAGTTAGAGCTTCCTTTAGGTACAACTATACACTGCGGTTATAAATAGTTGGATTCAGTATATATATATATATATATATATATATATATATATATATATATATATATATATATATATATATATATATATATATATACCAGGATTAGCATATTGTTTGTAAGAGCAGGGTGGAGTACTACATTACGAATTGAATATTGGTCAGATTTTATATACATTTTTATGAAAACCATCAACGATACAATTAATATAGTTACGTTAGTTCCTACTGTACGCAAATTTATATGATATTCTCGTGTATTTGAGTTCTACAGTCTCATAAAAACCTATCTTGAACTTTTGTTCAGAACTTGGTCATTGATAAGGCTGGAATGACGAATGAATATACAATTTTATTGAATTATGGAGTGAGTATTTCACGTGAAATTATCATATCCATGAGGACAAAATAACCTTAAAGAGATGTGAATGTATGAATTGAAATTATATTGAATTCATTTCATTCACAAAGAAATCAGAGTCCATACTGACACCGTTTGTATGCCTAGTTGTGCGACGACACCTCTTCAAATATACTTACTAAACTTGAATATTTATTTTTCAAAAATGTGTAATAAACAACCGACGAGAAACATACTCAAATAATCTTGAAAAAAAATTACACCTGATATAATAACAATATATTTCAAACTTCTCCTACAAAAAATCCGTTCTTAAGCCCTTTCCTAACTGGGGTGGTAATTGTAAGTCTGTAAGCTTCTCTATCGCATTAGCATGAACACGAGAACAGTTTGGCGGTAGACACGACGCGTGCGAGTGAGAAAGACGCCCATTTTTACCCTCCCCTAAACACCCAACGCCACCGTGTTAAAAACACACATCTTTCAACAAAACAGACGACAAAAGAAAGAGAGAGAAAGAGAGAGAGAGCGGATCGTCGCGTGAAAACACAATCGCTAATGGGAACTGATTAACATAACAACAAGAAATGTATACAAAAGAGTGTATGAGGAGATATAGCCGGTTAAAAAAATAAGCTGGATTATTAGGATCGTTTGTCTTTGAGTTTCGTTCGAGTAAATAGTAATAGTATCGTCAGGAACGTTGAGTTACAATGGGTTTTCAGGAGTTGAGCGAGTCATTAACTGAATATAAGCTCGTGGGAAAATAGCAAAATGGCAAAAACAGTTCAAATTGAATACTGTGTATTTATCTCTTTGTCAACTGAGAGTAGATTATATTATAACATTTAGAATTCATAATCATATCATTGTTATGGGTGTAATGTTGTAAGTTTTACAGACATTCACACACACACACACAAACACCCTAACTTGGATAACAACTCAAATTTTCAGGGAAAATAGTGTATCTCAAGTACTGAAAAGCAACGATCCCACTACAGATCAAGTACTGAATTGAAGTTTTGTTGAAATCAAAGTGTACGCCAGATATTTATAAGTTTAATAAATTTGTCACTGATTGATTTTAATAGATGTTCTGAGAATCAAACTTGATTTTTCCTAGTTGCTAAGTTGATGGCGATCAAATAAGTACGAAATAAAAAAAAAATATATGTTTTTTTTTCAACATCCTGTTCGTTTTTTTCCAAGACTTGTTTTCGCTAATTATAATAAATCATTTCGAAAATACTGGTTCAAAATATATAATATATGGCCAGAAAACATAAATGAGTATCTATATAAAGTGTTTGTGCACGTATATTTTGCACGTATAATGTTTGTCTACTCGCTATATATTTGCACGTGTTTTCTATTTACATAAGAAGTCATCGTTTACATTTAACGGATATTCAAGAGTACATAACTTTCACCAAGTCAATCGTTGTTTACTATGATTAAATATCACACTACAATCTACATCAACGAATGAAATACGTGAAAGATAAAATTAGATAATGAGTGTAAAATAGTCCATGCTTTTGCGGGGTTCACACACAAAAAGATGTACTCTCTTTGATGCTTCTTTGATGTTTTTACTTTTGAGTCCAGTTAACTAAACTTCCAAGAGTTCAGTAACTTCAGTTCAAGTTGAGTCTCAACCAATCCAATCAATAATCAATCCAGTTAAACTTGTAAACATCCCGAACTTGTGCAGGAAACATGTTTTACTTTTCGAAATGTATGTCTATAGATATTGCAGTGGAAAGTAACGCCGTGTATTAGTCTGGGTCATGTGTCAATAACTAAGAAAACGCCATATATGCGTTGTTAGACGAGCGAATAGTACTAGTATGGGTAAAAATGGGTAAAAACTGCTTCGAGTGGTACCAATTTAGCACATTTTATGTTTTTTTTTTCAAAATGACTGACCTGATCAAGCTGACAATTTTTAGAAATGTGTATCAAAATGTATTTCAACTTCACGCAAAATTTCATTCCTTGGAAAAATAAAAACATTTTCTTTTTTCGTCCGCCATGTTATTCTGATGGGTATTTTTGAAATTTCTGAAAAAAAGTTTGAAGTTGATAGCTGTGGTCGTTTGACTTGTGGAGAACCGACAAAAAACATGCAAAAAAAAAAAAAAACGAACACCAATTTTTTTCAGTATGTCAAATTGAATCCTCACTAAAGCTCGTCTAACAAATCTCTTATTGCTGAACTTGTATTGTATTTTAGGTCTTAGCTCGTGTCTAACCTAGCTTCCAGTGTTACACTATTTCAGAAAACTGCGTATAATCGATAACCAGACTTATACAAATCGTATATATTGATGAATAGATAATGCTCCCCACAAATTTCTATCTACATAAAGAGAAATTAGGATAAAAAGTAAGGACAATCGCTTCCACAAGTTTAATCAACTTTAATGGCTACAGAAAACTGTGAGAATGCTTTAGAAATATCGTATTCATTATCAAGCAAACATAATTCTACTCTAAAACGTTACATAGTATACGTACTGAATAATTTATGTAATATGCAATACCTTAATCTTCCAAATGGAATCCATAGAAATGCTAGAACTAATAATATACATCTAACAATGAAATGTAAATATACATTATACAAACAATTTTGTCTGAGTGTTTGTTATTTAATATCTGAACGAGCACTCGTTTTTATTCTTGTACTCTTTATCTTTAGACGTGATTTAAATCGTCATTACATTTAAAACCCCTTAAAACCACCTTTCAACGTCGGTTCGTTCTTTTTATCAGCACTCTGTCGTGTGTGTGGCTTGCATTCACTAGCTCAACTGAGTTGAGTAAAAAGAAGATATGCGCTCGGTGGGTTATGCTCGCTAGCTAGGCGAAGACCACGTTCACAAATCTTTCTTTCTCTAGTCTGTGGTCTGTTCGGAGCGCCAACCAAGCTTTAAGCCAATTCTGTCGTTGTCATAAATTGTGGCCACGTTATGCTGGCTATACACACATACGTGAATACCTTTGTATTTTGTTAAAAGAGGAACGAAAAAGTATGATAGTGGAGTAGCTTGATTATACGGTTGATAAAGCAGCAAGATGTCTGTTCATAATTATTATTTACGTTCCGTGCTTAATCTTATATTATTGTACAGGGAAATTGCCTCATGCTGCTAGCTTAGGTGGACAATTCATTTTTTTTGCTTTCGTATGTGGGCTACGTTGACATTTGAATAATGGAGTGTTCCCTTGAAAAAACTAATATTACACTCATTTCAAATTTTCTGGAGAGTGTTTTGGTTGTTTGAGATCAAAGATGCAATAGAGAAAACATTGCAATTTGAATAAGCCATCCTGCTAAGTCTGTCGAGGCATCGCTTCAGAAACTAGAAACGTAAATCACCGTTGGTCGTGGGTTTGAGTACCGCATGAGGAAACGTCCTTTCACTTATCACTTCATAGTTGCATTATCACCTGCTTTTTCGTACCCCTAAATAATAGCTGTTGGTGGGGTCAAAGCAAACAATTATCATCTTCATGGAATTGTGTTCACACAACTTGTTCAATTTCCAAACGCTTCGCGATTATGATATTGGCTACTTTAAAATGTTCACTGAACAATTTTTTGGCTAAATGTGAGGTGATTTTATGAATTGGAATTTTCAATTACTCTTCATCTTTGAACAGGCTGAAGTATTTATTCATAAACGGATGATAAATGTAATGAACACACTAAATAAACAGAAATTCTGATGAAACTGCCTTAGTCACACAATTTCTAATGGGAATTGCATACCATACCATGAAACAAGAACCATTAGTACACTAACTTAGAGTTAAATGGGGTATCAATTATTATCTAATCGTTTGAATGTTACATTACATAATGGAAAACGGTATTGATTTACCCCTACATAGTAACCCTTCTACATGTTATTCGCAACGCCCCTCCTATATCGCATGGTTTCATTTTTAATTTCACTTGCAGCTCTTTACGTACTGAAAGAGAGGCGAAAAAGCGGTGAAAAGCGGTGAATTACAAGTTTCGTGTGAATAGGAAATTCTCACAAAGTGCTTCTTTCCCCTGAACAAAGATGGGCGTACGACTAGATAGATGTGAAGACAGTATAAGACGTAGCGTGTCTACTAAACGTTAAGAAACTTGCTTGGCAGTGATATTGAAGGAACAGAAGATTAAATCCATTCGCACGATAGACTACATGGCTGATCCAAACAGAGTATTGTCGATTTACAACAAAGAGGCCCTATAGTAATAAGTGTGTGCTAGTATCTACAGTTTTAAAGAGAAACAAGAGATAGACTCATTATGCTGATAACCGTGGCTTCTTTCAGACATGAAAACAAGTGGCTTTACTTGCACAATAGCGAGTTTGAATAATCATGTATTTTCAATCATAAATTTAATTGCTCTCGTTGCTTTTTTCTTCGGAACAATATGATCAAAATAATGATTTTTTTCAGTTTTAATTGTTTTGATGGCATGATGAGATGAAAGTTTCTTAGGTTATTAGAAGGATCTTGGGGAGAAAGCGGTCGTGGCCGATATTGTAGGAAACATGCTGGTATTAAATCCTTCAGGCTACAAAGGAAAACCACAGAAAATCCCTGAATAGACGGATGATGGTGGGGATCTAAACCAGGCTCTATCCACCCTCACTTCCTGTTTACATGACGCAAGCGCATTAGCACTTGTGAAAAGTAATTATTTCTGATTTATTTACTTGAGCTGTGCTACAAATGAGGTGTTGGAACAAATGCTAGTGTTTAATGTTACAGCATTATTGTCGTATTCTGATTGTGATTTTATTATTATTATTATCACAAATTATAAATATTCATTACGATATGTGGATGATTTTTGTGCATATGGTTATCTGGTTATCTTTGATTTGACCAGTTCTGGATTTGAAGTTTCCTGCACTAGATCTTGCTGATTGTAGCAGCACCTGACCAACTGGAAAATGGTTTAATTGTGGTAATGAAACTGTAATAATTTGTATCATTATTAGAGGACTTGGGACTGACAAAATCAAGTTGATATTTTGTGCCCTTGTAAAATGAACTTAATGTTAGAAAAGTATTCAGAAATGAAAAATAAATAAAAAATTACCGATTGAACAATTATTCATAAGTGAGTAACATAATTGTGATTCATTGGAATTACTCATCACATGCTGGAATTTTTAAATAATGGATCAAATTAATTTACAATTTACTTATATAATTCAGATCATTAAAATAACGTGTATCTGAAATTTGATCAAATTATTGTTCTACATCAAATTAAAAAAATATATAGAAGTAGCATGAATATCTTTCTATTGCTTATTATAACATATTTCATGGAAACCATATCAATAATCTCCAAAAATCAGGACTTCTTGAATCATTATATGGGATAATGTCGAATAGAGAAAAATTAAATGTGTAAAAATCGAGAGACCTTATATGTCTAAAACTATAACTAAATATATATATATATATATATATATATATATATATATATATATATATATATATATATATATATATATATATATATATATATATGAATCATTCATTCACGAGATAATGTGTGTGGATGTAATTATCATTGATGAACCCATATATTTTTGTATTATATATATATTGAAATGATATGTGTTACTGACTGATACTTCAGAGTCTGGGTCAACCAAGAACCATGAATAGATACATCGACGGTTTTCCACGTCCAAGAGCTCTGAATTATTTCTGAGCTGTTTCTTCGTTCCATTTCCAAGAAGAAATTCCAGCTCTCCAGCAGAGCAACACATACTAACATATATATATACAGTGCGAGTCGAAAGGTTAAACCGATCAACATGAAATTTTCTTCTGACTTTCTTACGCTTCAGCTTTTATGGGGATATGTTTTCAAGATGTGGCAACGCACTTGTGTAACTATTTATACATATACATATACATATATATATATATATATATATATATATATATATATATATATATATATATATATATATATGTGTGTGTGTGTGTGTGTGTTATGTCGAATATCTCCGCGTATTGGCTGAAATGTAGTATTATGTTCTCGGGTAGACCGCGTTCGCTTTTACTGGATAGAATTGCGGTCCCGTTCGGGACCTATTGTCTCCTTCTCCAACGTTTCGGCAGGATATGACCTGCCATTATCAGGGATTCTCATTTGCAGCTCGGTGATCTTTGATATATATATATATAGCATTTATATTGTCTCTTGTAATATTTTCCCAAATGATTTGTGTTCTTTCTCATCTCTGAAAATCAGTGGACGCTATTATATTTATTCATCGATCCATCAATTTATTTGTATGTACAAAATTACGTTATCACGGAAATACGCAATGAACCTGAGTAAAAAATGGCATGTTCATGAGGGAAGTCTCAACTATTTTTCTATTCAATTTTTATGTTTATGTACAGGTCTAGCAGAAATGAAGCGTATTCCCTCCAATTGATTCGATCTGGATTCGAGCTGTCACTCCGACGGAAGTTTGAATATTGAATCAAATTGTTAATCGGATCACTTTCATTCCTCTATTTCCACTGAATCACTGGTACTGTTCTTTCCTCTAATTCGTGAGAGAAATGTTCACAAAGAAGATGTAAATGTAGACAGTAGAAGTGCTGCGTTGAAAAATGTTCTGAATACATATTTGTCCTTTGTTTTCTGTATTTATGAATACGTCATCAAGTACCCATTTGGAAATGACATCAATGAGCGAGTAGTGCACTCAATAAGAGACTAGTGCAATTTTTAGTGCAGTAGGCAACACAATAGTGTTTGAACCTATAGAGCTGGTCACATAGGTCTGAGAAGACATCGATCGCTGTTTTCTATCCAACTACATGATACACAGAGCTTACTAAATTAACGAACAATAAACAATAAACAAAAATCGAAATTCAGCCTTATTTAAAAAATATATGATCCAATGATGATGATTCAATTTTGATACAAATACTTTTATTCATTACTAACTCCTGCATATTTATCATTTGCAGAATTCTACCCCGGATCTGACAGTGTTTATTCGATTCTTTTCTCTCCAAAGCCATCTAAGATTTCATAGCTCATTTTTCACAATTTCTAGCCTAACAATATACTCGGCTCTCATCCCTCTATCGCTATTCAGATTAAAAACGTTTCATTCTTTCAACTGCTGAAAAATATTGAATGGCTTTGTCTAGACAATTGTTGCACTGACACTAGCTTTGAAGAGATACTTCATTTTATTGTTGAAGTGCATTGTTGAAAGTTGGCAATGGTTTAATCCAGAAATCCAGCTATAGTAGTACTTTATTGTCAGAGTGCCAGACAACTAAGACTTTCACGTGATTGGTGATCTCAAAAAATAGTTGGAATTTTGCCCACGGGCAGATAAAGAGAAAAAATCAGAATGATGTCGTCTTTTTTAATGATTTCGAAGGCAGTACAAAACACCAAAATAGTATTTCAGACAAGATTTTGTGTTTCGATGCAGTATTTCTGTTCAGTTACTTCCGTTTCCAAATAATAAGATGAATAAATAAAATATATATCAAAATAACGGTATAGTTATTTCTCAAGAGATTCTTGACGTTTATTTTGTGATGGTTTCCCATATAGAATTCTCTCCTACATAACCCTCAAGAAATGTTGATAGAAAACAACGTATGCTTGAATTCTGTGTTTGATTCAAACTGGGATTTATAGTTAATATCCGTACCGAATCCTGTGATTTTCACTGTAAGGTGCAATTTGATATTGAACTAACATTTTTATTTATTTTTAAAATAACTATTAAAATCGAGAAGGGATTTTTGATGTCAACTGAAATCACTGCTATTTTTCTTCCATACATACTATTTAAAAACTGTTGGAATGATTCCCATCTCCTGATTTTTTGGGGAAAAAAACACTTCTCAAGAATTGCTAGTTCTCAGTTTTCTTCATCAACAAATACACCCGATTTAACATTCACTCCCAAAATTCACACTCATCATCACCAAACTCAAATCACATCGACATAATTACACAGTTAATCAGTCCAAGATAATTAAACTGTAATTAATTCTATCAAAAGTAACCTAAGCATCAGGTAAAACACAAACAAATCATTGATATCACTTTGACACTGCTCTACCAATCGTATTACACTTCACTTCTAGTGAAACTGAACTCTCTCATTGGTTGGTGTGTTTGTAGTAACACGACAACATTACTTGAATGGGTAATGAAAGGATTCTCCGCTTATAAAGGCAAACAGATTTAAGTTGCACGTGAAGTACGGGTATGTTTAATCAATGGCTAAACATGCTGGTAAAGGACAATACTAGTAAAGACCATGCGAATGTCTGCTAGCCACATAGTATATGCGCTTGCCCTAGAGCACAACTTTATCACGGCTTTGAGAACGAACATCTGGTTGAAAACTTTTGGTTCTCCTTCACCGGGCTTGTTTCACTATTTAATACATTCTGTTCGGAAAAGTTTTACTCTTTTTGTTGTATCTGTCATTTGTGTGTGTGTTCTTTGCTATTCTATTTACAAACACATTTCAGAATACACTTCTGTGACCCGGACTATATCTATATATCTATATATCCATATATCTATATATCTATATACCGTATATATATATATATATATATATATACATATACATATATATATATATATATATATATATATATATATATATATATATATATATATATATATTTTGGCTGGGTCACGTTTACGAGAGTCGTTTCCGATAAGCAATCTGCAGAGAAAGAAGAAACGGAGTATGAGGAAAAATTGACCGGTTGGATGAATTTGCAAAGTTGGAAGAAGTGTGTAGGAATCTAACTCATTGGTGTTTAGAAGCTCCGTGACTTGGACACAGTATGATCGTTTTATTTCGAGTGAGCGATTGAATCAAACTAAAGTTCTAGTAATACGAATATAACAAGATATATTCTTGAAATGTGGATTGATATGATTAAATGTTATTGTTGATTCTCGTGGATGGATGAACGGGTACTTTTATAATCTCATCAAACTGGCCTATTTGTGTTCTTGTGTAAGCAAATGTAAAAGTGTGAACGTAAACGTGTGCAAACATCTGACCCAATAAGCTCATCACATTCTAGAAATTACAACCCTTGATTGATCAATGAAATGGTTTACCATTTGGAATGAATTACCATAATATATTTCACGAGATATATATTAATTCCCCCATGGTTAAAAATATTGAATTATCGTTGAATCAGAAGGTTCAGCGAGTAGTTCTCGAAATATAGTCTTTGCCATGTCGTACGAAACGCTTGATGAATTTCAAATGTATTTTGAAAGTTATAAGCTAAGTTTGTCTACTTATGATTGTTACAGTGCTTGAAAATCTTCAAATCATCACACATCTCAACTAGCATACTGTAACAATTGCTGTTACTTTTTTCAATGAAAATTCTCAATGAATTGTATCAGAAAGCATTTTGTCCAGCATATGTATCATGGTACTCATGAAAACCAAAATCACGAATATTTTTACTCGCCCAAAACGCAGTGATTTTATAAAACATTTTTTACCCAACAAGAGTTTTGTCGAAAAGCTCGAGGCAAGATTTATATTGCTTTTGATAATAACAAGCTGAAAAAACACTCCGAATTCACCCTATAACTAAACATAACAATTCTCAAATTTAAAAATTTCTCCAATACTACATCATCAGTATGATTCACAAGTCACAATCCATCATTAAAACAGAATCCCCACTAAAATGAAATCAATTCTTCATCGTTTATATACGGGAATACCGGAACTATGTCGAACGAATAAGTATACAAAATGCTGACTCTCAAAAGAAGGTGGTATCTGGATTGGATGTAATTCTTTAGCGAACAAGTTTAGTGGGGATCTGAGATATATCCGCTTATTGAATTCTTTTCACTCTGTAATGTAGAATCGAGAACGAGCTGCGAAACGGGTGGGGGGAGGGGGTGCTGGGGTGGAGAGAGAGGGGTGTTTTAGGGAAGGGAGGATTGGGAACGATGTGTTTGCACTCGAATGCAATCAATGAGAATCCCACAGGATTATAATGCACCAACGCATAGTCCCTTCTGTACTCAATAGAAGATATAATACCGATCAAGGCGTGAGGGTGTATAGTGGAACCGCGTATACACGGACACCTTGCGAAGAGATTTATAACGCATTATTTTCGTTGATGGAGCTTAGCTATTGAAGCATACGTTGATGGAGCATGACTACAGTTATTTCCAGTTCATTTTATTCTCGACTGAAAACAGATTTCTTTGAATTTTCAAATTGATTTCATAGTTAATTCAGGGTTTATTTAAAAACTTATTCTATAACTTATATTAACTTATTCTTAACAATGATTTTGTATCATATTTGTGAAAAAAAACTCTAAATTTCTTGTAATTATCTGTCACTATTTGGTATTTTTTTACGCATTTATTCATCGTTAATTGATAATCATATTATATTCATGGGAATCCGTATACATACATATATATATATAATCTTTCTATCGAAGAGAATATTTTATTATTAGAACATAAAATATCAACAATATTTATTTTATCGTCGTCGGCTTATCGTATAACTGGTCAGTATATACAAGAGTATACACAAAGTATATATCCTCTGGGAAATTCCTGCTGTTGAGATTCTCTGGTACTTCTTCCAGAGCTGGAATATGTATACTATACTCCTGAATTCATCCCAAGAGAGTTCTTTCATGCTTTTTCTACGAAACGACATAATTCGAGCAGGTTATACACATTCTTGGATTTGGTTACTACATTCAGAACGTAAAGCTCGCAAGTTCACCGCACTAAACCTTTTTGAAAAGGATTTTGTTTTTAAGCTTTGACGTTTTAGTTGAACTATACCGTTACTATGAACATATTTTGTTGCCATAGATACTATAATTGAACATATCGAACATGTTATGAGCGTAACCAAAGATGTTAACATACGGTAACATGGTCGTTATCATTGAAAATAGAGCAAGTGCACGTGTTTTATTCAAATCAACATTTTCGGATCATTTAGGCATTTTCAATGTCTCCCCACCATGAGAAAAAATACTCTGAGAATCCACCATTACTCGATCAATTCTTAATATCATATTTACAGCCTTCAGCATTGATTGTTTTTTGTATTTAATTTGTATTGCCTACTATTCTTTTTTTCCCTCTCCTCTATCTCTTTGTGGTCTCATTCTAATATTTTTAGTTGTATATTTATTTACTTTTTTCCTTCTTTTTAAAGTTATCATTGTTATTTCTACATTTTTATTAAAACTATTCCTAGATTTCCTAGAAAATTCCTAGAAAACTATTCTCTGGGAAAGATTGTAAATCTACCACATCATTGATAAATTCGGAAAATGTATATATTGGAAAGTTACACATATGGACATTTACAATCTAATTCGAATGAGGTTTACATAGGTTAATGCTAGTTCATTGTTTCGCATGGAATTCTAATGAAGTTCCTGTGGAATGTGGGAGAATATCCTGATTTTTCATGATAATGAATTAATGGAGTGTCACAAAACCGTATGCTTAATCAAGACTCGAACACACTTCCACATGAATTCTGATCTCAGAGAATTACCTCAACTTTCTGAGAGAAACTGATTTGAGCATAATTATACCTTCAAGTTAAATATCTTAGAGGCAACCGATTTATTATTGAAATTGAATTATCAAAATACCTTCGGATGTTATCCTAATTTATTTTCACTCAAACTATGTTTATTTCAATCATACCATGATGACTTCCTTTACAAATAAATGTCCATCTACATTCACCTGGAAATTCGTATTTTATTCATCATAATCTCCGTATCTAACCACTCTAATTTTTTAATAATTTAGAAGCGTTTTGTGAGTTCTGCTTCGGATCAGTGAATGAGGAAGGTAGTTTCATATAAAATGCTACCTCATTTCATAGCAGTCAACCGCTATTGGCTCAAATGCTAATGCACCATTGCAGTATTTCAGATGGAACAACAAGACGTTCCATTTTCACGATTATAGAGAGGGAAGTATTTCACATACAAGTAGCTATTGTTTTAATATACAAAACATGCTTTACGTTGCCATAGCATGTTTTGAGTATGGATGTGTGTTCAATATTACTCGGGAATGATATATATTACGGAATGTATGTTACTCATATAGGCACCAACACACCACAAATCTGAATAATCAAAGTGAAAATTTTTCATTAAAATGATATCATTTTGGAATAAAACATTACCCATGTAATTATAAATGAATATCAAGTTTTATTCATTTATGTCAATGATACTTCATCAATAATACTGGAATAATTCTCTTCAGATACCGATTGAGGAGAATAACTGTGACGTCATCATATTCAGATCTGCATACTGACATTGTAGTAACTAGTCCATGGGAGTCGATTTAGCGGAACACAAGTTTTTTGGTGATTACTTTTGAACCGTATGATATATCCAAATCCTAATAATATGGAAACACAGTTATGTTCTATGACTCTAGGATGGTATGAACTATTGTAGATTCATCTCACTCTGACTGACTGTCAAGCTTATACAGCTAAAAATATCCGTTCTCTGACCATATACGCCTGACAATTATACGATATCAGATGAATAGTTATTTCTCATACCGTCTTGAAGGTTTTTGAACTATCAGTGTTTCCTGTTTATTAGAATTTCTATCTCATACCGTTCAATAGTTATCACCAAAAATTGATATTCCGCTATATCGAACTCTTGTCCATGGACTGAATAACTAGGAAAACGCCATATATGCGTTGTTAGACGAGCGGATAGTAATAGAATGGGTAAAAATGTGTAAAAACTGCTTGGAGAGGTACAAATTTAGCACATATTATGTTTTTTCTTCAAAATGGCTGACCCGATCGAGTTGAAAATGTCCAGAAATGTCTAATGGAATGTAATTATAAACTTCACGAAAAAAATTCATTTTTTCGGAAAATAAAAATATTTCCTTTTTTCCGCTGTGTTATTCTAATGGGTATTTTTGAAATTTCAAAAATTCATGAAAAAAAATTATCACTTGATGATGCCACAAAACTATACAGATCTGAGTTAGATGAGGAACCATATTGAACAAAAGTTTCAAGTTGACAGCTGTAGCCGTTTGACCTGTGGGAAACCGACAAAAAACATGAAAAAAAAAATGAAAACGAACACCAATTTTTTTCAGTATGTCAAATTGAATCCTCGCTAAAGCTCGTCTAATTACTAATAAGTCTAACCCAAAGAATGACTGACATCCAGCAAAGTATTGTTTCAAAATGTGTTCAGTCAGTTTCGAATGTAAAGATTCTCGCCAATACGTTACAAAGAAGAGTTTATATATAGATTCTGGAAGCGAAAGACAAATGGATTACTGACATTGTTGACAGATTGTCTGGAGTGCATGGTCGGACAGATTGGGATATGGTTATTTATCATGATCCCTTATTCAATGTATATATGGATCTACGGGATTGAGAATCTCTTCTCGACGAACGTAAAGTTGCTGTTTCTCTTCTTTTTCTAATTTAAAAGATGAATTTCTCCACTGAAATTATTTGGGTGAAGGTTCGCGTATTTTTTTACATAACATATATGTGATTCTTACTGGCAATAAATAACTTTGGGATGGGGATTGATATTGATTATTGATTATGATTTGTGAAGTTATTGATTATTATATATGGAAAATAATTCACATGTTACTATATTAGACAATACATTACAATTATTAATGACTGATTAGTCATCAGTAATTGTAATTTATTGTTCCAATGCAGATACTGATATGAAAGATTATTATAGTCTCTCTTTTGTTTCAATGGTTCAATTAATTTGTGAATAAAGGAGAAAAATACAGACAAGAAGATGAAATATTGAAATACTTATAAAATGAACATTACTATAAAAGTGACTCAGTTGTGAATTCAATTTAAATATCGATATGGTCTCACTTCATCATCACGACCACAATCTCATGAAATCTGAAAGTTTATTGTAATTTAATCCAATTCCGTACGAAGAAAATCAATATTATTCGAAGCTCCGGAAGCACTGGCACATGGCACTGACGACCAAGCATAATACAAGTCAAAAACAGATTTGATGAAAGAATAATGACATGTTCTATCAATCAAAAAGTCATTTATATACCATCATAAATACTTTTTGATGTTAGTAAGAAACGTTTTTGTAATTAAAAAAATGTCATTGTTGGCTTTCATCCATTGTTATAAGCCAATCAATTCATCAATCTCTATTCAATTGCATGTTCAACACGTAATTAGCGTGGCAAACGTGAATATGCCAAACGAGATGTGTTCAATGTGATGGCTATTATGCAAATTGATAATGACCTATCAATTAGGACAATGCTTGGATGCAACATCTGGGAGATTAGTTTTTCCTGTGTTATATGCCCAATTAAATGTAGATTATTTTCAGATTGTATAACGTAGCAGAAACGAGATTGATAAACGAAACGATTTTAAAACGAGAATGAAATTTATCGTATTATATTATTATTGGTGTAAATGAGTTGTAATTTGGTGTGATTTCCTGAATTGATTATGATATACACAAAGATCTCACAATGTTGGAATTTTCATAGAATTTTCAGAAATGGTATTAATTTTCCAAAGAAAATCATAAATTTTCCTAGGAGGTTTTCAAGATTTTTTTTTCGGAGAACCAGACATTGGATCGGGACAAAATTAACATGTTTCGCAATCGATTGAATGTACCTTCATTTTGATACCACACATGGCTTCGACAAAAATTTTCCGAAGAAAATCGTAAATTTTCCGACACCACTTTACGGGAGGAGGTTTTCAAGATTTTTTTTACGGAAAACCATACATTGGATCGAGACGAAATGAGAATTTTCCGCAATCAATTGAATGTACCTTCATGTAAATACCTTACACGACCCTGTGAAAAATTCACCAAAGAAAATCGTGAGTTTCACGACACCCCTTTACGGGAGGGCGTTTTCAAGAATTTTTTTCCGGAAAACCATCCATTGGATCGGAACAGAATAAGAATTTTCCGCAATAAATTGAATGTACCTTTATGTTGATACCCTACACGGCCCTGTTAGAACTTTTCCAAAGAAAATCGTAAGTTTTCTGACACCCCTCTACGGAAGGGGGGTTTCAAGAATTTTTTTCCGGGAAACCATACATTGGATCGCGACGAAATAAAAATTTTCCGCACTCAATTGAATATACCTCCATGTAGATACCTTAAACGGCTCTGTAGAAAACTTTCCGAAGAAAATCGCGAGTTTTTCGACACCCGATCTGCAGGGGGTTGTTCAAAACATGTTTGCCGTAGAACCAAACATCGGATCGGGTTAAAATTGAGATTTTCCGCAATCAATTGAATGTACCTTCATTTCGATACCACACACGGCTCCGACAAAAATTTTCCAGGGAAAATCGTTAGTTTTCCGTCACCCCTCCGTGGGAGGGGGTGTTCAAGAATTGTTGTACGGATTACGGCAAATTTGGCTTCATTTTCAAGAATTTTTTTACAGAGAACCAGACATCGGATCGAGCTAAAATCAACATTTTCGGCATCAGATATTCTGTACCTTCATTTTGATACTGCACACGGCTTCGGCAAAAAACTTTGACTTTTTTTCAAATTCTGGTTTTTTCCCCGTACTAGTACCCGTCCGACAAAAAAAAATCGACAATCTTGGATCGGCGATTGCTCGAGAATCCACGATGCGATCGGGCTGATTGATGGATTTTCTGAAAGCTAGCGATCACGTGAGCATTTTGATGCTACTCAAAATCATCCAAAAAATTTTCCAAAGAAAATCATAAATTTTCCGAGGGGGTATTCAAGAATTGTTTTAGGAGAACCAGACATTGGATCGAGACGAAATAAATATTTTATGCAATCAAATGAACGTACCTTAATTTCGATACCACACACGACTCTGAGAAAAATTTTTCAAAGAAAATCGTGAATTTTCCGACATCCCTATGCGCAAGGGGGTGTTCACGAATTTTTTTCCGGAGAATCACACATTGGATCGGGACGAAATAAGAAATTTTCGCAATCTGATGAATGTACTTTAATGTCGATACCTTACACAACCCTGTAGAAAATTTTCCGGGGAAAATCGCAAATTTTCCGACACCCCTCTACACATGGTGTTGTTCAAAACTTGTTTGTCGGAGAACTATACATTGGATCGGAACGAAATAAGAATTTTCTGCATTTTAATTAATGTACCTTCATATTGATACCACACATGACCTCGTTGAAAATTTTCCGAAGAAAATCGTAAATTTTCCGACACCCCTCAGCACATGGGGTTGTTCTCGAATTTTTGTAGGCAGAACCACACATCGGATCGGGACGAAATTAAAAATTTCCGCAATCTGATGAATGTCCCTTCATATCGATACCACACACGGCCCTGTGAAAAACTTTCCGGGGAAAATCGCAAATTTTCCGACACCCCTCTACACATGGGGTTGTTCAAAACCTGGTTTTTGGAGAACTATACATTGGATCGGAACGAGATAAGAATTTTCTACATTCTAATAAATGTACCTACATATTGATACCACACATGACCCTGTGGGAAATTTTCCAAAGAAAATCGTGAATTTTCCGACAACCCTCAGCACATGGGGTTGTTCTCGATTTTTTCAAGGGAGAACCACACATTGGATTGAGACGAAATAAAAAAATTCTGCAATCTAATGAATGTACCTTCATATCGAAACCACACACGGCCCTGTAAACAATTTTCCGGGGAAAATCGCAAATTTTCCGATACCCCTCTACACATGGGGTCGTTCAAAACCTGTTTGTCGGAGAACTATACATTGGATATGAACGAAATAAAAATTTTATGTAATCTCATGAATGTACCTACATATTGATACCACACATGACCCTGTGAAAAATTTTCCGAGGAAAATCGTGAATTTTCCGACACCCCTCTGCACATGGAGTTGTTCTCGAATTTTTTAGGGAGAATCACACATTGGATCGGGACAAAATAAGAAATTTCCGCAATCTAATGAATGTATCTCTATATCGATACCACACACGACCCTGTGAAAAATTATCCGGGGAAAATCGCAAATTTTCTGACACTCGATCTGCAGGGGGTTGTTCAAAACATGTTCGCCTCAGAACCAAACATTGGATCGGGTTAAAATTGAGAATTCCCGCAATCAATTGAATGTACCTCCATATTGCTACCACACACGGCTCTGTGAAAAAAAATTCAGAGAAAATCGTCAGTTTTCCGACACCCCTCTACGGGATGGGGTGTTCAAGAATTTTTTCACGGAGAACCAGACATTGGATTTGGACGAAATAAGAATCTTCCGCAATCAATTGAATGTATCTTCATTATCTTTCATATTCATGTATATTCATTATTATTATGTATCTCTCCTGAGCAGAAGAATAGTCATGATGTGTGTGTTGCTTAGTTGAAAAAAAAAAGTTGAAAAAAAAAATCTTCCAAGTTCCTGAGCAGAAGAATAGTCATGATGTACGTGTGTTGCTTGGTTGAAAAAAAAGGGGAAAAAAAATCTTCCAAGTCCCTGAGCAGAAGAATAGTTATGATGTAGGTGTTGCTTAGTTGAAAAAAAAAATTAAAAAAAAAATCTTCCAAGTCCCTGAGCAGAAGAATAGTTTCAATTGTATATGTGAGAATAACTTCGCGGGCGCACAAGCAATCTGCACGCACCAACTTATCTGACAACTCCGGACTTCATGTTCTCTCACATTAGTCAGCCTTTGCCCAAGTCACCTTCGCGGTCGCACGAGCAATCTGCACCCGCCAACTGGATTCACATTGCCGGACTTTACATTTGTCCGCCTTTGTCAAAACATCTTCGCGGGCGCACGAGCAATCTGCACGCGCCAACTGGATTCGCAATACCGGACTTCACATTTGTCCGCCTTTGTCAAAACATCTTCGCGCGCGCACGAGCAATCTGCGCCCGCGAACTGGATTCACTTTGCCGGACTTTACATTTGTCCGCCTTTGTCAAAACACTTTCGCGGGCGCACGAGCAATCTACGCCCGCCAACTGTTTCTCATTGCCGGACTTTACATTTGTCCGGCTTTGTCAAAACACCTCCGCGGTCGAACGAGTAATCTGCACCCGGCAACTGTTTCTCATTGCCAGACTTTACATTTGTTCGCCTTTGTCAAAACACCTTCGCGGGCGCACGAGCAATCTGCGCCCGGCAACTGTTTCTCATTGCCGGACTTTACATTTGTCCGGCTTTGTCAAAACACCTCCGCGGTCGAACGAGTAATCTGCACCCGGCAACTGTTTCTCATTGCCGGACTTTACATTTGTTCGCCTTTGTCAAAACACCAACGCGGGCGCACGAGCAATCTGCGCCCGGCAACTGTTTCTCATTTCCGGACTTTACATTTGTCCGGCTTTGTCAAAACACTTTCGCGGTCGCACGAGCAATCTGCACCCGCCAACTGTTTCTTATTGCCGGACTTAGCTGTCATCCATTTTCAGTGAAATAACCATTTCACCTGCCATTAATTGCTGACCTCATAGCCAGTTCACACGAGGCATTGCTAGCATTCCAATGCTTCCGTCTGAACTATCTTAACGTTGGCATTGGAGCTTCGAAATCTTATTATAATTATAATTATAGGATGATGGAACAATTAACAATAACATATCATCTAAAAATTGAAATAAATGAAATATGTGTTTGGAATAGTCTATTATCCAACATTTGTGAAATTTCAGGTATCCAAATCAATAAATATCTTCAGTTGATCATAAAAGTTGAAAGATGTATCAGTTTTCAAATTAACATGTATCGAGTTATTATGAAGTGAAAAATATATATAATGAACCCCTTCTTGATTTTGAGTGGCCCTGGTAAACCGAGGCTCTTTGTAGCCAATTAGTTCAATCGAGCATCAATGATATATTGAAAACCACTCTCTCAGGGTGGATTGCAAGAACGAAGTTTAACCCCGGTCTACTTTATACGCCGTCTAAGTACTTAATAGCATTGGAGAGGCAATGCTATTTTGTACTTAGACGGCGTCTAAAGAGGGCCGGAGTTTAAACTTCGTTCTTGCAATCCACCCTCAGGATTTTCCATGTCTACTATTTCATAGAGCGATTTATTTGGGATGAGCAGTTCACGTTCTTGAGATGATGTCGCTAATATCAAAATATTTTTGACATGAGACGAATTTTAATACCCGATTCAAACTCTTTTTCCAGTATGAAATATTTTGAAATAGTGAAATAGTTTGAAATATGGATTTTGAGAGTAGTTGGATGAGAAGATGATATATTATGGTCTATGTGCTACCATTGCTATGTGAACTGTACGCTTCACCTTGGTTTTAGCCTTATGCAATTATATTCTACTCAGAAAGCACGAAGTCTTAGCAGCCTAGTTTCTTATGAAATCTTCACATATATTCACCTCGAGATCTTTCAAGATCAACCATTTCCGTGCCTACTCAATTAAGTAGCAAAAATTGAAATCTATTCTTGTAGGAAATGATCAAAACAAATAATAATTGTACATGTCTTTTATGAGTCTATTCACTGATTATTTGAGAATGATCAATAATCCGAAGTGACCTACCGGGTGATATTTGAACAATTCGAAAATGTGTACAGACGCTAGAAGTATCATAGTCGATGCTGAACAAATAATGCTAACTCAATGATGGAATTAAAAATAACATTTTCTCAATCAACAAATTCGTTTGACAACAACAAACTCGTACCAAGAGACTCAAAAAACCATTTTATGTATTTTTATTTCACCAAGCAATCAAAATATATCGAAATTAAACTGTCACCTCGAAAATGATATAAATGATACAATTATAACTGAACCAAATGGAACAAAATTTCCAGGAATTATATACAAGAAATAGACTGTTGAGAAATAATAAAATAAAACAACTCAAGAGATAAAAGCAATATTTATCATTCGATGCAATTGTTCAGGAAAACTTGAATCACATTTATATAAAACCGTATATAAATTGCCGTCTGACATTGAAAACATAACATCCATAGACACTTTCAAACATTAACTTGAAACCTTTCTTAAACTCGAATAATAGTTCCCTATTGAAGAATACTCAAACGTCGACATGATTGATTAGGATCCAAAATGTACAAGAAATATTCTGAAAATATAGAATTCCGCAAACAATTTGGAACGGAAAATAACATTCAGAAATAATTTGAATTATATTCTATCATTCATACCTGTCACTTTGCTTCTGGTTCCTCTTTTCTTTTTCAATTAATTTTCGTCAAGTTTGATCATCAGGCCTACCATTATGTTACCCTCTATTTTTTTCTCATTAACGTATTCTACTCGAATATGTTATATAATTTGTGTATTCTATATTATTGACCATTACTTATATTTTATATGTTATTCCATATTTACCTGACATTCTCTATCAATTTTGAATGTATGTACACCCTTATGTGAATTAGAGGCCAATTCAAACATGTTAATGAAAGAATATGTCAACAGAGTTAACAATCAATTATTAAATTATCATTATAATTGTTATTATCATTTTCTCATGCACGCAAGTAAAAATATAAATTCTGAAATGACTTAGTCTCCATAATCTTCATCTCCGTGGATAATTGAAGGAAATAAAATACCTTCTCATTTTCAACTTAGTTCTTAATGAGCTGTCGATTCAATAGTGACCTCAATTTTCTTCTCTGAGAAAATTCAAATTTCATTTTAACCAGAACCATCTAAACGTTTATTAATGTCAATACTCACCCTTCTCTCTTTTAAGAAACGAATTAAAACTCATTTGAAGACTCTCGAACGGTTTTGAATTGAGAATTAATGATACGAAAAGGATTCTACTTTAAATGATAAAGTTGAAAAGGCACATCGATGCTAATGATGCACTTTTTCGTTCAACTAATTTCATTCAATAATCCTCAAGTTTATTTATTTCTCATAAATATTTATATTATAATTTCTCATTTCGTTTCATCATATCGTTTTTTTTTTATAGTTATGGTGGAGTATAACATGCAATTTGATTATAGTATTACATTGAAATAAGTAATCTATGCTGTTAACAGCTGGTATAAGTCTCAGTGATAAGTGATGTAAGTCTACAGTAAAAATGTCATTCGTTGCATTTGGATAAATCTTGAATCAAATATGAATATATGTATTCGAAATATGATCAAGAATGTGACGTATTTCTTCTCCCGTCGACAGACATTGAAAAGCAGTTGTTATACCTTGTCATAAACGTCAGGAACATAAGATATTCTCAAACGAAAGTTGAAGAATTTAACATATTTCAGTTTCTCCCATAACTGGTATATTGCCTTGGAAAAATCCTCAACAATTCCAACTATTTTACCATCGAAATTATTAATTAAATTTTATCTGAATTG
The DNA here is from genome assembly GCA_907164805.1 of Brachyptera putata. Classification (NCBI taxonomy): domain Eukaryota; kingdom Metazoa; phylum Arthropoda; class Insecta; order Plecoptera; family Taeniopterygidae; genus Brachyptera; species Brachyptera putata. Next base: position 4,020,535 of record OU015468.1, read on the forward strand.
CTAGTAACATAGACTACACGCTGTATAAACTAACCCTTAGCCTTAAACCACTTCACGCTAAACCACTATGCATTCTCGACTCGGCATCGATTTCCCATCATCTCCTAAAATGTAATTAGACTTTTGAGAGGAGGTGGAGGTTTTCCACTACAATTTTCCTCTTTACTAGAATATTGGCCCGAAGTTAATCTTGATTAACTCTAGTTTGAACATATTTGGTACAAGTTTAAGTCAATATATATCATATTGTGAGAGATTATCTCGTTGGCATGATGATTTGAACAATATTGAAATTTATTATTGTTTTTATTATAGGAACTACTCACAAAAAAATGTATCGTAGACTTTTTTTATCTCGTACCAAGGAATGGACTTCAATGTCGACAGTCATGTACAAATGTAAGACATTTGAATTCAACTCTTCAATCCCATTAATAGCTCCAAAATATATCATTTTCGTGAATAAATATAACGAACGATCTATATATTCGTGAAACATGAATTCGATTTGTTCATTGCTTATTATCATTTCATAAACAATCCATGCATATTTTATATGTGACTTTACTCGAGTATAGCTCACGTCTCGACAACGGGTCTGGTTTTTAGTTTCTCTGTCATGATTTATAAATGGTTTCATGTAACAAGATGGAACTAACAGGGCCTGAAGCTAGGCTTAGAATTGTGCAATACACATTTCCAATTTCCAATATGAATTCTTAGTATTGCTTGATTTTTTCAATTTTATATTCCTGTGATTATGTACCGGTATGAGAAAAAACGTAATTATGTAAATGCGTACAAACTTTCTTGATTGGAATCTTACAAAAAGAATACGTTAGTAAATTTCAAAAGTTTTTTCAACAAAACCTTTCCTTACAGAATGAAAAAAAATCAACAATTACCTTACTTTCCCTTTTAGTTTTCAATCAAGATTTTATCTCGAATCGCTTTTGTTACTTGATACTTATTGTCTCTTTTTAAATAGATTTAAAAGTAGCCCCATACATTACCGTCCTTATCTATTTTCTTTTAGTTAGTGAATATTATCAAAAGTAACCCATCTAGTTGAAAGGAAATCAGAAGAGCTCATTTCTCTTTAAATGGTGGATCTTCCATTATTTTTATGTCCATCCTTTTTCTTTTTAGCCCCTGTGTGCACTAGAAGGATATAGAGACGTGTATATCACAGCTAAGGTAGACGAGGAAGTGAAAAGTTGCGGGTTTTTGAAAATGGAATGGCTCTGCACAGTAGATAGTCATTTGGTAGGGATGTGGGCGATGGCGTGTAGGAGGAGGGGAAAGGGTGGAGGGGTTAACAGACTGAAACTCACCACGGTGTGGAAATAACCCTTGAGGTAAAGTACAGAAACTCTTTATAAACCACTGCCACCGTAACCCGTCACCTATACCAAGGAAGATGCATGCGTACTATCGTTAATAGATTATATGCCTTTTTATCAGGAAGACACATAGTCTTTCGAAGTTCCTGATGAATGAGGTCCCTGTTTAAAGGCGACTTGTGTGTCGACACCTACAGGAACGTGACTTTTGAATTGTAGTAGTGTTTACTCATGTATCAGTGTCTGTAAAAGAAACATTCAAAATTTAGAAAACATTTGAAAAATGTGTTTTCTTCTGGTATTCCTTACCATCGGTGTGTGGTATTGCTGATTATGATTGTTATAGTCATTAAACTAATTTGTGTTTGTCAATAAATGTTTACATTGAAGAAGGCATTCTATAGAATGTTCCAGATCCAGCCAGATCAAAATGGAATAAGATGATTGAAACTTCAACTTTCACTACAATGAGTGATTGATGCTGAATAAATGAGCTATAAACTAATGAAACACCAGCTGGGCTCTTTGCCGCGACAGACACTTTCAATAAAATCCCAGGGCCGGCTTATTCCAAGAGGCTAAGGATTTTAATTGCATAATTCTCTAGAAGAGCTGAATACGATGACAATACGAAACAATAACAACGTAACGGTCTCTTGGAACGCAAAAATATGACCTATTTTTCGTCATCTCAAGAGTAGGGCTAGGATCTTGTGCGAACAACAGTGAAATTACACAAATATGGTACTTAGCTCTACTAGTGAATAGAAACCAATTAAAGTAAAGTCTTTTTGAGCTAGCTTGGCCCAGGACGTTATTTCAAGTATCAATCGCGATAAGAGTCTGTTATCAAAATAGTCGTGATCAAAATGAAATCACGAGTAATTGGAATTAGGAAAATGAAACGAAATATTCGAGAGAATTTTTTCAATTTCTACAAAAATTGTAATTATATCTTGATCCTTCAATTGTCCCCAGGATGAACTACCAGCTGTGGGGCATGTCGACCACGTGGTTTCACGCGTGTAATGTGTTTCTTCACGCGGTGGCCTCAATGCTGTTCACGCGTGTCTGCCTGGCGATCGCGGGGCTGCGGCTCGGCTTCGCGGGCTTAGCGGGACTGCTCTTCGCGGTGCATCCGGTGCACACTGAGGCGGTAAGAACATTCAGTACTCATCATTCGATTTGTATTCATCTATATTGCGTTTAGCTACGCGTTCTACTGATAATTACGATTTATTGGTGTCGGGAATAATATATGAGATGAAGGGATGATGAGATGAGAGGTTATTTTATTAAGTGTTTTGGGATAGTAGGAATGAGTCGGTCGTGGTCTCTTCCATTCTATCATTCCTCTAATGACATGAACGACAGAGGGATCCACGAAAATCCCATGTGAGGATAGTCGACCATGGAGGGAATCGAAACCCGGTCTCCTGAATGACGGTTATTCATTTATATTATTCATATTTTTCAATTATCTCTTTCTGTTTAATCATGTCCGTTTCTAGTTTCAAATTTAATATTTTCTATGTTTGTATTATGTGTATATCTTTGAAAAACTAAACTAAACTAAACTAAACTAAAGTGTGAATAATGAGATTCGGTTGTGAGACCGCTTGACTTGTGAGTTGTGAGTCGTTTGAACGAGCGCTAATAGGAAATTCAATCGTGTACGAGGACCCGGCTCCTCCACCAGAAACTTATTTTATATTTTACAAATGGAATATCTTGATATTGACTTGGTCACCTTACCCTCTTTTTTCATATCCAACTTTCGAAATCTGTATTTCTCATGTAATTATTGAAATGTGCTCGTTTTGTGTTCACCGGCAGTTCTCGAGTGAAGCCTGAAGATGAAAAGTGTACAATTTTCGCTCTTATCCTCGCTCTCCCTCTCTTTATATATATATATATATATATATATATATATATATTTATATATATGAATATAAATATAAATATAAATAAAATATAATATAAACAAATATATATATATATATATATATATATATATATATATATATATATATATATATATATATATATATATATACATATATATATAGAGAGAGAAAAAGATTTTGAGATGTAAATCTCATTTATATATGATTATTCATTGCAAAACTGTATCTGACAAACGAAAATGCTCATTCAAAACATTTGTGAAAACATTTGATGCAAATTTATATGGGATTAGGTATGAAAACTATAAATGCGTGAGATCGTAGTTTTCAGAAATGATAATTGCATGGAATGGATTCAAAATGATTATTTCTACATATCAGATCCCGATACACATACAAACATACCTACTAAATTCCATGCCATCTACAGAAAATAGAAACTTTTATTGATACCACGCTTCTTATAACTCCTTTACGGTTCACTTCTGGATTGAGTATAAGAAATGTTTGATGAAACTTGGTTATAAGCTGACTTGAAAAACATGCATTATTCATACAAGGTATGTTCGTTACAAGGTCTTCAAAGTTCTTGACTTGCTTCCCTCGCTCGTAATTAGAGCGGGCTCGACGTTATATCAAAGACGGGATTAATGAAGAAGAAATGATACGGCTCACTAGTAAAAATGTTCAAGACGTAAAGAAGCGGTTGAGTCTGGTACTGCCTATTCTCACACTGCCTACGCTACCTGGATCTCAACACGATTGTCACTTGAATTACCGTCCTAGGCCCGGATGCGACTTCACAATCCCGTATGGGGCCCAACGCAAGAGATGCATTCGCTTTAATTAGAACTGTGAAATATGACTTTTTCTTTGAATAAGATGCAGTGTGTACCTTCTACAACTGAATCTAATCAGAATCAACATTCAAGGAGACACAAACCTAACCCTTACCATATAGCATCTCTGTGACCTAACCAATTCTCTGTAATAGAAATTCTTCGTGGGCAGTGTGAGACAAAAAGGGTGTACAGGTAGTGTAGGCAGTGTAAGAATAGGCAGTGTGAGAATACACCAAAAAAGCACATCTCATTTAACTCCACGATACTTAAAATAGATAGTAATCATTTGCAATACGGGTGAGACAGGTATAGTGTTGCTGTACTGATGGACTAATGTTAATATTTTGCAAGGCAATTCCATTTTCCTTCACATTCTTAGTATACGTTCCATCTTTTGTCTGGGGTTCCTCGTTTTGTATATTTTGATGAATGGGATCTCGTAGTTTCTATTTCAATAGACTATATGCATGTATGAATTGTGAAACAATGTTCATTTAGACACGGGGGTTTATATTGTTATGGTAAAATGGGATTGAATTTAAATTCTAAAATACTACTATGAAGTACAATCTTAGAATGAGGTGGTGATACGTGTATTATTATGCGTATTTAAAATTATTCAACAGCTACTAATCTTATGCATGTGTATTGTGCGGACGACAGTTTATATTGAGTACGCACAATTATTGAAGTATATGAGGTTTTTACGATACCACCAGATTTCATCATAATTTAAAGAAGGTGTACCGACTCCCATACTAATATAACACGGCATGCATTTGTGGTTTCTTGCGGTCAAATCAGAGCTAACGGTCCAATTTGGTCACAATTCAGTGGATTCCCTTGTAAACTGTGTAAAGCTGTTGTAAAGCTACATCTGTAGCTATATAAGAGAGGCTACGGTACCAGTGACATTGTTGAACTCACAAAATTTATAATATTCGTGAAAAACAAAAGTCACTGCATACATAATAATTCTACTGAGCCGTGTATAGCATTGTTGAGCATTGATGTTTTATATAGTTCGATATAAAAGCGATAGTTGCGCTCAGACTAATGGGATCATGGACTCAGATTCTGACCCCAGATATACTTCACTAGAAAGATGCTAGTCGATACACCTTCTTTATGTTATGATAAAGTATGTTGGTATCACTACATCGTGATTTTTCTTAACAAAACGGTAGTAATTTTTCTCACAAAATATAAGCTCTCTGTGGTTCAGACCCAATCAATTTTAAAAGGATACCTGGCATGGTCGATAAAGTAGCAATATGGATAAGTATAGCAATGGGATAAGGTAGAACTGTTTTATCGACTCTGTCACCGGTTTCACCAACAGAGTTTTCTACCATTGATAGCTATACTGGGAAAGCGTGGCGTATGCGTTGTAAGATTAGAGATATAGGCCTATTTATGTGAAATGTAATTATAAAGCTATAGAAACACCTACGGTTTAGAAACCATTAATGGACGGCTTTCATGTTATACTTGTTGCTTATTTTTTAGATCGTTTGATGTTCTGATCGGATTCACCTTTTGATCTTCTTAATAGGTTATTAATTGATCTGACAAACGTACGTTATAATCATTCCCTACGAAACGGCTGACCCGAATAATGTGAAACTTGGTAATAATGTGTATAGCATTCCCCTGTTTGAATTCAATGAATATTTGGTTTTTTCGGGTAGATATTTTTTCCCAAATTTTCTCCTTTTAGAGATTTGAATTTGAATTCAAATCTTTTCCGAAAAAATATTTTTACCAAATATTTTCCTCGTATGTTCACTGTATCGAAAGTGATGCAAATGATTGCGCCTCAAAACAATACAGTATCGAGTTAGATAATGACACATTTGTATGCCAAGAAAAAAGAAAAAGTCTCATTCGTTTGACCTGGGAAGCGCGAACAAAAACAAAAATTGACTCTTTTTTGAGTACTGTGGAATTGAGTGCCCGCTTCGCTCATTCAATTATATTGATACATTTTCCAGTTTTCATTTATTTTCATTGCAATGATTACAATGACATTTCCAATAGAATGGTATTGATATGAATATTCATAAAGTTTAAATTTCAGAAAAAAATTGGAGAATGTGTGGTGAAAGTGGTTTGTATTTTACATTTCTCTCAGTTTTTCTTATACAAAAACATTTATCTGGTTTCATAATTGCAATAACAGAATGTTGGTAGTGGTTTAAAAAAAATTAAATTCGTATCATAAAGTGGAAATTAAATGAGTGATGCGAGGTGGAGGATACAAAACTAAATATACTTCCTACTTTTCTCCTCACTCTCTCTCTCTCTCTCTCTCTTCCTCTCTCTGCCTCCCCCCTCTCTCTCTCCCTCTCCCTCCCGGAAGTGACGTCAGCGTCATGTCATGGATTCGACTCTTCTGTCGTCTTCGTAGACAGGCACATGGAATTCCTCTTTGGCATCCTCTATTTTACCAACTGCTAGCGGCTGCCTTGTTCACCCCAAGTCGTCGTCCTGCCGTATTTCGATTCGCGTTCTACTGTGTCAGTTCCGCTCGGCGAACAAATTCCTTTCCAATCATTTAGGAACGAGCAGAGAGGAAGAAACTCTTGCTTGCGATGTGAAAATGGAAATTCTTGAGAATGTTTATTTTTTGAGAAAGTCAACTGGGTTTTCTTTGTGGAACATTCTTAGTCGAGTATCTTGGTATCGTGGTTTGAGTTGGGTGGAATAATTTGTGTAATAGATGATATTATTTGGTCGAGCTGAAAAATTTGAATAAGAGGTAATAAATTGTTGTTCATATTATTGTTGGAAAGATGATATTAATGGGAGAGAAAATATATTTTGAATGGGAAATTTGAAATGTCCAATTTTCGAACGTATCTAGTATGAATTGATAATTGCTAAAAATACGAACAATTTTTCGAAATGGTATTATTTTACTGAATGTTCTGGATTTGCTTTTATTTATTTCACGTACCGGTACAGCTTGTGGAGAAGAAAATTAACATTTTCCCTGTAATTCAATCCGAGTCTTTGCTGAGCTCAATTGTAACTTCTAATCTACCGGTAATTATATTCAATACATTCGTATTTATCATCAATTTTTGTACACACATTCATACTATTTCAAAATTGACATCGGAATTCTATATACAGTCATGTTTATAAACTGAGGCTGAGGTAGCAAGATCGTTCGGAAGGCTCAAAAAAAGCGATCTTAACATCTCTGAATATTAAATGCATATTCAAATAAGTTGCTCAATTGAAGAATATCAAAACCCTGTCCCTTAATCTAGATTTTAACGAATAACGACGTCACTTATTCTTTACTAGAAATACCATCTCAATTTCAGAAATTCAAATGTATTTTCTTTTCCCACAGTACGTACCTGACCCTTTTTATGAGGCGTGACATCATTCGTTTCCGTTTGTGTTTCTACAGAGAATCGGTCATGCCTACGTCATGACTCGTGGTCTCTGTGGGGAAAAAATAATTACAATTTCGGAATTGGAGATGGTAATGTATAGTTTCCTCTGGAAATAGAGCGATACATATTGTCATTATTCGTTAATGGTCTCTGTAGGAACAAAGTAATTGTGATTTCCGAATTGAATATCGTCTTTATTCGTTGAAACCTAGTTTTAGGGTTGTGATGTCCTTTAAGCACACGACATCCTGAAGGAGTACAGAAGACAAATCTCTGCTTATTTCATCTTCGAAATCTGTCTCTTCATATGCGTATGTGTGTCTATTTTAGCTCTGTAACTTTCATTTCTTGAAGTTTCTACTCGAATTTACATAGATTCTTGTTTCGTATATATTTCTCTTTGATGTTGGTTTATATTGCGTATTATTCACATGGCATTGCTGATGCTGGTACAGGTATGCCCACGGCAACGTTGGTTTCCATTCCGTTCTCTACTGTAGAGAATGTACGGGGAGATCTAATGCATTATTCAAGTACGAATTCAAAGCTTGTCGCTTATTGTTTGATTTCTCCAGATTATTTTCCGTAGGGGTGGAATTTTATTCCATTTTGTCGCTTCGATGTATGAAAGAAGCCGAGAAAATATTTTTATGTTAAACATTGAAAAGTTTTTGCATACATGTTCGTGTAATAAAAAATGTTTTTCTGTAAGATTCTACTGTTGAAATTTGATTGAATGACCCGTTGATGAACGAATCAAAATGTATATTCATTTCAGAGTATCCACGTATAGGTTATATTCAATAAGGATCAATCAAAAGTACTAAAAATAAACTGTAATAAAAACCAACCAATCTGAAAAAAAGACCAACTGTACTAAAACCCAACTCACCTAGAACCCAACTGACCTAAACGTCTATTTCTTGAGTGACCTACACAGAAATAAAATTGAGGGGCTTGGCTCCTCCCCTTCACAAATTGTTACCACCCACCAAATGTCATATAGGCTCTAGTGATGGTTGAGTTTAGGTGGGTGAGGTTAGTGTCAAATGAAATGTCTGAAGAGAAGGAATCAAACCTCACACTTCAACTTCTGTACAGGTTGCTCAAGAAGAAGAATTTTAGGTCAGTTGGTTCTCAGATCAGTTGATTCTTAGTACAGTTGATTTGTAGGGCAATTGGTTTTTAGTACAGTTTGTACCTTCTCATATTGAGTGAATGAAAAAATAAGATATCATACCTGTAAGAGAAAACAGAATTTATTGATATCTTATAATATGCGACAGTACTTGTATTTTTTATACTATTATCAAGCTCTTCACTTATTATGTAGGACAAGTAACATATAGCTACGTCTACTGAAATAATAAACTGAATAATATGTAACTCCACTAAACCCATAAGTTTTCCAAAGTAATAATGTTAATTGTAGGAAACTCAAACTTCTAAATTAATTTCTCGTTTACAAAAGGTATTTGAAAACTTGATGCATTATTCATATAAAATATTATCCTCTATTCCTGTGTACTCCAAAGTTAATCCATTCATTCGTTCGTTGCAGTAGCATGTTTAATGAAGTAGAACAAAATAATAACGGATTGCTGAATCATTACACAGACAAATTGCAGTAGACTTATTTATCAGGTGTCTGAAATGACTGGGAGGGGTTGATATATATATATATATATATATATATATATATATATATATATATATATATATATATATATATATATATATATATATATATATATAAATGTATTTAATATATATATATTATATATATATAATATATATATACATCAATCTAATATATTGTGGACATTTCAAAAACTTTAGACATCACATTATGTTTGTTTGAAGGCTTCCAAGAATCATTTCATGAGCAATTATTACTTATTCATGGTTGATGAAAATTCATGTTTTCACGTAAAATATATATCTTATTATCCAACGTCATGTTCAAGTTCCAAAATATGAATTTAAATATTGAGAAGAATATATATATATATATATATATATATATATATATATATATATATATATATTATCATTGTAATATTACAAAAACAATAAGCTATCAAGTTTAGCTTGCCAGCTTCTACTCGTTTGCTGTTGATTCCGAAATTCTGTTACCGTGGCTACTGTCACGAATCATAAAAGCTGGCGTTACATCGCCGACGAGGCAACAGCGTCGTAAATAAAGCATCTTGTTAGGAAGATATGACCTCACCAAAGGAGTGCAAACCATATATACTCACAGAGTTCCGTATACTGCTACGACTGGGAAGGGTTCACATAAGTATGTGAAATTTACTGGGCTGGTAAACAACTCGTAGAAATGAGAGAGAAGTATTTTTATTCCCCTTATGAAGAACCGAACAAATCTGATTGTTTTCTATTCGAAGTAGCACGCAGGTTCATAAAACATTTATTGATAGTGGATTGATAGCATCACTGCTGAAATGAACTGGATATGATATATTATAATGATAGATGTACAAATATATCTACATATATATATATATATATATATATATATATATATATATATATATATATATATATATATATATATATATATATATATTCATCTATATGTGTGAATCTCATCACTATGGTCACATGAAATCCTAATCATCCTTGATAACATTCATTTTTATCAACAATTTCAATAAAATCATACGTACACTACGTATAAATTGATTGTGATTTGTCCATTTTCACCTGAGTTAGGGTGACATTCATGAAAGTAAACACTTTAAATAATACATGCATGAATATGTTTCACAATTCATAGATATTCATTCACATTATTCATCAAGTCTCCTTGAACATATCTTAGATATGTAGTGATATAATATTTCCATCGAATATTGCTCTATTTCTTCTCGCTCATCCTTACTAGCGATATAACATCTTAAAATGGCAGCTTATCGCCAAATATCATCCCATATCAAAACACTTTTCAATTTTCTTTCCACCCTAATTAGGGGTATATGGAATATATCCGAAAATTATCATGAAAATATAAACCTCAAAGAACGTATGATGATAAATGTTTTGACATATTCTCAATTTCATATATTTGTTCTCTATTTTGATTCCATAAAATGACCACACGTTGAGTGAATTGATATCAAATCTTTTCTCTGTTTTTCTCCTACATCACATCATGGTTATTAAAATCCCTATTATTTCAAGTGAAAGTACCAAGCATTTTAAACGAATTACTTCCATTATCTTGACAGCGCAAATAGATAAACATTCCCTTTCACTTTTATTTTCATTCACCAAATGCCAACTCTGCTAATCCTCCTTCTACTCTTTCGTTTATACTTACCTGTGCGTACGTTAACTTCGACTGATAAGCTCATTAAAAGATAGCTCGTCTCTCGACCCTATCTCTCAAAAGTTGGCAAGCTCTATGGCTATACCATTACAGCTTACCACTAGGCGAGTTTTGGCATTGATGGATTGCAATGAAGGTTGAACGTACATGAGTGAGAGGATGTAGGGTTGAGAGGGGCGTGGATTCGGAGAGGGTAGAGAGGCAAGGGGTTGATGAAGATGTTTAAAGGGAGGGAAGTAGGAGAAAGGGGAGGGAGTGTCGATTAAAGAGACCCGCTGGTGGATTAATACAATCGATTTGGTGATGAAGTGATGTTGGATTTTTTGAACAGGAATATCTAGCTTCAGAGCAAATAATTCGATTTGAATTTTGATTTTGATTTTGATTACTGCGATGTATTGTATCGGTAATAATATTGTATCATATAATTAGACGAGCTTTAGGGAGGATTCAATTTGACATACTGAAAAAAATTGGTGTTCGTTTTTATGTTTTTTGTCGGTTCTCCACAGGTAAAACGGCTACAGCTATCAACTTCAAACTTTTTTACAATATGGTTCCTCATCTAACTTAGTTCTGTATAGTTTCGTGGCACTATCGGGAGTTAACTTTTTTTTATGAATTTTAGAAATTTCAAAAATTCCCATTGGAATAACATGGCGAAAAAGAAGGAAATATTTCTATTTCCGAGACAATGAAATTTTGCGTGAAGTTGAACTACATTTTGATACACATTTCTGGAAATTTTCATTTTGATCGGGTCAGCCATTTTGAAGAAAAAACATAAAATGTGCTAATTGGTACCACTCGAAGCAGTTTTTACCCATTTTTACCCATACTATTACTATCCGCTCGTCCAACAACGCATATATGGCGTTTTCCTAGTGTATAAATTTAGGGCCACTAATAGAAATCACACACCAAACTAATCAACACAAGTTGTACCTCAGTCGTTCAGTTTGATGTAGGGATGGATGGTTACCGAACAACATGACACGACTGACTCATTCCCCCCTCTCTCAAAATATGGGTTTTAGTATTATTTATTGCCTCATTTAGACATTCAGGCATTTAGGCTATTTTAAGTAGCATCATTTAGCCCTCATTTAGGCATTTACGCATTCAGGCTATTTTAAATTGCATCATTTTGTGCTCCATTCGGGAGTGCTCTCAATGGCGTTAAATATAATATAACACTGCGCCATATATATGTTTATATACATAGAATATAAATATGAATAGTATCAATACAAGTTACATTAGTACAATTATTCAGTACACATTATATATAAAAAGGGGGGGGCGGATTTAAAATTATAGACTTATATAATGAATCGAATACATGTCTCTCAAAGAACAAGCATAAAATCAACTACACATTTGAGTGAATATTTCATTCATTTTTCATTCACATTGAAATCTATTGATGATTCTATTGGATTCTATTGATTCCCAATTAACTGGATTGTTTGATTCTTGACTTCAAAGGTTTTATCTGTCACCACGTAGGCCTATGAATAATTATCTGTAAATTATTTTCAATTGAAAACAATGAGCTTTGACATGAACTGCTCTGTCTACAACCATACTTCTTCGTCACATATAAAAGTCTTTCCGTTTCCAAACAGTCAGAAACTTTATGTACGAATGTTCATGTTCAAAACTTTATTCACGAATTAAAAACAGATGAAAAGCGAGCTTTCGTATCATACACATTCTTATGAGTAAAAAGTCTCTCAAATATAGAAAGAGCGAAAAAATCTTTGTAGAGGTTCAAGAAAACCAAAGATGTAGTCCAAATAAAACCCTGATTTCCAAATAATTCGATTTACTATTTTATTTCAAAAGCTCTTCCAAAATACCCTGTATTCTCTCGAGTATAATCATAATACTCCTGGGAACACCAATAACCAACCAGGATATATACTGAAAGGATTTAAGGAACCACGTTGCTGTAGGTATTTCTACTGAGATGAGGAAGAAAGAAGAAAAGGAAAATAGAAATATATAGGAACTACGGATAAGGAAAAGTTTGGCAAATGCAATGAAATGGTTGGTTCATCATCGCTAGCGAAGAGCTCTTTTCATATATGTATAGACTGTTCAAAAGATCATGATTTACAGACTCAAAACTTTACCACAAAATCTAGAAAAAAGTTTTTGAACAGAATTCATGTGGATATTATAAGAAACTTGGCAGCCAATGACATGACAAAAGCAGATTGAAAAATTAAACTTCGTTTTACAATTATTATTTCGGATAATGTCCAGATTTTAGCGAGTGTTACTGAGGAATGGCATTGTCAATAGAGTATTCGCATAAAACTAAAAAATTTACGTAATAATCGCATAACTTGAAGTACAATTATTTTCATCATTAAATTAATTATAAACTGTTTCACTCTGCAAATATTATAATCATGTTCACGTCAATGGCAGTACACCATTATAATTAACACCAAAAATAAAACTGAAACAGCACAAAAACTCACTGCATATATAATACATTTTATAAAATATGAATATATAGTAAAATATAGTAACTAAACAGTAAGAAATATATAGTACTCGAACATAATGATTTCAGGTGATAATATTATCAGCGTATGCCGAGCATGTAGAAATAATGTGAAAAATTGAATATAGTAATTATTATCGCGCATGACGTCCAAGAAGATGTGACTTATACTAATGCAATGGAAGAATAATGTTGACTATCCTCCTATCGGGCTCTTTGGAGCTTTGACTGTTTGGCATGAGGGCCTACAGCTTGGTCTCTATGGTTGCATAATCGTATATCATGACTATGAAAATAATAGTATATCAACAAGTCTAAGTATGTAGTTTTAATGTTTCTTTGTATTAGTTCTCACTGTTATAGTATAGCAAAATAATGTGTAAGAAAGGTCACACCAGGCTAAATCTCGCCAATTAAAGTCCTCAATAATAATGATGATAATTTTATTCGCAATCATTAATCACAGGGCATACATTTTCAAACCACTACAACGAAATGAAAGCGGCCGTTTTTCGTTTTTTCGTACGATTCCGTACACTTTAACATGGTGTATCACTTTCGTCGGGCTTTCGTTTCGTTTACATTTATAAAATAATAGGGACCTGCGGTGATATCCACACGCACTCATGTCACAAATCGATCCTCTAACACACCTTGCACATCGTTGTTAGCTACTGATAAATATCAATTGTATACATAAACTGTACGCACAACGCACTATTGAAATATCGGAGGAGCCGATCATTTGCTGTACTTACTAATTTTATCTCTATATATAAATTCTTCATTAAAAAAAACTTTGCCTTCAGCATAAAGGTTGCCCATTGGACACAGAATAATATGACAATGGGTATAACAAATTGATGAAGAGAGCAATAAGACAATAGTGTTTGATACAAGAAATAATAATAATATTGAGCTACAGTCTAGGAAAGATAATATTGTAGTTCATAATTACTCATTCAGGGAATGAATGATACTAAAAAACATATTTTTGAAGCGATTCAACGAAACACATTTGATCAATTCAAACTACATAAATGGAAATAGATCATTTCACTGCTAAAATAATTATACAATAAATGAAACTATTACTGAGGTTAAATCGTTTACAAAATTCAACGAAGAAGTGAGAAATTATGCCTCTAGCTTCAACAAAGAGTCCAATCATTACTATGTCTTCCACTGATACTACGGTAAACTACGGTTAATTAATTTCTGCCTGAGAAATCTGAATTGAATGAAATTTCTCCTTATTTTCAGGTGACTGGAATTGTTGGGAGAGCAGACGTGCTTGCCAGTGTGTTCTTCCTCCTCTCGTTCCTAGCTTACCACGGGTAAGTTGATGTGCTAGCAATTTCGTCATTATATATCCTATGTGGGGATACAACAAGACAAAACATAACAAAAACAAGACAAAACATGAGATAAAATGAAACAAACAGATGCAATACTCTATACATTATATATGTATACAAATACCTTTAACATTTGAACCATTGGAAATTCTTCTGGTTCTCGAGTTTTTTTACTTTTATCCAATCTTTGAAATATCAAAGAGATCGAATGAATGAAAGCATCTGAGTTATATAAATATAGCTTGTTCAGTCATACGTTTCCATTACAGTTGCACTTCCAGAATAACCTGACATGTTGTCAGTTGTTTGAATTTTATACTAAACAATGAAAAATGAAACTCTGTAATAATATACTTGGAGTATTATATGCATGACAGGTTTGATGGTGTGTATCAGTTACCTTTCAAAAAAATCATATTTATAGACTCACTAGTGTCGAAACCAGGGATGGCCCCCCACATTCAGGTCAAGGCAAGAATAAGATTCAAAAAAGTATTGTAATGAGTTTAAAATTCTTCTCCATTGGTTCTCTTCGACTCTTCAACGGTTCTCTTCTTCCCACTTCCTATCGCACGGTATACTTCACTGAAATTGCTGAGTGCTGAGAAAATTCACATTTGCATTTTGATTAGGAACCGATTACGAAATTATCACTGACTACATATTTTAACTGTTGCTCATTTGGATCATTCCACGATCTAATTGGTTATAGCTTCAAGTGATGTAAAAACGTGGTATCACAATTTTCCTTAAAAATGGCTGACTCGATTTATGTACAACTTTAGGATACTGTGTTGAATAATTTGTGTGCTTAAATTCCTCAGAATTTCAAATTTTCGAAAGAATTATTCTCTAGTTTCCTCCTCTGGTTCCCGAATCCGATCTGAATAATTAATAATTCCACATTGATGGACTTTATGTAATTGAAAACTTCGAACTTTATACTCAAGTGAAGCTATCTTTTCGAATTGAAAATAATATGTGATAATGTTTATGAATTCTTTACAATATTTCCAAAATATGAAATACAGAATTCTCCATAGAATTCATCGTTTTTTTCACACAGTGATGAGGTTGAAGGATGATAGTGAGAGGAAAAGTTAACGACAAGAAAGTATGCTTATAATAACTCATCGTGATGAAGCTCTGTTGATAAATGAACAACCTTTTATCACCATTACCCTGAGGCCTATAAAGGTTAAAAAACTCGTTACTTGTGCTTTTAGCTTGTTAATTTATTAGATACTGATCATGACGATGATTAAACACCGATCTTATCAGATGTGTGTGCGTGCCATTTAACTATTGTCGTTATTATTATATTTTTTTGATACACAACGAAAATGTGAATCACCCATCAATATTCTTGACCATATTAGTGACTCGTGAGCTATTTGATGTATTGTACTCATAAATTTATAAATACAATCAAAAGACAAATGCAGAAATTGATTTTAATTAGAAATGCATTCAATAATTTTCAGAATTGAGAATTTGTCAGTCGTGGTGAAAATTACTTACAATCTATAATATAACATATAATTTTCAAATGAAAACACTCCATGAAGTTTCGTACATTTTCAAATTGTATTCGTTAATTCTCAAGATCCGAAAATTCTTGAGATCCGAAGAAATTTCCGTCAGAGTTTTCTCCCAATTTCTCCGGAAAAGTATGTTTTCTATATGAAGTGATGGTTTCCCGCCAGCTACTCAAATATGTCCAATCGAAAAAAATTGAGAGGCATTCGATGTTCTCTGCAGTTCCCGTAAACTAACCATCACATCACCGTGAGCTGTAACAAAGAATTATAATAACTTTTGCAGTTTTATAAAATCAAAGACCAGAATGTATACCAAAAAACTCAAATTTTAAAATAATTGGTTCAGTGAGAGCATGGTTCCGACCAAAATATTTTGCAGAGAATAATCCATCACCAAATCTTTTGAAATTTTCATCTGGATAATATAGACTTTGAAGAAGTCAATATTGTATCTTAGAATTATCAAAGGTGATATGTAATATATAAAACACTGTATATGGTATTTTCTTTCAAGTGACATTATGATACTGAGCAGTAGATTTCGCAACCGAAGCACGCTATGGAATTAGATTGTAATTAAAATTTGTAATTGTAGATTGTCATTTCATATAAGTGGCCTACCTTGTTGTTGATGTCTAACACTACAATCAACTGAATCTGCAACCCGTTATGCAGAAGGCGTCAAGTTGCTTTAGTATTTTTTTCATACATTGGGTTTAACGACGCACTGTTATGATGGCGCAGATCTGATGGAGTCAGATAGATGATTAATGAGATGATGGGATGATGAGTTGGAGATTCTTGGTTAATGGGAAGAATAGTGGGAAAGAAGCGACCATAGCCGACTTATTGTAGGAACCATCCCGGCATTAGCCTTGAATACAGAGGGAAACCATGAAAAACTCCTGTAAAGATAGTCGGAGGCGGGGATCGAACCGGGTTCGAACACCCCTCACCTCACTGATCACATGAAGCGAGAGCGTTAACCACTACGGTGCATGTCCCGGTTGCTTTAGTATTGCTGAAGTGAATGGAGTACATGCCCCGGTATAACTCAGTTATTCATTAAAAGCTCTGAAATTTACTATTTTGCTAATCTTCCAGACTTATACGACGTAGTTATATAAGTTGTAACAGGGATTCCGTTTTTTTTCAACAGAACGACGTTAATACTCCATTTTGATTCAACACCCTACATCAAGTAGAGCTAATTATTCAAGAGGATAATGTTCGTTTGTACGTTTCATCTATGATGTTCGTTAAATAAATTACTTCCTCCGTTGGATAAATCAACTTTTAACCTTTCAGAAGGAAAATGTGGAGCTATTATGGAACATTCATATTCTATCTTTTAATAGCAGACTCTGCATGTCGAAAAGCCTGACATCAAAAACTGAATCGTGCTCTTGAATTAATTTTTATTTATCAGTGAAAATTTATATAGGAACGATATTAAAATTTTTCTTAAAATATCACACTTTTTATAATGATTAACAGAATATGTAAACATCTTACGGCACACTCATCGTCAACCACTATATTAACATAATAGTTTAGAACAATTTACAATTCAATATAAAAATAATAATTGATCCATTTCATTTCATTTTATTTCATTTTTATTTCCCATTATCATCACAGCAATGAACAGTACAATCTACAACGTGATAGCATAATAACAACGTAGAATACATATTTATTCAAAAACTCTGAAATGTTCTGTATCAAAAATATAGATCAAAATTCAATTCGAAAAAGAAGTAGTATATGAGTTATTAGAAGTAGAGGTGGAAATAGTAATGTTATTAACTCCTTCATTTCAATAAACTGAGATTTATGAAGGGTACTGGAATTACGGGCGAGTGGTGAAACAGGTGAAGATGTGGAGAGGCACTTGGTGAATGGTGAAGGAGTGGTGAAACAGGTGAAGATGTGGAGAGGCACTTGGTGAATGGTGGAAGAGTGGTGAAAGGTGTGAAGTGTTGCAACTGTTGACTGGATAGTTGAGAATAGAGTCTAGTTTTATAATGAACAAAATGCAGATGAGGGGATGGTACAGTTGTGGATGTTGGGAGTTCAATAGCAGTGGGGGTAGTTAGTACCCTTAGATTGTTTATTCTGTCGGGTTAGTTTACTTTGGGTTAGGTTGGGTCGGTTTGGTTCGGTTTGGTCCTGGCGCCACTGTGCCACGATCACTCCACCAATATAGCAAAATAGAACATATTCATTATTGAAAACTGTCTGAGGTTATTGCAAAATTTCAGAATGTTTATGATTTCAGATATCAAAATCACCACAATTGTCATGAAAACTATATAAAAAAAGTTGAATACATAAATAATGTATCGATGGTTGGGGAAACTGTTCATCAATTCATACTCATAACTGCCAACGATTGTGGTTGCTATAAAAGTTAGACATTAGACACTGCAGTCTTGGTAGAACTGTATATTCCTGTCATCCAAACAGACTATATTTTTGTCTCATGTTTCCTTCATTTCCTTCTATTCCTTCAAAATCTCTTCATAGATCACATTCCAACTTTGCACCCTGTAACACTGTTCAGATCTATTATGATTCGTTTTAAAGTATGTAGTATCTGAAAGTCACTAAACGGTAACAAACAGCCAAGAAACAGAATTTGAAAGTTTCTTTCATGCATCAGGGTCTGTTGACTGCGCCATCAATCTTACCAGCCTAACTTATTTATCTGCCAGGGATCAATTCAAATATAGCCGAAAAGTTGAACTCGAACTGAATCCCACCTTCTCCTTCCCTCTTTTTCTTTTCACGTTCTCTCATAGCCATTCTAACGAAATCCTTACGCTAAACCTTGTCAAACTTAACCGTCGATTAATCTTATTTTCTTGGAATTATCAGTAATCAAGTTTCGAGGTGATATTGGAGAGCACCAGGATATTAAAATGCGAATGCTAAAAGTAAAAATGCTTGAGTGCATTCCATCCAAAAAAAAAATGTCACTCGAATTTTTTAGCGATTGGGAAATAATCGAAGTTTCTTCATAAAATGAAGAAAAGTTAAATAATTTAACTTTGCAATATCGTGTTCGTGCTTCATGGAGTTTTGCATCGACTTTCCGCGACGAACTTTTGGTATGTCAAAGCTTAAATGGGATACTGTCACAAATTGTTGACTCTCAAAACTCGTCTGCTACTCTACTTAACTTTGGCGGATTATTAACTTTCCAAATCTTCAACCGCGAATAAATTACCTCTATAGAAGATTCAAGGCAATCCGATTAATATGGATGATAAATTAACTTAAAGATAATAAGTTGAACGAATATCAAATGGAGTTAGAATAATTTCACTAGCATCATCAGAACAATGTTAATATTTTTAAATGCACATAATTTAAACATTACATTCTATCAGTCAGCTATTTCATAATGAACACTTTTAATTAGTAGGATATTTACATTGCTCAAGGGGGATTTCATACGAAGTGAAAAACGAAACTCAGAATAATAAAATTCTCATCAAGAATCAGTTTCAGATACAATGAAAAACATATTTCCTTTTCCGGAAGATAAACCGCTTAAAATCTATTTAATGAGGGCAAAATGAAGAGGGTCACAAAGATTGAAAATTTTCATTTCTTATATTGATTGAATGTAGACTTCTAAATTATCCTCAAAGATAAGATATAAATACTGTTGATCAATTAATAATAATGACAACTGAGTAATGCCACTTAAAGAGGACATCACAACCCTAAAACTGGATTTCAACGAACAATAACAATATTAATTCCCTAATCTCAGAGAAAACTAGAATTCATCATCTCAATTTCAGGAATTGGAATTAATATGTTTGTCCTCCAGGACCCAGCCCTTTTTCCGAGTGATGACGTAGACATTACTCGATTATGTTCATGTTTCTATATTGAATTATTGATGCCTACG
Organism: Brachyptera putata; assembly: GCA_907164805.1. Lineage (NCBI taxonomy): Eukaryota > Metazoa > Arthropoda > Insecta > Plecoptera > Taeniopterygidae > Brachyptera > Brachyptera putata. Next base: position 4,040,731 of record OU015468.1, read on the forward strand.
TCATGATTCATAGTCTCTTGAGGACAAAATAAGGAATTATAATTTCTGAAATTGAGATGGTAAATTCTAGTTTTCTCCAGAATCCGAGCAGTAAATATTGTCATTATTCTTCAAAATTCAGTTTTAGGTTCGTGATGTCCTTTAAAGTGAAAGTACTTCTTTCAACTGACTACTAGAGTATAACACAAACAAAATATTTGATTTCATGTTTCAGTCACCGAGAAAGTGCAGATCAGATCTCCATATGGCTAAGCGTGCTACTGGGTGGTATATCCATGCTGGCCAAAGAGACAGGTATCGCTGTAATGGTGGTCAACCTGACCTATGACCTCTATCGCTCCTGGCCGAACATCAAAAGGTCAGTTAATTAACATTTGAATTCATATTATATCTCTCTCTATATAAACACAATATTAATTACTTTCATGTCACAGTATATGTAATATTCAACATAATATATGTGGATGTTATGTATGTGTTGCTCCAATACTAGACTGGCTCATATTTCGACTATGTACCTAATTGAAAAACAACGTCCTAAATATATATGCTCTGATATGGATAGTAGCAAAAGTAGAATTATTATTGATCAATGTTTGGTGGGTTGCAAAGCATATATATATATATATATATATATATATATATATATATATATATATATATATATATATATATATATATATATATATATATGTACTTGTGTTAATACAGACCAAGTTTCCTAAAGTGTGTGTGTTTGGGTTTGTTTTTTTCATAGAAGTTTCACCAAAGTCAGATGGAATAACGAAACTCTGCACTTCTCTCGAAGAATTTCTAAGGTTTTGATGTCGGTAAGTGTCACTTTACTACAAGATTCCCATTAATATTGAACCGTCTTAGCTGGAGCTGTCTTACGGTATACGTGACTTGCAAACAACATCTTGCATCTGTAGTCTCCGTCTCCTCTCTCTCTTTGTGTCTCACCTAGCTCCATGTTCTGGCCCATTTTATTACTTATAGCAAATTCTAGCACACGTTGTTCAAACCTTCAAACGAATAGTAGTAGTAGTATAGTAGTATTAGATACTGGTTGTGTACCTATAGTGTACACTAGGACACTAGTTACTAGTAGGGTACCTATGGTGTACACAAATAACCTATTTTACAATATAACTAATAAATAACATTAGATGCTTGAATATGGTAGTAAGTCATCATTTATGAATTATCAATAAATAAATAATTACATTATATCAAACATGTACGACCTCACGACTATCACGTCATGAAATGAATTATAGTTCAAGATCAATTTTGTTATTCACAATTTTTTCTTTCTCGATCAGTCCTTTGAGTAACCTTCCGTCAAATGAGCCCCAAATAAATATTGTAACTTTTGAGTTGGTCAGTGTTCGGAGAAGCACCAGGTTAGAGTAACATTTTGTTTAATGCAGTAGTGCACGATTCCCCAGATGAAATCGAAAGCTTTGTAAGAGATAATCCAACTTTTGAACAAACCAACGTATATCCTCGTTTTACTGCTGTGACAATCGCCAGGATTACATCTGGTCACAATCTTTTATACAAACATCTGAAGAGAATAGAACTTGAAGTCAGTTTAACGTAATCGTTGTGCGGTCAAATGCAGAAGTTTTTTGAGATCGTACATGGTTATTGTTTACGATAGGATTCAACTAAACAGGTTTTTCGCAGAAAACACTTTTGAATCTGACTCTACAAGATGAGAGACCAAGCTCAGCAACTTGTATACTCAATGCCTATTAGAATAGAATAGAATAGATTTTTTTTCCGATCAAATATATGATATGAGACAGTCGTTAAACAGGTTATTACAGTTATTACAGGATGATAATGAAACAAATGAGATTAAATTAGGCCTACATAAACATGAAGTACATACAGATAAACGCAATCACATTCTGCAATAAAATGAAATGAAATAGAATGATAAACAACACAGAAAATGAATTGGTGAATGGCTCGATTGAAATAATTCATCTGATGAAATTATGTATCATGTTTTTTTGAGCAAATCATTCTCTCATCGAAGATTTTGAAAGCCTTGTAGAACTTTGACTAGGTATTCGAATATGTATATATTCAAATGTAAATTGATAGACTAATCAAATATCAACTGGCATACATTTATATGTAATATATGATTGCTTTGAATTACTGGTATCTATTACTTCAGTTATCGAAGTCTTGTGACTTATGATATCAAATTTCTGTAAGAGATTAACCATATTATGAAAGAATCATCTAATTTAGATGCCACATTCCTGTTAACTTAATTAAAATGTACGATCATTCTGAAAACTACCAGCCCAGAACTATACTTTTCATCTCGTGAAAATGATAACTAAATCATTCCATATGTTACTGTATAATTGTGTGAAGGTACAACCAATCTACAAAGTTTCCTTATTTGAATTTATATTTCAATAAAAGTGAGGGTGGTCCTACCTAATTATTCAATTTTCCGTTGCCATTATATTGTCGTGTACATACAGTTGCGACTTCTACTCGTACACCCAAACCTACATAGTTTACAACTACATTAGACTTACATATTGTCATACAAATTGTTAGGACTGCAGAGACTTGTTTCTGATATGAAACTCATGTTTGTTAGAACCTAAACCTTGGGGGGCGAAACAACTATTAAATGTATAACCCGGTAACAGATGATTCTTCATTCAGTACAACATTGTTCACTCGTAAAACTAGCTTTTCATGGGTTTGTAATAATTTATACGTCAAGTTGGACACCGGAGAGAATGTATAGTTGGATATTATAGAAGAGAAACTTGAAACAGTACGCTTTGATAGGAGGAATGGTCAGTATGGACAAGTTGCAGGTGTGGAGAAGAGGAGGGGAAGGAGCAAGTCAGAGGAGAAGGGGTGAGAGCAAGTCTGAGTGGGATGTTTGTACATGCATTAGTTATGAGTTGGATTCTGATTTAATATTTTAGTGTCGTACGAATATTAATATTGTATAAGTAGATATGGCGGATGCTGGAATGTTTTGCTAGTTTCATGGCAATTTGATGGATAGAAAATCTTCGAAGCAGAGCAATCAAAATGTATTAGGTTTTTGTGAATTAGGTTTTTGATGCTTTCCTGTAATTATCAAATCGTGGTTTTTTCCTAACTTGAATCGAGGTTGAATTTTCAAGAGTGTCAATGTTCAGTTATGTCAATTATGTTTCAGTTGACGTATTTACGTGATATTATTAGCAACTTTTTTCCACCCTCTTCATTCGCTCTAATATAAATATAGAAATGTGTTGATCGAAAAATAAAAATACCATGTTTGTAACTATTATAGCACATTGCATATATAAGAGTGCAGTGTTTTTCGAGATATATACTCATAGAATGTATATAATATATAATGCAATATATTTCGTAACTATCAAAGAGACAAAAAATATACAGGCCTATTGCTGAATTGATACTTTAAAGTTATTTTTTTGTTCCAGTTAAGCGTTATGCTTGTGTTCCGCTTGGCAATTCTTCAGGGATCATTGCCCAAGTTCAGTAACCAAGACAACCCAGCCTCGTTTCATCCTTGCAGGCATGTCAGGTCAGTACTCTATCATATAATCACATATAATCATATATTTTATCATTCTATGTACATAAAATCTGTATTTTATGTACCGGATTTTATATTTTGACTCATACATTTATTTACGATCTATCTTATAGCACTACATATTCAATCAAGATCGATAAATAAATCGCTTGTTCGGATTATACACATTCCTATTGAATTGTATGGTTCATTGACACGGATGGTACCCTGACAATATTCACGTGTCATTCGAGGTACCATATAGGGTCCATGTGGATGGAAGATTACAGTAAATTTTTGTAAATCTTCATTATTACATTATCACTGTCCTATTACTGGAATCGGGTTGTTGCTTAGTAGACCTACGTTGCTTAGTTTTGTGGCCTCTGTCCAAGCCCAATATCTCAAGAACGCGTTATCCGGTTGGATTGAGACAAACGCCGAAATACTCACCGCTAGAGGAAGAAAGAAAGGAGGGTGGTCCTTAAAAGAGGAGATCAACATTTCATCCGAATTCAGGTCCCCTGGTGAGTGGGCCCATGTTGCGACGCTACGATATCGACACTAACGCGCTCGACCATGTAAACAAGTGACGTTAGCAAGCCGAACAGAGCAATGCAAATGGTGACAGGGGAGGAGAATGTGGTTGCGGGGAAGGAGTATCAGGAACAGCGAAGTCACATGATAAACACCAAAACGAATCAACTAACCACGTGAAGAAAACGAGACACGTTATGCCGTACTCACGGCAACGACATCGTTAGGTGCTTTTATTTCGGGCTGCAATATTTGAACAGCGTGGCTCTACCGATCGCCATGGAACAAACGCTAAATTGCTCGGCGCGGGAGGACGAAGAAGTCTGGGATACCACCGAATGAAGGGAATATAGCTTAAATGCTCTCAAGATTTCATGAGTCTAGAAAGAATGAGATTGACAGAGATGTCTCAAATGTTTTGATCGATAGGACACTTGGTTATCAATCAGAATGTAAAACAAGATCCGATGTTATAATTTATACTGGTGGTTGAGGTGAATAGTGTCACAAATTATCGATAGTATATATATATATATAACATTGAATCTGATCGTTCCTTATTGATATAACATCATTGTTCTCATTTTTGAAGTTGGAGTTAAGCGTATCGCAACCTAAAATTTGCCGGAATTATTGGAATTGAAATTCGTCGATTTTTCAATTTTTCATTCCAGAAATGAAAGCTTTTCCAGGTCACGACATTGAAGAGAAATATGTCTACCGTATAATTCGACAATACATTCATGAACAGATTGATAGTCATGTAAAAGTGCACCATCATTTGCGAACTCAGTATACTCATTCTGAAAGGTGAAGCAAAACTATTCGAACAATATCTCAACTCAATTATCAAACTTGACAAACGAAACGTTTTCTCAATATAATTGTGATTTTTCCTGTTTGGATACACGTGGACAATGGCAACCATTATAGATCTAGCTTTCTCAGCAGTGGCGTTTGCTTTTGATAAGACGGATTACACTCACTTCTGCTACTGACATGTACTATTGTCATCCATGTCTCTAGAAGTACATCTACGACTGACATCCTTGTCTTTGGAAGGATCAGACTATCGGGACATAACGCCTCACTAACAATGAACCGGAGAAGGATATTTCTAACCATGGTTAGCGTACATGGAGGATAAAGAAAAGTCTAGATTAAACTTATATCAGAAGATGGAGTGAAATGAGAGAGAGTTGATGATGGAATATATTTTTGGACTTGGTAAATACATTTTTGAATCGACTTTTAATATGATTCACTTCTGATGATTCAGTTTCATCGAAATTAATGACCATATGCAAATTCAATCGATTTCTCCAAGTATACTATCATTACACTCGAAAGTATTATATTTTGCCTATCTCTTAACAGTAATGGGCCTTTGATTCCTCAAGTTGAGAGCATAAGAGTGAATATATTCTTGAAAATGTATAAATAATTTTCTTTCAACAAATATATCATTTATATATATATATATATATATATATATATATATATATATATATATATATATATATATATATATAATATTATCATCATTACTGTAATTATCTCTATCATCATTATCATCAATTCATCACTATTACTCCTATAATAGTTTGCCTTATGCACTTCATATCTCCATCTACCTCCATGAATATATCCATTGATTTAATTCCACAATATATTTCTGAACTTGAAAAGAACCAGCTGTTATTTCAATGTATACTCATTTACTTGTAATAATTGAAGGACTATTTTGTCATTATATGGGATCAAACTTGGATTTCCTCAGATCGATACGAATCTCTATTTTTGTTTCTCTTCAATTTGATAGGATTTGAGTTACATCGTCTTTTATTCAAGACAATCGTAAAAGTTTGAGAAGTGATCAACCTGACGTGAGAATAGCACTCTACTCTGATCAAGAGTGCTCTGCCCGTCTCGATTAAAAGCTTCAAGTTGATTTTTATTTTTTTCTTCTTCTTTCTCTACTCACAATATGTAGACAGTAGACAATTAGACAGGTGTAATAGAGATTGCATGGAGGTGAGGGCTAGAGTGACGGATATAATGAGCGAGTATGTGAGAGAGAGAGATAGGGGGGTGAAGGAGAGAGGAAGAGAATCGGATTGCGAGTAGTAAAGTGAGGTGTTTAATTATTAGTTACCAATCCTGCCCTCTTTTCCTCTACTTCCTCTCTTCTTCTTTCCCTCGTAACATTAACACACAAGATCCATTATACCTGCATATTTTCACAATTATTATGCCTAGCATTATCTTCATAAGCTTTTTTTTCATATAACTTGTATAACCTTATTATTCTGTACGAAATAAATGTGCATGGCCAGCACAAAAGCTCACTTTCCACCCTTATAATATAGACCTAGCTTCAAACAATAATCTCTTGACATTGTACTGAAGGGTTTGCATTATTATCACATAGCCGACGGCGATATATCAAGCCGTTGCCTTGTATAGTTGAAACTGTAGGCACAGAGACTTTGAAGGCTCTGTGCGGACATGCCTGACTGGTGCTCCCTGCTTTCCTGACGCAGCGGAAATTTCGTTCATTGTATCGCCTTACACATCTTTTTGTATTCAGCACAGAGTTTTTCTCATGTTCTAAAAATTACGGATGAGAATTTTAATATGTTGAATTCCTGGGTTGAATTTTCGAATGACAAACTGATCATTTTATGATGTTATTTGAATTATTTGTGTACGTTTAAAAATGGTGGGAATATTTCAAGAAATGTTTTCAGAGGGCCGTGTGTGGTATCAAAATGAAGGTGCATTCAATTGAATGCGAAAAAATTTGGGTTTGACACAATCCGATGGATGAATCTCTGGCAAACATGTTTTGAACCAACCCCTGCAGATCGGGTGTCGGAAAATTCATTATTTTCCCTGGAAAAGTTTTGACAGGGTCGTTTGTGGTATCAAAATGGAGGTACATTCAATTAAATGCGAAACATGAATCTCAGCCCGATCCGATGTATAGTTCTCCGCCAAACATGTTTTGAACACCCCCATGCGCAGAGGGGTATGGGAAAATTTACAATTTTCCCCGGAAAAGTTTTCACAGGGCCGTGTGTGGTATCGAAATAAAGGTACATTCAATTGAATGCGAAAAAATCTGAGTTTGAAAAATCCGATGAATGGTTCTCCGGAAAACATGTTTTGAACAAACCCCTGCAGATCGGGTGTCGGAAAATTCAGGATTTCCCTGGAAAAGTTTTGACAGGGTCAAGTAGGGTATTCGAATGTAGGTACATTCAACTGAATGCGAAAAATTTAAACCTCAGCCCGATCCGATGTATGGTTCTCCGGCAAACATGTTTTGAACAACCCCCTGCAGATCGGGTGTCGGAAAATTTATGATTTTCCCTGGAAAATTTTCCACAGGGTCGTGTGAGGTATCGACATGAAGGTACATTTATTTGATTGCGGAAAATTTTCATTTTGTCCCGATCCAATGTGTGGTTCTCCAGAAAAAAATTCGCAAACACTCCCCGTGCTGAGGGGTGTCGGAAAATTTGCGATTTTTCCTGAAAATTTTTCCACATGGTCGTGTAAGGTATCGACATGAAGGTACATTTGTCAGATTGCGGAAAATTCTCATTTCGTCTCGATCCAATGTCTGGTTCTCCGTAAAACAATTCTTGAATACCTTCTCGGAAAATTTTGATTTTCTTTGGAATTCATTTTGGAAGAACGTGAGTAGCATCAAATTGCTCACGTGATCGCTAGCTTTCCGAAAATCGAACAATCAGCCCGATCGCATCGTGGGTTCTCCAGCAATCGCCGATCGAAGATTGTCAATTTTTTTTTGTCGGACGGGTACTAGTACGGGGAAAAAACCAGAATTTGAAAAAAAGTCAAACTCTTTTGCCGAAGCCGTGTGCGGTATCAAAATGAAGGTACATAATATCTGTTGCCAAAAATGTTGATTTTAGCTCGATCCGATGTCTGGTTTTCCGTAAAAAAATCTTGAAAATAGAGGCAAATTTGCAATTTTCTTTGGAAAAGTTTTAACACAGCCGTGAGTGGTATCAAATTCAAGATAATCGAAATTGATGACGTACAGTTCTGATTTCAGCCCGATCCGATGTATGGTTCTCTGGCAAACATGTTTTGAACAAACCCCTTCAGATCGGGTGTCGGAAAATTTGCGATTTTCCCCGGAAAAGTTTTCAGAGGGCCGTGTGTGGTATCAAAATGAAGGTACATTCAATTGAATGCAAAAAATTCAAGTTTGGCCGAATCCGATGTGTGGTTTGCCGGAAAACATGTTTTGAACAACCCCTTGCGCATAGGGGTGTCGGATAACTCACGATTCTCTTTGGATAAGTTTTCTCACAGTCGTGTGTGGTATCAAAATAAAGGTACATTCAATCGATTGCGAAACCTTCAAACCTTAACCCGATCCAATGTTTGGTTTGCCAGCAAACATGTTTTGAACAACCCTCTGCAGATCGGGGGTGGGAAAACTTACGATTTTCTTTGGAAACGTTTTCAGAGGGCCGTGTGTGGTATCAAAATGATGGTACATTCAATTAAATGCGAAAAAATCTGAGTTTGGCCCAATTCGATGAATGGTTCTGCGGCAAACATGTTGTGATCAACCCCCTGCAGATCGGGTGTCTGAAAATTCATGATTTTCCTGGAAAAGTTTTGACAGGGTCGTGTAGGGTATTCGAATGTAGGTACATTCAATTGAATGCGAAAATTTTGAACCCCAGCCCAATCCGATCCATGGTTCTCCGGCAAACAGGTTTTGAACAACCCCCCGTACAGAGGGGTGTCGGAAAATTTGCGATTTTCCCCGGAAAAGTTTTCACACGGCCGTGTGTTGTATCAACATGAAAGTACATTCAATTGAATGCGAAAAAATCTGAGTTTGGCTCAATCCGATGAATGGTTCTCCGGCAAACATGTTTTGAACAACCCCCTGCAGATCGGGTGTCGGAAAATTTATGATTTTCCCTGGAAAATTTTCCACAGGGTCGTGTGAGGTATCAGAATGAAAGTACATTTATTTGATTGCGGAAAATTTTCATTCCGTTCCGATCCAATGTGTGGTTCTCCAGAAAAAAATTCGCGAACACTCCCCGTGCTGAGGGGTGTCGGAAAATTTGCGATTTTTCCTGAAAATTTTTCCACATGGTCGTGTAAGGTATCGACATGAAGGTAAATTCATCAGATTGCGGAAAATTCTTATTTCGTCTCGATCCAATGTCTGGTTCTCCGTAAAACAATTCTTGAATACCTTCTCGGAAAATTTTGATTTTCTTTGGAATTCATTTTGGAAGAACGTGAGTAGCATCAAATTGCTCACGTGATCGCTAGCTTTCCGAAAAACGAACAATCAGCCCGATCGCATCGTGGGTTCTCCAGCAATCGCCGATCGAAGATTGTCAATTTTTTTTTGTCGGACGGGTACTAGTACGGGGAAAAAACCAGAATTTGAAAAAAAGTCAAACTCTTTCGCCGAAGCCGTGTGCGGTATCAAAATGAAGGTACATAATATCTGTTGCCAAAAATGTTGATTTTAGCTCGATCCGATGTCTGGTTCTCCGTAAAAAAAATCTTGAAAATAAAGGCAAATTTGCAATTTTCTCTGGAAAAATTTTCACACAGCCGTGAGTGGTATCAAATCAAAGATAATCGAAATTGATGACGTACAGTTCTGATTTCAGCCCGATCCGATGTATGGTTCTACGGCAAACATGTTTTGAACAAACCCCGTCAGATCGGGGGTCGGAAAATTCATGATTTTCCCCGGAAAAGTTTTCAGAGGGCCGTGTGTGGTATCAGAATGAAAGTACATTCAATTGAATGCAAAAAATTCAAGTTTGGCCGAATCCGATGTGTGGTTTGCCGGAAAACATGTTTTGAACAACCCCTTGCGCATGGGGGTGTCGGAAAACTTACGATTTTCTTTGGACAATTTTTCTCATAGTCGTGTGTGGTATCAAAATGAAGGTACATTCAATCGATTGCGAAAAATTTAAACCTCAACCCGATCCAATGTTTGGTTTGCCATTAAACATGTTTTGATCAACCCCCTGCAGATCGGGGGTGGGAAAACTTACGATTCTATTTGGAAACGTTTTCAGAGGGCCGTGTGTGGTATCAAAATGAAGGTACATTCAATTTAATGCGAAAAAATCTGGGTTTGACTCAATCCGATGAATGGTTCTCCGGAAAACATGTTTTGAACAAACCCCAGCAGATCGGGTGTCGGAAAATTCAGGATTTCCCTGGAAAAGTTTTGACAGGGTCGTGTAGGGTATTCGAATGTAGGTACATTCAATTGAATGCGAAAATTTTGAACCCCAGCCCAATCCGATCCATGGTTCTCCGGCAAACAGGTTTTGAACAACCCCCCGTACAGAGGGGTGTCGGAAAATTTGCGATTTTCCCCGGAAAAGTTTTCACACGGCCGTGTGTTGTATCAAAATGAAAGTACATTCAATTGAATGCGAAAAAATCTGAGTTTGGCTCAATCCGATGAATGGTTCTCCGGCAAACATGTTTTGAACAACCCCCTGCAGATCGGGTGTCGGAAAATTTATGATTTTTCCTGGAAAATTTTCCACAGGGTCGTGTGAGGTATCGACATGAAGGTACATTCATCAGATTGCGGAAAATTTTTATTTCGTTCCGATTCAATGTGTGGTTCTCCAGAAAAAAATTCGCAAACACTCCCCGTGCTGAGGGGTGTCGGAAAATTTGCGATTTTTCCTGAAAATTTTTCCACATGGTCGTGTAAGGTATCGACATGAAGGTAAATTCATCAGATTGCGGAAAATTCTTATTTCGTCTCGATCCAATGTCTGGGTCTCCGTAAAACAATTCTTGAATACCTTCTCGGAAAATTTTGATTTTCTTTGGAATTCATTTTGGAAGAACGTGAGTAGCATCAAATTGCTCACGTGATCGCTAGCTTTCCGAAAAACGAACAATCAGCCCGATCGCATCGTGGGTTCTCCAGCAATCGCCGATCGAAGATTGTCAATTTTTTTTTGTCGGACGGGTACTAGTACGGGGAAAAAACCAGAATTTGAAAAAAAGTCAAACTCTTTTGCCGAAGCCGTGTGCGGTATCAAAATGAAGGTACATAATATCTGTTGCCAAAAATGTTGATTTTAGCTCGATCCGATGTCTGGTTCTCCGTAAAAAAATCTTGAAAATAAAGGCAAATTTGCAATTTTCTCTGGAAAAGTTTTTACACAGCCGTGAGTGGTATCAAATTCAAGATAATCGAGATTGATGACGTACAGTTCTGATTTCAGCCCGATCCGATGTATGGTTCGCTGGCAAACATGTTTTGAACAAACCCCTTCAGATCGGGTGTCGGAAAATTTATGATTTTCCCCGGAAAAGTTTTCAGAGGGCCGTGTGTGGTATCAGAATGAAAGTACATTCAATTGAATGCAAAAAATTCAAGTTTGGCCGAATCCGATGTGTGGTTTGCCGGAAAACATGTTTTGAACAACCCCTTGCGCATGGGGGTGTCGGAAAACTTACGATTTTCTTTGGACAATTTTTCTCATAGTCGTGTGTGGTATCAAAATGAAGGTACATTCAATCGATTGCGAAATATTGAAACCTCAACCCGAACCAATGTTTGGTTTGCCAGCAAACATGTTTTGAACAACCCCCTGCAGATCGGGGGTGGGAAAACTCACGATTTTATTTGGAAACGTTTTCAGAGGGCCGTGTGTGGTATCAAAATGAAGGTACATTCAATTTAATGCGAAAAAATCTGGGTTTGACTCAATCCGATGAATGGTTCTCCGGAAAACATGTTTTGAACAAACCCCAGCAGATCGGGTGTCGGAAAATTCAGGATTTCCCTGGAAAAGTTTTGACAGGGTCGTGTAGGGTATTCGAATGTAGGTACATTCAATTGAATGCGAAAATTTTGAACCCCAGCCCAATCCGATCCATGGTTCTCCGGCAAACAGGTTTTGAACAACCCCCCGTACAGAGGGGTGTCGGAAAATTTGCGATTTTCCCCGGAAAGTTTTCACACGGCCGTGTGTTGTATCAACATGAAAGTACATTCAATTGAATGCGAAAAAATCTGAGTTTGGCTCAATCCGATGAATGGTTCTCCGGCAAACATGTTTTGAACAACCCCCTGCAGATCGGGTGTCGGAAAATTTATGATTTTCCCTGGAAAATTTTCCACAGGGTCGTGTGAGGTATCAGAATGAAAGTACATTTATTTGATTGCGGAAAATTTTCATTCCGTTCCGATCCAATGTGTGGTTCTCCAGAAAAAAATTCGCGAACACTCCCCGTGCTGAGGGGTGTCGGAAAATTTGCGATTTTTCCTGAAAATTTTTCCACATGGTCGTGTAAGGTATCGACATGAAGGTAAATTCATCAGATTGCGGAAAATTCTTATTTCGTCTCGATCCAATGTCTGGTTCTCCGTAAAACAATTCTTGAATACCTTCTCGGAAAATTTTTGATTTTCTTTGGAATTCATTTTGGAAGAACGTGAGTAGCATCAAATTGCTCACGTGATCGCTAGCTTTCCGAAAAACGAACAATCAGCCCGATCGCATCGTGGGTTCTCCAGCAATCGCCGATCGAAGATTGTCAATTTTTTTTTGTCGGACGGGTACTAGTACGGGGAAAAAACCAGAATTTGAAAAAAAGTCAAACTCTTTCGCCGAAGCCGTGTGCGGTATCAAAATGAAGGTACATAATATCTGTTGCCAAAAATGTTGATTTTAGCTCGATCCGATGTCTGGTTCTCTGTAAAAAAAATCTTGAAAATAAGCCAAATTTGCAATTTTCTCTGGAAAAGTTTGTACACAGCCGTGAGTGGTATCAAATTAAAGATAATCGAAATTGATGACGTACAGTTCTAATTTCAGCCCGATCCGATGAATGGTTCGCTGGCAAACATGTTTTGAACAAACCCCTTCAGATCGGGTGTCGGAAAATTTATGATTTTCCCCGGAAAAGTTTTCAGAGGGCCGTGTGTGGTATCAGAATGAAAGTACATTCAATTGAATGCAAAAAATTCAAGTTTGGCCGAATCCGATGTGTGGTTTGCCGGAAAACATGTTTTGAACAACCCCTTGCGCATGGGGGTGTCGGATAACTCACGATTTTCTTTGGATAAGTTTTCTCATAGTCGTGTGTGGTATCAAAATAAAGGTACATTCAATCGATTGCGAAACCTTCAAACCTCAACCCGATCCAATGTTTGGTTTGCCAGCAAACATGTTTTGAACAACCCCCTGCAGATCGGGGGTGGGAAAACTTACGATTCTATTTGGAAACGTTTTCAGAGGGCCGTGTGTGGTATCAAAATGAAGGTACATTCAATTTAATGCGAAAAAATCTGGGTTTGACTCAATCCGATGAATGGTTCTCCGGAAAACATGTTTTGAACAAACCCCAGCAGATCGGGTGTCGGAAAATTCAGGATTTCCCTGGAAAAGTTTTGACAGGGTCGTGTAGGGTATTCGAATGTAGGTACATTCAATTGAATGCGAAAATTTTGAACCCCAGCCCAATCCGATCCATGGTTCTCCGGCAAACAGGTTTTGAACACCCCTCCGTGCTGAGGGGTGTCGGAAAATTTGCGATTTTCCCCGGAAAAGTTTTCAGAGGGCCGTGTGTGGTATCAACATGAAAGTACATTCAATTGAATGCGAAAAAATCTGAGTTTGGCTCAATCCGATGAATGGTTCTCCGGCAAACATGTTTTGAACAACCCCCTGCAGATCGGGTGTCGGAAAATTTATGATTTTCCCTGGAAAATTTTCCACAGGGTCGTGTGAGGTATCGACATGAAGGTACATTTATTTGATTGCGGAAAATTTTTATTTCGTTCCGATTCAATGTGTGGTTCTACAGAAAAAAAATTGCGAACACCCCCCCGTGCTGAGGGGTGTCGGAAAATTAGCGATTTTTCCTGGAAAATTTTCCACAGGGTCGTGTAAGTTATCGACATGAAGGTTCATTCATCAGATTGCGGAAAATTCTTATTCCGTCTCGATCCAATGTCTGGTTCTCCGTAAAACAAATTCTTGAATACCCTCTCGGAAAATTTTTGATTTTCTTTGGATTTTTTTTTGGAAGAACGTGAGTAGCATCAAATTGCTCACGTGATCGCTAGCTTTCCGAAAAACGAACAATCAGCCCGATCGCATCGTGGGTTCTCCAGCAATCGCCGATCGAAGATTGTCAATTTTTTTTTGTCGGACGGGTACTAGTACGGGGAAAAAACCAGAATTTGAAAAAAAGTCAAACTCTTTCGCCGAAGCCGTGTGCGGTATCAAAATGAAGGTACATAATATCTGTTGCCAAAAATGTTGATTTTAGCTCGATCCGATGTCTGGTTCTCCGTAAAAAAAATCTTGAAAATAAAGGCAAATTTGCAATTTTCTTCGGAAAAGTTTTAACACAGCCGTGAGTGGTATCAAATTCAAGATAATCGAAATTGATGACGTACAGTTCTGATTTCAGCCCGATCCGATGTATGGTTCTCTGGCAAACATGTTTTGAACAAACCCCTTCAGATCGGGTGTCGGAAAATTTATGATTTTCCCCGGAAAAGTTTTCAGAGGGCCGTGTGTGGTATCAGAATGAAAGTACATTCAATTGAATGCAAAAAATTCAAGTTTGGCCGAATCCGATGTGTGGTTTGCCGGAAAACATGTTTTGAACAACCCCTTGCGCATAGGGGTGTCGGAAAACTTACGATTTTCTTTGGAAAAGTTTTCACAGAGCCGTGTGTGGTATCAAAATAAAGGTACATTCAATCGATTGCGAAAAAATTAAACCTCAACCCGATCCAATGTTTGGTTTGCCGGCAAACATGTTTTGAACAACCCCCTGCAGATCGGGGGTGGGAAAACTTACGATTCTATTTGGAAACGTTTTCAGAGGGCCGTGTGTGGTATCAAAATGAAGGTACATTCAATTTAATGCGAAAAAATCTGGGTTTGACTCAATCCGATGAATGGTTCTCCGGAAAACATGTTTTGAACAAACCCCAGCAGATCGGGTGTCGGAAAATTCAGGATTTCCCTGGAAAAGTTTTGACAGGGTCGTGTAGGGTATTCGAATGTAGGTACATTCAATTGAATGCGAAAATTTTGAACCCCAGCCCAATCCGATCCATGGTTCTCCGGCAAACAGGTTTTGAACAACCCCCCGTACAGAGGGGTGTCGGAAAATTTGCGATTTTCCCCGGAAAAGTTTTCACAGGGCCGTGTGTGGTATCAACATGAAGGTACATTCAATTGAATGCGAAAAAATCTGAGTTTGGCTCAATCCGATGAATGGTTCTCCGGCAAACATGTTTTGAACAACCCCCTGCAGATCGGGTGTCGGAAAATTTATGATTTTCCCTGGAAAATTTTCCACAGGGTCGTGTGAGGTATCGACATGAAGGTACATTTATTTGATTGCGGAAAATTTTTATTTCGTTCCGATTCAATGTGTGGTTCTACAGAAAAAAATTCGCAAACACTCCCCGTGCTGAGGGGTGTCGGAAAATTTGCGATTTTTCCTGAAAATTTTTCCACATGGTCGTGTAAGGTATCGACATGAAGGTAAATTCATCAGATTGCGGAAAATTCTTATTTCGTCTCGATCCAATGTCTGGGTCTCCGTAAAACAATTCTTGAATACCTTCTCGGAAAATTTTTGATTTTCTTTGGAATTCATTTTGGAAGAACGTGAGTAGCATCAAATTGCTCACGTGATCGCTAGCTTTCCGAAAAACGAACAATCAGCCCGATCGCATCGTGGGTTCTCCAGCAATCGCCGATCGAAGATTGTCAATTTTTTTTTGTCGGACGGGTACTAGTACGGGGAAAAAACCAGAATTTGAAAAAAAGTCAAACTCTTTCGCCGAAGCCGTGTGCGGTATCAAAATGGAGGTACATAATATCTGTTGCCAAA
Organism: Brachyptera putata; assembly: GCA_907164805.1. Taxonomy (NCBI): domain Eukaryota; kingdom Metazoa; phylum Arthropoda; class Insecta; order Plecoptera; family Taeniopterygidae; genus Brachyptera; species Brachyptera putata. Next base: position 4,056,779 of record OU015468.1, read on the forward strand.
AATGTTGATTTTAGCTCGATCCGATGTCTGGTTCTCCGTAAAAAAAATCTTGAAAATGAAGGCAAATTTGCAATTTTCTTCGGAAAAGTTTCAACACAGCCGTGAGTGGTATCAAATTCAAGATAATCGAAATTGATGACGTACAGTTCTGATTTCAGCCCGATCCGATGTATGGTTCGCTGGCAAACATGTTTTGAACAAACCCCTTCAGATCGGGTGTCGGAAAATTTATGATTTTCCCCGGAAAAGTTTTCAGAGGGCCGTGTGTGGTATCAGAATGAAAGTACATTCAATTGAATGCAAAAAATTCAAGTTTGGCCGAATCCGATGTGTGGTTTGCCGGAAAACATGTTTTGAACAACCCCTTGCGCATAGGGGTGTCGGAAAACTTACGATTTTCTTTGGAAAAGTTTTCACAGAGCCGTGTGTGGTATCAAAATAAAGGTACATTCAATCGATTGCGAAAAAATTAAACCTCAACCCGATCCAATGTTTGGTTTGCCGGCAAACATGTTTTGAACAACCCCCTGCAGATCGGGGGTGGGAAAACTCACGATTTTATTTGGAAACGTTTTCAGAGGGCCGTGTGTGGTATCAAAATGAAGGTACATTCAATTTAATGCGAAAAAATCTGGGTTTGACTCAATCCGATGAATGGTTCTCCGGAAAACATGTTTTGAACAAACCCCAGCAGATCGGGTGTCGGAAAATTCAGGATTTCCCTGGAAAAGTTTTGACAGGGTCGTGTAGGGTATTCGAATGTAGGTACATTCAATTGAATGCGAAAATTTTGAACCCCAGCCCAATCCGATCCATGGTTCTCCGGCAAACAGGTTTTGAACAACCCCCCGTACAGAGGGGTGTCGGAAAATTTGCGATTTTCCCCGGAAAAGTTTTCACACGGCCGTGTGTTGTATCAACATGAAAGTACATTCAATTGAATGCGAAAAAATCTGAGTTTGGCTCAATCCGATGAATGGTTCTCCGGCAAACATGTTTTGAACAACCCCCTGCAGATCGGGTGTCGGAAAATTTATGATTTTCCCTGGAAAATTTTCCACAGGGTCGTGTGAGGTATCAGAATGAAAGTACATTTATTTGATTGCGGAAAATTTTCATTCCGTTCCGATCCAATGTGTGGTTCTCAAGAAAAAAATTCGCGAACACTCCCCGTGCTGAGGGGTGTCGGAAAATTTGCGATTTTTCCTGAAAATTTTTCCACATGGTCGTGTAAGGTATCGACATGAAGGTAAATTCATCAGATTGCGGAAAATTCTTATTTCGTCTCGATCCAATGTCTGGTTCTCCGTAAAACAATTCTTGAATACCTTCTCGGAAAATTTTTGATTTTCTTTGGAATTCATTTTGGAAGAACGTGAGTAGCATCAAATTGCTCACGTGATCGCTAGCTTTCCGAAAAACGAACAATCAGCCCGATCGCATCGTGGGTTCTCCAGCAATCGCCGATCGAAGATTGTCAATTTTTTTTTGTCGGACGGGTACTAGTACGGGGAAAAAACCAGAATTTGAAAAAAAGTCAAACTCTTTTGCCGAAGCCGTGTGCGGTATCAAAATGAAGGTACATAATATCTGTTGCCAAAAATGTTGATTTTAGCTCGATCCGATGTCTGGTTCTCCGTAAAAAAAATCTTGAAAATAAAGGCAAATTTGCAATTTTCTCTGGAAAAGTTTTCACACAGCCGTGAGTGGTATCAAATTCAAGATAATCGAAATTGATGACGTACAGTTCTGATTTCAGCCCGATCCGATGTATGGTTCTCTGGCAAACATGTTTTGAACAAACCCCTTCAGATCGGGTGTCGGAAAATATATGATTTTCCCCGGAAAAGTTTTCAGAGGGCCGTGTGTGGTATCAGAATGAAAGTACATTCAATTGAATGCAAAAAATTCAAGTTTGGCCGAATCCGATGTGTGGTTTGCCGGAAAACATGTTTTGAACAACCCCTTGCGCATGGGGGTGTCGGAAAACTTACGATTTTCTTTGGATAAGTTTTCTCACAGTCGTGTGTGGTATCAAAATGAAGGTACATTCAATCGATTGCGAAAAATTTAAACCTCAACCCGATCCAATGTTTGGTTTGCCATTAAACATGTTTTGATCAACCCCCTGCAGATCGGGGGTGGGAAAACTTACGATTCTATTTGGAAACGTTTTCAGAGGGCCGTGTGTGGTATCAAAATGAAGGTACATTCAATTTAATGCGAAAAAATCTGGGTTTGACTCAATCCGATGAATGGTTCTCCGGAAAACATGTTTTGAACAAACCCCAGCAGATCGGGTGTCGGAAAATTCAGGATTTCCCTGGAAAAGTTTTGACAGGGTCGTGTAGGGTATTCGAATGTAGGTACATTCAATTGAATGCGAAAATTTTGAACCCCAGCCCAATCCGATCCATGGTTCTCCGGCAAACAGGTTTTGAACAACCCCCCGTACAGAGGGGTGTCGGAAAATTTGCGTTTTTCCCCGGAAAAGTTTTCACACGGCCGTGTGTTGTATCAACATGAAAGTACATTCAATTGAATGCGAAAATATTTGAGATTGGCTCAATCCGATGTATGATTCTCCGGCAAACATGTTTTGAACAACCCCCTGCAGATCGGGTGTCGAAAAATTCATGATTTTCCCTGGAAAATTTTCCACAGGGTCGTGTGAGGTATCGACATGAAGGTACATTCATTTGATTGCGGAAAATTTTCATTTTGTCCCGATCCAATGTGTGGTTCTCCAGAAAAAAATTCGCGAACACCCCCCGTGCTGAGGGGTGTCGGAAAATTTGCGATTTTTCCTGAAAATTTTTCCACATGGTCGTGTAAGGTATCGACATGAAGGTAAATTCATCAGATTGCGGAAAATTCTTATTTCGTCTCGATCCAATGTCTGGTTCTCCGTAAAACAATTCTTGAATACCTTCTCGGAAAATTTTTGATTTTCTTTGGAATTCATTTTGGAAGAACGTGAGTAGCATCAAATTGCTCACGTGATCGCTAGCTTTCCGAAAAACGAACAATCAGCCCGATCGCATCGTGGGTTCTCCAGCAATCGCCGATCGAAGATTGTCAATTTTTTTTTGTCGGACGGGTACTAGTACGGGGAAAAAACCAAAATTTGAAAAAAAGTCAAACTCTTTCGCTGAAGCCGTGTGCGGTATCAAAATGAAGGTACATAATATCTGTTGCCAAAAATGTTGATTTTAGCTCGATCCGATGTCTGGTTCTCCGTAAAAAAAATCTTGAAAATAAAGGCAAATTTGCAATTTTCTCTGGAAAAATTTTCACACAGCCGTGAGTGGTATCAAATTCAAGATAATCGAAATTGATGACGTACAGTTCTAATTTCAGCCCGATCCGATGTATGGTTCTCTGGCAAACATGTTTTGAACAAACCCCTTCAGATCGGGTGTCGGAAAATTTGCGATTTTCCCCGGAAAAGTTTTCAGAGGGCCGTGTGTGGTATCAAAATGAAGGTACATTCAATTGAATGCGAAAAAATCCAAGTTTGGCCAAATCCGATGTATGGTTTGCCGGTAAACATGTTTTGAACAACCCCTTGCGCATAGAGGGGTCGGAAAATTTACGATTTTCTTTGGAAAATTTTTCTCATAGTCGTGTGTGGTATCAAAATGAAGGTACATTCAATCGATTGCGAAACCTTCAAACCTTAACCCGATCCAATGTTTGGTTTGCCAGCAAACATGTTTTGAACAACCCCCTGCAGATCGGGGGTGGGAAAACTTACGATTTTCTTTGGAAACGTTTTCAGAGGGCCGTGTGTGGTATCAAAATGAAGGTACATTCAATTGGATGCGAAAAAATCTAAGTTTGGCTCAATCCGATGTCTGGTTCTCCGGCAAACATGGTTTGTTATAAATAATTCCCTGACGAATTGAATGGTTAGCGAAAATAATTATTTCAGTGAGTTGTTTGAGACTTTCGCGACCCGAATATGAGGTATGAGATATTGAGTTTTTTCGTCGCGTCGTTTGAGTTAAATTCAACTCAAAATTTAACTCGACGGCGCGACGAAAAAGCCCAATATCTAATACCTCAATTATTTCAATGTTTGCAGACTGAAAGTTTCCGAGTGAATGGATTATTATTCACAAATTCGAAGCTTTTCAATTCCAATAATTTTAATCCTAATTTTTTTCAAAATTGCTTGAAAACAATATAAGGTCTAGATGATAAATTCTCTCTTGGATCCGGATGTACCAACTGAAATTTGGTGAATTGGTAAAATTACCTCAAAATTAGATGGTTTTTGTTGTTTATATCATTTATGATGTATTAAACCAACGTATTATATCATAATAAAATCACCAATCACAATACGAATTGATGTGAGTTAGTATCACTGTTTCCTCAATTATTCGCCATTTTTTGTCAGTATGACAATACTTTTCAGAACGAGTAGCAATTAAATTAAAAACATACATTTTTCACACGTTGACTCTGAGGTGTGGCAACTACCAGCCTTACCAACAAAAGCAAATGGTAAATCAACATAGGTAACTGTGTAACAATGAACACAAAATCATTGATTTTTATCTCTATGTCCTACTACATTATTGGCGGAAAAGAAACGTCGAGTTAGCATTCCCACTGCCAAAAAGTTCCTATATTCAATCTTTATTGAGACTGAAATCGGAAAAGGTATCATTGGAAGCGGAACATGAACAGTATCGCATTAAGAATGATCGAGATATCGAGAAACCTATACGAAATGGTACATTGCACACGTGAATCGCAAACGGAACGGCTATAAATTTAGAACCTTTTATCAAATAATAAATATGAGACAAAATGGTAGACAGTTGATTTATCGATATGGATGTGAACCATTAATCAAGAGCTTGATATTCTACTCTCATTTTCGTTTCACACGTATGTCAAACGATGAAACGAAAACTGACAGGTTGACAATTTGATGAATTCATAGAAAATTGAACCTCTTAATTTTTAATGATTTCAAAGCAATTGAGAAGCTCATGGAAGAGTTTAATTTATTTGGTGAAATTATTTCAGAAATAACAACAGTGTGCTAGAATTTTCAATGGAGTTTCAATATTGAATCTGATTAAAATGATCAAAATGTTCACATTTTCACTGAAATCTTACCTAGTTATATAAATGCCGGGTGAAACTCAGCTTCTTGATCTGTTAACTCCATTTTTACTGTAGTTGCCATGGTTATATCATATTAGGACAAAACAGAACACATTTAACATATTTTAAGAAGTGATTAATACGTTGAATGGACGTTGCGTAGTTATAGATGTGTCTTTGCTGAAGCCAGACTGTCGACTCAATTATCATTTTAACAGAAGCATTTTAATTCAAAACATAGAATTTCATAATGTTGGCTTCGATATTTGTTCGAACGCGTCTGAAATATTGCATGAAATGAACAGATACGTTATTTCTTTCAAATGAGTAAAATCTAATTTTTGTAATATTGAAATATAAAATTGGAAATTGTAGTCAATACCTTACATCCGGAAATCATGAAATACATCTACTTTCCCGCCCTGGTGATGTGCGACCCGTCTACACCTCTCGGAGAGGCCCGCCGCTCGCATCATCGCCGACCCTCGAATCACGCTTTTTCAAAACCTTGAATACATATTATATTTTATCGATAGGAAAAACGTCAGTTGTTCATTTCAGTTTTTGTTCAGACTAGGTATTTTTTTTTTCAAATATACTTTTCTTTTTGAAATACCCAACATGGCACCTCCACCAAAATCATTCATTTCATCAGAAAATCATTTCAGAATAGTGTTTTAACGATTGAAGTACACGAGTTGGATGCAATAACTCATCAAAACGTCTATTTTGTCTGATAACATTATATTTGACACAAAATAAGATAGGTTTGAAAGACATTATCATCTATGAATATAAATTGTACTAAAAGATTCAATCTACCACTTTTACAAGGTTATATATACTCGATATGATTCTCCTTTCCTAGCTCTAATTATCTCTTCATTTTAGTAACAAATTATAGGAAAATGTAAGTCTGTTTTAAATTGCTTACACCACGGCACTTTAGTTTAACAGGGGTTGAGGTTAACTTACATGACCCAATAGGCTATAACCTCCTCTTCTCAATCCCAGTATACTTTAGTGGCGCTCTCATTGTGGTACACCGACGAACCGAGAGGCGTTCCTTCTGAAAGGGCAGATCTTAATTGATTTGGGATAGATTTTTTTTTTACCTAGACAACTAACTCGAATCTAAATTCAAACTTTATACTCTCCATTCTTACGTCAATTTAAGAGCCACAAAAGTTTAGAAGTTCCTTTTACATGTATCCGAGAATCAGATAAGAAAGTTAGTATATAACTATAGAAGAACGAATTGCCCTAGTAATGAAGTTAATGGAATCTTGTAAACATGAAAGACTCTTAGAAATCAATGAAATTGGTTGTCTTGTTTGTAGGCTCAAACCGGATAAGGATAAAAGAGGTTTTAAAATAACAAGTATAATTGAAAAGAAGGTAAAACCACGTCGAAGAGAGAGAGAAAGATGTGAAGAAATGGAGAGAGGGACGAAGATAGTGGAAAAGAAAAGAAAGAAAAAGAGAAAGAGTGAAACAGAGAGAGAGAGAAAGAGAGAGATTGAAATAGAGAAAGAGAGAGGAAGAATGAAGAGAAACATGAGAAGAGGTTGAGAGTACGAGAGATAGAGAGGACTCTTCGATAGAGAAAGAGATTGAAACAAATAGATAGAGAGTGAAGAGGAGAGGCAGTGAGGAAAAGAGCGTGACAGTGCGCTAGCTGTGATTGTACTTCACAAGAACAAGATTGAAGTGGACGGAGAGAGAGAGATGTGGGTGGTGATAAAAGTAAGAGCTAATAGAAAATGTACATCAAAAGTAACAAGTCCCAATGGGGTTGTAGTGTTTTCATTTCTTTTGTTGTCAGTAGTAGTCTTGCTCTTTTAGCTGGTGATTATACAAATAAATATGCGGTTGAACCTTGTATATATATATATATATATATATATATATATATATATATATATATATATTGTGTGTGATGTACCACTAGATGAGTTGTACTGAGAATGCTGGATGTATAGTGAAAACTCATGAAGTAGAGCTTTGATCATCAAAATATACATGTATCCATGAAAGAAAGTTCTCTATCAACATTACAAACACAAATATTACGGTTATATTTGTTTTTTCTGTAGTATTTTCAGGGTATTGGAAGTTTTCAGGACGAAAAATACAATGTTTCAATTTGTATGATCGTTTCCGTTTGCAGATTGCTGACCTATTGCTACTTGTGCGCCCTTAACTGCTGGTTACTCGTCTGTCCCGCCACACTGAGCCATGACTGGCAGATGGGCTCAGTGCCTCTCATCACTTCCTTGGCCGACTCGAGGAACATGGCTACTTGCATCTTCGTCACCTGTTGCATCGTCATCGCGTACAAGGGCATCATGGACTTTGAGGTGAGTACAACGACAGAAAAACTTGTAGTACTGGATTAACCCCTCATGTGAAACATGAGGTTGAACAACATTGCACACTTACATACGATTACTTTAACAAATGGTCAATTTGTCATGTCAAATAATTCTACACTACTCAGCTAAAGACAAACACGTAGCTACAAGCTATACAATTGGGTCTGCTGGTTACCTATGCCATGTGATCTCGCAGAGTGAACCCGATCATTTCGTAAATTAATGATAGTGTGCGTGGGAAGCGTTTTCTGCTATGCCTGTGTGAGCTTCGGCGTGACAGTGTGCGCGCGCCGGCGTTGGCCACAGACAGACAGAACTGGGGGATTCTATGTATAAAATATCGAAGTCAGGAGAACATACATTGAACAAAATATGAATTTCATGTGATCAAATTTTGTCAAAAATTCACTCCAAATGTCCAAATGTCAAAAAAGTAAAAAGATGTTCACTTGCTTTAAAAAAAAAATTATACGGAGTATAAATATACGCCGATATCGATTTTTTTTTATTGTCACAAATTAGTCTATATAGTATAAAGTAGTACAATTCAAACTCTCGTCCACTTAGCTTTATTTGGCTCATCTGTGGTTTGAATAGATGGAAACAAAAATATTCACGTACACTGTGATTGACAATGTTAATACTGAACTTCATATATTGAATTGTCTTCGATTCAATTGTAGTTTGATGCTACTTTAATTATGCGTATATTCATGCCTAATTTATGCTTTATTATACTAACAATAATTCAGATATAAATAACTGGGATCTGGTTATATATAGTGCATGTGTCCAATAATTATTACTAATGATCAAACCTAGCTGATCTCTATTAATCCAATATTTCATTCGATTATAAATTGAAATTGAGTGTATTCATAACTACAATTCATTAGTAGACTAATGTTCAGTTATATAATATATTCTGACACGGCAACGCTAGATATATTGCGTTGATGAATGAATGTGACTAATACAATATTGTTTAATGGAATAATACAACATCCTGATACTTTCTTAGAATATGTGTAATATTGTTCTGATTGCAAGCCATGTGTGATGATACATGTCAAATCATGCATTACTTGGATTTCCTATAAAAATGATTGTTCGAAGTTTTGTATGATCAATCCAATCATTCTATTACATCGAAATAATGTTGATCTCTTGATTTGGATTACTTGAAAGTGTATTCTCTCATTTGTTAACAAGAAGTATTATTTTACTTTTATCATCAAAGTAACGGTATGTGAGATATGGGAGTGATGAGGAAAACAAATTGCATGTATCAATTCATCTAAGAATTATATGCCATCTCTCGTCCAAATATGGAAAAATATGCCTTATTTTGCATCTTATTTATTTATATGTCCATATATATGGACCATATATATATATATATATATATATATTAGAGCCTAAAGTAAAACTCACTGAATGGTCAAAGTGAAGTGTATGACTTATTCATACGTATGAATAGAAGATCAAAGATAAGACATAATCAAAATGAATGTAATTACCGGAGATAAAATGATGTCGCCTCTTTATACTGCTTGATTCCTAGATACACTTGAAGTGTGCAAAGGTAAACATCTATCTGTGATTCCAACTACTAGAGTTTAATTAACGTGAACTTGATCGATTGTAGTACAACGTTATTATAGGAAAACGAAAGGTATATCAGTGAAATTCATTTCCTCTGATGAATGAGGTGCACAAATCGATTTTATATAGTTCATCTTCATCGAGCCAAGCTCCCACTAATTGTTTGTTATTTTTCTAGAGGTTTTTTATTTCATTTCTCTTCTTGATATAGCTTGAAGAGTCAATTGGAGTTGATTTAGTGGAATACCAGTTTTTTGTTGATAACTTCTGAACGGTATAAGAAATCAAAATTCTAATAAAGTTGAACACAGATGTTTTCAATACCTTCAATGTGATATCTGTTCATCTCATATCACCTATTTGTGGCGCGCATACGGCTGATAAAATGTATAACCGTATACGCGTGACAATTATGCAAAATGGAATAAATAGTTTTTACTTACGCTACCTCGAAGGTATTGACAAAATCTGTATTTTTTCAAAATTAGAATGTCGATATCTCATACCGTTCAGAAGTTATCACCAAAAACCTGGTATTCCGCTAATTTCACTCTCATGGACCCTTTGATTGTTGGATTTTTTGAAAATATATATTGGGTTTAACGACGCACTGTTATGATAGCGCTGATCTAATTGCGTCGGATGGATGATTAATGAGATGATGGGATGATGAGATGAAGGTTCTTGGCTAATGAGAAGGATATTGGGAAGGAAGAGGTCATGGCCGACTCATTGTAGGAACTATCCTGGCATTAGCCTAGACTACAAAGGGAAACCATGAAAAACCCATGTAAAGATGGTCGGCGGCGGGGATTGAACTGCGCTCAAAATTCCCCTCGCCTCCCAGATCAGACGAAGCGAGCGTTAACCACTGCGCTGCATGTGCCGGTAATTGTTGGATTAAATGATACATTTTCTATTCAGGATATACGAATTAGGTTTCCGAGCGTCAGACTGCGCCTTCTTCTCTCGTGCACACCAATATAACTCAGTTATAAGATATATTTGAAAATCTGATTCATTACCATTAGCTACAATCATTATCATTTTCTTCTTTTTGTTACAGGCCTATTCACTATCGTCAATCATGTAGTTAGATGAAAAGATAATTATGTTGTTTGATTCATATTCATTGATCCTGATTGAAAATTAATTGACGACATAAAATTTATGTGAGAATTGCCGTTCGTGAATTTGACTCGGTTGAATCTAGTCTCATCAATAGCGTAATAAAGACTCTCATAAAATGAGACGAGCGCAGTAAAATATTTATGAGAAAAGTTGGTTTCATGTGACGGTATTTATTGAATAATCAGACTGCGAAGAAGATAATATGAAGGAACGTGACACACCAAAATTTTCTCATTTTTTGTCATTGATCGATACAAAATGTGATGCATTATTATTTCGAATTATTGTTCGTACCGGTATTCTATAAATCACATACTGAATGCAAGCGGCCCATCTTCATTCTATTCTTACGATTATATATTGTATATCGTATATACCATATGGCTTTGACAATTTCGTCTCGTTTCCATTTTGTTCACAGTCAAAGAATGAGGACCCTTGCACTGCCCCCAATTCATAACTGTCAATTCTATAAATCTCAAGACTTGGTCAAGTAACTCCACGATCCAGTAATAATCAGTTTTGAGATCTCAAGTTTTGAGAACTATACTTCCTATATGAATGTGTATTGCAGAAGAAACACACCGCCATTGTTACCAGAAAAACAAGAAACCATATAATATTTTCGCGCGTATTTTTCTACCATCATCATAGCTTCAACAAGAACACCTCAAGACGAGTTAACAATTGCTTATCTTTCACTTCTCTACGTGCTTCAAATATATTAAACTTCTCCAGCACATTTAACCAACAAGCCAGTAGACGAATAAAAACATATTTCCACGATGCAAATGCAATTTGTAGAAAAGCCAGGTTTCTAATTCTTCTCCAACTCTCAAGCTCATTACCTTGAATATTGTAACATTTTCGGCATTATGTAAAAACGTCCCGGGCGCTGAACTTCAAAGGAGAGTTGCTATTCTCAAGGGCTGTTTGATTAACGAACTTGGGATTAGTTTGTTATATGGAAGAGTGTTAACGAATTCACTTTCCGCTCGACCGAGTCAGTTTTCTCGGTTCTTTTTATATAATGATAAAGGTCTTTTCTGTCTGGGATTATAAGCTGTATATAGTGGCCATCGGGCTCATATTCAAAGGCCGGCATACAGGCAGGGAGTAGATCGATACTCGCTTGGCACAGAAGAGGAACAGAGAGAAACTATAGTGCGGTGCGGGTGTCGTATTGAGACCGTTGTGGATGAAGGGCGCACACATATACACCATTCATGTTACCGGACATGCGATTGGTCCCCACAAATACTTTCAAAAGTAATATCCGGTTCGAACGCTGAACAAATAGAACTGATTTTTATATTACATTTTTTGGGGTTTTTTACTTTTATTGTATTGCTAGGTACGGATTGGAGATGATACAGAAATATGGAAGTAATATTTTTGTGAAATGGAGTTTTAGTTATGTAGTGAGAGCTACAAATCATTGTTTAGTAAATATGTAATAGAAATAAGATCCTCGTAAATCAAAGTTGCTTATAGAAACTTTATCATCCAAGGCAGGAAAAGTTTGTCAGTACTCATGGAGTAGATAATTTGATACATTTGATACATTTGATACAGATGATACATTTCATCGCATGGTTTTCACCCAAGAAAAGAGCATATTATTCATATTTATGCTCGACTTCTCTAGAGGAAAGTAGGTTCTTAAACCTGACCATGGTTTTGTATAATGAATTTTCAGTTATTTTAGTTTATTTGAGGTTTCGATGTAAATAGTAACTGTATCTTCTCTGTTGATTTCTGACTAGTTGATTGAATCGGTTACGAATGAGCCCTACAAAATGTGTACTAATATTTCCACCGATTATCCAGGATTTGTTCATAATATGCCACAAATTTTATAATGTTTTGTTTGAATATACTGTCAAATTACCAAAGATCGAATGAATATACTCAATTTTATGAACTCCGTGGGTCAGTCAGACAAACTGACAGTTCGGTATGAAAGATATAACAGTCAGAAATGATTGCTGTATGTGCCTCAAATAAAGTCGCTCTCAGTGACGTCATGAAGGTCCTTAAATATATATAAATATATAATATATATATATAGGCCTATATATATATATATATATATATGTTCAACTATAAATTCAACTGTAATGTTAAGAGAAAGAAGTATTTGACAATAAATCTGCCCTGGAAAATGAGTAGTTACAGACAATAATTAACTGATGAGTTCACATATACTGCTTTGAAGTGCTTTGATATAGTACAAGTGCTTTGAACAATATTATAATGATATAGTTACGCAATTGGAATTATATTTCGAACATTGAGGCACGTAATATTCGTAATCAATTCCGCTCATCATGATACCTTATCGAATACAATTTCCCTCTTTTCTGAGGATTTTACAAGTATAAACACGCAATTTCGACTGCAAAGTTTCAGCTATTCGAGAATGCATTGAGGAATTCATTTTTTTCTTCTGGAGGTAGAAGAACGATCCATGATATGATCGAGATATTTCCATGACATATGTAATATTTTTATCCACATAAGCAACATCTCAACTCTCAACATCCAAATTTTCCGAATGAAAACAATGTTTTCAATTTTTTTAAATATGTGATTCTTGCGGGTATATTTAGATTCCAAATTAACCATTTCTCAAAACATGTTTAATCGATTATTACCAAATACTTGTCTACAATATAACAGTGAATTACTCGATTCGAACTGAATGAAAATGTATTGTTACTGATGATCATCAATTTATTAATTCAATTCGCAACTTATTTGATAACACTCTGAAAAATACATCACCATTCATTTGTTTTTTCGCGCTTATGTCAAAGCCAGATCAAATAAGACTGCTATCAATAATTTCTTTTCGCTCTACATGGCTATACCTACATGCAACAGGGAATTGTTCCACCTCCACATGGCTTATTATAGTTCTTAACACATTTCTTGTTTTACTTCCTCATAGCTTCAGTTTTTTTTGTTATTCCAAAGGCTGATCAGTGACATTTTCATATTCAGTTTAATTTTCTTGATTTATTACCGTTCTCTCCAAGTTATTCTATCAATTGCTTGATTATTCTGTGTCGATTATGGCAGCCACTGATTATGATAGCAGATTCTTGATAATGAATACATTCATATAGAGTGAATAAATGTACATAGATCTCAGACAGTGTGAGAGACGTATAAAAGTACCGGTATATGAGTGAATTCTTTTAGTAAAAAGCTTTTGGCTGTCCGGGTCTCGGATTGCCATGAAACGTTCGAACGCGATGGGAATAATATCGACGGATAATCCATTGTATCGATTATACTCCTTTCTATTTTCAATTTGAGCTATAGAGGAAAGCTTCCACATACATTACATTACAATGCGTACGCGTGCCTGTATTTATTTTCCACCATTTCTTTTCAATCCACGTTCTAGTTTGGGTTCAACGAAACCTATCATTGGGAAAAATTGCCTGGCAGGATATATTGGAAATATACGGAAATCAATATCGGAAATCGTTTACTCATTTTCTTTCCATTCTACCTCTTCTTATATTCGCGTCACCTATGATTACTTTTAGATTTCTTCAATTTCTCGTCTTTGAGCAATGAACGTGGTTTACTGAATCCTCTTGTTTGTTTTCGAGATTTGTGATATACGGAGAAGATTGCTTTATCTATCTTGTTGTGTTTCAATAAATGTATTATCAATTAGAATGAGAGGTTGTTTTATGGCGAATTCGAGTTCTAATATAATGTCAATTCAATTTTGTATTGTGGAATTTCATCTGATATTGTTTGAAATAAGTCTCGTTTGCTATTATTGATAATAATTTCGTTATTGCGTATCAATATGATGTGATGATTGACAATACATACGAGTTGATGATACTGTTGACAACTTACTGAGCAAATCATATTGGGCTATATGTGAGAAATATTCGAAAGTATAGCAGTATGAACTTCAATAGATGTATAGACTAAAATGTGTTAATAAAACTGTGAATAAATATCATCCAATAAACAGGAAAGTACACGAAGTAAACAAAAATGGAGTATATACATCTTCTCAGTTTCTTGAAAAGGGAATAAAATGAAGCAATCCGAACATGTATGAAATGATTTTCTTTCATAATCCATAAACAGATATTTAGTCACTATTTTAATTACTTGTAATGAACTTTTCATCATTTTCCGATTTCATATATGTGTATTTCAGAATAACGTCAGGTTTCGAAGAGATATTCAATAAAATATCATGATCACTGCCAGCTTGATAATATCTGAGAATGTTGAAGCAATTCATACATAAGTGTATGTATTGATTATCATAGCATATTTTGTACATAATACAAAAATCATATTTTTTGTTTGCTGTATTGTAAATGCACACATAATGATGGATATAAAAGCTTGTGTATTGGTTAAAATCTCATTAAATATATAAATCTTCGAAGAAATATATAACAGAGAGTGTAACACATATGGAATGAAATAAAAATTAATCACCCTGAAGCTACTCTTGTTCTTGAATAATAAATTGTACAGAAGAGAAGCAAGCGCTTTTTTGAACTCCTTTTGAGAAAATTTTGCTCTTGGCTATCTGCGAAGATATTCCATATTTTCGTGTACTGGGGTATCAAAGAGAATAATACGCCCCTTGTTCCATGGCAAATTGCAAGAAGCTCACCAAGTAAAACATATCAAAAGCTTGCTGCACCTTCAGCGTTCAACTGAATAATAATACAATGGAGGTATAATATATACAATCTAGCGAGTGTATCCATTAAAAAATTCGTCCATTTTTCAACTAGATGGAGCTTTAGGATCAAAGGTACATAAGCCAACATTACTTACATTCTCTACATTAAAACTCATGTAGTATTGTTCATTATTTAGCAACTGTGAGTGATATCTACCCAAGCTCATTCAATAATTCATTGGGTTATCATGCAAAGAATTCAATTCATTTCACTACAATATCTTCGATAATAAAGAGCAGACTGTATGAGTATGTCACTAATGTTATAACTCCCAGTTTCATTATGATAGTAACTACTAACTAGATTGAGAGTAAGGTGCCATGGATATGATGGCTTGGTTTTATATTTTGTATATTTAACATCATAACTTTCTGATAGTATTTCAATCACTTTTTCTCCTAATTATCGAATCAAAATTTCGAATGTAAAAATTGCCCACAGATTCTATCAGAGCACTGAATATAGCATTTTCTCCTGAATTTTTCCTCAGATTCAATTAAATGATAGACTAAAATTATAGATTTTTGAAAATGTTTCTTTTTTTTCTGAACAGCGAACAAAGAAACTTGCTAACGAACGAATTCATCATCTTGATTCATCCGAATAATGACGAATGAAAGTATCACAAAAATTGCTTACACAACACAAAGAGTGAGAGAGAGAGAGAGAGAGAGGTGGGGGAAGACGAAAGTTGTATAATATTGGGGGGTGGTGTCAATATTTAAAAGACATGATGATTCGTTGCTTCAAAAACTTCTACCATTGTGTCGGCTGGAATATCTGTCGTAGTACGTATACCCATAGACGCGTAAAAGAGAAATAGCTTCACATCGATTCGTATGAGAAGGGATTTTGCATAAAAGCCTCGTGGATGTAGAATACTCGGAGCAGACTGAAACCCCAGCGTATGAATCATAATACGAAGTGAGTTTACAATCTACAGCGAATACGATGCGAGTGTTTTGTGCACGCGACCCATCTGTGTTATGGTTTGCAAACTCTGCTCTAAAACACTGCGAATGCAAGTCGATGGTATTCTCTTATATAAACATACACTCTATTGTGATAATGTTCTTACGTAATGCTACATAGAGAAAATGAGATGGGGGTTGCTCGAGAAATCTGTGCAAAATGTGAAAGCACTACGATATAGAACTTTGAACAAAATAAGATCGAGAAGAAGCTGTCATACGTAACGACAATTTTGCTGACATTTGTGTCTAGATAAATATAAGATGATTCTTAGTGACGACCTATACCATTTTACTTCCTGTTTCTCTTGGTTTTGAATATTTGTATTTCGTTTGAGGATACGATATGGCTTCCCACAGAAAAAGTGGGTATTGACAGTAAATTTGATCATTGCTAAAATGGAAATGTTGATGCTGTAAAAAAGTTAAAATGCGGTTTCAATAAAAAACATTTACTAATCAGAAGCTTTACGAGGTTAAACTAACATTTTTTCTCCAGTCAAGCTAATATTGGAAATCGTAACTCAAATTATATATTCATCTTATGAAAACTCAGCCTCCGGGGTGACAAACTATTCGGAGATTGAACAATTCTACGGGTGAAGGAGATAGACTCATTTAGTTTGAGAAGAAGAATATTCCACAATATAAAAAAATTTCAGGGTTTTCTGGAAACATCAAAACAATAGTTTACAGCGGAAAATTGTATTGTTTCAAGGAATACAACCCGTCTGGCCTAGTCAGTTAAAGTAATCCTTCTAGAATGGGGTTGAGTCCCTCGTAATCCGGCATGCATGGGTTAATACAAAAGCCGTTCATCCACTCATCCGTACTTCAAAATAATATACATGTTAATGAAGACGTTATGAGCTAACAAATAGTCATCAACAATAAAATATCAAATTTATATAATCAAAAAAGAAATGATCGATAACTAAATTTAAACGGATTGTTTGAGTGCTACGAAGTCGCTCGTTGAACTACAAGCCTAAGTAAGCGTTGACATTTTATTCGTGTATTTCTTGAAATCCTGTCTTACTCTTTAGTATTGCTCCCAAAGCTCCAATCAATTATCTTCTGGTGCCGACAGTACCGAAAATTCCATTTGCATGACAGTATACACTAGATCTTGACATAGTCTCCATGTACGAATGAAATATATTTCAAAACCAGTCCTTTAGAGAAGAGGAGAATTCTGTAAACTGTGAAAGTCATCATAAATATTAGAAGCAATTGACTTGTTTCGGAACATTCTACTTAAATTCTACTATTATACAGAGTCAACTCAACTCGGTCTCATGAATGGATGATTATGCATGAGCCTCATAGGCATTTGGGAGACTTTCCGTGTATTGAGTTTGACACTGAGTAGGATTAGAATACATATAAGTATTAGGATTCGTCTATATGTGTAAGTATAACAGAATACTTGCAATTTCCTCATTTCGAACCAACGTATCGAAGTTATATTCATCTATATCTTCATCTTTCTCTGTCTACATATATGGTATAAACATAAATGTATATGGTGTATCGTGCTTTGCAGAAATTTTCCCTTCTTTGAGGAGTGTGGGTAGTTTTGAAAAGAATCCTGATACTCGACGTTTCAGCGAAAAACTGTTCGCCATCGTCTCGAGTCGTTCTCATCTCGTAGAGGTCCTTGAATATAGACTTGAAGGGCAAATTTCCGCAAAGCTGGACTTACCATCAACCACTGGCTCTCAAACTCCAGATATCACACTTATCTTAAATTCATATTATATTATTCAATATATTAATACATGATTTATATATTTGATCAGTTTAAAAGATTCGCTCAATATTGGGCCTACTATTTGTGAATTATGATGGGCAAACACAGTATAATATGCCTTGTAGGATGACACCCATGTGGCAAGACACCCATGGAATTTAGGAATAATTGGAATCGGAATCTATACACACCTCTGCTTTGACACCATCCTCCGTGATGTATTTTTGCTCCACTTCATCTGCTGATAATTATAATTGATCAATTGAATAGACCTTCATGTCGATACCTTACACGGCCCTGTGAAAAATTTTCCAAAGAAAATCGTAAGTTTTCCGACGCCCCTCTACGGAAGAGGGTTTTCAAGAATTTTTTTCCGGGAAACCAGACATTGGATCGAGACGAAATAAGATTTTTCCGCAATCAATTGAATGTACCTTCATGTGAATACCTTACACGGCCCTGTGAAAAATTTTCCAAAGAAAATCGTGAGTTTTCCGACACCCCTCTACGGAAGGGGGTTTTCAATAATATTTTGCCGGAGAACAAGACATTGGATTGGAATGAAATAAAATTTTTACGCAATCAATTGAATTTACCTTCATGTAGATACCTTACACGGCCCTGTGTAAAATTTTCCAAAGAAAATCGTGAGTTTTCCGACACCCCTCTACGGGAGGGGGTTTTCAAGAATTTTTTGCCGGAGAACCAAACATTGGATCGGAATGAAATAAGATTTTTACACAATTAATTGGATTTACCTTCATCAAAATACCTTACACGGCCCTGTGAAAAATTTTCCAGAGGAAATCGTAAATTTTCCGACCCCCCATCTGCAGGGGGTTGTTCAAAACATGTTTGCCGGAGAACCAGACATTGGATCGTGCCAAACTTGGAATTTTTTGCAATCGATTGAATTTATTTTCATGTTGATACCACACACGACTCTGTGAAAAAATTTCCAAAGAAAATCGTAAGTTTTCCCACACCCCTCTGCGGGAGGGGGTGTTCAAGAATTTTTTTCCGGAAAACCAGACATCGGATTGAGACGAAATGAAGATTTTCTGCAATCAATTGAATGAACCTTCATGTGGATACCTTACACGGCCCTGTGAAAAATTTTCCAAAGAAAATCGTGAGTTTTCCGACACCCCTCTACGGAAGAGGGTTTTCAAGAATTTTTTGCCGGAGAACCAGACATTGGATCGGAATAGAATATAACTATTACGCAATCGATTGAATTTACCTTCATGTGGATACCTTACACGGCCCTGTGAAAAATTTTCCAAAGAAAATCGTAAGTTTTCCGACACACGATCTGCAGGGGGTTGTTCAAAACATGTTTGCTGGAGAACCATACATCGGATCGGGTCAAAGTTGGAATTTTTCGCATTCAATTGAATGTACCTTCATATTGATACCACACACGACTCTGTAGAAAATTTTCCGAAGAGAATCGTGAATTTTCCGACACCCGATCTTCAGGGGGTTGTTCAAAACATGTTTCTCGGAGAACCATACATTGGATTGGGCCAAGGTTAGATTTTTTTGCATTCAATTGAATGTACCTGTACGTTGGTACCACACATGACTCTGTGAAAAATTTCCCAAAGAAAATCGTGAGTTTTCCCACACCCCTCTGCGGGAGGGGGTGTTCAAGAATTTTTTCCTGGAGAACCACACATCGGATCGAGACGAAATAAGAATTTTCCGCAATCAATTGAATGTACCTTTATTTCGATACCACACACAGCCCTGACAAAACTTTTCCAGGGAAAATCATAAATTTTCCGACACCCATTTGCAGAGCACGCTCAAAATGATTTGAAGAATCACTTCTGTTTTTTCTAGTACAGTATAAGATTTAATTTTCACTCGAGAACCCGTATAAGACAGGACTAAATAATCAATATAGCAATATATTGACGTATTTGGTAATGAAATGCATAATATGGTCGTGAAATAATGAAATACATAATAACTATGGTATGGTGGAACTAAGACAGAATAATTCCTGTACGAGACGTATCACCAATATAACAATCACAACTTGACAGAACGATTCATTTTCTCTGTCTATATAGATGAATCAATTCAGAACGAAACAACGTATCATCACAAGACCGAAGCGAATGAACGGTTATCAGAGAGATACATCCTGATTTTCCTTGTTTCTCCGAAGTAGCTCCTGCAATCCTCCCTTATACGTCCTCTGGATCACATGATCTCTAATGCACCCTAACAAGACCAATGCTTCTGTCATTAAAGATTCTATTCTTCATCTCTTTCCAGCACCAACGTCATCCTTCTCTTGTGTTGGGGGCCCTCCTGATGGCGTTACCGTTCCTCCCCGCCTCCAACATCATGGTAACAGTTGGCTTCGTGGTCGCCGAACGTGTCCTCTACATACCCAGGTAACCACCATCTTCATTACCATACTGCCACACATGCATAGCTGTCGACCACCTGTATTAACATGTGTTGTTATTAGTCTGGGGTTCCTGCTTCTTGTGGCGTACGGCGCTCAACAGCTGTGGGGCGTCGTTCAGCGCCGCCGGGCCGTGCTGTTGATGGCGGCAGTCGTGCTTATTGTCGTGTTCGGTGGGAGGACGCTGTCGAGAAACCGAGACTGGGCGTCCAGGGAAGCACTGATTAGGTGAGAACACGATTTGTTTTCAACTTCTTGACGTCTCTGGAATGTTGTTCTAGTTATAATAATTTCATATCGGATAGCAGTATCCGATCAAAGTGGTTATGAATAGTTGGTCTTAGTCATTATCTAACTAAATACCGGATCCTCGATAACCACTTCATTCGGTAGCATATTAAATTCTCAAGTTTCTTCTAATTGGATCTTATAATTATATCATCATTATTATAGTCGGAACGGGAAATTTGATGTGTATACTAGTGAACCGGCTTATCCAACATATATTTGCATTATTATAATTGGCACTGAATTGTTTTGTTAACGAAATTAGCTAATTGGGCAAACGCAGCGTAAGCGTTTTAAGATGAGTCGATATTTTCTTGTGATAAACCACACGATCTAGTTTTGAAACTATGTCACGATGAATATATCAATGTAGATCGTTCTTACCGGAATTTTAGCTCGAAGAAGTTAAAAATACTGATATTCATTATTATATCTAACCGCTCACCAAATATCATCAAATTTTACAACAACGCAAATTGTTTATGGTTTCGGACGGAAAATGTTCTGTCTTATTTTTCAACCGTGCTTTTCTCCTGGTTGAGTTTTCGAAATCAATTTCAATCATCATTTTATCAAAATCTGTCCAGCTAATTTTCAAAGAAAGACGCAGGAATGGAATGAATTAGAAGAAGATATAAATAATATAACGGAGATCAGTGATTCAAGAAAAGCGTTAAGAAAAACTAGCAATGTATCATTTTATTATGTATGTTTGTTCCCCTTTTAATTTCATGAGGGTAATATCATTACCACCTGTTTTGAGAACAATCTATAATAAGTGAATAAAATAACTAAATAACTAATTGCTACCGCGAACAATTATAAACACAGTTTCAAATACAGTTCTAGAATGAAATACGAGTAATGCCTGAAAACATACATAATATGTTAGGTTCAGAATTACAAATTGTGGAACATATTAATATACATAGAAAGAACCTGATTATATTGAATGGAAACAATTTTCTCTAAACAACAAATTTGGTTCCAACGATTCAGTTTGTTTTATTTTCTTTTTCACAGGGCGGGGTTGAATGCGCTGCCACAAAATGCTAAAATGCACTACAACTTTGCAAACTTCCTCCGAGACTCCAACCACTTGGATATGGCCACCAACCATTACAAAGAAGCACTGAGGTAAGCTTACATTCGCTATCATCGTGATGATTTGATTGAGATTATATTTGTATTGGAAGACTTCGTGTAAAAACTCATGGCTCGATCACATAATTACTCGAATTTCCACTCGTAAGTGAAAAAGAGCCATCACCTGGGGGATGAATTCCTGGAATGTTGGGCATATTGGATTCATTGATTATACTAATTATATATATATATATATATGTCACACCTAACAGTGCCAATTGTAATCACAGCTCGTGAATAATCCAATCATAATAATCACCTCCACAATAACAACTTGATTGAAATCTTACGCAAACTATACCCAGTATAATAATTTACTTTATTGTTATTCATAATTACATACAATAGTTGTGCGTTGTACAAGCGTTGTACACAGAAGTTGAAATCGTTCCATTCCACGTCGGATCATAGTAATGGTTATTACAGAAGTTTCCAAGTGTGAGTGGATAGATGTTCCAGCATCACTACAATTGCTCCTGTGAAACCGATCCCATCTGCGTTGCAATCCATTCATGCAAACTGAAATGGTATTACTACTGTTCACTATTCGTGATATTAAGTGCAATTATCAATACTGGAGAGTGAATGAATTAACACATATGAAGGAATGTAGGTATGTGGTAATTTGTGAATGATGAATACCGTGTAGAATCTGTACAGATTCTCTCTGGTTTATAGAAGCCATTGATCATACTGAGTGAGATATTTGATGTTATGTGGTCCATTGAATGTGGATGTATATGTGACATGTAAGTGATAAAGCATATTCAAATTGAGGAATCGGAATTTAAGAATGTATTCGAAGTTTAATATCAATATGTTATAGCTCTGGGAGTAACGGGTCATTTTTAGCAATATAATGTCCCTGTTATTTCTAGCTCTTTGATAGGACTGCTTCTGGAAGTTCACATCACTAACTCAACACTCACACTGTATCAACACTGTACCTTCCATGTTTTATAATTCATATGAAAATATGATTTCAGTATATATATATATATATAAAAATTACATTTAGTAGTAACTATAGGATGACCTCAAATGACCTCAAAATATTATTTTGAGTAAAAAAAATGTAGATTGAATGTTGACGGTTACATTATAAGAAAAGTAATTAACCGGCAGAGTAAACACGTCTCCTTCTCAATTTTTAATTGTATTACAGTAGTGTGTACTTTGAAAGTTCATTTTGTTTTGCGTTTCTGAAAATTGAAAGATAATTTTTTCGAAATACGTTACAAGTTTATTCTACAAGAAGTATGGCAGGTATTCATCGATTGTATGAAAATTCATTCTTTGTGTGGAAACATTCGCTGTCAAGAACATTTCCAATGTACGTTCGAAAGATTTTATTGAATGACACTCTAGAATATTCGAAGACTACAATTTACAATTCTTTGGATTGGTGTGAAGCAAGTCATTCTCAAGCATACGAAGAATTGTTTTTTTGGACGCTTCTGATTTAATGTCCGTGGATGTCCTCATGTTTCTGGAACAAGTAGTTATTGTTCTTTGAAGATATAGCAAGTGATGGAATGGTCACAGGGTCAAAATCTTCAGCTGTTGAAAGTTCCCATACATGTTTCTAATTTATTCAAGTCGAGCATTGATCTAATTTCTCACTTTTGTAGTTCAAATATTCCTATGCGTCCAGGAGTTCCATCACAAAATGTCTATTCGTATTCAAGATTAGTTTGTAAATGAGCAAAGTAGACCTTCCGCGAGGAATATCTAAATAACACTACCGTGAAAGTCTTTTCAATGGGTAACTGAAATATGCTTTTTTTTCATCAAGTGCCAAAAGGTGGTGATCCTACCCCAGGTTAAAGCCAATTGTTACGCCTGATAATTTTTCATCATCGACTGTATCCACTGGAATATCCAGATTTTGGAGTTAACCCCAAACCGCAAAGGTTATTAAAACCATGTTCACGTAACTGAGACTTTCCTCCGGCGTGGAAGAATTTCCTTATGAGGAACATTCAAAGTTATTTTCATCAATCAATCTGAAACGAAATCTCGAATACTTCAATTTTCAGACCCTATTCTCTTTCTGCTTTCCGGTTGAATATTGCCACTCGATCCACCCATACTATCAATTAGTCCACTCTGATCTGACGAACAAGGATCAACATTTCCCAACGGTGTTGCATGTACCTAATTCGAAATTACGAAGTCAATGACAGAAGTTGAAGTCCCACGTTACTTTGTTCCACCGTAATCCAATACAAAGCATCCCACGTAGGGAGCACTTTACCGGATGTTAGACCAGTCTATCGTCTGAAAGATTGACATTAAACTCTCCACAGAACATGAAACGGTCCCACCTTAACTCAGTCCTGGTCTGTGTATTGTCATTTTTCAAGAGAACACATTGATCCGGTAAATTTGTGGAACGGAAAAAGACATACAATGTTCATTGTCTCATAATTGATTGTGTTTCAATATGATATGTTCTGAAGAACTAAGATTTTCTATCAAGTTTCGATGTTCTTTCAGGAATATATGTATTTATCTGGATATACAATAGGATGTTTCAAGATTTCAATTCGATTTTTGTCACTAATTTGGTCAGAATCTGGTCAGAATCTGGTCCGAGGTCAGAATCTGAGTGCGCATGGTCTCACTTGCCTGTAGCGCAACTATCGCTTTCATATCAAACTAATGTGAAACAACAATGCTTAATAATGCTATTCACGGCTCAGTAGAATTATTATCAACAGTGGCATTTGGTTTGCACGAAAATGATAGATTTTGTAAGTTCAACAACGTCACCGGTACCGTAGCCACTCTAATCCACTAAATCACGACAGGCAAATGGGACCTTTGGTTCCGATTTGTCCACAAGAAAGCAGAATTCCTCACATGTTACCAGTATGGGAGTTGATACACCATCTTTATATTATGATAAAGTATGTTGGTATCACTACATCATGCCCCGATCGAAGATTACAAGAATCGCCCTCAATAAACAGCCTACTTGATTGGATGTTATAATTCTTGACGTCAAGGAAGGAAGAAAACTTGAGTAGTAAATGGATAAGTTGAAATAATATGATGAAACAGGCCTACACTGTCGACTCAATTTATTTAATAAAAGGAACTACAGCTCAAATAGACTTTGATACCTTACATATGGCCATTTCCCAATTTATCACAAGAGATTTTCCAATTATCATTTCGCCCGTTAAATCATGTTGGCACTAATTGATTATTGACGTAACTTATAAATTGCTCTTGAGTTAGGTATTAAGTGACAGGATTATGATTGATAGAGGCATTACTTGTATAACTACAACCATGTATCAGACTCGAGTTGGCCATCAATGTTTCTTGTCAAGGGAAAACCAATTTGCTGCTAACTCTCTCCCTCTCTATTTCCTTTCTCCGTTACCCCATTCTAGATCTAATATCTTGTACATAGCTCTTTCTCCTGCAGACCTGTAAGTCTGTGTTTAAGTGGGATACCTACAAGTTTCTGTATTACACGAGAGGTAAGAAAGTGGAGACAGAAAGACTGCACGCGGAAGGTATAATATGCGAGGGAAGGGTTTTAGGTTTTTTCGAATGTTATTACCGATCTTATATAAATTTATCTCTGCTCATGCATGATACGTAATACATTTTGAAATATACCTATGAATAGTTTCATAGTTTTGAAAGTTCTGATAAAGAAAATTCGAGAAAAGTGTATTTCTGATAATGTAAGCATATAGAAAATGGATATACATGCGCGAACAAAACAATTGAAATATAATCAATTACGGTACCCAATACTCATTTGATATATCATTCTTCAATATTCGTGGATGAATTTATTCAAGCGACATAATCAACATATGTATACACCTAAATTCATGTGTTAGTTCAATTGATGATACCAATGTAGGCAGTTATTGGCAGTTGTCACTTTGATTCTTTTTTACTCTAGTTCTTGCTTCATCATAAGATTATAATTTTAATATGAAAAAATAATTTAATTTGTGTCCGGTTAAACAGATTGATAAAAGGTGAATCTATATTTGGCGGATAGCTTGTTATCACCCTTGGTTACGTATGTTATTTTCGTACCTTGCTATAATAGTTATTGGAATAATACTTAGCAAAGAGTTCGTAATACCGGCTTTCAAATTGAATGGAATTATATGATTAACATTATGTGAATGTGAGGAAATTAATTATCATTTGTGAATAAATACTCAAGTTTTAACGTATAATTACATTCCTTTGAATAAACTATATCAGATAATTCTCGGAGTTTTCAAAGTTAATTATCCAAGATGCAATTTCGAATATGTTTTCAAATTTCCATTAAAATAATCATCATAGTTATCTCACGTATTTATCTGTGTATTGTATGAAATAAGAAACGTTCACATTCTGTTGAAATAATTCTTGCAACAACATATCTATACTGTCTGGTATGGAAACAGTCAAACAGAATTTTACTAGACAAATTTATAGAACAGATCTCTAAACTTATTCATGTACGCGAATGCAACATAATTCCATAAACGTAATGAGACTCGAAACAACACTATGAATGATAAATTACTGAAACTAGAAATTACACAAACTAATCCATATTACAAAAGAGTCAAGCCAATTTGAAATACTCTCAACGCTATACCAAAGCATAGAGCTTAAAATAAGTAGAGAGCGCATAGATGAAACCAACATGCTTGGTGGCGCGGGGTCTGCGGGGTGCGAGCCTGGGTCACGTGCTTCGGTGATACTAGCCTGACTGGGAATATCTCGTTACACATTATCCTCATAGAGGAGCTCCGGGTCAGACCATACAAAACACTTTATATATTGATTGTTATAACTGATGTGGCAATTCTACTGAAAAATATACTTCGTGATGATCAGTATATATTTCTACGTTTTTTCATGTTACTTAAACCTACGTTATTTTATTCAGTATCATCTGAGAATTATAACAAAACGGTGATGTGTGGTGATCGCTGTGTATAACCCTATACTAGTCTGCTTACCTCTACCCGTGTCACGTGGTATATTTCCCCTCCGGTCAGACACTTCATGTTGGCCTCACTCCCTCTCAATGCCTCCCATACTACGTTTTGCGTCTAGCCTGGTCTAGATATAACTAAGTCTTTGAACTGAAGTTTCATCCCATTAAATAAAGATCTATTCTAGTCAGGTCAAAGTCTTATTAATCCGAACCGAAATGTGCATAACAAATACCGTGCGCTCTCATTATTTCACCATAAAACATGAGAATGTAAAAATATCAGAACTTTATCGTACACGTGATGAACTATGAATAGATATTTTATGATTAGTAGTCATTTCATACTTTATGGGGATGGGCATTCGTGTCGCTTACAATCACTACAATAAAGTAGGTAAATGAGATTTCCTGGGGTCGTACTATTTCGTCACGCGATGAAAAAAAAATGCATTTAAATAATGCAGGTGTTGTTTCCCACATTATATTCGTCTGTTATATGAGGAGTCAGTCAGTGGAGCACGTGCACGCTATTCTGGAATTGTAAATGTGCAATCACAATTATATTATTTTACTACAGTTTTAAACTATTAACCGGTTTTATGTTTCATTTTGATTACTATAGCGAGTATCATTGGCTATAAAATCATGCAGTATACAACACATCAAAGCCTAAATTGTAAGTTCCATTCAGATATAAGGAATCTCAGCTTGGTTGTTAGAAGTGTTTTCATTCAGTTTATTCGATTATTGATTCATTGGTTTAGATGAAGTTTCGCGAGTGTTTTCATACTTGGAGAAAAAATTATGAATAATAACATTGAACATTTGAAGGCAGAATCGAATGGATTTATACATTAATTATGAATAAATTGGAATAAATTGAAATATATATATATATATATATATATATATATATATATATATATATATATATATATATGAAGAGAGAGAGAGAGAGAGATTCCATGACAAATAAAAGTTCACAGTAGCGTCACCTATTTGTTTTACTTCAGAGATGACAACAAACTGACAAGCTTGAGTGTTTTTTGAGTCGAGTCCTGAGTGAGTCTCAGTTTGAGTTGAGTCGGCCTTTGTACAAGCTACTCTATTTTCACAATCATTCTCTCAATTATTCATACTGGAATGACTGTTGAATACCATGTTTTTGATGAGATGGATTAGTTTGTGGACTTGGAACCACATTCTGAATACTTTAATGTTTGTGGGCTTCAGTTACCTCGGTTTGTGGCCAACTTATGCAATTGCACAATTGTTTATACCAACTTGGACGCTACTTCATGATTGATACTGTTCTCTTGTTTTATTCATAGTTTTCGGACAACTTGAAGAAGTTTGCATTACAACTTAAGATATCGTATTGTTCAATTAATAACCTCATCTTGTTTTGTTCACAGACTGTGGCCCACTTATGCAAGTGCACATAATAACTTGGGCACTTTGATGAGCGGGGCGGACGAAGCTGAGAGCCACTTCTTGTCTGCTATAAGATTCTCTCCAGACCATGTCAATGCACATTACAATCTCGGACAAGTCTATAGGTGAGTTAGATAAGTTAACAACTGATTAGACAATCAGATATCATGCTATTCCGAACATCATTTACAGAATAGTTTGACACTTGTGAAACAACTTTGACATAACTTTGACCCGTTTGACATGTGACAACAGAATCGAACTAGTGTACAACAAGTCATCATATTCTGTCAGTAGACAGTTGGAGAGTATTTTAGATATAGTAAAGCGGCAGCTCGACAGGAGCCAAGGCCTGCTTCATCAAATACAAAGGAAAATGTGTTTTTGTTACTGTATGTTCCATTTCTATATTTCATGAGCGTAGGCTCCCCTGAGAAACTAAACTAATGAAACAATCTGAAATGAAAAATAGATAATTACAAGAATAAAACTAGTTCCAGGGAGATTTTCAGTTGAATAATCGGGACTGTTCACGGTAATAGTTATTGCATGAGAAATTTTCATACAGCCACGTTCATCGCACAAGCTCACTCTTGACACGTTACTAGTAGTTGAGCAAGCAATTACCCAACAAGTATTTGTAATATTCAACATATGTAACAGTAAGTGTCTGTCGACTGACTGCATAGGTGCACGTACCACATGCCGCACTTGCTATGTCACTCAAATAGGATCCAATGTGCTCCACGTATGAGAAAATATTTAAAAAAAGGATTCTTGACAGATTATTTTCATCTGTTTATCGAATTCTTCGAGTAATAATGGAATAATAGTTCACAAATCGAATATCACTCCAACTCAAGAATTCACTTCCTCTAGTTGTCTACCGAAAATGTATTTTGTGAACATGAATAATTAAAAATTATATGAATTCGTTATCATCTTGTTTATTCGACTCCTTCTTCTTCTTCTTCTTCTTCTTCTTCTTCTTCTTCTTCTTCTTCTTCTACTTCTTCTTCATCTCCTCCTCCTTCTTCTTCTTCTTCTTCTTCTTCTTCTTCTCCTCCTTCTATCGACCACGATCTATTGGTGTCGGTGAATGATATACTAGATGAAGGGATTACCAGGTGGAAAGTTATTTCATCGGACGATTTTGGACATTGAAGAGGTGTCGGTCGCAGCCTATTGTTGAAGATCCATCTGAAAATCCATTCAAAGATCCATTTTCCCATCCAGATCCATTGTTGAATATCAACTGAACGATAGAATCGTCCTGAATGACGGTTCAGTGTGCTAGCCTCTCGACCACTTGTCTCAATACATATATTTATATACATAGAATCCTCGTATTCTGAACTTTTCAGATAGTATAATCCGCCAAATTATCCAAATGTATGAAAAACTAGATTTCAAAAACCCGGCACCTCCACTATTTTTTTCGCGTAACGTAATCTCCATACAATGTGAATAAATACACGTTCCGCTAGATAGTTGTCTCTTTTTCTGAACTGGAACACTCCACAGCTATTTTGTCACTGTTAAGCCCCTTTCCTCGGCGAGGTCCTCGGTCCGTCAGCTGTTAATGTGTTTACCATGTGACTCTCAGTCTAGTGCGCACAGCCATTCGGGAATAATTGCTTCACAAGTATACATCGTTAGCAAACAAACACAAAAGAGCTGGCGCTGGTAATAATTATAACAGGGTTTGTGACTCGTTTGAAGTCTAAAGCCCGTACCGTCGGAATCCCATTGCTTCAATCTACATTCACCACGTTCATTCTACCTTCGAGCCGGTTGAATTGGCTTTGTTTTACCAACCTATATGTGTATAATTATACCTCATACCACTTCCATTCAATCACCGGATGTGACCATGTGGTCAGCACCGTTGTTTGTATAGGTGATTATTATGATCCATTATTACGCTTTATATACATCTGATGTAGCCACAATGCTTAACTAGCGTTTGAAGTGTCAACACTAAACCGTAGCGGTATGGTGGTTTAGACAGAATAAAAAGATAACAGATTAATTATATGGCGTTTGGGTAGAGTACTTTTTTGTGAAGTGGTACTTACTATTTTGTGAGTGAATAGCGTACAAAGTAATAGTGCTTCAGTAAATCAAGACCTGGAAGTGAATTGATGTAAATTTGAGGTTAAAACTGACAGACGGAAGAGACGCGGTAACTAGGATAATTATGCTTCAATCAACAACTGAGGATAACTGTTGATGTTGACTGAGTGAAGAGGAATGAACAAGAGTTATTCGGTTCCATTGTATTTCAATGTGTTATTGCATTTTTGCACTTCAATCATCATCATCATAAACGCTAGCTTATCACATCTCATTTTTGTCTACCACTAGTCAAGCATACGAATGTGGAATTCACATGTGTGAAATAGATGTGAAACATTCAGTCGATATAGATTGGTTCCTGTCATTGTTGTAATGCTTCAATGATTAGCTCTACGGACGAGAAATTGGGATATCTATGGAACGATTTCTGGGTGCGCGAAATAACTTCCTACAAATTTCAAACATAACCATTCCTGTAACTCGTCTTGTATTCATGATAGATGATGACGCGAACCACTTCTGTATACTAGTGTCAGAATAGAGGATGTGGTCCAACGGAAAAATTCGTCTCTCGTTAATTTAGTATATAGTGCCTACCACGACATGAATGGAAGAGATTGATATAATTCCATACATTTTCAATTAAATACATTTTATTACATGTTCAGCAATTGTTAAAATATTCACAACTTATATTTCTGAAATAACAATATGCTCTTCATTCCTTTCTTGAATACTTCATAAACTATTCACCAGAGAACTGTAGTTTATGAATTTATATATTCTTATAACAAGTTACTTCAATCTTTTGAAACGAGAACTTCTCAACTATTCCTCTCATACTTTATGAAACCCTAATCTGAGCCAATTTTGAACACTCCTTTTCATACTTTTCTCTTTTCATTAACTCTCTTTTTTAATACGAATTTGTGTCTTATCATTTTGACAGTTCGATTCCATTGATTTTCCCATATGTTCATCAATGTCGATTGACGCGCCTATAGATTAAATGGGGTGTTGAAACGATTGTTCGCTTATCACCATTATGACAAGTTAGCTCATCTACATCGCATTGTCTGAAACTTGATTGATAAACTATCAGATACGCATTGTTATCAACACGGTTAATTGTGTATCAATCATAACTTGGTCTATTATTCTGTCAAAAATTATGATGTGTAACTTTAAAATTAACCAACTAATCCAGTAGTTAGTTGATGATAATGATTAAAATGAGATACGATGTATGAACATCACAAGAGAAATGCAAGTCTGCAATTATGAAACGTTCAATCAATTGCAAGTGCATTCGATTACTATCAATTCTAATTATGATATTCATCGTTTTCACTAATTGATACATTTGTGTATATGTGTGTATTTATTCTGATAGTTTTTAGATTCATGTCCATAATCTATAAGTACAATTCAAATAGATACTTTTTGAATAACACGAATTCAATTTCATATTTCATAACTGTGGGCCTATAACATATCATATTTCATTTTAATGATGCAACTAACGAGTATCTCACAAGAACCATACTGAATTAATTCATAAACAGAACGTGAAAAGTGGAACGAAAAATATTCGTTCCAGTGATTGCGATAAATTTTTTAATGATACATCATGATGAATAATAACTAGCAAAACGTAATTGGAAAAAAACCTAAACGTATACTATATATTCACAAACTAATTGTATATAGTTGAGATCAACTGACACCTAATTTCAACTGTACACCTATCTTCTTTCCAGGAAAGTAAATCGCACCAACGAAGCTATGAGCCTGCTAGAGCGTTGTATCACATTGGATTCAACCTATACGCCCGCGTACCTGCTATTGGCACGCCTACACGCTGAAAGGGCCGCATTGGGCAACAGATATTCGGACCGGGCTCAGGTGGGCCGGCTACTGAAACGCGTCACGAAACTTCAGCCCCGTAATCCGGACATTATTGCGGAATATGCGGCATGGCTGGCAAAGTACGGACGCACATGGGAAGCACTTAATTATTATATGAATGCCTTAATCGTGACGGCTACACACAGAACGTCATTGTTGGAGGCCGCCAAGATACTTAGATCGAAGGGGCAGTGGCCAAGAATACATCAAATAATGACTAGGTAAGGATTCAACAGTGTGGAATAAATATTGTTATAACTTATAATAAATATCAGTATCAATATTTTATGACTAGCTTAACTCTGGTTTACAATTGAAATACAATTAGTCATTTTGAAATAGTTATTATGTCATAGTATTATAGTGACGTAGGTGGGCAACTAGAGCCTATTATTTCAAAGGTTCGGTGATAATTATAAATAATCGGAAGATCCGGTTCACCGTCAACCTGAATTGTTATTTTACCTTGAACGGTTCGATTTTCATTGGCAGTGGCAACAATTACTCTAAAAAGTCATTTTAACATTTGTTTCTTGAGAATTTCTAATTTGACTCTCATATAAAAATTAAATACCCGAAATACAACATAGGTATTCACTTGAATACAGTAGTAACATCATCTGATTGGTCAGAATTCGGCTCGTCATGAATTTTATGAGAAAATAGTCCTGATCAATGGATTTATTATATTTCTGATACCATTTATAATCACCATAACAAGAGTTTTTTTATTATGAACGGTTACGTGGGAATGCCATCATCCATTTCGCCTATACACTATTGCATACCCACTATTTCGTAATGATTAGTCCACATTTCGATTGTGAACCAGTCCTCACCAAAACTTATACGAAACAAGTATGCGTTTTTTTTTAACTATGACATTTGATCAATATTTTGCAATACTGAGAGTTGGGTTGACGAATCATTTTCATTTCTAGTTTTAGGTTTTGATATTTTCTATATTTGTATTATGGAGAAATCTTGAAAAAATGAATCAAATCAAATCAAATGAACGAATGGTATGAAAAGTTTGTTTTATCATTTACTGATTCATTATATTGAATGAAGTGATATTTGAAAATACCAAACATCAGTGGCTTTATTTACTTCTTCGTTCATTAGGTATGGTTAGACCTTGTGTTTTTTAATGATCGGATAGTTGTTATTCAATCAATGTTGAACACACTTTCAAACCGTAGGTCTGAAGGAGAAAGTATATAAAGTTTTGATCATCTACTCATTTCCGATCTCCACAATTTTTCTTTTGATTACTTCCGATGAAGATATTTCTATTGAAAATTAGTTCCGACGGAAATTTGGAAGCATAACATTCAATTTAATTGGTTAAAAACATCTCAATCTCTTAAATGATAATTTTTTAATTTTAAAATTACAATTATAAATGTCATTATTACTGGATACAATTTTAAATAGTTGGCCATTGAAATTTTTGAACTGGATTTTGATCTACTCTGTATGCATCTTCTTATTCCACTCTGAAATACTAGCCCACTACATTCACCATTTTCTTAAATATATTTTCAAGTTGAGCATCCGAATATTCTATTTACGAAAGTATATGTCTACTATTCAAAATAAGATTATTTCATATGTTAGATGTCATATAGTGGAAATTTGTTTGATTAAAATACAATGAAATTATATAACTATTTACAGTATTGCTCGTCAGATCTATCAGCCCATAAGGTAACGAAGAAGCAAAAAGGCATCACAGTAAATAAGGTTTTAACTATTTAAATAATAATGATTATCTGATATCAATAATGATTCTCTGTTTCAAATGATGATATCATTTAAAACAATCTTGTTACCAGCAAATCGAAACGAATAAAATGAACACGAATGAAGAACACGGCTCCTCCACCAAAACTACATGCATTCTGATTTTCACCAAAACTCTTTGACTGGTACACAAATCATCCACTGGCTGATTAAACATCTGATAGAATGCATACTAAAATCAATAGCCTACTTGAATTTTGTCAATATGAATGAAAGCTGTCAGTTCTCTATTTCAAATTTCGTTTAGACAAACAAGAATTGTGATAAGCGATTATACATATTATTATTATTCATCGTTTTGATTTCTGATTGATCATTATGATTCGTTATCAATATGATGAATCATTATTGATGACGCAATGATAGATAGAACGTATTAGACGCGCACTGTTAATTTGCGATCGTATGAATTTGATTGAATATATGTTTATATATATATATATATATATATATATATATATATATATATATATATATATATATATATATATAAATATGATGATCAATATACAGCGAGGTACTCCTTAAATAGTATCAGAAGCGATGTTGGTCGATTTTAGTCCATTCTATGACTTCACATTTTGGGTTGTTGTTAATTTGTTGAGCAGATAATAAAGTATGACGTATAAACCGAAACTTCGCTAATTTTCTCATATTTCACCCAGTTTTAATCAAGTGATTTGTCGCTCTCGTAAAATTAGAAATGGTTCTTTAGTCATGACCTTGTCGTCATAATTCTAACAAGTTGTGATACAAAAACATGAAACTTGAACTTTACAAAATTGAAACTTGTAATATATGCCTAGCGCTTAAAACTTGATTGAAGACTCGATATTGGATACAAGAATACTGGATGGTTTACACGTTTTCTTGCGATAACACACAGTGATACGCTTAGTTGTGCTTCCATTCGACGAAGCCGGGTTTCATTGGGGATTTAAGTTAACTAGAAACTTGAGCTGGTAGTTAGACAAACAAGCACGATTTACTAGGAAATACAAGTGGCACAAGACTAATAAAACCCTAGACTCGTCTGAGAAGACGTTGAGCTTAGTTTGTGATGTAGTTTGGACATAATTTCAATATCGTATCATGAAATAAAATCATACAATTCTCAGTGTGAAATATTTTCGCGATAGCATTGTGGACACAGAAAATGAGAAAACATTTTATTGTGCCGTATCGTAATAAGAATCTATACACTTTCAATTTTGAGAAATTGATTTCTTTTGCTTCACGGCAAAACTGCAAGTAATAATGGCAAATCATTCAATTGAATGAAAGGAGAACCAAGTTTACAAGTTCACAAGTGTATAAGTTTACAGTTATATCAAGCATTTATAGATCAAATTAGCAAACTGTATTTTTAACAATACAAATTACAGATACTATATTTATAAAAAGTTCTCTGGTAATAGATGTACAAAACTAGTGGAAAATGAGTTATAAATCCATCCGCTATGTCATACTCATAATTATATGATACATTTGAATTTCCTATTCCATGGAAGAGCTTCCTCAAATGTTTATAGTATTCTGAATACATTGATCATATTCATATCTGAAGGTCATGGCCGACTTATTGTAGGAACCATCCCAGCATTAGCCTAAACTACAGAGGGAAACCATAAGTAACCTCTGTAAAGATGGTCAGCGGCGGGGATCGAACTGGGTTTGGAATTCCCCTCGCCTCCCGGATCACATGAAGCGAGCGCGTTGACCACTACGCTACATGTGCCGGTGCAGCAATGTTTAAAATCCAAGATACCAGTAACGAATATCAATATCATCCGGAATTCTCTTATTTTTCAGATCCCATTTGATGTCTCGCGCTGAACGGGGTGGAGTGGTCTATAAAGGAGATCTCTATATCCAAAGCTGGAAACTAGAGACCGAATCGTTAAAGTATGAAGTGAAACCGAAATCACTTCACGATGGAGAAACGGAGGAGAAATCACGGGTGAGTTAACACTTCTATCATCTAGTTGTACTCATTGGAGGAGAAGAGCGTAATTAGATACGTGGAGTGAAGATTCAACGAAAAAATTATTTGTGTATGTTCAAATACGATAGATATACTTGAAGTACATCATAAATCTGAAACTGAGTTTTAACCAATAAAGATGATTTTTCTTTTCATTGTTATCTTTTTTTTAAATAATGTAAAACTGAGACGGATGAGCCATTGGGTAGCTTATAGAACCTTCGTTCAGGAGACTGGTTTTCTCCTGCCATGATCGGCCATCTTGGTAAAGTTTTTTCTGTGGTTTTCCATGTCGTTAAGTTGATTACTTGGATGGTTCCTTGATTTTCCATAATAATAACTCTTAGTATAAGGCTAACTGGATAATACCTGGCCCTAATCACCGTTCTGTAATATTCAAGTACCGAAGAACTAACGCTTTGCAAACAATACGAACACAATTTACTATATATTGGTTACTCTTGATGCCGGAAAATAGTAACAACTATTTTCATTATTTTCAATGTTATTGGAAACGTCAACATTGTATGACTATTGTATGATGGAAGTAGAGTCGTAATAAGTTACCCTATCCTGTGCAATCCCTGTTTAACTAGTTCAGCTTGATACTGAATTATAACATTAGATACATCAACAGCATCAGATTCGACTTCTTACATCGATTAATCTAGCGATAAATGCAATCTCGCCAATACATTATCGATTAGTGTCTGTGACCTCCTGAACCGATGCATAAAAGTGTCACTTCCGCCCGTTTCTCGTTTGGGATGAGGTAGGGAGAAAGAATAAGGTAGAGTGAGAGAGAGATGGAGAGAACGAGAGAGAGAAGGAGAGAGACGAGGTATCTTTAAACTCATATGTATGCGGGAGAGACTGTGTCGTCGATAGTCGCAAATCGAATGCAAAGATAAAAAGAAGAGGATAAAAGAATTGCCCGTTTCCTTCATGTAGAACCGTAAATCGAAATCAGACGAAAGAATTACTGTCTTCAACCGTCTATAATAGTAACTTCCTGTTAAAGCGCTACTACCATCATGCGCATGGACGGATTTATCGCTATATAATGGTGTGTGTGTGTAGAGAATAGATCTAGCTATATTTTAATTCCAACTTACGTTCAGGAGGGTTCATCCTGTTGATGGGTAACTAGTCAGGAGCCAAGTCCTGAACTTTGATTACTCAGGTTTTATGTATTATAATGATCTGATATATATATATGACACTAATATATCGAATTCAAGTCATATCGGACAGGATCTTTGAAAATTATAATAGTGTGAGGCACAGAAAAAACACCTTCCGTCTTCCTCTAAGATCGGGTGAAGGTCAAACGACTAGTCCGATTTTTCGGTTTCTTTCAGTGCACCAATATAGAGATATGTAGTGTGTTAAAATCGAAAGTGACTTTTGGAAACCTAAGTATTGTCATTTTACATTTATTTTTAGTAATTCATATTTTTCAAATCATTTTTCGACGAAATTGTCTGAAATTTGGAAAATATGTTTGTATGAATATTCTGAAATTAATTAGAGAATAATCAATTACAACCTGGAGTGACATAGTTTCGTCATGTTTTTTTCTATTGAATTATCTATTCATTTTATATTACACTATCAGTGCTTTGTAGGTGTCCGTGAAGTATCAGAATATCACATATCAGAATATAATTCGATCATTTACCATCCGTTGGTTCTTTGGTAGTATCCGATAGTACCATATGTGAGCACGTTATTACCGTACTTAATGCGCATTCGCGGAATTATTATTCGTTTCTCCAATAGTCATGCTATTGGAGAAAAGTTGAAATAAATATCATAATTTATATGGTTTTTTTTCTAGTCACAAATTTTTCATTTTCGTTCACAATATTGATAGCCATGCTTTTGGAGAAACGCTGGGAGGAACATCGTAATTTATATAGTTTTTCTTTTCTTTTTATAATAATGATAAGAGAAATAATAGCATCTATAAATACTCAAAATTCATATATATATATATATATATATATATATATATATATATATATATATATATATATATATATATATATATATATATATATATATTCATGAAACATAATCAACAACAATCAACATACAATTAGTACGTATATGCACTCGCTAGAAACTTCAAATTCCATAAAGTCTCACATTATTACGAAATATACCTACATTTTGGCATACACTATGACATCTAACAGTGTATATATATTTGCGCAACATACACATCGTTCCTTTTGTGTGAGCAAGAAACGTTTGTTCAAATCAAATATATAATAACCTTTATCATATTTGTAGGAGTTTCGTTGTTACTTTGTATAGAGATTTTCAAGTGTGGATCGCACAAATCAACGTGACCTGGTTTCTGCTAGTATTGCATCGAACCCACAGGGCATTGCTTGGTGGGCCTCCAACCCGGCACTGCGATATTAAAAGCTGTATATTACACGGGGTATAGGATCTTGTATCTAACACCCCAATGGAGTCATCTATTTTCGAATAGAATGAGCCAGAAAAAAGAAAGGATTTAGTACGAAAGATTAAACAGCATTCTTTCTCAATTCAACTGTTAACTGCGCACTATCTGTAATGTATCTGTCTCTGACTTTTCTGCAGTATAACTTGAAATTAATTGTTTTGAACTAGGCCACTACGACGAACTCAAGTTTTGAGCTTAAGTTTATGAGGTTTTTATATAGTTGGACGGAATACGGGTAATGTTAACTGGATTCACTCGCATCATTCTGCTTTTTTCTAACTTTAAAGTAAGTTTCAGTTTGGCTCTAGAGACGTTGTCTTTGAAACAAAATGTTTCTACTACACAATTCTATCGAGGGTATTGAAATGTTGTCTTTTACTTTTGATTATGTTGAAGTGTAAAGTTTTGGGATAGTAAATATTATCTTCGAAAGTTTAAAACGGTGTGGGTAAAGACAACTTCTTGACTGAAAACGAGAAAAAAACTTTTGCAATAGGTAGAAAGTAAAATTCAATACCAGGGAAATAACTTTCAGAAGAAAGCCTTTCTATTCGAGGCCATTACCGTACGAATCACGTCCCGACATCGAAAATTGTTTTCCTATTGACAAACCATATATATTCGTGTATCTTTCTCGTTTATTACCAATTATATTACAGACTGTTTCTAATAAATCAACAAATTCAATCGACTAACCAGTTAAACTTCTTCAATGGAGTTTCAGTGTTCGAAAAGCATTATTGAAACTAGTGGGAAAAACGCGATATATGCATTGTTGGATGAGTTATCCTGGCATATCCATATTGAATGTAATGTAAAGCTATAGCTATATAGATGCACTTTGAGTTAAAAACAATTATGTCACTGCCATCTGTTCTATGCATCACTCATTTTAATCGCTTCAACATTCAAGTGGTTATACCTGTAGCGTTAATTCCTGATGGGATTTTCAATAGCTCGTGATTGATGTGAACAAATTATATCACATTATTTCATCAAAACGGCTCATCCCATCCATGTGAAACTCCGGAATATCATAATGAGATCCGTGAAAATTTGAGTTCATTCGAGAGAAGTATTTTTTCCGAATTTTCTCCTCCGGATTAGTCTCGTGTTGCTTCTTTCACTTCGAAATAGGTTTTCTCGAAAGTGGTGCAGCCGAATATACCTCAACATTAAACAGTATCAAATCAGATGATGACACTTGTGAATGCCAACTCAGTTCCAACTAAATTGTTTTTTCCGTTTCACCTGTGGAGTACCAGAAATAATGTTCGTTTTTTCGTTCACGTTGAAAATAGTCTTCACTTAGCTCATCCAATTTAATTCCTCCATTGATTATCGTTAAAATGATAATGATACCTTATATTTCTAATAAGCCTCTACATATTCTACGTATCCCAAACCCACCAAGAAGCATAGACCAATGTTATTGGGGATGTACTTATCAAACTGTATATACCTCGCAAAGCAGATTTGAATTTGAAACATGTTTTGCTTACGAATTGGAACACAGTATAACGTTGATATAGTGTATGTTCCGTGGTATCTTCCTGAGGATGTAACTTTTTGTATAGACCTTTCTACGTCCACTGAAACACGTATCTTACGAAGGCTGCATCCTACAAGCTTGTCAAAATTGCCAATAGGGAGTATTTTTTATTCAATTGACAATATTCTACTTCTCCTTCTTTCCGGCTTTCTGTTGAGATGCTGTCTCCAGTCAAATTGATTGACAAGTTCAAGTGGAAGGGTAGGGCCTGTAGATAAAGAACAAGGTGAAAGGAAAGTGGGTGGTTCGAGAGAACCAATAAGGGAGTGAAAATGACATAAAGAGTTGAAGCAGTAGAATGTAGAATTTCTTCTAGATTCGTTATTATAACAAACGCAGATGTGAACGACGGATGGATCGCATCCATGGTAACCGATATGATATCCATATGAGTTATTAGTTGCTTTATATTAGTATTTCGACTTTTATTTTCTATTTTGGAGGGATATTGAACATTTATCAAGAGAATGGAAGAGAATGGGTGAATGGATGAAATATCAATGCAGGTCAAGGTGCAATAACTTGGGCACCACACGCTTGAAATTTGTATTTTTCTGTAGTTATTGGAATGAGCTCTTTTTGTGCTGTAATGTGCTGCATTTGTTTGTGCAGAAACCGATTTTCAATCATTCCAATTTCAATGCGTTTCAATTCAGTTGGTGCCAAGATTTTAGTACCATACAATATTCCATCTATACATCATAATTCTTATCAGCCTTGTTTCTTACGATCTTATTACGACTTTACATACATTCATTCAATTTCAGTCAACGTATTTCAATACATATATGACCTTATAACCATGCAAATGAGTGATTAATTTCGTTTTCATGTATTTTTCCAAACACTATTGAAATAAGAAGTTCCTTGAAATGAATTGAATGTGTATATTTCACTCAAGAATATTTCAAAACACAAGTCCCAAAAATGTTATTGTTCTGTCTCAGCTGAATTAACATTTCAAAACCACGATAAGCAGTATCAAAGATTCCAAAATATCATCGTATTTTCAGCTTGTTCAGCCTTTATCTCAGATTTTATCTGGTATTATTTATGAGAGAATAATACAATACTTGAAATGTATATATACGATACGGTGTTCTTTGAATGGATAACAGATATAACGCTCGTAGGTTTACGATATTTTCAATTCTGCTTGCTATTCTGGTATGTTATTTAATCTGATTGTGTGGTTATTACTGTAATTTTACCTGCTCTATTAATCCAGCTGAAATGTAGGTAATTACTCAATGTGAAAAATAATACATTAACATGATGGTTATCATTAACATGGTTTTAATTCTGGAAGTTCAGTCACACATCAATGCGGGTAATAGATTGATAACTATTGATAATATATGAATAGTTTTTATTTCGAAATATTTTCTACAACCGAATGATCATTTTGTAGATCAATCAATGTTAGTCTGTAGGCCTATAGGATATATGCTATATGAGGATATGGATGCAAGCGTTATAACGTCTATGAACATTCTCTCCAAGTTTGTGTCAATTTTGTATTCAGAAAAATATATGGAATCACATTTGATCATGGAATCACATGTTTCATTAAATATTGAGAAAACCGCTTGATAATGAATCACAAATTGATGAAGAAATCTAGTTAATTATTTAACTGCATATTTATTCATTGAGCGAAGCGAAGACTCAATTTTAGGCCTACTTTACTTGTTAAAACGGGGGTGTTTTTTCATTATTTTTGTTCTTCTTAGCGGTCCACAGGTCAAACAGGAGTTCAACCAATTTTGATGAACCTTGACATGCATATCATTCATCATCATTCATTCATCTTTCGGGCATCATCCAACTCGATACTGTATAGATTTAGGGTGCAATCGGTAAGAACGCTTTGAAGAAAAACTATTTCGAAATTGTGACAATTCCAATAAGAATAATCCAGTGGAGACAATTTGTAATGGATATTCTCTTAGAATATATATTCACATCTATAGAGAATTCGAAAACAATAATGATGATCATCTTCAGAATTGGGATCTCTCGTTTCAAAGAAAAAATATATATTGTGGGCCCAATTAATTCACATCAATAAAATCTGTTGAGAAAGCTAACAAGGATACCAACAGGTTAATCCAATCGAATTGTAAAACAGATTAAAATATGCAGTGAATAAAACAGGAATGCTGTTACATGGCGGTTTCAAAATATGTGCATATAGCGCTCATCTTACAACGCATATGTTGCGTTCTCCCAGGAATGAATGTCTGGTGGTGGTGCCAGGTTTGAAAGTCAATACGAGTATTCTGTATTATAAATGTGTGTCCTACATATCACATCAAAGAACAATCATAAACATCGTCACTATCATCAGATACAGAAAAATACGACAATTGTGCATCGACAATTGGCCATTCTCCAATTTTCGGGCAATTTTTTGGTTTCGTCCGTGACATAGTTTCCAAATTATGCAATGAATGGAATATGCATTAAAATATACAATGAATACAACAGAAATGCTGTTACATGGCGGTTTCAAAATATGTGCATAGCGCTTATCTTACAACTGCCTTCTCCCGGTAATGAATGTCTGGTGGTGGTGCCAGGTTTGAAAGTAAATACGAGTATTTTGTATTATACATTTTTGTCCTACATATCATATTATAGCACTATTATCATCATCATCACTATCATCAGATGCAGAAAAATACAAGAATCGCATGGGCAATTGACCAATTTCAACTTTTCGGGTAATTTTTTTGGTTTCCTCCGTGACATAGTTTCCAAATTCCTTTTCCCCTCCGTTTCGCTTCGCCATTCCGCATCGAACACAGACACTATAACTAGCCAACACAAATATACCGTAGAAATCTACGTGTCATGGTTTCAGTATAACTTAATGTAGAGGGGAGGTGGGAGGTCACCGACAATGTCGGTTGGTTGTTGGCTCACAGCAAATTGTATTACACTTATTAATTCTAGTCACACGTTCCATGTCTCCGCACTATAGCAAAGCGCACACACACATACCCCGTACTTCTCTGCAACCCGCAACTCTTTTCGTGGTGTCATCAGCAACGCTATTCACA
Source organism: Brachyptera putata (assembly GCA_907164805.1). NCBI lineage: Eukaryota > Metazoa > Arthropoda > Insecta > Plecoptera > Taeniopterygidae > Brachyptera > Brachyptera putata. The sequence continues at coordinate 4,099,621 of OU015468.1, forward strand.
GACATTTCAAAGACCGGTTCACAATATTAGTCACACCCGAGACATATGACATACTCAAACAACAATTCTCGCGAGTTGTCGGTGTCAGTAATGACACTGTTAACTGTTGCTCTGTGGTAAATGAGTGGAGTGAGATATTTGAGTAATACTATTTACGTGAATGGGAAATCGATATTATATGTTTTGTCTGTAGTGAGTCAATCTTGACTGGGCACAGATAAAGAATAGCTTTTTTGTCTGTGCTGTGGATAATGAAGAAGCTGTTCTTTCAGATTCACTGAAGCCTTTAATTTTGTCACGAAATTTTAGAAGCATAGTAACTTATTTCTTTGAGCCTAGATTATATATTTTTTCATTCATTTAATTCATAACGTATGTTGTAGATCGTTGAATGGAGTATGGAGAAACTTATTTTGTCTTTTATATTATATTATTATAACCCTTGTGATTCCATTATAATACTGGTCACCAGAATAGCGAATTAATAATAGTACTATATAGTTACCAGATGAATACTTTCGAATTGCGATGAATGAACAAATATTATCAGAAATTGAATATCGAACTGAATTGAATTATCGAAGATTATATCGACAGATTCATTTTTTTTTAATCCTATTTCAAACAGCTCACACATATCTGTATCCCTGATGGTATCTCCTGATGGTTCACAACATTTCTTAATATCTTCAACTATTCGATCATTTTCTTGGTGAGAGGAGCCACATTTCGAAGTGTTCTTTTGTCTCAATAATATTATTTTATGCAGAAAAACTCATTTCATTCTATACAGATTCATCACTCCTTCGTATATTCCAGAATGTTTCAAATTTTCAAGTCATATTGACCGGAGTAAATTTAATTTTTGGAATTGTCCCACGTCCTCCGAAAACAAACATGTCCCCGGAGGCGAAAAGTTCCGACTGTTGACTGAAAAGATGAGGCAAAAGAATATGGGAAAAGAAGTGTTCAAATATTGAATTGAAAATGTGTCTATCAATAAAAAAGTCTGATGTTGTTTTGACTCGAGTTGTCTTAACTTAACATGACATGTCAAAATAATGCCCCTGGGATCTTATCTGGAGAGCAAGCGGACATTCATTTTATAATATAAGAAAATGTTCAATTGTTTTTTTTTCTATCTGTACCCAGTTCGGTACCGCTAGACAATTGAACTTTCCCGAAACATGTATCATAGATACCCCGAATAACCTAGTTGTTGGTGGGGTCGTTAAGTGAAAAATCATCATCGATAATGCAAATTGACAAAGAAGCTTCAAATAACCATCTCTATGACCATAATCATGAACCCATATAACCCTAATAACTATAATAATACCATAACCACATATTACACATATTACCATAATAATTTGTTCTTCATTTGACGCCTCCATAGTTCAAACAGCTTAGAATGAAAATCCTTTCTTAAGTTTTTATTAAAATCCAAATTTGATACACAATCACTGTTCCCTCACATTGAGGCGAATTGATTCAGCCTAGGATCATTCAAACGATGCACCACAAGGGTGACCTTACCACCAACTTACCAACTTATATTCCATCTAAATCATTACGAGTCTTTTTAAACGTATTTAACGCTTCTTTAAATGTATTTTTTCTTTGTATTTTTCATATTTGCCTATCAAATTGAAGCTGTAGAATCATTATCATCATCGTTCATTGAATATAAAGAAATTCGAAGAGAAAAAATATATTTAAGAAGAATAAATATATTATTTTGAATATATTTTCTTCCATTGCGCTTATATAGAATACGGTTTTTCATGGCGCAGGTGTGCAACTTTCTTGAGTAGATAGTCAATGCGATTTAGTATTCACGACGATGTCCTTTAGTTACCAAGTCTTGTCCAACTCCAAGGGTACATCCAACAATAATTGCGGAACACTTAGAGAGAAGAATATTCTCAAACTCAGACTAAGGAAGCAGATATTGCTTTACGTTACCATTCCAACACTTATTTCCTTTGTACGAAACTCTTTTTCTCTCCTTTGAAAGCTTTGTACTATTCCAAACTCAAACTCTATGAAATCAGTTTTGAATCACGTTCTTAGAGAATACTCGTATATATATAGATCTAACACTTCCGATTCAAGATTGCCCAAAGAAAAAGAGAGAACAACCATATTTGATATTTTATTATGTTCTACATTGCCATAAACATGTCACGTCCAAGCGGGATGAAAACGCTCCACCCTGCAATGGCTCAATTACGATGGAGCAACGTGATAAAATCAAAAATATTTATTTTGAAAAACTTCAGTAGCTCACAGAGACTTTTTCACATCCAGTCGCAAGCAAAAACCTATTCCGATAAGCTTAGTGGATACTGTAATCTAGCCTTTTCATTTTCAGTGATAAGAGATATGTATCTTGTTAGAAAAGTTTATTACAGTTATTACAGTTTGGGAGAGTCGATTAAATTCCTGAATAGTAATTGACAATAAGTACAAATGTGATCTTTAATCGACATTTTCAAGTGAAAAATATATTTCATAAATAATATAATGTATATAATATAATTACAACAATATGATTTCGGAGTGAATATGCACATTTCTTCATAGACCACAGATATTGAGTGATGAATCTATCAATTTCCATGTGTAATTGTGAATATTATTACAAATTGATATTATTAAATATGTGTGATTCGCTTATTTGAATTCCTTATTCTTCAGCTTCTTCAGTCTTCAGGCCCTCAGGTCTTCATATTTTACTTCATCGTCAACAACCTTCAAACTATATTCACTATTCCATTTATTTTACGTTAAGAACTCTGCTATAAATGAAGGTCGTGTTCCTTGTTGCAGGTGCTCGCGTCATCCGACGATATCGAAGTCCTACCGTCACTGACCGTCAGTGATGAGGAAGAAGATCAGAGAGTGCCGCGTGTAAAAATGGCGCGCCCGTGGCGTCGTTTAGCGGTAAACCGTTCTGCGGTTGGTAAACCGGGATCCAATACGGACGCTAGTTGCAGCACTGTGGCATCACATTCATCTGAATATCCGGTGCTGGACGAAGTCGGAAGTGGTTCCGGTACGGCAGCATTCAATCAGGCAAGTAACGAGCTATCGATAAGTCTTATAATTCGAATAAAAACGAGTTTGTGAGAAGTTTTATTGTAGACAAAGTCGCGTGGAAAAACAAGACGATCAGAATGGATTTATGTTTTTTGTTTTTTTTTACTGAATTCTTCGAAGAAAAGTTTAGTAGATAATTAAATGAAAGAAATTGGAATGAAGAATCTGATAATAACATTAGATAAGCTTAAGCGAAGATTAAATTTTGCATTACTTGATTAGAAAATCCCAATTTTTGTTTGATGTAGAAAGATTTTGATACTACTTGGCAAGCACATGTACTTAAGTTGTCATTATCAAACTTGGCGCTATATAAATTTGGGGTAGATTTGTTCGACCACTTTTGAGTGAAACCATTATTGAATACATTTTTGTTGAATTCAAACACAAGAATTAAATTTTATAACGAATTTTTTTACCGTTCATTCTTACCGACACAAAAAAAAATATTTCTATGTAGGGCGGAGGCTTCTGTCAAGTCAGCAGACTAATTAGTCAAATGTAGGTCCAATTAATTAGAATGCAGGACGAAAGACTACACTACAAGTGACTGGAAATAATGATTCATAAATCCAGGTGTGCAGATTTTGAATACATTTCATAAACATATATCCCGCTCACCGTAAACGTAATATATTCGTATATATTGAGTTTGTATATAGTTCAGTAATCTGCTGATATTTAATTTATTCGCTCTAACTAGGTCAAAACAACCCATTAGGTGTACACATGACTACTAACGATGTGTATAAATTGGTATTTCGTATAGATTTGAATATAAAAATCCCATCAACTGATCGAGTTCAACTTTAGATCCCAATAGAATTTCCAACACCTCTCTCGTCAAACAACCACACTCACACCGTTACAAACGTTTCCAGTCACTTGTCTACTATATTACATACAAATACATTTCCTATCGGTTTCTGTTTACGAAGGATTTTCTTTATTGCAATGCAAAGCGAAGCGACTAGTACTGAATCCACAGTCGAAACTCAGAAGCTAAGCTAAATATTCTGAAACACTACATTCCATATCAAAATGATCATTCGAAATGATCAATGAACTAGGATGGGAACCTCTCCAATCGAGGAGAAGATTATCAAAACTTGTGACCATGTACAAGATTCTATCAAAATATGAAGCGTGGGGGGAAATAAGGAACTTAGTCAAGTCGACTTCATTTTCAGGAAGAGTTGGGCATAAATTCAAATTGGCATCAAAAAATTATAGTACCAACGTGGGCAAATTCTCTTTTCTCGAGGCCCACCATCCCAGAATGGAACCAACTGGGACGTCAACCTAATAAGGAGCGGCCTAAATCTGTGGATGATTTGAAAAAACTAATAGAAGGAGCTGGAAGAAATGAAATGGAAAAGAGTGGTCAGCAAGGATAGGTCTACTATAGAATAAATATATTGTAAAAAAGTGAAACAATAATCAATTACTCAATTAAATCTTAAATCTTGAATCAATCAATTACATGCCATTTAAACTATCAAGTTCATGTTATGGGACATTCAATTTTTCAAATAGTATGCAAATATTTATATCTGAATGGTATGTATTCGTGTATTTTCCGATGGAGTACGCTTCAATGTTCAGCCCATTTTCATGTATTCTGTTGATACATTATATGCCACTTAGTAATACGTTATTGATTTTAGTGTGATCTGTTATTCCGCTATTATTAGCGCGTAATACAGAAGAGATATGTAAACCATCATCTACCCTTAAACTTAACCTAATAAACAGATATCCAATCCATCGTGACTTTCACCTAGTGCCATAACAAACGTTTTATTAGATAACTCATACATAGCACTTCATTGATAGAGCTTCTCTGAACAGCTGTAAACGAGTTTACACACATAAAACTAGTCTGAAATGCGGAAGATAATGGCTTAAACTTATGTTAAACTTTGTTTAGTTTCGACTACAAAGACAATAGATTTCAGACAGATTCTCTGGATGGTATATAGACTACTTCGTTAGCCTATATTCTCAACGACCTGCGACGTACGTGTAGGTTTACTCAAGATATAGGTCGTTGCAAATGCCACATAAGTTTTGCCAGGATTAAGGAGGGGTTTACTATGGTTTTATCGTTCATACCGCGAGATAGATTTTCTGTGAAGCGCGCATGAAGACTATTATTATGGCGGAACTACCGCTGGAGACAATCTCTAGTAAATTATCTACAGCGTGGAAAAGTGAATTGGTCGTATGGGTAAATGAATAAACTTTTTCTGTTTTTTTTAACGATGAATGTACTTTGATATACGTTTGGATGTTTCGAATGTGGATGTAGGTTTCATGAGAGTATCAAACAGGTTCACTCTGAATATTTCTGAATAGGTTTCCGAAACATTACTGGCCTGTGTATAATGTTCTCGTTCATTATTATATACGTAGCAATACAACATGAAATTATAAAATTTGGCATCTTATTTGAAATGAGACAATTTTAAAACCATTTCGATCATTCAATTCATAAGTACAATACTTTATTATCCAGTTTTCTAATTCGCATCACATCACAATAATGTGCATGAGTATATTATTGACATTTATTGACTATTATTGACTACCATTATTGTGATATACTCGAATGGGACATCTAGTTCATTAAAAGTGAAGTATAAAATAACAAGTCTCCGTAGCGCCACATTCTCAATGCTCAGTGACTAAACGGAAATGGAATTTGGATACTAAATAATGTAAGACAGATAAACATTAAAAACAGAGAAAAGCATTAAAAAAGGACACGTTGCATATTGGCATAATTGAAATGAGTCGGTGCTGATGTGATGCTCACAAAAATATTCATATTTAAGCTATACTAATGTTACGCCATACACAATTCACCTATAACACGAATCCATTTCAGTTTCCAACTAAGTCTATTCGTGGATTTTTTTATTGTTTCAGCATAAATATGAGTTGCAAAACAAGAATATATTAATAGCTACTAAAAGTTTATATTCCTTCTATATTTTATTTGAAGATTCGTGTTCCACGCAATAATATGGCATAGTATATAAAGAATAAAGATATCGCGAATGACAGTCCTACAAGATCATCTTGTAGTATATATTTGATCCTGGACTATAACTAAAGCAATGAAAGAAAAATACTGGATGAACTTTGGAGGCTTGGGTATTATAAATTTTATAACGTGTTATTCAATTCAAATAGGTCACCAAATGAACCATCTTGTTTGTTCTTGTGAAGCGATCAATACAGATAACAGTTTTACCAACCTTAAAAATGGTAGGTGTATATTTTAGATAATTGTAGCTTGAGTTACGGAACATGGAACTATGTTTATTTTATCAAATCATATTTGCTATCGTAACACAGATCTGTCTTTGTGAAATTGTAGTAATAAATGGGCAACCATTCAAAAAAAAATATTCATTGTTGGATGAGCGAATGAAATTTCATAATACTTCCAAACTTATATATCTAAAATATGATTTAATGTTTCATTTTCATTATAATCATTATTTTTATATTCATTGAATTTCGTTTCTTGAAATTGAAATGTGTTTGGGTGAGTTTTATGGATAACTTCCAACTCAAAAAATACACTGAACTAAAAGTTTCCTTGCAACAAGTGAAATTCGAACAAAGCGAATAAATTATCAGAAATAACAGGTTCAGAATCTCCAGTTCAAAAAGGAGTGAGTTGAATGTAGAAAGATGGCCGTACGAATATAGTATAGTACTGAATGTTGAATTTGTTCGTGGGTTTTGTTCTGTTATTGTTGGGTTTTGTACGATCCTACAGAGTATAAACAACATTCACTTTAGAGAGAACCCTTATTTCACCTAAACAGAATGTTTTCTCTCTTACACAAACTTAAGCAAATTTCAAACGGTCGTGCATACATCAAGTAAAAACACAACGCCTAGTAACATGAGTATACTCAGAAGAAAGTGAATCATTTATTTGAAAACTAAGTTATATATTTAGAGACACCTGATATTAAGCCCAACTTTTCTCACAGATTTCAGGTGACAAAAATGTATGAAATGGAAACATGTATATATAGGCCTATATATATATATATATATATATATATATATATATATATATATATATATATGAATATGATGTGTCTTGAAATAACACCGAAAAAGAACAATTATTCGTGTCGCCAATAATGATCTTGAATCCATAATTGCTAAGCTACATTTTCGTATATTCATTCAATTATTCATATATGACAATAATTTGAAAGGTAACCTGCCATTGGTATAACTATAAGTGTTCACTTAGCTGTAAGTGTGATCAATTTTGGAAGGTTGATATGAGCCTACTTACAATTCTATTTTGATTCTTCTCGAGAAAAATTTAAAAAGAATCGCAATTATCTTTCCCTATTCATATTGATCATGCTTTTCATATTCGAAATAATTGATATACATCCCCTCAGGGTCTTAATTAATGAAACTATGGAAAAGAAAATTATAATATATTTCTGATATGGTCCAGTTACCCGATATCTCAGAGTTGATGAAAACAAATAGCTCGGGTAACTATGGTGATAACAATTTCAAACTGCTACTGTCGCAGATGGTGATATCTTGAATATTTTCCGTCACGAAAAACATTTCCTAATAAAATAAAATTACTATTTCAACAATGAAATTTCATAATTCAAACGATACTTACGAGTCTAAAACATATTTTATTCAACTTGTATTTTATGTGTTTGTATTTCACGTTCAACGTATTTATTTAACTAGTTATGTTTGTTCACAGGCTTACGACTATTGGATGAGAGAATCGGTGTGGCTAGCAACAAGCGAAAACGCAGCAGCTTTGTACGTAGCTGCGCCGGTTGTCGAGCTCAACGACGAGGCTGTACGCACAACCATGACTGACGCGTCACGCAACGACGAAGATTTGGTGCAAGATTTAAGGAAAGGCTAAATTCCATGATAAATATTGGAAACAAATTATAGCAATATAATTTCAACATATGTGATTATAAACTTGGGTGATTGTAAAAATATGTATAAAGAGTATCCTAGGAAAATGACGGAACAATATTATTTGTGAATTTGAAACGTCGTTGTGAATAATTCATTCCAGGAAATATTATGCTCCAAGTGTAAAAATGTACCCTACCCATAACGTTCGTGATAATGTTGAATGGTGTATTGGTATCTCTACTCTATTCTAGTAAGTGTGAATATTTTACAATTCAATCAGTTTATAAAATGTGTTTATTAGATATATGAATACTTTTTAATATCCCTCAATCCAATCGTGTTCTTTATTTTCGTGTTCCATGCATGGTGTTTAGCCTGAAATATTTTGGTGATTTTCATTATTCAACCTCATTATTGACTGCTTCCACAAAACATGTCTAGGCATTCATTAATCTATTACATAACATGAAACACAGGAAAAGTGAATAAAATAATTAAAAAATTATTTTCTTGAATTTTAGCTCATATTATAGCTTGAAATATATACCGGAGATTGCTATAATTTAATGACCCATTGAATTCGTTATCACCTGATTCAGTTATATACAATCGAGCTTTTATAAGTATGTTGGACATTCTATGCTCTATTATAACATTGGTCTGTGAACATTCAGTGAAGATTTCGCATACTGTGGAAATCTTACCATAAGTCACTTGCATTTTCTTCCCATTCCATCCGGTCCATGTTTGTATTGAAATATCCAATTAAAATAAGAGAAAACCTTATAGCTAAAACTCCAAAACCAATTGTTTCTGTGAACTATGCTTGAACAACATTACCACCACTGGTCTACTGGGTACCTTATGACTTGTATTTCATATCTGTAGTAATAGTATTCAGTATTAAAATGTTTGCTCTTTGTTGTTGGGAACTTGTACTTTACTTGAAGCCATTGGCTCCCGTGTACAGTGACATCATATTACAGTGTTCCTGAAGTATTTACCGACATACACATACATATAATTATAAACATTATATACATATATGTGTATATATATATATATATATATATATATATATATATATATATATATATATATATATGAACATTTTATTATATTCAGCCAATATACATTTTCATGGCCAACCCTATTCTCACGAACTTTCGTGCCTGTCGTGCCTATAGAGCAACAAGAAGTACACTTGGGACGGCTATTCCCACGACCCGAACATTCGAGAATCGTGAGTCGGGTCGTGAAAAGAGACACATCTTTGTCTTTCTCTTTGATTTCATTGATGCATCGACTTTAAATCAATATGTGGACGACTGAGACAGACCTATCTTTCTTTTAAGAGAAGTATCTGGATTGAACCCTTCTTAAAATGAGTTATTATACATATAATATATTCGTTTGTTTGACGGTATTTCACCCAATTGTAAATATTAACTGTCCAAAATATTTATAATATAAAATTACAATTTTTATGAATAGAACAAAAATATTTTATGCAATTGGAGCATGTTAAAATAATTGTAAGCTTAACGTAGTATTACGTTAGAAAAATGTATGAAACAATATGTTTCCAAATATTTTCTTTATTGCAATAATATGTTTGAGAAAACTTCAGCTATTTTATGATGCTTTAGAGCACTTTATTTCAACAATTCGTTAATGCACCCTCTGTAAATATATTATCATTATGCAATGTTTTCTCTTGTAAGATGATGACAATAAAGATAGTATTGTATTGAACACACATTCGTTTTTAATTGTTCTGTAAAACGATTATAGTTTACTCCTCCAGAAATTAATTCCATTCCTATTTTTATATTATATCCAACTATTTCTTCGGGGTGGTGAGATTGCCCTTGTGCTGCCCCGTTGAAACAAATCCAAACTTCCATCCTTTGCCTCTATAGGAAAACATTGTCAAGTCTTCAATGTTAATACAATATATATGTATACAATTATATATTCTCTAGTGATCTCATCTAACTCAGCAATCTTAGTATGATCATTATCAGTCAGCTAGTTGACACGACATTATCAAATTATGTGGGTACAGCTTTGTGAACTAAAACTACATGATTATCTCCTATTCATTATAATCCTCAATTATATTTTGATCGATTTCTCAACAACTTACAACTGCTCAACGAATTGAAACGATAAAATAGTGTACGTGAGAAATGTGATGCATTTTATAATAAAATGACAAACATTCAATTTCTATCACGATTTTGAAATAAACTCCCATTTATAAACATGTAGTAGTGTTTTTCTACCACATGAAAGAATTGATATATTTCGAAGTGAGTATCTAGTTTAGAAAATATCTATAAGCTCATATTATTTATACATATATATATATATATATATATATATATATATATATATATATATATATATATATATATATATATATATATATATAATTCATGATGATTTGGGAATGGAACCAAGTAATGAGGAGAATAAAATATAAGTATTTATATTTGCCATTACTTGGTACATTAATTGGTTCCATTCCCAATTCATTATTAACTATCAAGAAGATGACCGAGAAATGAGCATCCTGCAATTTCGAACTTGTCCGCCTTTCTTAAATCACTTGCGCGGGCGTTTATGCTATGCCTGCCCGCCAACATGTTTCACAAGCTCGGACTTTGTGTTTCTTGAACTTGTCCGCCTTTCTCAATTCACCTTCGCGCGTGGACATGCCTTCTCCGCCCGGCAACTGGTCTCACAAGGCCGGACTTTGTGTGTTTCGAACTTGTCCGCCTTTCTCAAATCACCTTTCCGCGTGGACATGCCTTCTCCTCGCGCCAACCTGTTTCGCCAGGCTCGGTCTTTGTGAAACTTGAACTTGTCCGTCTTTCTCAATTCACCTTCGCGGGCGCAAAAAAAAACACAGTGTATATATATATATATATATATATATATATATATATATATATATATATATATATATATATATATATATATATATATAGAGAGAGAGAGAGAGAGAGAGAGATATAGATATATAAATATATACATATTATGAGCCTATATTCACTCATTATCTTCGAATTTCAACTAGCAACCTTATGTTCAGCTTGAATATTTATCGCTTATAATCGTTTCCGATGAAAAGTATGTAATTATTAGAAATGAATTTTTCAAAAAGAATCTCTGCACAGTAAAATGAAGACTCCGAAGATAATTAACTTTTCCGAATAATGTACTTCAAAGAACGATTGTTAAATGACGCTTAATTCTTTTGTGCTTTTCAAGTTTAGAGTTTTAATTGCCATCATTGTATTGTCATCGTTGTAAGAACTGAAGAAAAATAGAAGATGAAGAGAAACGAAGCATGATGGAAAGTTGTGGAACTGGATCTTGTTTATCGACTCCTATCCTCATCATCTAGTCAATCACGTGACTTACTCTTCAAGGGACGAATAAGGTTGGTACCTTGAACTAAATAATGAGTACAAGAACAAGGTAAAAATCTTCTCTTAAGAGTCCATGAGAGTTCATTTAGCGAAATGTCAGGCTTTTGGTGATAACTTATGAGCGGTTTATTAGACGAGCTTCAGTGAGGATTCGATTTGACATACTGAGAAAAATTGGTGTTCGTATTTATGTTTTTTTTTTTTTATGTTTTTTTGTCGGTTCTCCACAGGTCAAACGGCTTCAGCTATCAACTTCAAACTTTGTTTCAATATGATCCCTCATCTAATTTAGATCTGTATAGTTTTGTGGCATCATCGGGGGGTATCTTTTTTTTTATGAATTTTAGAAATTTCAGAAATACCCATAAGAATAACGTGGCGGAAACAATTTTTTTTTTTTTTCTCAAAAAAAATAAATTTTGCGTGAATTTGAATTACATTTTGGTACACATTTCTAAAAAAATTGAGCTTGATCGGGTCAGCCATTTCAAAGAGAAAACATAAAATGTGCTAAATTGGTACCACTCGAAGCTGTGTTTACCCATTTTCCCATACTATTACTATTCGCTCGTCTAACAACGCATATATGGCGTTCTCCTAGTTATATAAACATAACTTTCTCGTATTATATGTTTTATACAATCAATGTGATTAAAAAATATAATTCATCTATATGAAAGATAATTCTATAACATTTAACCGAGACCCATATATCGTATATATTTAATCCACTAATTACAACAGAGATGCCAATAAATGGAAAATATTGATGTTCAGATATGACAGGTGTACGCTAAATGATATTCGTATTCCGCTAGAATTTATTAATTAATATATACTACTGTACGTATATACTGTCTCTCTCTTCAATTACTCAATGTCTGAACAATAATCCCATGGATTTCTGTTGTGAGTTTCCTATATTCTCTATAACCAAGCTGATTTCCAACCAAATAATACACAGCCTCATCAATCATACCAGCAATCCTATAGTTGCGAAGACCGACAGACAAATACTATGTTAGCAATATAATCCTGTAATTGCGTCCATAGCTGTTGGTCGATATAGTCCATAGAATACATAGCCTCGTATATCTAATGAACACTCTTTGGGTTGATTATGTTAGCGATATTCAATTTCAAGATACAATAATATGAAAAAATCATATCTTGGTGATACTGATATAAATAAACAGTAATTGGTGATAATATAATATGAGTGAAAATAATGAATTAATTGGATGATTATATATATATATATATATATATATATATATATATATATATATATACATATATATATATATATATATATATGTGTATATATATGTATATGTGTGTGTGTGTGTAGCGTTTATTACGTACAGGTAATACACTTTAAATGCAATTGGGATTTTCACCCGCCGGCAAGTACAATTACATAGATTGCATCACAAAACACAATCATAAAATAAGAACTGAAGTAAGAATTTTCAGCTCATAATAATATACATAGAAGATGCACCAATACCTCTCATTCACTCTAATTCACTTTTGAAAAGAATAAATACAAATTTGAAGATCACTTTAGTTGGGGTATATAGGCCTAAAACTTGAGATGAACTGGGAAGATATTATGATTTTCTTCATTTTCTTCATCGGTCAGCTTACCGTTCTACCACCTAACTTGACTGAGAAGAATGTGATTACTAGTTTAAAATTTCAAATACAGTTAACAGAAATCAGTCCAGATAACTTCTGATATCATAGATTTTTCATATTTTTCCAAGTTACACACGTTTAATTTAAAACTAGCAGCTGAATTGCTGGCTTTAACAGGTTGTGGAAAATGGTTATAACATTGTGCTGATGAAAACATTGGACCAATGGTTGATATGGCAACCATACCATACCATAACCATTCATATGGTTAATATGAAGTGACGGTATTATCAGAACATCTTTCCTCCTGTGTTATGAATGTGAATCTCTGGATTAGATTTGTGATTGACTATAGTTATTCAGTACACCAATTCGAAGTTATTGAAACTATTTGTGTTCAGATGGAAATAATATTCAAATATCACTTTTTGCCCCAAAAGTCCAATATTTCGGAGAACAGATGCGTGAATTGAATGAGAAATTGTCAAGATTCAGAAGCTATAACCTTCTGAAAGTTACCATATTAGATAGAAGAATGCTTCTGCTTCTTGAGCAGATTTTATCCATGCTCATTATTAATTTTGCTACTTCACTTACCTATCTATGTCACAATTCTCTTTCGCCATTGAAAACGCTTGAATTGTTTCATCTGAAGCATTGATAATGAAGATATTTAGCTCTTTGTGAGATTATTGAACCGAAATTTAGTCAGAAATATGGTATAATACCCTCAATAATTGTCTCAGATTACTGGTACAAAATAAAACCTGCATTAACTTCACAAGAACATATTGGCAATACAATTTTAAAATAGGCTTCTAATAGTACACTGAAAACCTGATTTCTTAGCGAATTCATTAATCAAGCCAATAACTGACTCTATTAAAGACTCGAGATTTTCCTTCAATAACAAGTTGCAATAATTGACTTGAACCAATCCAATGAGAAAAATCTTTAAAAACTTGGCGTTAACCCCAGAAAATGTTCCAAACTCATTTTTTCTAAAAACTTTTCCTTCAAATACTTGGGTCTATACTTTTTCCCATCTCATCTTTCTTTCTACTTTATTATTATTATTATATATTATTTTTACTTGAGACGTATACGTAACTTTTCTGAGATTACCAAGGGGGTTGGTGGGTATTTGGAAAGTAACATGACGCGAGATCTAGGCTCAAGTCTACAAAACTTGGCTCGTTACTTCATATTTCGGGGCCTTAAACATTTTCTTCGTGTCAGTTTTTCTACTAGTACTTTTCACCCCCTTTTCATCTGACACCATCCACATACGTTATAGGATCCTAGTACTCACTGAATCCATTTACAAGTTAGTGTATGCATAAACAATGATTGATATTCGCTGGATAAAATATCAGATTCAAATGTATTCATGCGCGCTAAAATGATATAAGACACGAAGCTATATCGTAATAGAGGTTATTATTATATAATGGATCTCGTTTAACTCTATCATGGCATGAAGCACACCTCAGCGAGAGGAAGATAACAAAGCTAGTAAAACAGTGTAAAAGTAATTGAAATACATTATATTTTTCTTATCTTATGAACGTAAAATAACTTGGAAGGTATTCTGGTGACTTGAGTTGCATTTCATACATAATATACGTGTAAAATAATGCCAATTTCAAACAGTATCAGATTCCATTACTATCAGCGTTCATTCAGCAGCACCTTCGAGAGTTTATATGAGCATTTATCACGACAAAGAAGTAATACTTTTCTATGAAACTGCATTCTGGACCGGATCAGATGTAAGAGGAGTGGAAATCAATAATGTTATTTACACATTTCCCTGTTCCTGGGGAAAACAATTACACATTTCCACACTGTATCAACATAGAGACTATGATGAAAAAAATACAACAAATATAATGTAACCATTTGATCATTCCATCTTAGTACTATTTCAGATGACATTTTTCACTTTGAAATTGTATTTTTTTCTCTAGACCTGGTTTACACAGGCAAACAAACCGTGATTAAATTGCAGTTTTGTATCATTCTCTATTATTTTATTTTTATTATTTCTATCATATATATATATATATATATATATATATATATATATATATATATATATATATATATATATATATATATATATATATATATATACATATATATATATATATATATATATATATATATATATATATATATATATATATATATATATATGTGTGTATCGTTGTGCAGTCACAGTCTTTTCACTTGTAATAAGTTAATTGAAAATATTTCAAAACTATATTCTCACAACTCCGCATCCAACTATCAAAACACTGCACATGCAAATGTGACACCGGTTATTTTATCACTTCGTTTCTTTTTCTAAAATCACGATCACCGATGTAAAATATCTCATCAATAGATAAGTTCCCAGGATTTGGAGGCCGGTTGAGTTGAAATGGGATATGCAAATAGGGCGTTCTTATCTGAAATTGGCTATTATAAAACAACAGACTAGCATAGGGTGAGCACTGTGATGATACCTAAAAGCCTCATCAGTGCGATTGTGAATATAAATGCTTTAATTTTCGGAATCACAATGAAATGCGAAGAAGAACTCAATGGTATAGAAAATACCAATTTGTATAATATGTGTATATATACACACCCACACATACACACATATATATATATATATATATATATATATATATATATATATATATATATATATAGGGCCTATACATATACATACATATTATATATATATATATATATATATATATATATGTGTGTTTTTGAGACTTGGGTCACTGCCACAAATTAGCTGGAAATTGTACTGATTTAATCAAAATCCTCAGCAACTTGTGGTAACCAGATTACCATTGAAATCAGATAATCCCACCATACAATCAATTACATAGAATATGCAATCAATACAGTGAGAAAAGTCCACAGTCTTCAAAATGGCTCGACTGTTGGATAAAAATTATATATTATAATTGAATACTTTAAATTTCCATGTTAATTCATGCAATGAAGGTTATATATATAAATATATATATATATATATATATATCTATAATAGATGGAAAATATCCATAAATTATAATCTCGAAATTATCGCACATTATTATTGTGAATTTTGAAAAATGATCAGAGCAACTGATATGGTCTGAGATGGCTCGACTGGCGCATCAGACAGTTTCGAAATAGAATATAGATAATGACGCGATAATGCATTCATAAATGAGAAAAATATCATCAATATCACGATGTAGTGATATCATTAGACTCTATTATGATATAAAGAAGGTATACCTACTCGCGTCTTACAAGTGAAATAGGCGTTCACAAATACCCATAACCATGGCGAGGCTCGAACCCGGTCCCATCCGGCTTCAGATTCAGAAGAAAGTCGCGCTGTCGGAGTGGAAAAGACGATATATGGTTCTATTGAACTTATTCTCAAGTAAATGTATTATACTTCTTGATTTAGCATTCCCCGATCACAGTTTATCACGAGTGGCGATGAGCTCTGTATCCAAGTGAAATAAATGCATATCAATACGAATTATGTATCTTATTAATGTATGCTATTCCACTTTGATGATATTGTGTTTTGAGGTTTCACTGAAATGAGTGGTTAACAGCGTTTCCAAAAGATAATGAACAATAACGTAAATGTGAATTTTACATTATTTACATTGGTCCCTGAATGCACCCCGCAAAGCAGCAGTCGAGCCAGCATTGAACTGAACGCAGCCCGCAGAACAGTGGTCGCGCCAGCACGGAACGCACGGTAAGCACGGAACCTCCACCGATATTATAGTATAACATCATATTCTGTTCGGAAATAACACGATGGATAATATGAATTTAGAATTAAAATTCACGTGATAGAATAAGTGAGTATTCATGATAAAAAAGGTACATTAATTAATTAATTCATTCATATAATTTAGTTGTCTTTGACAGATCAATACGAAAATACATTCAAGAAATAAAGTTACATATTAGTATAACTTCAACAACATATGTTATAAAGAGAGAGAGAGAGATCCCTATATGAAGGCTTTTATATATAAATGTATATAAGTGAATAATAAAGGTCGATGATCTTATAGGTTCGATGACCATTAACTAACTAAAACTCGTAAAACAGTCTACAAGTACAATAACATCCACTTAACAAGGGAGTTAACAGTTGATCATCATCCAAATATCTCCAAAAAACCAGATATCAATAGATTCTAATTCAATGTCTATAGATATCGATCAAATTCCATACCTCGTTCATCTTTCATCGCATATGCCGCGTCTGCCTCGTACATACCATATATGTCGCGTCATTGTTCGAAGACGGGGTTGGAAAGGAAATCTGTGTGCGCTCGAGTCTCATGAGATAAAGAGAGATAAAGTACCACTTAGCAATACGTAACTCAAGGGATAATGTGTGCTAGAATAACGGCGAACCATTGGCACGTATGGAACGAACATCGTCTGTTGTAAGTACCTCAGCTGAATCTCAAATGATTATTATACCAGATGGTGAGACACTTCTTGACTGAAAGAGAGATGATGTACGCTCGAGATTTGCAATGCACACAACACTGTATGTATCTATAATAAAAAGGAATATGTATAATATTATGAAACGACTGATTTTACTCAATTGGGTATACGTGTTTAACGCCGGATGTACAATGCTTCCACTTGACGATTTTGGATGGTAGATTGGGATTGTGAGTGTGTCACAGCTTTTAGAATATTTGCAGTATACCGTTAGGTTTTGGTGCTTCATAATCAATTAGACATCAACAACATATTCAGATGGTTGAAAATGGAACATTTGTAACTTTCAGTAACGGATATTGCTTATGTTATGTTTCATACTGAAAAAAAGGATTATTACTAATTTTTAGTATTAGTCAATCCAATTTTCGTGTATTACATATTTCCTATTCTCTCAATATCCACAGCATTATGAGCATTATTGTTCCTTTCCTGAATCCGTGATTTGATCAACGGCTATCATCACAGTTATTCATTATACAATATAGATTACATTTGAAAAGATGTCTTTTATATAAATCCCAAATTGAATATTTTTCTATTGATCACCAAAATACTCATCTGAAAAAGATATAACAGATGACAAAACTATAGAAAATAATAATCTTTCAAATTATTTCACTTTTAAAGGATCGATTGGGCAATAATTTGAAATAGTAAGTGGATTTATAACAGGAATATTTGCTACTATTAGCATAGCTAATCAAACTATGTGGCTATAGGCCATCACCGAATATTGGTCACGAAGGCCTCGTTTATCCTAACCTTCATCGAGCGTGAACCAATATCTCCCCCTGAGCCCCATAAGGGTTGCTAACCAATACGTGCTAGACCCTCTGATAAATTACAGGCACGTGCGATTTATTTTAGTCATCAACTCTTCTATATAATAGTGCTTCAGTACATTTTGGATTAGGTGTCAAATTCGTGCGTTTGAAGGATTGGGAAGATGAATGAGATGAATTATGATATGATTTGATTGGATGATACTTTTATAACTAATACATGTTTTAATTAAGGAAATTAAAGGGAATTCAAACTCGATTCAGCTTTACATTTCAATGTTAGTAAGTGTCCAATCGGGTGCATGAGTCTTCAGAACTAATGGATAATCACAAGAAATAGGATATAGGCTAAAAGGACAGAATCGATTTTCCCTCTGACGCATCTGACCCTATACGTACCAAATAATATCGGATGTGTAAAAGGTTAAGAGCACAGTGTTTATAGAAATATAGACATTCATCTTTACTATTTTTTCCATGTTCACAAATCAGTGTAATTGAATAAGAAGTACATCAACTCCCAGGTAGTTGTATGCTCTTCAATTATTGTGACATTATGACATTTTCCTCGGTTTCTTTGAAAAATATTTGTCTTCAAATTTATTTTATTTTGTTCTTAGATATGTAGAAATATGATTATCGAAGGGTATATTGATTCAATATATTATGAATATAACACTTATTTGCGAACACCACCAACGTTATGTAGGTTAAATGGGGGTACGAAAGATACGATGACATGTGACCTTCCTTTCCCTTTTTCTCATGTGGAACTCGAACTTCACTCTAGTTCAACTTGAGTCAGACATGACTTCAGTTTACAAGCATTCCATTTAATTTCAAGAGTCAATTTTGATCTTGAAGAACCTTATATAGTAGGCGAAGAACCGATGCTGACAAAACTCAAGATTACCAAGGTTCAGCATTGTAACACGAAGTAATTTCAGTAATATAGTTACTATCAATCATTAACGTTAACCCTATACTGCCCAGCTAGCCTGTTGGAGTGAATTAGAATCATCTACTAAATATTACAGCGTACTTATAATTCAGAACTTCACCATGTATTTTCGATTATTTTATTGTAGTTTAGTCCAGCGACTGTCCAGTGTAGGTCTTTTTTGATCTGTTGGTATGAAGGTAAAGATAAGGTCTTGGCAAATATTTAGAAACCATTCCAGTATTCACCTGAACGACAAAGGAAAACCACTAAAGGATGGTCAACCGTGTCAGGTATTGAACGCGGTCTCCTGAATGACGGAACAGTATAATGGTCAACCCGTCTCAGTCCTCGAGATACAAAGGGAAAAGTTAGGAGCATATTTATAATCATATATACGTTTATAATTCTTCAATACTGAATAAGGGTTAATAACTGAACCAATAAGGTCTAGCCCTAGAGAAACTGAGACAAGTGGCCGAATGGTTATTACGCTGAATCTTCATTCAGGAGACCGGGGTTCGATTCCCGTAATGTTTGACCATCATGACGGGGGTTTTTCGTGGTTTATCCTTGTCGTTCAGGTCAATACTGGGATGTTCACTTAACAACAGGATATGACTACCGACTTCTTCCCACTATCCAATACACCTGATAGAGTGATCGTTCATCTTATCTATATATCATCTCATATATCATATAGGGTCCAGATTTATAATTGTCTCAGCTTTCTGGTGAAGAGTTACTCTCTCAACATACCAACCACATACTCTAGATCATGTTTCTACACTTACTTTGCGCACGGTACATATACGGACAACTCCAGTTGTACCAATCGCCAACTTGCTTGACTAAAAAGGCATGAAGCTTGGAATTGTTTGACACCAATTCGGTCGCTGTTGATTAAAGTTGGGTCGGTGAGTGAGGAGAGATCTTCTGCGAACGCCAACTCCAACTGCCGACCAGCGGTAGACAACCAATGAGAATGCAGAAAATGTGTGACGTCACGTCTATCGTCTACTAGCAACTAGATTTTCAACCTTCGATCTTTCATATCGAATATATCGAAGTTCGATTATATTTTCACTGATTCCTGATACGATTATCGTCTGGCAGTATCTTCGATCTTCGATCATCGATATTATGTATCGAATATATCGAAGTTCGATTATAAATTCTCACTCATTTCTGGTACGATTATCATCTACCAGTAATTTTGATATTCGAACTTCGATATTACAATCGAATATATCAAAGTTCGATTTTATTTTTAATAATTCCTGATTCGATGAACTCCTGGGGGGGCATTCCTGTACAAGATAAACCCAGTTTTAACTCTAACCTGTACTAAACGTGTATTGAAAAACTGGTAATAACCCGCTAAAACCGGATTAAATCGTACTGGAATGCACCCACTGGTGTTCGATTATATTTTAACTCATACCTGATTTGTTACTTCATATATACTGAGCGAAATCTTTTACTGCATGAGAAGTCATCGACTGCAGTTGGATCGCAATACGTGTGAAAATACGAGTCGACATCTTGTTTCATTTGACAAATGTAACGACTAGAATCGTTCGTGTGTGCCATGCTTATTGCATTGTACTTATTTGTTCGTTCTTATTGCACTCCGCGTTTCTGAAATTACATTTCGATAACAAGTATGAGATCATGTCTAGTCTTGCGATTTGAGAACCCTTGTGGCATTGTGAACATTTCTGAGACACGAAGGATATCACAACCCTGAAAATAGATTCTAATGAATAATCACGATATATATTTTCTTAATTTTAGAGAAAACTATAAATAATTATCTCGATTTTAGAAATTATGATATAATGTTCTCATCCTGTGGAGATCATGAGTTATGACGTAGGCATTATACTGATTCTGTAGAAACATGAACATAATCGATTAACTACGTCTTGACTTATAAAAAGAGCCCGGTCCTGGAGGACAAATTGATTAGGAATCATTTCTTAAATTGAGATCATGATCTCTAGCTTGCTCTATAATTCGGAAGGAAAATTAGCGTCATTTTCCGTTAAAATCAAGTTTCAGGGTTGTGATTTCCTTTAATGTTCCAATAATAATAATTTTCTTCAATCTCATATTCATCACTTTAATAGGAGAATTAAATTCACGGACATCTGATATTGTAAGTGTAAGTATAAAATTTGGTATAACTTCAATTATTAAGGATATAGTATTGAGCGTATGACGCGATTCAATTATTATTCTCAGAAATCACTTATACAGTCAAAATTAGCTTCATTATTTCAACATTTCATTTTTTTCTATGTTCTTATCAATTTTAAATTTAAATTTTCATTGTTTTTCTGTGTCTAACAAGGCAACCCAATGTACATGGGCAGAGATCCGAATTTAGATTATTATATGCCTACTATGTTATGTTATAGACAGCCCTAGCTCACACACTCGAGAAACATATTTTGTTCAATTTTGAGACTCGATATAAAAATACATTTTGACGATGCCATTAGCCGCTAGCTGTATATTGGAAATATTGAAGTATGTCAAACCTTTAATAATTGCGGGCAGGCGTTCGAGGCGTTCGAAGTTACTCAATAGTTCATGAATTCCTGAACAGCAAGCAGGCAAAC
The DNA here is from genome assembly GCA_907164805.1 of Brachyptera putata. Classification (NCBI taxonomy): domain Eukaryota; kingdom Metazoa; phylum Arthropoda; class Insecta; order Plecoptera; family Taeniopterygidae; genus Brachyptera; species Brachyptera putata. Next base: position 4,121,645 of record OU015468.1, read on the forward strand.
GAAACTCGATCGTTCGCATGGTGTATTTTAGCTCGATTCTATATTGGCGTAATTCTTCGTTAAAGTATTATCATCAAAACTGAAACAATATCATTATTGTACAAATAAGGCTATGGATGAAGGTAGGATCTTTTGAACCGGGCACCACAAAAGGGATCTTACCGTCCCATTTTGATTATTTTGAATAAAAACTATTAATTCTGTCACCAGGTCTGAAAATATTGCCTGAAATGCATTTGTCTGTGGATAATTTCTCTAGAAATGAAATTAATTGAACGGAATTTGATTGATATTCAGTTACATTCTTGGGGAAGAACTACAGGAAAGCGTACACAACTATAACAGACCCTAAACCAGACCCTAAGTCACTTGAGGCCGTACTTAGATGACTTTTTGTTCTGCTTAAGATTAAAACGGTGTTGGTGCTACTTTATATCTTCCATCATTGTCGATCATCATATCAATATAAAAATGAAAATGGTGAATAATGAGGAATTATGTGAGTAAACTCAATCAGGAGGGTCAACAATGACAGGAAAATTGGATAGATAATGTGATATAAAACAAATATTATTAATTGTTCGAACCATATTCGAACAATACTACAGGGATACTGATCTTCTACTAATAAAATAATTGAATTATCTTTCATTTTTATTATTAATTATCAGAATTCTTCGCCACCATATCATCCTTCATATCCGTAATGTCCTCAATATGTTTCACAGGAAAGTACAGTACAGATTTCATCCCATCAATGTGTATATAATAATAGAATAACTTTCAATACTATATAATTATACTACATATATATTATTTCATTACACTAATGACTTACATTAGAAACTGTAAGACCGAATGGTAATAACTTGTTTTTACATGTACTTGAAAAATAAATGATTTCACATTATAGCTATCGTCCTATATATACATCTATCTACGAAAGAAGAAGATTCACCAATTGTATAGGCGTAAGTGTGAAATATTCGCTTATTGTTTGATTACACTGTAGCTTCGTTCCAGCGCTTTTGAATGACGTAGTTGCGTTCCTTATCGTAAACCTAGTCATGAAGAATGCCCCACAAATAACAGAGTAAAGCAGGGTTCCAGTTCCATTTTTTTTTTGTCCGACACGATTTTTCCTACTGACCAATCACAACCCAGTATTCACCCAAAACACATGGCGGATAACGACATACGACATACGTAAAAGTCAGCCAACTTGCGATTTGACAATTAAATTTCTCAAATTCAAATAAACCTGACCATTTAAAGGTTATAAAGGCAACGGTCATGACGTCATGAAAACGGTAACGGTACAGCGAAGTGGAATCATACCTGCCACAAATCGTACCAATATCGTGTCGAACGACAAGAAAATATCTTAACTGGAAATCCTGATTAATTGATAAAAAAATTAATATAACGTGGGTATTCGTTTTTGTTATGTTGGTAGACGAATTTATTCTCCTTTCGTGAAGATGTTTATATATTCAATTCGATAGATAAATTTAAGCGTTTCTCTAAGTCTGCATAGTTCATTTTATTTCCAGAACGAAATCTATACGCATTTTCAAATATTGCATTTTGTACTCAACAAAAATGTACATATTAAATTATTATATGTTTATTATTGTTATTATATATATGCTGATAGTGAAAATAAGCATGCAGTATACAAGCATTAACTCTCAAAGTAATAAGTCATCATCACAATTTTCAATAAATTTACTATAATTCTATAAATTTCGTAACTCACAAGCAAGTTCAAGATCTTGCTGTTTCATTTTCTTACCCTGAACATGATCCTATCTTCATCAAGTACTAATCACAATTATCCAAATCTTGGTTTCATATCATTCTTATTCGACATAATAATTAATTTACGGAAGCATTAGGTCACATTGTGCATATACAGTTTATACTAAAAACGTAGATTTACATCAAATATAAACCCGGACAATAGTTTACATTCCAAGAACAATAATCTACAAATCACAGTAAGGGATGAAAATGTCATATGTGTTTGTGATCTACATTATTATTTATATGTATAAACTCAGACACAATATATCTCAAACATTAAGGATACATTATTCAGCAGTGTTATTACTGAGCCCCACCTGCAAACTATTAATTATATAATACACTATTTACAGTATACTTGATATTCTATATTTTATATCTTTTCTAAGATAATTTATCAGACTAGTCATATTGTATGACCCATTAGGAGAAGAAATTACTCTGAAAACGTTCAACCCATTCCAGTTATTTGCAATTCATTACAAACTCCTATAAAAATACAAAAGTAATGCACTTTGACATCGTTTGGGCTGGCATTTTCATTGTTGAAAACAATAAACTTCAGTCACTATAGCTGACAACAATGGAAGTGAGATGCAAGCTTGTCTTCAGAACGAATCTAATAGTTAAATGTCACGTGTATCTTAAAGGACATCACAACCCTGAAAGTAGATTGTAACGAATAATGACGGTATTTCCCCATTTTAGAGGAAACTAGAAATCATCATCACAATTTCAGAAATTGAAGTGATTTATTTGTTTTCCAGGTGCTGATCATTCTTTGAGTTGTGACGTACACATTACTCGATTATGTATATGTTCCTGAATAGAATCGGTAATGCCTACGTCATGACTCGAAGTCTCTGAAGGTTAAAATAAATAAGAATAATTCCTAAAATTAAGAAGATGATTCCTAGTTTTATATAAAATTAGGGAAATAAATATCGACATTGCTCGTAAAAATCCAGTTTTGGGTTGTTATGTCCTTTAAGACTAGTGAAAACATCTCATCTCTTCTCGAAATGGAACATACTATTGAACGTCGTTATATTTGCTCTAGAATGAATCTAGAATATTATTCGCTAGCAGAGCAGCTTGTGTATCAACTTTGATAGTCTTTTTATTAGAAACGGTATTTGTTTTAGGGGCTAAACCACCCCGCCTATCACGATTCTTTGCGCTACACTGAGTCTGTTGCGATTTGTTGCCATCCTGCTCCAAATGTGAGGCTACTCTTGGCACGTTTCTCGAAGTTCCACTATTACAAGAAATCCGTTTTGATTTCAATTTTGAGGTTACTAAGTTACACAGTGTTCTCTCAAAATCTTGATTACACGATTGTTTATCGAAGGGGAATTTTATGATGTGAGATGTTGGTTGATTGTAAATTGTGGATGGCTGTTTGGTATCGAATTTTAATTTGATCCTTGTTATGTAGAGGTCACCAGTGTGTACGATTCGACCACGAATACCACGGGTTATCAGATGGTATCTGTAAAAAAATTATAATTTGTGAATAAATATAATCAATATGATAGGTTATACTATGGTTGGGCCTATAGGAACTAAAAATACCGTAATATCGTTATATCAAATATGTCATAGTTAAATCAACTCTATTGAACAGAGTATAAGGTTGAAATAATTAGGTTGGATAATTCCGGAAAAAAAACAAATTACAAAATTATTCTGTAATGTATTATATTCATTCGATCAAATATCCAGACCTCACAATATTACTGAATTTTCAATCCATTGAAAAGATACAAATAGTGCAAGCTGTATAAATGAATGATAATATTTCCAAATCTGTCTCCCAACTTATACAAGAAGGTCCGTAGCAAAAGAAAACATCCACCTTTCCCATCCCTTTCTCCCTACGGCTACGTCTAACCCAATTAGTTTCTCTGACAAACCACTGAACAGGAATTAAATGTTTTTTTCATATATCATTTGCTACATTCATCAAATTCAAACAAACTGAATACACAGCTGAGAAAAATGACAGAATTGGCATCTAGTGAAAAATATGAATGGATGGAAAAAGACTATCCTTGGAATATTTTAAAAACGATTTTTATCATAAACAACTTTCTTTGCTGTAGGTATACACAATTCAAGTATAGAATAAATTTGTGTAATATGCCTGTAATTGTATTGATAGGTATCTGAAATGTTCGACAATTATGAAAACATAATATAAAAGCAGTAGCAGTGGGAGGTAATCACGTTTCAAGAATATATCACTCGATATTGACAACAACAAAAAATCTATGATAGATACAAGCATAGAAATAAGATTCACTAATGAATGCTCTAGAGAGTATATCAGAGAATAATTCAACCCTCCTCCTCCTCCCTTCCTAGAACGCTACAAGCCAATCCGATTACATCTTAATACATAGGATTAGTAATTTTATACCCTAATAACAAAATAATTTGAATCGTGTGATAGAGATGAATGATTACATGATTGAATGAATATCCGAACCATAATAACTATAAGTGGGATTCGAACTCATCAATGACGAAGTAATTGCTCACTAGAATAATAATATTGCAAGCGTTTAATATCAACTGAAAACTGAACAATATAAATCATTAGACGAGCTTTAGCGAGGATTCAATTTGACATACTGAAAAAAATTGGTGTTCGTTTTTATGTTGTATTTTTTATATGCTTTTTTGTCGGTTCTCCACAGGTCAAACGGCTACAGCTATCAACTTCGAACTTGTTTTTAATATGGTTCCTCATCTAACTTAGATCTGTATAGTTTTGCGGCAATATCGGGTGGTAACTTTTTTTTTATGAACTTTACAAATTTCAAAAAACCCATTAGAATAACATGGCGGAAAAAAAATATATATTTTATGAAATAATGAAATTTTGCGTGAAGTTGGATTACATTTTGATACACATTTCTGTAAAATTTTAGCTTGATCGGGTCAGCCATTTTGAAGAAAAAGCATAAAATGTGCTAAATTGGTACCACTCGAAGCAATTTTTACCCATTTTTACCCATACTATTACTATTCGCTCGTCTAACAACGCATATATGGCGTTTTCCTAGTGTAAAATAAATTTCAATCATTTCCAACTGTATTTCGTCTTACCTTATCATCAACTGTTGAGCTCTTGGATATTGTCCGAAAGATCTGAGTATTTTCAAAGCACCGATTAGGGACCCAAGGTGGGTCGACGTCAAACTGAGTGCTTTTGTATAATACCCTAGTGCCTCTAAAGGGCGGTTCTCTTCCGCAAGCCATGCCGCGTATTCCGCAATATTGTCCGGATTACGGGACTGAAGTTTCGTGACGCGTTTCAGTAGCCGGCCCACCTGAGCCCGGTCCGAATATCTGTTGCCCAATGCGGCCCTTTCAGCGTGTAGGCGTGCCAATAGCAGGTACGCGGGCGTATAGGTTGAATCCAATGTGATACAACGTTCCAGAAGGTTCATAGCTTCGTTGGTGCGATTTACTTTCCTGGAAAGAAAGGTAGACATTTTATTTGTCTGGTTGGTCATTGTTAAGAATATGTCTTGAGGAATATCCGCATTAATAATCCGAATCATGGGTAGGATGGCATAAGTATAGACTTAAAGGAGAAGTGCCATTTTACTCGCCACGCTTTAATAATGAAAAATAATTATTATGCCAGTTGGTTGACAGGTATTGTCTTGTCTTGTATCGAGTCATTTTGGAGTTGGCCCCGCACATAGCCCAAATACAATAAAAGTCAATGTCAATAGTGAGTGCTTCGTTAGTGCAGGTTAGTACCGCGAATAAAAACGTTAGTACTATTATAGTGCTGGCACTACTTCACTGAATCCAGCAGGATTCTACAGCAGGATGTAGGACGACGTATTCTGAATGTGACAGAATCTTTAATAACACAAGTATTCAAATATATGTCGGAATATCTGGTAATCCGATGGAAGTAAGATTTTCAAAAATGATTCGTTATTTCAAAAAACAGAAATAACATTTTTTCCTGGCAGAATTCTTATTTTATCATAATTGTAACTTTGTAACTTTCAGGAATGCAGAAAATAAGTTTTTGATTATTCAAGATAACACATTTCACCTGCACCAAATTAGAATAAATATACATTATCGCCTGTGCTCTGGGGGGAAGCAATGAAGGCAGACATATAAAAATATATTTTCATTTTTTTCTTTAATTTTCTGTTTTTAAAATGTGTGCTGAATCTAAATGGTTCCAATTACAAAAAAATATTGCCATGAATATGTATAATTGACTTGAAAAGAATATGTGAAAGACCATAGTTGTAGGAAATGTTGGTAATATATCAGAAGAATTTCCATGCGCTCTTTTCAATACCTACAAGAAAATTGAAAATAACGATCATTTTCACTTGTCGTTTTGTCGACATCAAGCAACTTGATGTATTGAAATTATGAATGGACATATATTTTATGAATGAGAGTCATTAACGAGGAACTGTTCAATTGGTTCAATATAGGGCTCACGTATCAATTTATATGCAGAATTGAATATATATCTACGCGTACTCCCAGTTCAATAATCAATTTCATATTATGAATCTGATTCTTTCAAAATGGGGAATGAGAAAACAATATTTTATCCTAGCTTCGTACAAACCTAAAACTGTGTAACAAAATTATTCGTCGGTTGTATTACTCTCGTGCTGCACCTTCAGATTGATCACATGACATGAAAAACTTCATTTGTGTAACAATTTTCAAACAAATAAATTAGTGAAATCGAATATTGCAATTGAGAGTAGGTAGAGAGCAACAAATTTAGAGCAACAATTGAATCAAAGTGTGTCTAATTTGATGGTTTTCATTGTACGTCGAATATTGGGAAATAATTTCATGAATTTCATCCACAATTGAATCAAAGTGTGTCTAATTTGATGGTTTTCATTGTTAAATTCCCGATCACCAAAAGATGGTAGAAAAAAATTACAAAGGAACATCTTTGGGCTCAACTTTGCTTATCAATATTTGAAATCCCTATTCGCCTATAATTTCACAGTCTTCCTATTTTCCTTGGCCAAAATATGTAATGTAACTAAATTTTGTCAAAATTAAAATATGGAAAACTCCGCCATTTAAGTGGTAGTTACTGAAACTCTTAGAATGTCATCCACTTTCCACTTTACAACACTGGTAGGAATGTAGTCTATAACTATGAATGCTGTCAACCTAAATTTACGCATTTCGAAGAAATATATTCTCAGCCAAGATGCGGGCTTTTGATGTCGTGAACTTGGAATTTTAGTTGGTTTTTCGAGTCGAGAAGATTTCATTACATTTTTTTGAGATGTCTGAATGTGTCAAAAAAAATCTGAAAATTTGAAATCAAATTAACTGTTGATTTTCAACTCCACTATTGGATGATGGAATTGTAATTCATAAAACGTTATGGATGATAAAACGATAACAGGAATTGAATACTTTTCTCAAACTATCTGAAAAATGACATCATTATCCATATAATCTTCATTTAGAAGTAAGGAGAGGTGAAAATACGTGAATTTAAACGATTATTTCAGTATCAATGACCCAATAAAACGAATATTATTTTCTAAACGACCAATTGAAGTACGAGTTGGAGTCGAACAAGAATGTTCTCTATGCAGAATGGCATAATGAAAATAACAATGAAAATAATAATAAGAAGATAACTACCAGTTTCCGGTTCCAAGGTTTTATAATACGATAGGGAGGAAAGTGGGTTTTTGATAGAATTTAATTATATTCCAGCACTCACAATGGGTAGGGTATAGAAACTGGAAATATGGTGCGCTTTCCAGGATGAGGTGTCTTCTATAAAGTATGTCATAAGAGGAAAATTAAATACATAAAAGAAAAATACTCAAGCAATTGAAAATCTAATTTTACTGTACTTGGAAATGAGTCAGTTTTGTTCAATATTTTCAATGATATCCGCGTCCAAACTCTTGAAGTGGATTGATAATACAATAAATTTATTTTTATTCCATGTTCCAGAAATTGAGAGTATGTCCAAATTATTTTAATTACTGGTTGAATTTGAAGGAATTATTATAGCCCAAAGTATGTCAATTCAATGATTATTGGCTTAGCAATTGAAAACATTATCACAATATGTATTCGATAATTGATCAGTTTTGTTCAGTATTTGCAAAGTCATATTATACAGCCTTGAGGTTGAATTAATAATACCAGAAATATTTTTTTATTCCATGTTTCAGCAATTGAGAGTATATGTACGAATTATTTCAATAACTGTCGAAATTTGAAGAAATTCTACAAACCCAAAGTGCGTCAATTCAATGATTATAATATACTTGGATTCTGCTTGAATTCTATCCCACCAACAATTATTTATCAATAATGTTATAAATAATTGCTCTTTCCAACACGAGTTTCATATTGACTCAGATTAACTCTCCAAACACGTACCCTATACAAACTAACAACCGCTCTAATTTCATAATTAATTACGCGGAGGAAATATTTTCACTCGTCACATTCAACCTACCTCTCTATTACTATCAGTATCACCATCATTATTATCATTATTATATGTCCCGAACCTAGTCATGGTGTACCACAGGACGGTATACCATTATTATATCTCATCTGGGACACGGGATATAAATTATAATGCATGAACGGTGGATGTCAATGCATCGTAAAAACTAGCATTGTTGGTTTGTGTGTCCTCGGTTAAGGGTGGCTGGGGGCTGGGGGGTGTAATACTGCTGAAATAACACATCGGGGATGTTGGGGGACAGTACGCACAAACATACGCAATGTCAATGTATTCCCTAGTGATGACATGGCCGACACTTAGAATCAACAGAAAGCGTAGACTCGGAACATTGTCATAACAATACATCATGTCTCTAGGCAGTTCACAACTTTTGTAGTTGATTGTTGACTATATGAAAATTATTAATTTATATCACAGTCTTATAATGCTGTTCTTTTGTTATGCATATTTCATTGTTGAGTAGAGATTTTCATGGATTTTGTTGTTGATTGTTGACTATCTGAAAATTATTCATTTAGATCACAGTCTTATAATGCTGTTCTTTTTTTATGCATATTTCATTGTTGTGTAGAGTTTTTCACGGATTTTGTTGTTGATTGTTGACTATCTGAAAACTATTCATTTAGATCACAGCCTTATAATGCTGTTCTTTTTTCATGCATATTTCATTGTTGAGCAGTGTTTTTTAAGGATGTTGTTGTTAGAAACATACTAAATAACCAACATTTGTTTATTAACTACAGTAGATAAAGAGAATCCGACATTATTTCGTAGGAACGATTGGCCCCTCGTGCATCCTCAATCGCTTGAATCGGAAAGGCAGTGTTTGTAGTTAGTTAGTTTTGTATTGGCGGGAAGCACAGCAAATACCGACCTGACAGTGAATAATGCAGTTTGTGTAATACCACTCTCGGTAACCATGGATCTCCTGAACTCAACTTTTCAATTGGCTTTTGTTATTAGAATTAGCTCTTCAATTAAATATTTGAGTGCTGTGGCTTCCAATAGTGAATCCATTATGATGTCGACTTTGTCGCAGAATGGCAATAATGTAACATTTGTGAGAGTAATAACCTCGAGCTGCAATCACTGTGGTCAACAATGAAACTTGGGATGCCCGATAGAGTTTTTAAACAGATTTAAAATAGAGTGTGTTTCAAATTTAATTGAATGATCGAGAAGGCTCTACTACTCTCTTCTGATTCGCGTGATTGAGGGCTTCGTTCGACACAAAAATCAACAACAGATTGTGGTTTTAAATTGAATGTGGCCAACAAGAGGTAACAAATGTCAACAATGTAATATTTTAATCAAAGTCATTGTTGAAAAGATACGCTCGCTATATTCTGTGACTTTTTACTAGTTTTACACTTCAACACCAATAGCGACCCTACTGCATTGCTTTTCTTGCAATAGAAACTCGACTCCACCTTTGATCTGTTTCTCATTGATATATTTCAAATTCAAATTTGTTTGATAGCGTATTTTTGATTTTCCATATTTTATAATTCATTTTCAACGTAGAATACATATCGAAGTCACCAGAATTCTACTTTTTCTGATGATTTGAACTTTGCATGTTGTTTCCTCATGGCGTGAAATTTCTTTCATAATTATACAGATCCATATGTCACTGCAGTTTTGTTTCATATAATCGTTTTTCAGCATTGATATTGTATAATGAAAATTCATGGGGATATATTCTGGAATATATAATTATAAAATTGAAGTTCACCAATATCAACCATGTATGCCTACATATGAATATATGGATTATTCTCAACTCAATCAATCCAAGTTCTCACGAAACGAAAACGTAATATATTTTGAGACATCAAGACAGTAACATAAACGAATACAAATATGAATCGCGGTCGACACAATTCCTCATAGATTCGTTGTGAATATTATAGAATTCCTTCTGATGGAGTATTTTACCTATTCAAGATGGACATTATGAATTCAATACACCCTATACCTGTCAGAATCATACGGGTCAACTAATCGAGCCATCAAATTCCACGTCAGTTTACCATCGATTAGTCTGTATAATTGGGTAACATGCTGATGAAATTACTGCACAAACGCAGGAGCAAATTCAACATAATAAATAAGGATCAATCATAATTGAAACGTGAAATTCCCAAAGTGAGCGATGTACCGGAACAGTTTCTATTCTGATTAGATGTGCCTAGTGAAGACTTGAATTTCACATACCAAAAAAACGGATGTCGTTTTCTGGTTTTCAAATTTATCCAATATATTCAAATACATGTTCAAGATTTGAAAGAACTAGGTTGGTCGTTTTGAAGAAAATAAATTATAATACTGAGAAAATATCAAGAACTGTGCTGTGAATGAAAATCAACTGGTTGCACTCAATCTGTGTAATCTAAAAATAAATATATAAAACGGATTTGTAAATTTATTATTGTAGTTATAACATAATGTTTTGAATGTCATGTAAAATGAGCTCATAAATCTTGCATGCTGTTCCGAACTTCATGCTTTGCGTAGTTGATAACACATCAAACTACGAACGAGCATTTGATTAAAATTATATTCTCTTCAGTAACCAAATAAAATAAAAATCAATGCAGGCCTAATATTTTAAGAAACACAAACGTAAAGCGTCAACAGCATGGAACGCCTAGCAGACGCCTGCGGCCTCGTTGTATCAACTATTTGTTTTTGACACAAACTATTAGTTGCCCTTATGTGAGATAATACACTGTGAAATTAGGTAAAGTGAAAGTGAAAACCAAAATCCAAGCTACAAAAGCAGAATACGAAACAAGCAATACTAATATACAAAGCAAATTACTCAACTAGGTGAGAAAAGCGAATTGCCAGTGCAGAATGATATTACGTGTTCGCTTATAGTTCAGAGGCAATCAAACAGACATGATCAGCTGTTGTAGACCATATGGTTACTAAAGATGTGTTTTGAAGTTAACATATATAAATATTGATGAATATTAGAAAGTCTTTTTGAACCCATAGATCTGATCTATTTTACGCATTTTCATGTTGAATATTGTTAGATTTTTAGTTCACTCAAATACCAAATTGTCATAATCGAATTAAGAGATATATTTTAGCAGATTGCCCAGATCGATTACCTCATGAACGAAATGAGTGAGTATTTAAGTCTATTTGTAATAGCCGTTACATTGCACTATCATATACCATATAAGTTTTAATACCTTGTAACATGATCTTCAATAACTTTTCAATTGTTTTTAAGGAAACCTGCCAATTAAATATGATGGTGACTCAATAGGAATCCATATGAAGTACACTTTTTGGATTGCATGGTTGGTTTGGAGCTGACCTCAGCTGCATCTAATATCCCAAGAACTTGGATGCACCGATGAGTTTTAAACAGTAATAGATGTGTTTCAATTAATGGAATGATGAGCAAGTTTACATGTCAATTCGTATGTAATGAGTTCAAATAGCAATATCAACAACAGATTGTGGTTCTAAATTGAATGTGGCCAACAAGAGGTAACAAATGTCAACAATGTAATATTTTAATCAAAGTCATTGTTGAAAAGATACGCTCGCTATATTCTGTGACTTTTTACTAGTTTTACACTTTAACACCAATAGCGTTACTACTGCATTGCTTTTCTTGTAATAGAAACTCGACTCCACCTTTGATCTTTCTCTCATTGATATATTTCAAATTCAAATTTGTTTGATAGCGTATTTTTTATTTTCCATATTTTATAATTCATTTTCAACGTAAAATACATATCGATTTCACCAGAATTATATTTTTTTCTGATGATTTGTACTTTGCATGTTGTTTCCTCATGGCGTGAAATATCTTTTATAATTATACAGATCAATATGTCACTGCAGTTTTGTTTCATATACTCGTTTTTCAGCATTGATGTTGTATAATAAAAATTCATGGGGACATATTCTGGAATTCATGATTATAAAATTGAAGTTCACTAATATCAACTATGTATGCCTACATATAAATATATAGATTATTCTCAACTCAATCAATCCAAGTTCTTACGAAACGAAAACGTAATATATTTTGAGACATCAAGACAGTAACATAAACGAATACAAATATGAATCGCGGTCGACACAATTCCTTACAGATTCGTTGTGAATATTATAGAATTCCTTCTGATGGAGTATTTTACCTATTCAAGATGGACATTATGAATTCAATACACCCTATACCTGTCAGAATCATACGGGTCAACTAATCGAGCCATCAAATTCCACGTCAGTTTACCATCGATTAGTCTGTATAATTAGGTAACATGCTGATGAAATTACTGCACAAACGCAGGAGCAAATTCAACATAATAAATAAGGATCAATCATAATTGAAACGTGAAATTCCCAAAGTGAGCGATGTACCGGAACAGTTTCTATTCTGATTAGATGTGCCTAGTGAAGACTTGAATTTCACATACCAAAAAGAAACGGGTGTCGTTTCCAGGTTTTTCAATTTATCCAATATGTTCAAATACATGTTCAAGATTTGAAAGAACTGGGTTGGTCGTTTTAGAAGAAAATAAATTAAATACTGAGAAAATATCAAGTACTGTGAAGTGAATGAAAATCAACTGGTTGCACTCAATCTGTGTAATCTAAAAAAAATATATAAAACGGATATGTAAATTTATTATTGTAGTTATAACATAATGTTTTGAATGTCATGTAAAATGAGCTCATAAATCTTGCATGCTGTTCCGAACTTCATGCTTTGCGTAGTTGATAACACATCAAACTACGAACGAGCATTTGATTAAAATTATATTCTCTTCAGTAACCAAATAAAATAAAAATCAATGCAGGCCTAATATTTTAAGAAACACAAACGTAAAGCGTCAACAGCATGGAACGCCTAGCAGACGCCTTCGGCCTCGTTGTATCAACTATTTGTTCATGACACAAACTATTAGTTGCCCTTATGTGAGATAATACACTGTGAAATTGAGTAAAGTGAAAGTGAAAATCAAAATCTAAGCTACAAAAGCAGAATACGAAACAAGCAATACTAATATACAAAGCAAATTACTCAACTAGGTGAGAAAAGCGAATTGCCAGTGCAGAATAATATTACGCGTTCGCTTATAGTTCAGAGGCAATCAAACAGACATGATCAGCTGTTGTAGAACATATGGTTACTAAAGATGTGTTTCAAAGTTAACATATATAAATAGTCTAGTGAATATATAAAGGTGCAATTGTTTGAACTCCCATAGATCTGATATGAACAAAGTCTATGGCTGATTGTTACAGTGTTAATAACCGTTCCACGTTCTGTTAGTTCACTTCACAATCTATAAAGGCCAAATGATGTTCTCCTCAGTTAATTTAATTTGCATGCATTGTCAAAGCAAGCAGATATTACACATCAGTGAAGAAAATGATGTGTATGATAGATGTTCAAACTATTGATATACCTTACATTTTGGCCAACTTACATATAGACCATTATAGAGTTATATTAGCTTGTAATTATATATAATTCATTTCTAATTGTTGTCCTAATTCAGTTTTTGAGGCAAACCTGCGCTCATGAAAGAATAAATAGAACATACAGTAACAAAAACAGATTTTTTTGTGTTTACGCGGCACTTGGCTATTCGTCGAGCTCCCGCTCTACTATATCTAAAATTCTCTCCCACTGTCTACTGACAGAATATGATGACTTGTTGAACACTAGTTAGATTCTGTTGTCATATGTCAAACGGGTCAAAGTTATGTCAAAGTTGTTTCATGAGTGTCAAACTATTCTGTAAATGATGTTTGGAATAGCATGATATCTGATTGTCTAATCAGTTGTTAACTTATCGAACTTACCTATAGACTTGTCCGAGATTGTAATGTGCATTGACATGGTCTGGAGAGAATCTTATAGCAGACAGAAAGTGGCTCTCAGCTTCGTCCGCCCCGCTCATCAAAGTGCCCAAGTTATTATGTGCACTTGCATAAGTGGGCCACAGTCTGTGAACAAAACAAGATGAGGTTATTAATTGAACAATACGATATCTCAAGTTGTGACGCAAACTTCTTCAAGTTGTCCAAAAACTATGAATAAAACAAGAGGACAGTATCAATCATAAAGTAGCGTCCAAGTTGTTATGAACAATTGCATAAGTGGGCCACACTCTCTAAAAAAATACAAGATTATCAATCAATTAATAAGATGAAATACAACCCAGATTTATTACGTCTATACTTTCAAAAGTTGGTCACAAATTGTCGTTGAAGATGTAAAACTTCATGAAACCATAAGTCGCTAAATAAGCGTCCTCGCATTGATTGTGACAAACTGCAGTAATATCAGTAGACCCTAATATGTAATCACAATTCATACACAGCATTCGCTTTTCGTTTAATTTGATATTTTTGAAAAGAGAGATGAAAGAAGATTCGAAAAGAAGAAGAAGAAGAAGAAGAAGAAGACGTATTTTTTAATCGACAGTAAAAAGACGGAACAAGACGTGCATCTCAGTATTAACTTTAACGTCTGAGGAAAACCAAGAAAACCTAATTCATAAACAATGAGATACTCGATCTCTCAGCCACTTTTTTTTGATGGCTGGAAATCTATAGCTGTCCTTATAATATGACCGAGTAAGGATGAACCTCGTATAATTCTGTGCAGATTTGGAATTTATTTTCAAAAATGTATCGAGATCAAAATCATTCCACGATGGATATGGTTTGAGTGTTTATCGACTCATTGATTTCCAATTATTTGGTATTATTCATTCTTATATAAAGACATAATAAAGCAGAAACAATTTCTATTCTGTGTGGAATGAGATTAACAACATTCATTTGATAAGCTATTTACATTTCAAAAATGTCAATAATTGTTGAATTTCAAATCAACGTACAATTCCCATTTTTATCCCATGGGATGAAAATCTCCTGAGACCTCATTACTGGATGTGGCCACCGGGTTACAACTGACATGAAGAAATATTGGAACTCTAGAATTATATTCATCTCTCCCTTGTCTTCATTTCTCAATTGATCAAATAAGTGAAATTAAACGAGAGAAATGAAAAATACTAAGCATTAACTACACACGTTTGATTCAGATTTCAGATTGATTCAAATAAGCGACGCACGAATATTTCAGGCACTTTCGTTTGCGATATTAGTTTTTTTTGTTGATGCAAGAACAATGAGCGCTTGTACTACCAATAGAACCTTTTCAAATAATCAATATTGTCGTAATCTGATATAAATTTTTGAGAAAAATTATCGTACGGTACTTTTATTATGAATTTTCGAGAGTTTTTTTTTCAATGAGTTTAGATCCATTGAAATAACCACAAGATCAGGATGGAAAGAACTCGGAAATAGCACTGATTTAGGTCACACAGGACAAGAGTTCGAGAACCTCAAATGAAGAGTAGTGTAAACATCTCGAATTATGCCCTCATTGTTCTCACTCCCAAATGAGCTGTACGGTCGTATAATGCTGAAAGTTGATACTGACGGACAGACTGTGTGAAAATGACACAATCACGAACAGAGTTTTGGGAAAACTATTCGAATTAATTTTACGAACGAAAATTTGTAAATATTATGAAATTTTTATAGCAGCAAACTTTTGATTCAATAATCACATTTTTCTATCAACATGGAATTGAAAACCCAATAAACTGTCATCAAAATGTCTCTAATCTGATATGCTATATCTGTTGGAGATTTGAGGTATAAAATATGTATAATTGGTTGAGGTACGTGGGAATGTAGCCAGTGGTGATGTCACGTTGAAAATCTGTTTATTTCTTCAAGAATGATTCATCTCTCAATTTTACAACAAAACACAGGTTCCTACATGTACATTCCAACATCAAATTTTGTAAACTTGATATCATTGTGGGAGAGAGGGCTCGAGTCCCGGTCGAGGCGTATCTTTTATGACATGGCTATAACATCTCACATATCTATCATATCTATCGTATCCAAGAAGTTTAATGATCATATATATATATATATATATATATATATATATATATATATATATATATATATATATATATATATATATATATATATATATATATATATATATATATATATATATATATATATATATATATATATATATATATTGTTGGCGCCGAGTTTCCCTTCAGCATTGAATCTTTTATCTCGTTGTCTCCCGTACTACTCTACACGTCAGTACTCGTCAGTACATTATTATTGTCTTTACCCTTGACCGCTTGACTGATTTTCACATCATCCCTTCAGTTGCAATCTCGGTTTGGTCGGAACTAGACGTGTAGTTCTTGTTTTCGTCCCGGTTTCGGACACCTATTCGTCAGTGGCATTTTTTGTTTATGCAAGTCGCATTAGTTTTTCTACACGATATTCTGTGAAGATTTATTTAGTTAAATCACGCAGTATTATTCCGTTTCGTATCGTTTTCGTTCTTTACCGCAACCCAACCTAAACCTTACGTACGTATTACTCCCTCCTACCCTCGTCTTCGCACATAGTGCATTCCTTTCAAGTGCATCGCGGCGACGCATCAAGACACGCCGCCAAGGAGAAACTCAGGTATCGTGCGTTTTATTCTACCCTCATCTCAAACCCTATACAGTCCACTTATATCAACCCCAGTCGCCAATAGTCGTAGGATTATTACCATCCCGTGCCGCAAATAAATCCTGTTGGATTTGTCACGGCGCAAACATATATATAATATGGTAGTATACGATCCTATGGAATTACACATATTTCTATTTGATCATAATCTCACTTTTTGCAACAATAATAATTTTCCATGAAGAGGGAAAAAGTAATTAAAAACATGAGTTTCATATTTCACACTTCTCTCGTTATTAAATCTGATAGAAATGTCATAACTATATAATATAATTACATAAAAAAATGGTGTATATGAAACATTTTCCTCACACCCTTCATATTCAGTTATCGCTTCAACAAGTACGACAGAGGCAAGCTAGAACATGTTTCTAATCGTTACTTTCTTTTTGTTAATTTATCTCATTTTTAAGTGCAATATTCAACTGCCAATCGTGAGAGTTGAAGTGAACACTTCAGATTTCTTATATGCTGGTATAGTTGAAACGATACTTCTCCTCAACATGCTCTCTCTCAACGTTATTACTTTGTATAAATTATTGTATATATAAATGTATACATGGAGAAGGAGAAGTTTTTTTTTTTAGTTGTTTCGTGAAAGATTTTCTTGTTCCAAACTTGAAAGATGAAATGTGTAGAAATATGAAGGAATCGTAGAAGTGTGGGCTTCCAGCCAAACGATCGCGTCGTTGCCGTGACAAATCTTGTTTAAAATTCATGAGATATGAAGAAAAATATATACAGACCAAAAGTAACCAACGGAAATGGAAAATGAAACAAAAAATATACACGTATAAATATTGAGAAACAAGAAAAGCACACCACCATCCGAAAGTTCACCAGATAGATTTCCAGACAAATGGAAAAATGGAAAAAATTTAAGAAAGGAGTTATTATTTCTTTTTCTTTTTTTCTCTCTCGTTCTCTCTCTCTCTCTGTCTTTCAGTCTTTCTTATTCTTGAGACTCCTCGAGGAAGATTTTTTTTTTATCATTTCTTAGTATCACATCTTATGAAACTTTTTTGTCGAACCATTTCTGCTAGATTCTGATTTTATCACATCCTATATTGAAATGTATAAAATGCATCCGAACTACACCCATAATCGTTAGAACTTCAATTGTATATATATATATATATATTGAAAATCGTGATCTCTTTTATAAACCAACAGTTAAAAAATACTTCAACTCTCATTTCTTGGATAGATAGATGGATATTACTGGAACATCCATTATCTGAGTTTCCCACGAGTCAAGTTTTGATGATTCCTGCAAATAATCATCAACCCCAATCTTACGTGGCGTTCTTTTTATTGATTCTCACACAGTTTGCCATAAACTTGATGGAAATCAATAGAACTCAAATCATTGTCTCAAATGAATCGATTGAACGTATTTGAATTCATGAAATGGTTCAATTTCGGCGTCCAATTTCTATGTTATTCACTTGGTCTTATGTGATTTCCAAAAATTTCCATTAGTAATATTTCTCTTAAGTGGTTCATTCGATTTTGCACCAAAACTTAACAGTTCCAAGATGGATAAAGTTCCAAGATAATCTTGCTTACTGAAAATATGAATCACATAAGCTGTTCGAAATGTGTTCGAAATGTCTTTTCGTATACGCGTACGAAAACAAAGAAGATACAGAGAAAATGTAAGAAGAGTCAATTGAAGGTATTCGCTAACGCTCATCTAACGCGAAATTGTTTCAAATGTTGATTGAAGACTCGTATAATCAGTTCTTAGCTGGAAGCGTATATTGGATGATTTTCTACCGTACACATTAAAACATCATCATTCTCGGCATTCATGTTTGATGAAAGCAAATCGAATAATAATTTCTCTGAAATTATCATTTTTTCAAAAGTTTGGGGATGATATGCCAACAAATGGTTATTATGTATCTCTGTATTGGTCTAACCGAACTTATAACATTATAATAACTCCAATCAAATGAATAGAAAAGAAGTATCATTAAATAGCGAATGTTAATTGATCTACTGTTCAATTTTGAATTTAAAATTGAGACAAAACTTCAAGAAATATATTTTCAATTTTTTCATATGAGATCATAATGTGAAACTGATGTTGGTAACCGTGGATATACTTTGAAAGTTGGGATTTCACAGATCAATGCCGTAGTTTCATATTGAAGTATGTCCCAAAGTACACATTATGCTCACAAACTCGTAACGATGTATGTTTTATCGAACATGTTTTCAAAAGTATTAAATTGGAATTGTGTCATTCTTCATATTCAAACTAATTAATTTATACCGCGAGCTAAAAATAAAATCCAATTCGTTATTTTATAACATCAAATATTCACTCGGCTTCTTCTATGAATGAACCACACTTTGATATCTCATATAATACATAAATACAAATAAAAAAGTTGAAAAATTCAAAGAGGAATGATTCACTTTTTTGTCCAAAGAATGAACGTGAACTTTGAACCCAACGTGATGTGACTGTGACAAATCACAGTGTCAAGATAGCTAATTGAGAGGGAAAGTCGCCGTTTTTCAACCAAGTAGTAGCTATCAAACACAGTTAAAAAACTACCACTCGGCGCTCGGTATAGAAGACTGTAACTTTCTGCGACACATGACTGAACCCCTCGAAAGAAAAGAGTTCAGTAGAGGCGGTGATAGTAATAATTATATATTATTTTTGTGAAATGTAAAGCGAATATGGATGGCAAAAAAAGAAAAGTTTATGAACATATGAGAGGCAAGAACTGAAGGACATATCAGACCCATTCATACACACAATATATATATATATATATATATATATATATATATATATATATATATATATATATATATATATATATATATATATATATATATACATATAATGATGTTGTGAGTATGAAAATGAAAGGGTTTGATATATATATATATATATATATATATATAGGATGTTTTGGCCATGTCATAGAAGATACTTCTTGACTGGGACTCAAACCCAGGACCTTCTGATTGCCGGTCCGCTGCTCTCCCACTGAGCTACCGAGATATTACTCTTATGTCATTGCTATACTTAGAGTGACGACACTTCCCGGGGCTAGCCCTATAGAGGGCTTAGATAGAGGGCCCTATTTTCAATCACCTTCCAGGCCCTTTACATTCAATCCACCTCTGGGGCTTCCACAACAGATCAGCCACATAATACCGTACAGTGCTGATTGTCACGTTATCTTTGGTCAACATATCAGTGGAGGTGCCGTGTTTTATTCGGGTTTTGCTTCCTATCAATATCGCAATTATTTTAACTGTTTTGGGAGTATTATTAGTAAAGGGTCGTGATTTTTGTTTAGCTATCAATTACACGGATTGCACACATTGTGGAAAACGATCAAATATGACTGAAAGTTTGGAAAATGTATTGAAAAGTTTGCACTATACGCACGTACTAATACATTCGAGTGTATTGAGAATGGAATTGTATTTTAACTTTGGCTATCTTTTTCATAGGAATAAATATTGTTCAAAGAATCAACCTATTTCATGATTTCTACTTCAAAGTTCAAAGCGCATAAGATCTACACGACGTAGTCCAATTAAGTCATGCGTTCAATAATTATTTGATCAAAGTGTTTGATGAATTATATCAACTTAACAGCATAGCATGGTCGACGACTCACTTGGTGAATTTATTTTTCAACCATTTTTATGTTTAACAGCCTGGAAATGACAAATGGTTTTTTATAAAGGATATATGGTTATAGGCTTTTAAATGCCTGGAAGGTTACTTTTCCATTTGAAACATAATATCCATTCTCTTTTCTCATCGAGTCGCTACCCAAACACACAGTCAGCATTGAATGAAAAAAGTTGTTTTAAAATTATTCAACTGTATCGATAAAACTATAACTCATAAATCATGTATTATCAAACTTTTGCTTGGTAATGCGTGACATTTTAAAGCTATTAACTCAGAAACTGTTTTGTTGGCGTTATTGTTACTGGGAACCAGATCGTATAGTGGAGAGTATTCTGTATACTAATTTACTGTCACAACTTTGAGGATGTTCACAATGAGGTTATTAGTTTTACAGTATTTTCATAGTTTTTTTAATATCTAGGGTATATCTGTTGGCGTGAATACTTCAGAAATCATTGTGCTCGTTTCAGTTCACTTTTTGTTTATTACTCACAACGTTAATCCAATCTATCAATAAACGTACTTTTTCACAAATATATTTATCATAGAAACTATTGAAATTGTTGCAGTAGCAATTGAATTACTGAGAGAATGTGTTTTTGACACTGATGTATGACGATTTTCTTTCTATAAAAATTAAACAAATTTAAGCCTATCTCTCATTTTCATTACTCATTGAATGATGATAAATTTGACATCTGCTGTTGATGAATAGAAAGATTCACATTGACCGAGAGGTTCAGAAAGTGAAAAATATTAACATTAATGTGTTGATTTACTCTCAATACCAATACTGGTATAATGTCCACATATTCACATGAACGGTTTATTAGATGAGCGTAGCGAAGATTTTCATTCCATATACCGAAAAATTTTGGGCTTGGTTTTTATGTTTTTTTTTTTTTTTTTTTTTTTTCTTTTTTTTTTTTTGTGTAATTTTGTGTAATTTTGTACGCGGCATACAGGTCAGGAAAAAGTTTCAATCAACTCGAAACTTTTTTTACAAATTGGTGTTATACCAGAATAGGTTGGGATTGTTTTTCAGAAAAATCGGTCGGACGGTTTTTCCAGAAAAAAATTGGAAAGTATGGAAATTCCCCATAAGAATAGGCCGGGGGAGAAATACTTGAAATATTTTTTTTTCAAAAGCTCTCAAATTTATACTGAATGTGGGAAGAACTATCATACACATTTTAAGCGACTTATGGAACAATCGGATGTGAAATAACGAAGAAAACGCATTTTTAATGTACTTTTTTACACATCAATAAGAGCATATTTGCCTACTATTATTGTGTTCCGGACTTTTGGAAACTGAAATACTTTTACCAATGGCAAAAGGAGTATCTCACCGAGAGTTCATCATAGTGTCAATTGTATTGTTTTTTTTCAACTCAGGATAATTAAAACAGGATGTAGAAAAGTGATGCCCTGTGGTGCGCCGTTTAAACAATCCTGCATTTGTACATGGTTATTGGGGAACAACGATTCTGTATAAAGTTTTGATGTTAATGAAAAGAAATAAAATCTCAAGTCAAACTCTGTGTCTGGATCTTCTGATATGTGAAATGATAAAAACAACAACTAGACCAATATAACATATTTCTGATACATATCAACCATTTAATTTTACCAAACTCAATATTTTCAATTGTGTCAAACCGTTTTATTTCCGCACAGAACTCCTTTTCACCATTTCACATAGCCAAATTTCTTTTTAGACATTAAAATGAAAAAATGTATATTCATGATATCGAATCAGGGGTTATCGGCGTGGCCATAGCTAAGTTCATTTGAGGTGGAAGTATGTATACTTATTATAACTTAAATCCATAACATAACAGGAATAGGCCCCTATATGATTTCATATTATAAACAAGCCAAGTTGACAAACCGGACTGGAAATATGATTCGGCTCATCCCCTATTCAACACCCCCCTCCCCCCGCCCATCCCCCCCCCCTATTGAACCAACACCATCCTCACAGTTACATACACATATCCCTCCCTTCCACATACTCCAAATTCAACATTCTTCTCTGAACGTATAAATCGGCTGTTATCATCAAAGATAAATAGCAGCGAAAGCAGAAACGCAGTCCCATTGTCATTAACCACAAAGCCGCAAGCGTACGCGTTTAATTATTACGCGTTTAAGGTTAATTATCTATAACGAACATAATAATAATGAACGAATTTTATTCGAATTCAGTGACTATCGAGCTTAGGACTATGGTATGTTTAGTATAGAGGTCTGTTCATGCAGACAATACCGCGGGTGTATTCATTGCCTGCCCCATGGCCTCCATTCTTCTGTAATATGCAAATTGGTTTAACGGAATTCAATTAAGACTCTTTGGCAGTATTTTCTGCAGGCGTACAAACGAGGTTGAAGTGGAGTGAAATTATGAATAAAAAGTATTTTTTTAAACGTCTGTTGATATTGATTTTCTCTTATAACTAATACTACAGTTCGTTGAATTTTGATGTGAGTGGCAACCATGCTTAACAATATTCAACATCTGGGGTTTTACATTTATTAATTCTTCTCCAGTAATTTTTCTTTTGTTCTCAGTAAAAGGTAGAATAAAACAATTACATTTTAATATCTGCTCATTAAATTTAAATTAAATATTTACATCTTAATAACATGTACTGAATGAGATTTCCAAGGGAATTATAGAAGACATTAATTAAATTCCGCACAAAAAGAAAATATAAATATCAGAGATATAAAATTTTAACGAGCTGTATTGGAATTTGAATTCATTCAATTAATAAAATATGATTATATTTCACCATTCATGAAAGTACTTCAACATACTTCAATATGTATGTATGTATATATATATATATATATATATATATATATATATATATATATATATATATATATATATATATTCAAATACACCATAGTGAATAATGTTATGATTCTGTCAGCGACTTACCGTAGCGCCTCTTTGTAGTGGTTCGTGGCCTGATCCAATTGGTTTGACTCCCTCAGGTAATTGGCAAAGTTATAATGCATCTTTGCATTATGTGGAAGTGCCTTCAGTCCCGCACTGTCAATGAACAAACAAACACATCAGAATACATAATCAAAACATAGAACAGTACGTGTTTATTCCTGACACATCGATGATAGAACAAAGAGATAGACAAAATCAAAGTTCTGTGAACTTGTACGCATGAGAAGGATGAAGAGCTCTCAGGTATACAAAATTAAAAGCATGTGGTATGAAATTTAATCATGGTACAAATGGATTTTGTTCAAGAAATAAATATAATTTGCCATCGGTGTTCGTCTTTACTACCAAATACCAAATAATTATGTGGCAGAATAAATGATATGCTTGAAAAGATTGTACCTCTGAGTATGACAATCGTTCATCACATAATCGTAAGAATACTGAAAAAATTTTCCTCCACCGATTACCGCAGAGTAATCATATAATTGAACTCTCCCATTCCATGTGTGTTTGTATTTTTTTTGGTAACCATTTTCCAGGGGCGCCGAATATTCCCCCAGAAAGTCGATATTTAGTCCTAATCTAGTAAGTAGTACTTAAGTGCATATTCGGGTTGAAAATAAGCAAAGAGACAGAATAATTTTTGACATTGAATCTTTGTCAATCAATAAAAAACTTACCTAATAAGTGCTTCCCTGGACGCCCAGTCTCGGTTTCTCGACAGCGTCCTCCCACCGAACACGACAATAAGCACGAGCGCCGCCATCAACAGCACGGCCCGGCGGCGCTGAACGACGCCCCACAGCTGTTGAGCGCCGTACGCCACAAGAAGCAGGAACCCCAGACTGATAACAACACATGTTAATACAGGTGGTCGACAGCTATGCATGTGTGGCAGTATGGTAATGAAGATGGTGGTTACCTGGGTATGTAGAGGACACGTTCGGCGACCACGAAGCCAACTGTTACCATGATGTTGGAGGCGGGGAGGAACGGTAACGCCATCAGGAGCGCCCCCAACACAAGAGATGGATGACGTTGGTGCTGGAAAGAGATGAAGAATAGAGTCTTTAATGACAGAAGCATTGGTCTTGTTAGAGCACGTTGGATATTATGTGATCCAGAGGACGTATAAGGGAGGATTGCAGGAGCTACTTCGGAGAAACAAGGAAAATCAGGATGTATTTCTCTGATAATCGTTCATTCGCTTCAGACCTTTGATAATACGTTGTTTCGTTCTGAATTGATTCATTCATATAGACAGAGAGAATTACTCGGTTTGTCAAGTTATGATTGTTATATTTGTAATAGGTCTCTACTGGGAATATTTTGTCTTAGTTTCACCAGAGTCGATAAAGTAGCATGGCTAGAGAAGTTAGAGCTGTTTTATCGACTCTGGTTTCACACTGGTAATTATTATGTATTGCATTACAAAGAGACGGATGACATTGTTGATGCCGGAAGGATATGCTCATATTATTTTTCGATTATCAACATTAAAACTGTGTGACAGAATCTTGGTTTCCTATCAAGGCGAATGATATAGAAAATAAAACTCCTCAATAGTGGAAAATATTTATAGAGTCGCTGGTGAATGTTAGAGTTGTAGAGATTGTGCAATATCGAGATTTTGAAAAGTGCCACGAGGAGCGTCTTCCGGGAAGTGAACGGAGATTCTGATTTTCTTTCCGATTGGTCCTTTAGGTGTGGATTTTTCCGCATCGTGGATCGTATGACTAGTTTTTGGCGACGCAGTTTCCGTTTAGCCCGTTGTGTGGCTCCTCAAAAGATGATGCCATAGCATACTTCAGATTATGATGAATATGTATGAACTTATGTAATATCAAACCGCTGTGTAGATTATATTATTCAATGTGTTATTTGATTGAATTAAATATCCATTCTGATTATTCGTTTTGTTGTCACGTATTACTCCATTCACATTTTCATATGCGAATAACATACCTTCATCCCATATTTACTGTAACATAATTAACTCTTCGAACTCAAGATTATGGTTCTCATTAGGTGGTGTTCAAGAACCTCAGTATATAATTATAACACAAAGGAGAAGGTGATTACTTCTCAACTGACAGAAATACAAAAGTGTTTATACA
The DNA here is from genome assembly GCA_907164805.1 of Brachyptera putata. Lineage (NCBI taxonomy): Eukaryota > Metazoa > Arthropoda > Insecta > Plecoptera > Taeniopterygidae > Brachyptera > Brachyptera putata. The sequence goes on from OU015468.1 coordinate 4,147,360, forward strand.
TTTAATTGTTATTTAGTAAAGTTGAAGTCAAATACAAAATTGAAGATTCACAGTTATTAATAATCTCGTTTTTGTCAGCTGCCTAACTGTGCCAGCTGCGACACTTTCCCCTTAGATGTACTATTTGATTAATCTTAACTAATATTAGTGTGAGCTGATATAGATTTCGTGAAATTTAAGTCATTCTCTACTTAATAGCTATAATACTATCATGTTTCATGGTTTCTTTCTCGATTCTTTAGAGAAACAGATGAAAATAATACATATTTTTTATTTATTCTCGTGTGATTTATTTTTGAGAAGTTTTAATGGATTATTTTATCTGAGGAACTACAAGCACTTTTAAACGAATAACATAGCTCGACTAAGAAAATAGAAGTTTCTTACTTCTTAGTCTACCAATAGTCGATATCGAAGTACTGAATCGTACAGCGAACATCGAGGTCAAGTCCATGGAAACACCGCGAATGCATTTCTATGCTCATAATCTTTATGCTATCATGTATTGCATTTTATGAAAGAATTTTCCTGAAAGTATTTACGTGTAAGCGAACACGTCATACTTTTATCTTTTTCTAAGATATATTTTCCACTATATTTTCATTTTCTTACATGTATATAATCAATAAATTCTATTATTCATATTTTCATTTCCATTTACCATCTTTGAAATTTCATAAAATACAGGTTTCCTTTAATCAATTCAGTTACAACATCCCAACATAGTAATTTCTGATGATATGTCAGCGTGATGTTTATAACTTTTCAAGTTTGTATAAGTTTTTCAAGTTGTGTAAATTTTGTGTAAGAGTAATTTTTCGAAGTTGTGCATACAATGTATGTGTATATTTTCCACATCGTTTATACATCAGCACGAGAATATACATCGTTTAACTGTAAATTGGTGGAGACCATGAGTAGCCACGCTGATAACCTATTTGAACTGCCAGTTAAAGCGATGGTGATTCCGGCGCTTGGTTTACTAATTAATGTTCCGTGATGAAACTGGTCTCAAGTAAATTGATAGTTGAACTATATATTCATACTAAGGATCCAAAATATGAAGTACTCATAATTATTATCCCAGTCGTTCTATATATAAACCTGAATTGGCCCCTGACTTTAAAGTGCACAAGAAACAATCAATATGAAATACATGGATAAATATAATAGAAGTCGATTTAGCGGAATATCAGGTTTTCGGTGATAACTTTTGAACGGTATAAGATATCGAAATTCTAAAAACAGTCAAATACATATATTTGCAATACCATCAAGACGGTGGAAGTGATAACTATTTGTCTCAAATCACCTGATTATCACGCTTGAAAATACACATTTTTTAACCGTACACGCTTGACAATTGAACGTTATGGGATAAATAGTTGTCACTTACACCATCTTGAAGGTATTTCAAAAATATCTGTGTTTCCTTTTTAGCGATATCTTATACCGTTCAAAAGTTATCACCAAAAAACTAATATTCCGCTAAATCGACTTCTCTGGACCCTTACCTAAAACATTTCATGCTAGTGCTGGCTAGCTCCAAGAGGTTAGGACTATGATTGGTTAATATCGACTACGAGAGTTACCTGTCATGGCAACATCTCTAGTCTCTGTATTTCCATTGTTGTTAGCACAGAATCCTGGCCCTGATCTTGAGGTGGGCTTCGAAATGTGATGAACTATTGCAGTCCAAGAGACCGTGACTTTGTTTTTACAATACATTGTCATTGTTGATAGCTTTTCAGTAGACATTAACCAATGAAAGTCCTAGTCTGTTGGAGCTAGCTAGCACTAGCACGCTATTTTGAGTGGTTTTTCAGGTTAGGGTCCTGGACTCTGGAATAACTGAATATTGAAATGATATATGATCTAAATGAATAATAACTATGGTGTCTTTCTCGTTGTACTCACCTCGAAGTCCATGATGCCCTTGTACGCGATGACGATGCAACAGGTGACGAAGATGCAAGTAGCAATGTTCCTCGAGTCGGCCAAGGAAGTGATGAGAGGCACTGAGCCCATCTGCCAGTCATGACTGAGTGTGGCGGGACAGACGAGTAACCAGCAGTTAAGGGCGCACAAGTAGCAATAGGTCAGCAATCTGCAAACAGAAACGATCATACAAATTGATGCATTGTGGTTTTTAACTGTTGAATGAATGGTGACAGGTATTTTTTGTGAGATGGTTAAGCAATTCCAATCAGCTGATGAGGCTTCAGTGATTGGAACAGTTGAAGGCGCACAAGTAACAATATTATCAGTAATCTACAAACGGAAATGATCATAAACAAATTGATGCATTGCAGTTTTCAAATGTTGAAGATTATGATGACGATTATTGTTTCCTAACCGCACCACCAACAGCTAGGTTATACGGGGGTGCGAATGAGCAGGTGATTATGAAACTACGATGTGATGATAAGTGAAAGTACGTTCATAAAAAAACCATGCTTTATGCAGGATTCGAACGCACGCCCAACGGTGACTTCAGTTTCTGAAGCAGTGCCTTAGCTGACTGAGCTACCGAGGTCGGCTCAAATGTTGAATGTATGATTTTTTTTCAGACTTCATGTATTTATTTCGTGTATAGTGGGTTACATAACAGAAAATGCAGAAAATACTATTCACATTAGAATTTAACAATAAGACAATAAATTAAGACAAAATTAAATCGACGAGGCTCAGATTGATGTGCACCTGTTCTCCCACCTAAACTTATATCCAGTATATGAAAGAGAATTAAACAACATGAACTTTAATTCCACAAATAAGAGAGGACATAGAACAGAGTTAACATAAATTTTAACTAAATTATGCATAAGGTTTTTGAATTATCTCTGAACTTCGCTTTATTAAAAGTGGTTTTTCATATAATGATTTGAATGGTCCTTAGTATTTTATCAATTTTAATAAAATTGGTGGCTCGTTCTATCTTCTTTGGTCTTTGATTATGGGCATTATTTGTGAAAATATTGTAGCAATTATACAAACTGATTGCCTTTCAAGTCATTTGAACAATACCATAATATATCCGGAAAATATGAGAAGAACAATCTAAATAAAAACTAAGATATTGAACTGATGGATAATAATTCGTCAGTTTGTATTTAATATATCTTTTTGTTCTTGTTGCTAGCTGCTTCGACTTTGAAATAATTCTAATATGTATTAAATTCATCATATATTATTCATTGAATCTCAAATGAATTCCACTCTTTCAAAAGTCTTAGACGAATATAATATTATGGATATTCAAAATTCACAAAGATATCAAATAACTGAGATAATATTCTATGAAAATATTCGAGTCTATAATTAAATCAGTTATCTTTATGATACATATTTATTCTCTGAAAACATTGAATATGTACATAATAGTTCTATGAACTCTCGAAATGGTTGTTTATTGTAACAATAGTCATAAATCGAAATATCAAACATCAAACCACGCAAAACAATAAAGAGAACTGGAACTCTCTGGACTGTTTTTTGTATGTGCTGCACTCGCGAAATGTAGGTTAATCAAATCACCCCAGTACATTTATAGGTTTCATGGTTATGTTTGATATGTTATTGTAACAACATAATAATACAATTTATTCCCAGAAAATTTCAACCGTGAATAAATCTCAATTTTATCGTTTTTTCAATATATTAAACTTATGGTGTGCAATGTGCAATATGTATAATTAGTAATGTTTTCTCTTGAAATCTAAAATAATTATCAAGCAAGAAGAAAAGATGAAAAAATTAATAATTTGAATAAAATTATTATAACCAAAGATGCAACTGAGCATTCATTAACAGAATTAGTTCAATTATTCACGCTTCTATAAGGCGCCAAATCTCTTGATTTGATTAATAATTTGGCTATCGTGGACTTCACAGTATGTACAGCGGTACGTAATCAACTAATCATAGACCCTCCGTGCATATGGAATATAAAATTAAATGATGTGGATAAGTTCACCAATGAAGTTGAATGACCATCATGAGATGGTCTTATAGGGTCACTGAGATCGTATAGGGATCTTATTATAGATGTTTTATAGGGGACTTATAGGGTTACTGATGGATACTAGTCATAGAAATGTGTTTTTATTCCAAATGTATCGACATACCAAAATTGTTTTTTTGTATTCTCTTGAATTTTACTTAGAAATTCTTAAATAATCATTCGTTTCACTTTCAAAACGAAATCACCGATCATATTGAAATTACCATTGTTTACTTCTTATATTCTCGTTTCTGAACTTTCAGTAATGAGAATCACATTAAGCTTTCAAGCGCATGAAAGCTTTCTTCCATGACTTGGTGTTGTGGACTTTATTCAGGATATGACAATGAACTGAGATATGATTTCTTTGTTCCAACATCTAGGTCATATAACAGAAATCAGACATAAGTCCGTGTCAAGACATTTTGCGCCCCTTGGCCAGAAAATCAAATTCGCCCCCCCCCCTCACATTTACTACTGAGAAACTTCACTATCAAAAACATAGTTTTTACAATATATGTGATTTTTGGGTTGTTTTAAATACTCTCTCCATTCATTAAATGAAATCTCACAATACGAATTTATACAAAAAAATTGAATCTACTCCTTCTCAACGTTGTATCGATATATTTTCAATAATAATGTATCTCACAATTTCAATGGGCTGGTGCCTCTTGAAAATTCGACGCCCCAAGTTTGGGCCTTGTGTCTGTGCCTTAATGCAGCCCTGGTCAAACTTCACTCATACATTTAACTGACCATGTTTCATTAACCAACAGTGTAAAATATATAGAACAGTTTCAAGACATTTTCTTTCTTATGTTGATGTGTGGAAAACAAAACAAAACTTCTACATGCTTTCTACATTCCCTCAAAGTCTTCAACAAATCCTTTTCATTCCCCCTTCCTCCTCCCCTGCCCCCACCCCTTTCACCAACCACTACCCACCCTTAGCTCGGAGGCACAACCGCGCGTAATGAGAGGTGTCTGTCAAGAGTAAGTCTTATTATTAATTGTCTACCATTTTCTCTGCAATAACAAACATCTTACATGATGTGGGAACATCTGTGTGATGAGTATGTATAATATTCTGCATACTTGAACATACAAACAATATAGTGAAAGGAATTGTCACATTTTGACAATATGTACCAGAATTTGTGTAATAAATAATCTATCAACACTTCATACACCACAACCTACCTACAGCATAATATTTTCAGTGTCAACATGACATATAAAAGATCGCAGTGACTTTCCGGATGAACATATGTGGTAACGTTTTTAGATATATAAATACGTTTATCAGTCGAACAAACCCACAAAGTCTCAAAAGAAGACTGAACTGTGGGAGAAAAAGGGATACCTATTATAGACTGTTTTTTTATATACTGGATTTATGCGAGAAGATGATTGAGAAAATGTAAATATGATTGATATAATGAGTGGCAACTATATAAATATAAAAATAATGTATATAACTCACACAATAGACCATTTTTCACAATAGAAGGCGAATGCACCAGAATTAAGGCCTACCATCATATATAAGGTACATAGAACAAAACAGCAATGACAAATATACTTGACATATTCGTATACGTATATTATACCGTATCATACCGTGAAGAGAATTAGAATTATCCACTAAAATAGTGTCGATCAATAAAGTGCATTAAGTGCAACAAGTGCAGTAAGCAACTATAGTACAATTGATTATTTCATGACCATTACAAAAAAATCATCTTTATCTAGCAACAGCTATAAAATTTGATATTCATTATAGACCTAGAAAGTATATCGACATCAAAAACTTTTTTACGAGGCGTGAAGTGATATTTTACCAAAATGTTCAAAATAATATTGGAACTTCGTCAATGTGTACAGTATGTGATCAGTATAGTTTTGAGAGAATTTGGCAAATATTGCTTTTTATAGTACAAAAGATATATATAGTGCCTAATATCGTAATAACCAGTCCTCGAACGAATTGTGTTGAAAGAAAATATCCACGCCATTTTCATTTTACGACATCATTTCGAACATTAGAACTACACAAGAAGAAAAAGAGGATTGGTTTTATAGGTTGTGGCATTGAGATTATATCCACATTTGGTATAAAATAATGTCGTTAATATTCTTGTAGCTGAAGTAACATCAATTTTATCCCTGAAATGCAGACATGGTCATTGATGTTTTATTAGATCACGTGACAGGAATATATTAAATAATGGAAACTGTGTACTGTACGAAGAAGTGCAATTTGACACGACGAATCTTTCTAAACGAATTGAATAGAGCCGACTTTTAGATTACCGTGATCGTTCATATAATTGATATAATGTGAAGTATTATAACGTTCATATTATAACCGGTAATATTTTCTGATTATCCAAAAAAAAAAAATGATAACATATTTTGTTTAACTTTTTTTATTATGTTTGTTATTGTATTGTATCACCAATACATTTTATATTATGTTCTCAAGTTAATTATAATGTATAATCCATTTTCACTGCGTGACATGACAATAATTAGATAATTATAATTGTACTGGAACTATTTTCATTCCTCTAGATAGGTCACGGATGTTTTTTATTTGTTCAGTTGGTACAATTGTATGAAAGCTCATTAATGCCTGGATGATTGTGGTTGATTGATCTGCATTCTTGGTAATCAAGAGAAGAGTGAGTAGTAATCAGCTTTTTCAATAGATATATATTATAATCAAAAAGTTGGTATTATAAATCGATATTCCACAGTGATTACTCGATTTTGTAATCTAAATGTAATTTAAATGATTTAGCATGACTATTGTACTCATTCGGTTTGTGATTATAATTGTTGAGGTCATCACGATTCATTACGTGGACAATTGCGGTTTCTGATCGGTTATTTTTTCATTGGAAGATAAAGTTTTGGAAATATCACACATCAACATGAGAAAGAAAATATCTTGCAACTGTTTACATATTTGACATTGTTGGACAATGGAAAACATGGCCATGTTGAATAATGAGCACATGGTCAGTTGAATGTATAAGTGATGTCTAATCAACCGGGCTTGGGGCACAAAGAGAAAAAAGGACATGTTGTAAATGAGGGAACATTGAAAGTTGAGCTCAACTCGTCCATTCCACATTTCCCTTCAAGTTCGTGCATTACAACCAACTCGAGTTGCGTACAATCAACTTAATACATTTTCATGTCATTATCATAGAATACATTGTTATTTCATGTGAAGTATTTTATGGAGAATATAAATAAACATTTCAAGGGATGTTATTTGTATTATTTCCCATCATTCAGATAATTCAATTCAGCAAACATTTTCAGAAGTCACATTTGATAGAAACATCCAGTCTATTGAATAGTGTAAATACGAGATATAAAATATTCAAATTTATGAACTCATCCATTTTGTGTCCAAACAACGAATCGTGTTTCACATCGATTGCTCTCTAATAATAATATACCAGACTAGTATTTTGACACTCAGCGTCATAAAACCTATATAATTTTGAATTTGGAACTGAATACATCAACTTTCAACACAAATAATATTCATTCTTTAATGTAAAGTAAGATAATGAGAATGTGTCGGGTCTACACACAGACTGCAAGTCTATATGTTCTAAGCTACACTACTCACCCTAATGGAAACAGCTATAATTTAGCTAATGGAAACGTTCAAGAAAAAACCGTTATAACTTAATTATAAAAGAGGAAATTTAATTTCCGAAGACAAAATAGCTAAGATAGAATTGTGTTCGAGTTTCTTCTGAACAATGGAATGTAAACACATAAATTAATACAAAATCCACAATTTCCAAGAAACTACTGGAATGAATTACCACCTAAATTTATTGGAGTATAGATTTTTACTTAAAGCAGATACCATTTCTATTTTTTTATTATGCGCAAAGCTCCGAGTATAGGGGTATAGAATATATAACGTATACATTTTATGTGGCCACACATTCACCTACGGTTTTTGTATGCATAATGTATACGATACAATGCAGAACAAAATAGCGAAGTTAGCGGTCAGAGAAGCTTTATGATAAACCACATGGTAATTAATTAAACAACTAAGTCCGGTCGTTGTGAATATTATGTGCGTATAACCCTCCTATTCGGCCGCACTATATCATATACATTGTATACACCCTACCATCCACAATACACATCCCTATCGTGATATCACGTCTCTGAAACAACTACTTTGATTGAAACCCTACAATAACTGTGAAGAAATGAGTTGGTTGTTATGGAAACAGATTATGGTTATTCAAAACGTTTCGAATGTTTTTCAGACTGGAATGCGGAAACAATTCGTAGATTTTTTAGTGAGCGTCGCATACTTTTGAATTTAAGTTACCTGTTTCCACGGAAAATCTCTGAAATATTCAGGATAATTCCTCTTATGAATGTGATTTTATTTACATAATTGAGAGTTATAAGATATTCATCATATAACCTTAATTGTGGCAGAACACGGTTATTTTCCCTATAGCCACGAATGCAAGACTGTAGTACTGACACCTGAAACTTTGGTCTGAGCGCTACTGGTATAAAAGTTCTATGCAAGATCCCAACTTATTATAATGTTCAAGTTCAAGTTAATTTTATAGCCATTATCATATTTATTCAGAGCATGAATTATGCATGAATATACAAAATTACAAGTGACTGAATCAATTGATAAAAATAAGACAAATATAACACGCAAATGAGAGATGATTTTCTTTCTTCATGATACACAACAAAATCAAATCTTCACAGTTCCTACAAAACCACCAAAGGAGACTTGTATGTGGGTGTACCGAAATAAAGGTTTTATGTTGTGACTGTACATAAAAGTAAATAATATGTAGGTTTGGTGCATAAAATATTCACATTTGGTTCGTTTTAAAGTAGGCAGATAGCAGCACATTCGCGCTATCTTGACGCTTTTCTTAGCGGCCATGATAAAAAGAAAGTAGTGGAAAAATAGTTGTAGTGAGAGTATAGGGATCGGTTTATTTCAAATATTGCGTGAAAAGTCTTGGAGTATGTATTACATGTTGGCCTACACATTTGCTGATTCAATTGTTTTGTGCATTATATTTAAATATAATTGTGTTATATGCTTGGATATATTTAGAATCATTTTCACATATATGTAACGTCCATAAAATCATTATAAAAAGCGTAAAACCATCGTGTAGAGTAATTCAATCGATGTTGGGTTATTTGTATTTTGTTTGATATTTGGCGAATACATATAGGAGCTTATTTTGAACTTAATGCGTGTTCAGGGTGAAGAAGAGGGATGCACTATAGCTTAATGTGTAACCTGATTATATAGTATACAAAAGTAGAATTTAAAACTGAACTAAACCAAAATATGTGATAGAACTTGGACATTTTTTAAGAAACGCAATCAATTTCCAAGAGAATCTAGGACTCCTATATAGCATTTCCCTTTGTGATATTTTCAATTTGTATTGGTCTGACGGTCTGTTCCAATAGATTATATAATCCGATTTCGTGAGAATGGGGTAGTGATATATCTAGTTCGATCAGATTGAAAGAAGCGTGTATCGGGCAGATGAAAATAAATTAATTTGTTTGCAGCTAAGATGTATGGAAGTGAAATGGATGGAACCATACGAGCAAAGTGGAAATGCAATGAGAGGAAGACTGGTTAGATAATACAGGAACGGCGAGCAATGATGTTGGTGTAGGGAGGGGGTGGGTGGGGGGTGGGGGGGTGAGTAGAGCTTGAAGCAGCGCAACAGCAATGTTAGCTGTATTGTATATAAGGTCTATAATAAAAAGAAGTATTTCACACGAAGAAGAACGTCAAGCCATAAATTCTGGCCACGTTTTGTTGTAGACAAGCGAGTCGGACGGACGCACGCGCGCGCGTAGCGGAGAAATACGGCAGCAGGTGGTGGTGAAATGGAGACGCCAAACGAGGAACATAGGAAGAGTTATTAACGTAAATACAATGAGATAAAGACGAAATGAATGTTGAGATGAAGAAAGAAAATTACAGCAAATTTTGAAGAAAGAGAAAAGTTGGTAATATGATTTGGAATGGAATTAAATGAATATTAGACGCGTTATATTCGGCAAATGGAACGCATTGTTCTACGTTTTTGTTAGCGTTCTACAAAATGTATTTTTGTTAATCTCTTCTTAACGGTAATCTCATTTTAATTAAATTTCTATTCTTCCAGAAATATAATACAAGTTTAAATGTATTGTGTATTCAGTGTAGTTGAGGGTACATTTTAAATCATCTCTTTAACCTTGGTACATATTTCTGCCTCAGCCATCCAATTATATTCTCAAATTTGTAGTAAACATCATGTGAATTAATGAAACAAATATGAAGAATCATAAATTAATATGAGCGCAGAAAATTTGTAATGATAATCAACAGCCAAATTGGGTGTTATGGAGAATCTAGAGCCAAATCATTTATGAAACTAAATGAAATCCTAGTAGATCAAGTGTATATACTTCATAAAAAAGTATAATAAGTTTTATGGTGCATCGTCTTACAATTTCTTATCAACCTATTCATAATACAGATAAATTGTTATTAAAAAAGATGTCAATTAAAATGGTTTCAATTAGACTGTTCCAGAAAAATGAAAGCTGTATATGCTTTGGCACTTGACATTATTGGAAACATAATTACCTCTTCACGAGCTAACATTCCAATTTTAATTCATGTTCATTTTATATATTCAGATATTTTGAAAAATGTAATCATCTTTTCTCAGAAATACTATACGAGGAATGCGATATATGAAACGAATTAAAATCATCGAAACTCAATTTTCCAGATCATTGCAAAGAACCTGCCTCTGGCAGTAAAATCTAACAATTTTTTAAAAAAGCAATGTGAGAGATAAACCTAAAACTCTAGTATTCGCCTTGAAGAGTTTAAGTTAATAACTTAATTGGGATGGTTTTCTTTACCTTGTATGAGGCTATAGAATCTTGACATCAGTCAAGAACAGAATTCTCTCTTCCTGAGAGATAGAAAGAGAGAAAAGAAATACGTCATTCTTTAATCAGCTCGTAGATGGAACAAGCACGACACGTCTTCGGGCTGTTCGGAGAGGAGCGCAAAGTTTCGAGCGAAAGAAGATTAAGATTTAAGAGAGAGGAAAAAATGTCAGTCTTAAAGCTAGACAACTTTAATTAGTGACACGTAGAGTGCTTGGAAAAGTTGTGGACTATCTCTGTCTGATGGCTAATTGATATGAAGTCTTAAGTGTCGAAACAAACTGGCTGATCAATTTGTATTCAATTAATGAGATGTGAATTGTTGAAATTTTAATTAAGATTTGTTCAGTGAGTTTCTACAGTTAATTTCTGTACTTTACAACAGTTAAGATCGTCAATTTTCAAAGTATGATTCATTTCAAAATGATGGGAACAAGATATTTGAATAATTTTTTTCAGGATGGCAATATATGACTCCCTTTAATTCAGTCGTAATATAAGGGGAATGAAAAAATCCTCATGAATGCAAAAAATATAACGTTTTTCAAGTATTTTGAATTATTCAAGGCCCAAATTTTGAAATAAATGAAAATGAAATTATTTTAGATATTCGAATTATTCTGTCTTGATTCTCTCACATTTCAAGATTATTGATTCGTTACTATTGGATGAATTGGGAGGTTGGCCAACTGTACTAAAAATCAATTGTACTAAAAAACAACTGACACAAAAACCAACTGACTCAAACTTCTATTTCTTGAGCAACCTGTACAAAAAGAAAATTGGGGGGGGGTTTGGCTCCTCCTTTTCACAAATTGTTGCCACCCATCAAATGTTCTATAGGCTCTAATGATAGTTGGGGTGACGTGAGTAGGGTTTGTGTTGGATGAAATTACTGGAGGGGAGGAGTCTAACCTCCTGTTTCAACTTCTGTACAGATTACTCATGATGTTTAGGTCAAGTGTTTTTTAGTACAGTTGTTTTTAGTACAGTTGATTTTCAGGACAGTTGATTTTTAGTATAGTTCGTACCTTCTCATTCAATTTCCAATCAAACTTGATGCGATAGTTTCGAAAACAGAATTCAATCAGAAATCACCTAAAACATGTATGTTGTTGGACGACGTTAAGTCTTTAAGATATGTCGTCGTACTCATGCACAGCCTCGTTTTCGTCAACCACTCAGTTTCCACTTCACTGGAGCAACAATAACGTGTCTATATATTAAGTCTTTCCGAGTGTTCAACATGAAAAAGATAACGGTTACATCAGTGTCACCAAGTTCTAACATTTCTGTAACTCCCGAAATCAAAAAACGTTCCGAAAAAAGAGACAGAACATTGTTAGTAGAATATAATCGATACCCCGAAATGAATACGGATATAACGAACAGCGTGATTCTCGGCGCACAAAACACGGAACCAAACCACTGAAACGTTGTCATTGGTGAAATACAATGACTGAGCATAATTCGACTCACGTTGCATGGAATGAGGTGAGCTCGTTTGTCCATTTTACCACACCACGAGCTGGTATATTCTGTTGTTACGAGATACTGGGCGAACGCAACATAATGCGTCGTAAGATGAGCGAGGTATCTGTATAGAGTACTAGGAAAACGCCGTATATGTGTTGTTAGACGAGCGGATAGTAATAGTATGGGTAAAAATGGATAAAAACTGCTTCGAGTGGTACCGATTTAGCACATTTTATGTTTTTTCTTCAAAATGGTTGACCCGATCAAGCTGAAAATTTCCAGAAATGTGTATCAAAATGTAATCAAACTTCACGCAAAATTTCATTTTTTGGGAAAATAATTTCAAATCAGTGCAAATTGGTAATTGGAAATTTCGATGTGAGATAAAATGGCGGCATCAAAAATCGCTGCCTGACGGATCGGCTCCTGATTGGATCGTTTCTTCATGCATGTCATGGAAGAAAATAGCAGATGCTTTATACCAGGCAAACTCAGCATACACATTGTAAGATTAGCGAGATCTCTTGATAGCGTATAATAGAAAACTCTACACACCTTGACTCATAAAGTGTACGTTATACAGTAATCGAATATAGAGAAAGCCGTGAATCTCGTCAACATATTTCTTTTTCGATTTCTATCTATTCGATGAGCAAATAATTCTCTTAAAAACCGCTGGTTCAAATTTCACGCAAATATGTGATAATGTGTATAATTCATAATATTATGTTTACATCAAGTGAAAATTTTAATTTTTTTGGAGAGATTGTATTTTTTAAATTTTTCCACTCTGCCCACTCTTATGGGGTTCTTAGAGACTTTTAGATGGTTTATCTCAAAAGTGGTTGAACCGATCTGACTCAAAACTATAGTTCGAAGTTGGCTAAGTAGCTGTGCGTGTACAGAGTTTCGTGTTGATCAGTCAAACCGTGCTACCAGTGAAATGCAGACAAACAAACAAACAAACAAACACACAGACAAAGCTCCATAACTTTGTGATAGAAGTCTTCACTATCGCTCATCTAATAAACTTGAAAGAATAAAGAAACGTTTCAAAGGGTTGCTATTACTCCTGAATGCAGCCCGCAGAGCGTACGTCGCGCCAGCATCAACCCGTAAAACAGCAGTCGCGCCAGCACTGACAGACTCGGCCCTTCCACTATAATAATAACTGTAGCCTACTCAAACGCAGCATATGCTTTGTAAGATGAGCGAAATATCTATACATAAATTATAATCGGAAAACTCTACTCACCTTGATCTACATAAAATATGCTTCATTCGGTTACTATCGAATCTAAGTAGCCGATAATAAAAAATATATACAATTATTTTCTCCGAAATGGCTGATTCAAACCATATAAATTCGTGATGATGTGTACCGTGTATGCACGTGTGTATGTACATTCAGTGACAAGTTGGATTCATTTGGAGATATTTTATGTTTCAAAATCTCTTGACCAGCCTAATCTAATGAGGTTTTCAGAAATTTTGAGATGGTGTTTCTAAAAATTGTGTTTGTCAAAAAAACTCGATATCTATACAGTAATAAGTTGTACAAGTCTACGAGTAGGTCTACAGAACAATTTCGTTTCGATCGGTCGAACCGTTCGACCTGTGCAGTGCTTACAAACAAACAAAAAAACAAAAAAATCCCACAGACAAAGCTCCATAAAAGTGGGAAGGAAGTCTTCACTATAACCCATCTAATTATTATTTCATTGCCAATGACGAATACGATTGTTTCCTCAGTTATAAAAAATCCCACAGCATCACGTGCAAATATCTCTTCTATATACCAGTGTTTGAACAACATGTTTACTTTCGTTTTATTTGGTTTTATCAGAACAATATGTTATGTTGATATTTACATAGATTTGTATCAACAAGAATAGATGTCTATTATTACACACATGATAGCATACTGACCTGACATGCCTGCAGGGATGGAACGAGGCTGGGTTGTCTTGGTTACTGAACTTGGGCAATGATCCCTGAAGAATTGCCAAGCGGAACACAAGCATAACGCTTAACTGGAATAGAAAAAAAGAAACAATTGTCAGGAAGATTCTGAATGATATTGTGTTTATTCTTCGAATGTAGTAATGTTTGCACAATGTGCAGCATCACTTTATTTAAACTGTGCTTGTTATACTATACGTTTTGTTTCATGTTTGAAAACGTTGTGTAACTTAATTACAGGATCATGAAAAAGTACGGAAGAAAATTAATTTCTTATAGATTGTGCTATTATACTTCTATGTCATATTCATTTCACCTTCCCTGACATCGGTTACATGGTTATACAATGGAGTTGTATAAGTCCAAATTGTATATCGTATACGGTTAAACTGTAATCCATTTGTGGACTAATTCAACTATTGTATACACTATATTAATCTCACTCGCTCACTTTCTGCGACAAAATGTTTTCAAACCAACTATAAACAATAATTAAATAATGGTGAATGAAAAAGAGAGAGTGGAGCTTGCTACATCAAAATAATTCAATATTATTATGTGTGTTCATTTAATCTCTATTATATCTTGTATTACATAATTATTTCACTGAAAACAAGAATTAAATGGCAAGATGAAAATGTTTACAAAATGTTTCTGGAATTTCATGAAATGCACCTTTAGTACCATTGAGTCAACATTTACCTGGTAAGATGAACACACTGGGGAAATCAAAAGACGAACCATAAGGATATGCCTATACTATAACATGTTTATATTGTGCTGTATATACGTACACCTTCAACTGAATAGATTATACGCCGCTCACAGTCTATAAGGCCCATTCACAATGCGTTGCTAACTCAAACTTATACGTATACGTAGTCGTTAACTAAAGTAGCTATCGTAATATTTGAAGTCTCTATTCACAATAGATCAGCAAAAACCATCACCAAAAACAACCAATCACAATTCCGAATTTCAACCAATCACAATTTATTTTCTGTTGTCTGTGTCTCCAGTTCCCGCGCCTTTTTCGAGGTCGATCGATTCGGCTTTCTGATTGGTTGCTTCTTACATTGAACGTTAACTTGTAACGCGAAAGCTTGGACCTTAGTAGCATACAAGTTAACGGTTTACGATAATAAGTTAGCGACATGCATTGTGGATGGGCAAGTCACTTTCCCTAAGCCAAACATTTTATAAGTTAACGCTCACGTTAGAATTTTAAGTTAGCGTCGCATTGTGAATGGGCCTTAACAATTTACATTTGTCAAGATGTTTTCCGCAAAACTTTTCGTCTGCTTGCACTTTAAAAATGTCACATTTTGACATGTAATTGAGACAAGACGTGTCTGAGACAAGACAATATGTTTCTATAGTAATTTACAAGCGAGTTTCTTAAATTCTAGGAGAAAGGTGTCGCTTGTCGAGTTGTTGTAGCAATCAGCAAGATGAAAATGTTTGAGGAAAGTATTATTCATCTTGCTCAACGCTCACTTACAAGTCAAGTAATTGATTCCTTCAAGTTTACGTGTTTGGTCTTCTAGTTGAAAAAACGAAAACTATAATGAGAACCTAGAAGTGTGATGTATTTTAACATCTGATTTATCCATGTATATTGTATTATTATTGTAATGTTGTAATTTTTTTTAATAACATCGAAACTTGATACAAAATCATTGTTGCCCTATCAAGGCTAAGGATGGATGTAGGATCGTTTGGACGGGGTACTACAAGGGCGATCTCACCACCTCATTGTATTATTATTTTAAATTAAAACCGATGAACTTATTATTCCCTAAAACTGTCAATTGGTATTGTGATAGTAGTCGTCAGCATTTTCACTGAGCACTGAATATTTTCACTGAGTATACTTGATATCATTTTTCATTTCCAAGATGATATTAATTTGTATTGAATCATATTCAACATTTTCACTGACTTCGACCATTTTACCGAATATAACATATTTATTCAGTACTAAAAAGTTTAATTGAGAAATTAGACGTATTTTGTGAATGTTCTCTTTATCCTCTGCATATAAATACCACTTCGAAGCTTTGAGTCAAATGATCTCTCGATGGATAAAAACAAAACATTTCTTGCTTTCGTCAATATGCCTGTAGCGGTATCTGGTAACTTTAATTACTTTTTTTTCAGTGCGAGTACGCTTAGTTTGTTTGTTATAAAATTCAAACAGATACCCACCAACTGTGTCAACATAAAAAGGAATACTTGAATCAATATTGATTACATGCTGGTTACGGGGGAAATGAACTAATTTTGAGAGAAAGTGATAACTGTCAATTTTGTGTACAAGAAAGGCAGATTCACTTGTAACAATGCTTTGTATATTATTCTGATGATTTATCCAATGTTTGCCGATATTTACAACGGAGCATCAATGATCCATACATGGGAATAAAGTATATGAGAAGTATCGATATCTCCAGAAACGTCAGGTTCATCAATATATTGAAATAATTACATATTCTTATTTGTGTCCGTGTTTCAAATATACGCGTCAAATCTGAAAAATGTTTCAACCTAATACTGAACGCTAAGTTTTGTAGAACCTTACATATATATATATATATATATATATATATATATATATATATATATATATATATATATATATATATATATATATATATATATATATATATATACATGCCTATGTATATGTATGATACATTATCCCATTATAAAGCAGTGCGTTTTTGAAAAGTTGGTCTATATTCACCTTAATGGTACGCATCGATATATTGTGTTTACATTTTCCACTAACAGTCAATTTTTTAGATCCACTAACACTCCCGTTCAAACATAGATTCTTCACTCCACTGAGTGTTTGTGTGCTCCTGATTTTATGTAGTGAAATAGGTGGATGGTTTCTTGTAGAATACATAGGATTCTCAACATGGGATTCGTCAATATTTGCAAATGACATTTTATTACGGCAATATCATTCGAATGTGAATAATTTGAAAAAGTGATAATATACAGCATACGAACTTGAGACTAGTTTGTTAACTTACGAACAGTTAGAAACGTTCATCGTTTATTGGTTTATTAAATGGTCTAGTCAGCTGGATCAGAAATGTTATAAGCTAAGTTTTCTTTCAATATTCATATAAACGTAAAGTAATTTGAATGGGCCTTTATACCTCAGTAAACTCACTTACATTTCTTTATCTAGTTGAAAATAAATATATCCAGTCAGAACACTGTATTCCTTACTCAGTTGTATTATATGTAGTTCGTATGTACGTGAGTATTTTATGAAATTAAGTAAGTTGAATTGAAAGTCCTTTTTTGAATATGATCCTAATATGTATGAACAGCGTGAAATATATTAATTTCTCTTGATGGTGAATTCCAATAAATAATAGAATAAGTTTGACACTTACAGACATAAGAACTTTAGCCGACCGCCGAGAAAAATGAAGAGTACCAGCGTTCCACTTCATATTCACAATCGCGCTGCAAAACAAAAACATTATTGATTTTCATTCACTTCATTACTTATGATATGAACTATGAATGTTTCTACACTGAACCACTGAAATATCAATAGACTGATCAACAAGTAATCATTATAAATGAACTCGAATCCTGCATAAGAGAGAAACATGGAGAGAAATAAAACAAAAAAAGTTGAACGAAATACTAAATGGAATACAAATATACTTGAACAAATATTTATATATACAAATATCGAAACTGGTGTGCCATCGAACGTAACGAACAATGCTTTTGATATCAATTTTCACGATATTTGAAATATATTAAATTACGTCGAACAAAAACATGAAAATATTATCTTCTAAAGAACTTACAATACAGTAATATAGAATGATAATTGAATGCAAGGTACAGACATAGACATCATTAAAATAGACCGGCATAAAACAACCTAGAAGAAGTCTATAAATTACGTCGAATAAATAAAAATAAAAATAAATAAAATAGATAAATGAATATAAATTACGAAGAAGTCTCTCTATACACTTTTATCCAATATTCATTTAGTCTGTGAGGAAATTATCATTTTATTTTGAATTAATAAAAACACGGAGTTCAGAACGTAACTGAATATGAAAAAACCAACAGAGGAGAAGATTTCTAGAAATTGTTCTCCTTTCAAAGTACAATTCCTGACTAACGAAATAAAACCTCTTCAACCTCAAAACATCTGAATTATTAAACAGAGCTATGAATTATAGATTTTTTGAACAGTTAAAACAGAAAGAATTATACATATTTGCATGGCAATCATCGTTGAAATGTTGCTCGAAGAGCAATATGATATCGAAACATAGATACAAAATATTACTATTTCGGCATTTATTTCGGCAATGTTCTTCTTGCCTTCTCCCCCATTAACAGCTGACAATCGGAGACTTGGTGACAGGACAGCTGATGATTTCCCCTTGAAACATTCTCGGGATCATTATCAGCTGCTTTTCTCCTGTCTTGTCAGTCATATAATTATGTGTGTGTATGTTCACAATGAAATATATATATATATATATATATATATATATATATATATATATATATATATATATATATATATATATAATTGAATCATTTTTATTTTTTTCCATTGGGGAATAAATTCAAGAACAATATATATATATATATATATATATATATATATATAAATATATATATATATATATTGTTCTTGAATTCATTTCCTGATGGAAAAAAATAAAAATGATTCAATTCTCCATTTTATATCAAATCGATGTTTATCCTAAACTGAATGTGACAGTGTGACCGTGCTCTGTCTATGTGCCTCCCACATGTGACACATCTCGTTTCATTCTTTCTATCACATTTTATTTTATTACTCACTATTCTGTTATTCACGCGTCATATTATGTAAATGCCACTAATATCAAACAAACTAATGAAGTAAACATTCAAACGACACTGTTATTTTTAACGAAGACCATTTCATAAATGTATGTCATTTTGTAGTTCACACGAACTGAAATTGCCAGTTAAAATCAACAGTCCATTGTAGTCAAAACATTCAAAACAACATCATTTACTTTCAGAATCATCATTTTAATATAATTAATATTAAATTTTGCATCATTTCCTCTCGTTATTAGTATGCATCGCTTTCATAATAACATAGCCAGGATAATCCTACTACATAGACGCACACTAGTGATCTATACATGAGAATCTAGTTTACCTTTTGATGTTCGGCCACGAGCGATAGAGGTCATAGGTCAGGTTGACCACCATCACAGCAATGCCTGTCTCTTTGGCCAGCATGGAAACACCACCCAGGATCACGCTTAGCCATACAGACATGTGACCAGGACTATCTCTCCTGGAAATAAGAGAAAGTAATTACAATGTGACTAGAGGCATGGGTATAATCAACAGAAATGTGAATCAGAGTGAAGAGATGTTTGATCTTTGATATCGTTTGCTTCAACAACTACGTCGACACAACCGCCTCGTTATCTTGTTAAGGTAGATGTACGAACACTCGATCGAAACTGTTGACCAGTTGAAGTCGGCTTCGTACAAGGTACAACTTTGAACAGATTCTCAATAAAACTCATTCATTGAAAGCAGTTAAGAGCTGGAAATGTGTTCAACTTGGAAAGAGTTCTACGCGGAATCGAGTCAAACAAGAATCGAGTCAAACTGGAGAAACGTTTACTCTTAGAACGCGTAGAACGTTTTGGCGTGATTTTGCAAATGCGTATTGTGTATATGTATATGTATATGCATGCGTATTTGCAAACACACACACATATATACATATATATATATATATATATATATATATATATATTTATTTATATATATATATATATATATATATATATATATATATATATATATATATATATATATATATATATATATATATATTATTATATATATATATATATATATATATATGGTTTAAAGACACATTTTGGGTATTTTCATGGATATCTTTTTTATTCACTGACCGACGTTTCGCCCAGATTGGTCTGGGCATCATCAGGGTCAAATTACAATATTATTTCAATAGAATGAAATGAAACTTAATCACTAACTATTTTCAAAGAAAATATCTAAATCTGTTCATATTGAAGAGACAATATAAATTCACTGCCTACTCGCACACATTCTGTCTTGGCCTTCTATAATAAACTTGCTTCGGCCATCTAAATTATCAAGAAACTATAAAAAATCAAAGCTATTATAAAATCATTTCTAAAATCAAAGTCAAAGTGAAAAACAGAACAAATATTTACAAAAAAGTGTGAAGCAAGTTAATAAATGAAAAACCAACGACAGTTTATTCTCGACTTCTAAGGGTCTTCCTCCTGTCCGATATCGGATCATTTCTTTCTACCTCTTTCTTTCTTCTTCCGTCCCTCCATACAGGTTGTGATCTCGCTCTTTGGATTGAGTCTTCTGTAGGTTCTATAGATGTTATACGTTTCTCCTGTAGAACAGGCTTCCAGGCAGTAGGAAGACATCTGCTATCATCCCTTCTGTTAAGGTTATCTACTCGCTTTTCGATTTCGATTGATTCCCGGACTAAACGGGGAATAATCTTTTCTTCTATCGCTAGAAGTTTCGTGCTGGCGAAGTCGATGATGTGTCCAGTCTCCATGTTATGTTGGGCCAGTGCCGAAGTCTTTATACCCCACCTGACATTCGTCTCATGCTCATACTTCCTGGCTGATATCCGTTTACCCGTTTGGCCCACATAGCTTTTCTTGCATTCACCGCACGGGATTTCATATATTCCATGCTGTTCAAGATGAATGCTAGCCTTAGGAGTTCGCAGCAAACTATCAATTTTACAATTAGTTTTAAATACTGTTTTGATGTTGGACTTCATAAGTAGTTTGCTGATTCTATCTGTTATGCCTTTGACATAAGGCAGAAAAGCTATGGATCTCGGTTTTTCATTTTCGTCTTCGTCAGGCACCTGTACTTCGTCGTCCGCTTTATCCACCGTTTGAACTGTTTCTTTCACAGTATCACATTTATTGAACGATCTATTTATCACTCTGTTTGAAAAGCCGTTCTTAACCAATGCTTTTCTTAGGTTTATAAATTCTTCGTTGTAAGTTTCCTTGTCTGATAGCCTGTGTGATCGTATGGCTAAAGTACTGGCAACCGAATTGATCTGGGCCGGAAAATGATGGGACGTAGCTTGAAGGTAGCGGTCTGTGTGTGTCTTTTTCCTGTATACCGAATATCCCAGATGACCATCATCTTTTCTCCTCACCATCACGTCTAAGAATGGGAGCTGTCTTTCCTCTTCAATTTCCATTGTAAACTGGATGTTTTCATGCTGTTCATTCATGTGGTGCAAGAAATGGTCAAGTTGCTCTCTTCCATGCTGCCACACGATGAACGTATCATCTATATAGCGATACCAGCATTTCGGTTTCCGTTCCGACAATCCAAGCGCCTTAACTTCGAAATCTGGCCAAGACAGAATGTGTGCGAGTAGGCAGTGAATTTATATTGTCTCTTCAATATGAACAGATTTAGATATTTTCTTTGAAAATAGTTAGTGATTAAGTTTCATTTCATTCTATTGAAATAATATTGTAATTTGACCCTGATGATGCCCAGACCAATCTGGGCGAAACGTCGGTCAGTGAATAAAAAAGATATCCATGAAAATACCCAAAATGTGTCTTTAAACCATTATACGCATCATGGAAAAGAAAGTTTAAAAACATCTATATATATATATATATATATGTGTGTGTGTGTGAAGACTTTGTGTAGAATAAAACCTTATTTTTAATATTATTCACTGCAATTTGGTCTCATTGGCATATGTGTGATGAAATTGAAATATGGATTTTTCTATCGTTGTTTTTTGACATATAATATGAATAATCTGATGAAAAAATTATGAAATGATATATGGTCATTCGTTGGTAAAATAATGGTTGACCAATTCGAATTGTTACAAAAAAATCTGACAGAATTCATCCATAGTACATTCTTCATACTATATTCATTTATCACGAGTCTCTTTTTTTATCTCATTTCAGTGACGCGCAATCAATCAATCAATAAATTCATTATATTCCGAGCCAATTTTAATTGGTCGTTATTATTCACTGAAATTAATGACTTTATTGCGTAAATGATGTACGGCCACAACTGCAGCATATTCAAAATTCGAATAGTTTTATTTAGATTCCATTTTAGCGACTTTGATGGCAGAAGGGTGCAAAGCTTGGCAAATGTTACTTCAGATATCCAACATTCTACGGAGCTCACTGATGTGTATTAAAGCAAAAGGAAATACGACCCTGCTGTATAAGTTAATTAGAAGTGTAATTTGATGTGGCTTGGAAGGCATCCATCTTCTCGTAAAATTCCTCAAGAACAAAAGTTATATATTTAACTTAATTTAGAATCCTTTTCCGTCTCAGATGAGTTCACGATTAATTGTTTTACAGGCAAATCTCAGTGTCGTCTTAAATACTGAAAAATCATGGAATAAACGTCATTTGTCCGTGCTTCAAAGAACAATTATAGGAGAAAGTGATATAATCTTAATGCACTGTGGTAATTTATTACGGATGATTAATAAAGAATGAGAAAAATCAGGCATCTCCTATTTCATATTGAGTTTCTTACGTATCAGACCGATTAATCTAGCATCGAGAAAACAATAAAAAAATTCATTACCCTTGTACGTTCTGTCTACATTTTCAAACTCAGACATTCACTTCATCTCCCTATCCACATTAATTCCTTCGTACATTCCAATAATAATAATAATAACAATAAAAATATAATTCCATATCTATAAAAATATTTTTCTTTTTTCCATGCATCTATGAAAAGTACAGCGCGTAAAAAGAAAAGGTTTTTAATAACTTTTATCACGCGTTAAGTGCATCATTCAAGCGCCTCGTTTCTTGGTACGATGAGGTTATGCATACTAAACACCAGCACTCCATAAATAAACAAGCTTCATACCCATCCAGTCACGTGACCCGACACCACATAACTCACTGCACGTAGCTCAGGAAATGAACAATCTTATATTTAACCCTTTACTTTATAAAACTAATCATCGTTTATATTAAGATGTATACTGTAAGATGAAAAACCAATCAAGTTTGAATGTATAGAAGATATGTTTCATCAGAATACACAGTAATAAGTAGTTGTCATTCGGATGAACTAGTTGTAGGAAGTAATTTAGAAGTAATTTAGCTATCCCATGTGGATATATATATATATATATATATATATATATATATATATATATTCATATATATATATATATATATATATATATATATATATATATATATATATATATATATATATATCCACATCGGATACGTCTCGACCGGGAAGAGATGTCTCCGGTCGAGACGTATCTTTTATGACATGGCTAAAATATCCCACATATACACATACATATATATATATATATATATATATATATATATATATATATATGTGTATAGTGTTGTGATGCAGTAAATTATAATATAATTATATTTATAATTACCCATGGTAGCTGAGAAATGAGAGGAGGAAGAAAATGCTGGCCAAGATGTCTGCTCGTCCTACAATCCCAGTGACCTGAAACGAAGGAGATTAATCGATTATATTATACCAGCATTAGAAAACACAGAATAAGTGCTATAAGAGGTCTTTCTTCAGGTGGAACAAGCTTATAACCAACAAAAATACATAAGAATTCATAAGTCAGAACAAACCATTAATTGTTACGTATCTTGGTCTCTAATAAACTAACTCAAATATGTATTCATTCAATCTATTTGTATCAAATATTTGCGTCAGTATATATATAAAACAAATATTATATCTGATGATAAAACATCATGAAATATATTCAATTATTTCATAATATTCTCTTATATTCTATCACAATAATCTTGGAATATTGATTTATTTTTTGAAAAAGTTCACTTTGAATTTGTTGAATAAAATGAAAATGGCTTCTCTTCTAATGTATGGATAATAATGTTGCTGGAGATAGCTATTTAATAGCGCGTATATTCTCAATCGAGTGTAGAAAAATTGCAATTGCATACAAAAGCAGTTATCAGGATATAGTTGAAGTTTTATCAAATAATTGATAAATTTTCCTGCTGAATCCTTTCAATTTCCTTCTACTCAGTGAATAATAATACTGTACTATCTCTTACTATCTTGCACTATCTTGTACTATCTTAGTCTGTTTAATACGATTACAAATAAATAGAGTGTAATGTACATTGTACGTTTCGTTTTGTCGTGTTCACATCGACCCGGGAACGTCTCCAGCACGTACTGTACGTTTCATCACATCTGACGTGTTACATTAATCGAAGATGTAAGAATGACTTGTACCAATAGGATTACAAGGGATGCTGGTAAGATGAACACTTGCACCCCTGTGAGTGCTAGATCACTGCCATTGGCTACTCCGTCGAGAATTACACGTACACTTGTAACGTCAGTAAAAGGGGTGTGGGGTTCGAAAAGGAGATTAGTTCCTCGGAGATTTGTACAAATAAACGAATTGCTGGTTCAAAGGTTAGAGAGAGTGATTGTATTTTTTTGAAAAATGAGGAAGATGAATATTTTCTCATATGAAAGGTTTTTTATATTTTGTAGTCGAGTGTTTTATTTTTATTTTTTTGTGATTTATCATGTTGAAGTAGTTCGTGCTTCTATAGAACTTGATGAATACGAGTCTAGACAGACTCGGAAAAATGTAGTTAATTGAAAGGAAATTAATAACTGGGTCGACTAAGTAGAGACTCAGTGATACGCTTTGTCGCACTCGGTGCGTTCTCTACAGGTCAGTAGACTTGACTGACGGGCACAGAAGTCTGGTTCTCTTTCAAGTGAAGACACTAATTGTTGAAAAGGGACAGCAATTCCACATCCACCATGTGTATTCTTTCAGCACCAATCTTGGATGATCTTTGGTTTGTGGAAGAATTACCAATTATAGTCATTTTTGGTTCGCCTATTCGAAGTATTGCTATGATAACGATTGTTCGTAGTTTGTTATTTGTAAGAAACCATGTTCAAAAAATCAGACAAGTTTTGAAGTGTAATTGGTCGTATCGCTTTTGAGATGAATGATTTCGAATTTTTGAAAACCACCATAATGATAAACCAAAGAGGAGAATATTAAGATAATATTCACCACAAAATGAATTCAAATTTCTACGGTATGTAAGTTTTACTTGAATCGGAGGAACCATTTTGAAGATTATAAACAACATCCGTTTTTTTCGTCAATTTGAGAGCTATATTAGGAATTGAAACTAATGACTTCAAAGGTGATCAATAGGTTCAGCCAATCAGTTCGTGGAACCACTGAAATTATCTGAGTCGGGTAGACAGTGAGCAGTGAGTGAGTTGATCCGAAATCATGGTGTATAATTATAAATAGCCGTCCCGATGGCTGTCAGCTATCGCTAGCGGTAGAAACTGAAGTCACAGTTAAGCGTGGGTTCGAGTCCCGCATAAGGCATGGGTTTTTGCAAACGTCCTTTCACCTAGCATCATACCCCCGTGTAACCTAGCTGTTGGTGGGGTCGTTAAGCAGAATGGAAAATATATATGAATAGAGCAAACCTGTGTAAGCCTTTGTCATTTTTCCAGTACATTTCGTGTCAAATCTCGCTCATCCTACAACCAACATGGGGCCTTCCTAGTTGAAATAAACGAATGCGCTAATTTTTGCAAGATTCATTATTCAAAATCGATATAAGCAACAGCAATCGAATAGCAATTGAATAGAAATCACAAATATAGTAGAAACGTGAAATAATTGGGGCCTTCATATTACCAGAAGTTCAAGTCCTGAATAGAAAAAGTTGATAAATCATGGAATTGAATCCTTCTATCTATACAGAATGGACATGGAAATGATAATAATAACTTGACGCACCAACCAAATAAAGTCTCTGTCAAATAATGTCAACTAGAAATTATGACAAAACCTTCTCAAAGGACACATCAGATACAATTCGATGTGTTCACACTTCTCTGACTACACAGACCATCAGTAATTGTCAGAGAAACCTACGTACACTTTTATCGAAGCGTACCATTTACTGACAGAACCACACACAGTTATCCTTGTAACCGAAACATGTTTTGTTCCGTATCGAACAAATGATTTATTTTTAGGTCGAGTTGTAATTGTTGTTTTTTTCTCTCTCTCTCTCGCCTCCACTTCTGTTCGATTGAACATGTCCAGGTTTACGACATTTCCCGATCTTTATTGCGCCGTCAACCGTAAGCTGTGGAAATTTCTCTCTCTAGTAAAACTAACCTTATGATGTTAAACCGTTCCAAGTTCCACAACAGATCATCTTGTATTCTTCTCATCTCATGTGAAGATCGGTACACGCAGACTCAATCAGGAGTCGAGTATAATACGTTTGTCGTGTCGAGGAACTTGAAATGTGGATACTGGCAATGAGACGTTATTCCAGATTGTGATGAATTGTCTTATTTTGAGAGATAGATTTTAGTAGATTCTTTTTCTGAACTGGTATGATATTCTCTTTTGTATATTTTTAAATCAAAGTAATTACATGAAGTCTTATTAGGAGTAATGAAACAACGAAACTATATACTTTGTTGCTAGGTGACATTTAAAGCGCTTTTTTGTAAAGTATACTTCTTCACTGAATTGAGAAAGAGTTAAGCGACTCAGAGTGAATCAGACCAAAGCTGGGCTTCCATACTAAACGGTACGCGATTCGGACACCGGAATCCGATTTCGTAATGCGATTTTCAGACTGCCATCTTAAGAGTAGATGTAGAACCTCATATGTTCAGAAATATGAATAACTTTAGAGCTGGGATAAAGAGGCTGTACAATATGAATTAAGAAGAAATACACACAACTTCCGGTAATATCGCAATCCGAAATCGCAAAAAGTAGAGCCGAGCTCAATAATCGAGAATCGCATCGGACTCGTCCCTGATTGGTCCGATTTTCAACATCCGATATCGCAATCCGAATAACGCAGGTATTGAGGGCCAGCATTACATTAGATTTTTCCAAGTAATTCTACAAGATTAAACTTTAGAAAAAGAATAATAGTTAAATCACAAGAGAAAAATGAATAGTGAAACTCGCCCAAGGTGGAGTCACTTCTTGGAAAATATAATTGTGTATTTAGTCTATAGCTTTACAAAATCAACTCACATATACAAAGATCTGCCATTTTTAAATTGGTTTTTCATATCATAAGAAGCGTAAGATATTGTGAGTAGCTATATTCATGTTGCGAGAGTGTTTAAGATGTTTTATATGCAATACCACACACTCAACGGTAGGCAAGGGAAATATACTAGAATCAGAAATGTGTATCTCAGGGGTGTAATTCACATTTCAAACTGATGACATATTACCAATCTGCTTGTTGCCAGCATTTGATTACTTTATGTAATGAAAGAAATGTCAACTCTTTTATATTTTAAATATCTTAAATTCTTTTCATGAATTCTCAATTCATATGTAATGGAAGCATACATCATATCGAGTTTTCTGAGAAGAGAGTCATAAATAAACTTACATTTCATTTCAAATGCAGCATTGTTATTAAAAAATAAGATGGTTCTATGAGAGATGTGGCAGTGGAAAAATTACTAACTGCATTTTCATATGAATGAATATGTTCATTCATCAATTCAAACTGAACAATATAATATATGTATTATTCCTTCAATCGAATGCAATAATAAAGTCAACTACAATCCACATTTTTATACATTCCACTTTTTAATATAAGCCTCATGCCACAGCCTTATTAGCGCGAGTATTTACCTCCAAAATATGAATATAATTGAAACAACACATAAGATGTAAACATCCTTCAGGATAAATATCATTATGAACGTAATAAGAACAAATTCAATTGAAAATCAAAAATCAGAAATGAATAACACAAATACATTATTTGAAATTATTAGAAGTGTTGAATTGAAATATAATATTTTAAAATAAAGTATTGGTTATGTTACGATAACTGAATTTGAAAAATATATGCTATAATATCTTGGAGAAACAAATTGAAACAATCAACCTGTCAACTTAGTTTTATGAATTCTTGAAATATAGAAGAGTCATGTATGTGCTCATTTGTTATGTAAACAATTAATCGTTGTCATTCGTTCTCATACTGGGTGATGGGCTTTTTCTAAAATTATATATTCTGATTCTATATTGGCTGGAAAACTATGTATACAACATTTTAACAACATTTCATATTTCTGGTATAAGTTTTATTGATATTTTTGTCCAAATTTGAGTGACTTGGCACTGAAAAATTGTAATTGACTTTCTGTTTTGTATTTTCTTTGTTATACATAGCATAGTATAAAAGATGTTTTGAGCACTACAGTCAAACGCTTTTGAAAGATCGCAGTATATGGGAACCACCACTTCCCTATTCTCTACCCAATGAATTAGTTTTTGAATTTGATTGTCAATTCCAAGTCAGGTTGATTTGTTTCTCCTAAATTCATTTTTATCAGAGATAATGTCCATTAATTAAATGTGTTTAAACATATTCATATAGTTTCGTAACAGCAGCGCTATTCTTCATAGTTTCTACTTTTATTGATATAGAGGTGAAAGATTCACTCACTCATTCAATACATTAATTCAATCCATCATTATACTAACCAAGTAATCTCATTCATTCACTGAAAACTTTATCGATAATATTATGCATGAAAGTATTTCTTTTCCTCTCAAATTGAGTTATTCAAGCGTCCATTCATAGGTCCACTCATTAGTTCATTCAGGGCTGGTATGACCAGGTCAAGTTACCCTTTATCCAACAGTTAGTGATAACAGATAGCATGGGTCACTATGGTGATTACAACTTTAAACTATCAGTTAGAGCTACTCCCACGCTGGTAGTTTCGGCACAACTCAATCAGAAGTTATTTAGCACCATGCTCGACGAATACTATGGTATATTTATGGTTACTGAATAATTACTATTCAAGTTTGAAGTTTATTTCACCTGAATCTGTTTTCGAGTTAATTTGTGATGTTATTAAGATGTTTGTATTGCAAACTTCTTTTGATTTATTCGTCATGTTTGGTAGCTTGTAAGCACAGCACGTTGTATAATTATGTAGCCCTCACGGTGGAGTACATATTTCGTGGATATTAACACGAAACTCGAAAAGCTCAGAACCCAATTATACATGAATATAACTAGATGAAGGTAGCAAAGATATCATTTAAAATACTGGCAAAAATCAGGTTTGTGGTAATTTTTTTTTTTCGTGAACCAGTTGGGTGAAGTAACCAATCAAGATGAAACTTTTTAAGGATTTTGGTGTTATACCGGAATAGACTGGGATTGTTTCTGAGCAAGTTCTCGATTTTTTAATTTTATCCGCCTGAAATTTTCAATTTTGTACAAACTTTGAAGAAATTTGGTTCAATTAATGTATCATATAGAAAATCAAAAATTCTATATGTTTATATATGCATTCTTTAGGAATGATACATACATGGATATCATTAAAGACAAAAAAAAACACATTATCAATGGCATGATACCTTCATACTAATTATCACTATTGATAATTACTACGACTCAAGAGAACAATAATTGATCTAATTTATGACATATGTCAAGTCCTACATTCAACTCACAAGTTCTAACACAATATGGCGTAACACGGCAAAATGTCACTGGCTGTCATTTTTATCAAAACAAAACAGTATCAACTATGGAATCCTGAAGTGATTACAATTCCGTGCAAGTCAAAACCGAGGAAACGAGAAAAACTAGGCGTGACTGGAGAGTCGTGAATGTCACTTGCGGAAATGAAGAAAAACGAAAATCTGTCACCACTGTCGTTGTGGAGAAAATATAAATTATAGTAGAAATTGAAAGACGCGTGTATCGTGTCTAGCCTAGCAGCTAGCACAAAGACCAGAGAGTTGGACATTTGTTATGCTCTTTCTCGGTAGCAGTAGCTTTATATATATATATATATATATATATATATATATATATATATATATATATATCAACATATATATACATATATGAAAGCACGAAGATTTTCATGGCCGATGTTCGAGAGTGAAAATATCTTTGCGGTAATGTTGCCACGATTTGAAAGCATTTGAGATCCTGAAAAAAAAAAACAGAAAAGCCCAAATGCATTCAAATCGTGGGAAAATTACCGCAGAGATATCGTCACCATAAAAATGCACACACACACATATATATATATATATATATATATATATATATATATATATATATATATATATATATATATATATATATGTATATTGTTTGCTTGAGGCTTCTTTCCTGGTTTAACTGTGGATTCATGATGATTTAGGAAATATACCAGGTTTCGTGGTGAAAAAATAACTTTAATAAAGTTAAACTTTAATAAACTTCAAATGAAGTTATTTTTTCACCACGAAACCTGGTATATTTCCTGAATCATCATGAATATATATATGTATAAATCATCTTTCACAGTGTCTTTCACAATTTGTGTTTATGAATACTTATGTAGGCCAACATATAATCATTTTGGGAATGTAATTCCTTCGTAAATCTCCACTTTGCAATGCACCCTGATCCTCACAGACATAGCCAGCTGCCCTGGCTCGGTGATTGTAGTTCCTTGCATAACTGCATTTTGCAATGCAATTAATTCAAAGAATATTAATTGAATTCATATTCCTCTATTGTTCAATGAAATCAGAATAAAGTTATCAGACGCGATGACAATTATCTAAGCGACCTCTTTCCAAAAAGAATATTTCTCTTTGATCAATTGTGGGAGAAGAAAAGGTGGACTTGAGAATCTCGTTTATTAATTATGAACATTGTGTAGTCGTAAAGGCGGGGGGGAAGGGGGGGACGTTGGGTTTTGACGCCCGACGCTCGACGCCCACTAACGAGCGAAGGCTGAATTATGCATTCGGGTGAACTCCCGGTATAATGAACCTAAGTAAATCAACATGACTCTTTTATGAGGAGAAGTTGCATAAAACAAACGTTGGATTAAATAATTGCTTCAAATGTTAAGTAGATTGTTTGAAAATACTATTTGGGTTTCATTGTAGACGAGGTTTAAGTTCACAGACGAATTCTCGGCAACATTTAAGAAACTGGATTGGAGTAAAATGTTTCACTGGAAAATCCAATCAAAGAAACTATAACAATTGATTAAACTTTCTTAATAGTCAAAAGATTAGCTTTCAACTTCTTAGCGTGTTTTTATTCATCTTGGAGCCAGTTTTACGAATCTCAGTTAAGTACTAATTCACTAACCTTTAGTTATAGGTACGAAAATAGTATATGTCCACCAACGGTGATAATAAATTAATCCGATAACTATTGCTCAATCTACTAACTGTCAATTAGTAAAACTGGACTCTAGACTTTTTATTATTTTTCGCTCCATTTTTGTGCCAATATGAATTTTACATTATATCACTCCAACTACAGAATATATTTTCTCATGAACCTTGTTTATTAAAAATGTGAAAGATATCATTATATAACTTTACGTTGATGAGTATTTGTCTGTGTTGAGTGAGATACGTGCTCTTATTTCAAATTGAACCAATTAAAATGTGCGATGTTCATAAAGATCAAGCAATCAAATTAAATGTTATTAAATTTTAATAATCACATTTAATGAAAATACAAATATATGTATATAGTTTCACAGAGACGCTTGAAGAAAGAAATTGTAATAGATATTCAAACAACGCTATGGAAATATGACTTGGCCTTCATATACAAGAATAAATATTCTAGTTTGATCATTTTTTCCTGTAAATTCGTTTGAAATTTCATGAGATTTTGATTATATACATTTAATAATTATGATAACCTTCATAGCGACCAATATTTAAAATAAAATTACAAATGTGAATATCGAACAGCCCTACTTAGCCGCCAAGACTTTTCACCAAGTCCCCGACTTTTGTTTCGAGAATGTATAATGATGTTCAAAAACACGAGTACGAGAACAGTATCAAACATTCTCCTGTACAATGATAATAAACAATTCTGAACAAAAATGTAGAATATGATTATTGATTATTGATGTTCATGACTTTCTCATTCATCCAATAAGACTACAGCCTCTATACAAATCTTAGTCATGTACTAATCCGCCGATTTTCAGTTGAAGGTACAAAAAATATCTATAACCAAGGCCGATAACAATTTATTCTCTCAACTATTCCCTAATCCACTAACTATCAATTCGTAAAACCTATTCCGGTTCGATCTAATTACATAATATAAGATGATTGAATGTTGTTCTTACCGCCTCAGTGTGCACCGGATGTACCGCGAAGAGCAGTCCCGCTAAGCCCGCGAAGCCGAGCCGCAGCCCCGCGATCGCCAGGCAGACACGCGTGAACAGCATTGAGGCCACCGCGTGAAGAAACACGTTACACGCGTGAAACCACGTGGTCGACATGCCCCACAGTTGGTAGTTCATCCTGGGGACAATAAGAAGCACTCAATTACAACATGACACATTTTAAGTTAGTCGAGAAAAAACCTGGCCCTTCCACCGATATGTTAGTAAGGGAGTATATGGTGATCTTTCAAGACTCCTTTCGAGCGGTAACAGTTATTATATCAAATATTGATAATTTCTGAGATGTAAATCATGTGATGATGATATATATATATATATATATATATATATATATATATATATATATATATATATATATATATATATATATATATATGTGTGTGTGTGTGTTCAATTTCAAGTTTTCGCGGACATAAGTGATGTTGTCGTTTTCCCGGATGGTGCCCCTTATGATAATAAAGATGCCGTGGAGACCCCACTCCCCACGTTGTCCAACTCCCTCGACGTTTCGGGTGGATCAGAGCACCCAGACCGTGACAACGTGGGGGAGTGGGGTCTCCACGACATCTTTCCTATCATAAGGGGCACCATCCGAAAAAAAATACGACAACATATTATATATATATATATATATATATATATATATATATATATATATATATATATATATATATATATATGTATATATTTATATATATAATCATTTCAACAACTTTCTGATTAACCAACAGTGGGTTATTATGATGGTATGATTCAAGACTGTTCAAAAATCAAAAGATCTCCAGGGAAAGGTTTTCCAATAGGCAGGCAGAGTACTATAAACTCTGTCTATTTCTACAATTGGTTCGTAGGTTGCCAAATCTTCGCACACAATAATATTCATACTTTAATAATACAGAAATAATATTTCAGATCCACTAATAACTTTTCCATGTACACCAGAGAATATTTCTATAACTGGATTTGTTTTAAAAGTTTTCACGAAAAGATCTCATAGTTGCTTCACAATGCACAGTTTTGAGTTACAGCTAAACATAATATCGAAACAAAATGAACGTAACAGTACTTTGATGATCGCTTGAGCAGTTGAGTACCGTGTAATCTCATCCCCATCACAGAGAAAATAGCTACTTATAACTTATAAGCTCGCATTCAGAAGAAAAGTCAGTAAAGCGATACTTGAGATGTGGAGATATTTGGTCTGACTGATTCAAAATGTGTAATAATCTCACAATACGAATAATGTATTGTTTCTACAGATGCGTGGAAGACATTGATTATCTTTCGGTATTTAGATTTATACGATTTGTTATGTGAATGCGATACCGAAGTTTGAAATATAACGCTAAACGAATGAGTATTGAGAAACCATTTTCGATTTTTTCTTTCACAATTGAAACCCTATTCACTGATCTAACGAAAATACTTTTGGAGTTTTGCTTTACTCACAAATCAATTTAGGCCTATATGCATAATTATTCACTCAAAATAATCTTTATACGATCTCATTTTTCAAATTATCACCTTCCTTCTCCAATAATAACATAGTTATAGAATTATTCTGACAAAATCACCCTTAAAGTATTCACTGCTTTTTTAATTCTGATTAATATAAATTGATATTTGATAATTTTATATTATCCATTATACATACTTTGTGTGCATATTTTTATGTTTAATACATCTAAATTGAATAATTTACGTAATCACTCTCACTTAATCCAACCATTTCAGCAGTTGTAAATGAGCAATACTAATACAAGATTACAGATGGGCTTTGCGCTTGGGTAGTCTCTCAAGTCAAATTCTACCAACGACTATCTGGTTCACATAAATAAGACGATACCCACATCACATGTACATCTCTATCTCCGTCTGTCTCCAGCGAAAGATGTCACAATCCACTTACAAGTTGAGCAACTTACTCGAATTTACTGTTCTAATCAGACTAATTGTGAATAATTTCGGGATGGTAAAAGGAAATATTGGAGTTAATATAACTGCATGTATTATATAGTCAAGTCGTGAATTGTCACCAGGGGAGACATCAGGGTTATGAACTTTTGAAATATTACAAAAAAAAGACTGCGCCATACCCGAAGAAGTGTAAAAAAAAGGAATGAGCAGAAAACGCTATAGAAATATCGATTGGGAGAAGAGCGAGAAGTTATTTGAATGTCTGATTCATTTTCCAATAATTTTCAATAAATGTATGATGAAATTATATATCAATTATAGACAGTAAAAGCACATTGAGATTTCAAAAAAATCTCTCGAGGTTTTCAAATGCCATCATCATTTTCTTATATTTATAATTTCATTTCATTCTATTGATAGCTAATCACCTCACTAACAAGTGAGGTTCGACATGAACTTCTTATTTTGTGATCTGATGTAGCATTGATGCTGATAAAAGTTAATATGTTGAACCAAATGACCATTTCAGCACGTACAAAAATCACACACATTGACAACTTTTCTTCGAGTCTTTCACCTTCGAGATTTTTCCTCACCCTGAGTGAACTATGATGACACCTCAATTACTACTGTGATATGTGAACATATTACTGTATGAATATATTTAATTTGATCGACTGCAATTATACGCGTCAGGTATTATTTCCATCCAAACTTATCAGAAGCGATAATATCGCACAGAGAATATAGTTTTCGAAGAAATCAGTCACATTCCATATACATATATACCACTCTCTTTCAGTTAATGCGTGAAGTTTGAAAAGGTCATAAGACAAGTAGAAGATGTTCTGGTAGAAAAAAATGTTCCAAGAACTTTTGAAGAAAAGTCCAAAATAGAGATAGAGAATGTAATTTAGAGATGAACAAAGATGGAAAATATCAAGCTATATTTATACCTCAACTTGACTCCAACAAAATGTGAATGTCACTTTCATAGTATCTCTTTGCATAATATGAAATACTTATATTTATATAAAACATATGGAAAAGACCGTACTGAATTGAATGTATAATTTATACGACAAATTATCAAATTAAAGTACGATATTGTGAAGAGTCATCTTGGAAAGATAAGTGAATGATTGAAATGTTTATTTAAGAAGTTGAGATAAAGAGAGAGGGAAGGAGGGAGAGAGAAAGTGATTCTCCTTTCATATTTTTTTTATTTTTTATTCATAGTAACATCGAAACTTGGTATAAAATTAATGTTCCCCAATTGAGGCACTGAATGAGAGTGAAGTCTTTTGAACGGGGCACCACAGGGGTGATCTTACCACCCCATTTTATTTATTTCGGAAAAACAAATGTACATTAACTGATATAAACAAATGATTTCAAAACAAATTGAACTTGGTATAGAAATTACAATTTACATCGGTCCATACATTTCCAATTCAAGCATTAATAATAGAATCGTTTTTCAATCCTAACCACACTAAATATAAGCTGTGAGCATCACGACGTGCAGAGCTGTTCATTCCAACGGTGAGTAAATGCAATGATTTATAGTTCAAAGTGGCTGTGATAACAGATTACTTTACATCAGTGTGACCAACTTGATATGAATTTATAATATAAATTGTTTTCGAGACTAATTAGTATGCATTTTTAATAAGGTGTTTTAACATTAATATTGGTTAGACCACTAGTTGGCACAGCAGCTATATTATACCAAATGCTATACATATATAAACATCGAAGCGCATTATCAATTCTGGTCGCTTAAGTGCTTGATTAATCATTAACGAGTGGTGAAAAATAAATGGACCGTCAAACATTTATATAAAATATGTATTAGAAATTATATATTTTCTCATTATAATTTTATATAATAAGAAGGTCCCGGGTTCGAGTCCTGGGCATTTTTATATTTTCAAATGATGGATTTGTATACTGTATTCAGCAGTCGTGAGTAGGCCTATGAGACAGAATCTTCATCAACTACAAATATATATATATATAAAACGATCCGACGGACCGTTCTCTGGCAATGGTAAAATCAATGTTAAAATAGCGGTCGATCTTGAAATATGTATATATATATATATATATATATATTTATATACGCCAGTCCTATATATATAAACACAAATTGAATAGATTTTGAGTAGGTGGTATAAGATCCCTCGAGGGGGTATTTATTCACTCTCTGGAGAGGGTTTTTGTACACTATGGATTATTTCAGGAGTGTATTACAATACTAGAGCTAAATACCGGGGGTATTAGGACACGGAGGCAACACCGATACCAGCTTTCTCAAAGAGAATAATACATTATGTGATTTTCTTCATTGTTTTCACTGTATATATTAACACTGTTATTTATCCCGATCACTCAATTAAATCATGTATACCATCCTGAATTAATCCTTTACACCTCATACCTGTAAATTAGCGACGTCACAAAATGACCAAACAAACCCTTTCCAAAAATGTAGCTAAGAGTGTGAAATAAATAGTAAAAGAATAACGGCAACACACTAAAACTAACGGACTTCTATCACCTCTTCAACTTCTATATTGTTTCATTTTGTAAATGGAAGTCTGCCATTGCTTAGACGTCTATTGCAGCCGGTTGCACGGGGTAAGGCGTCGTGACGACTTGAGTGTCGACCGGTATATGGTTGTTGTCGGGCGTCGGGTTGGAGGGTGAGAATTACTTAGTGTCAATCGTCTTTAATGTCAACATATTGTAAGGACAGACTCTCTCATTCACCACCTAATTTTTTTTTCTTCTAATAATGAAAAGGAATCAATATAATACGCTATACTAAACTGGTGAGTTAAGAATATTGATCAACAGTTTTGTTAGCTTACTCTTCTTCTGTATGTCATGGAAAGGGTTCATTATCTATGTCTGAGGATCTGTACGCGAACCACAACTACGTGCACACTTGACATGTTGTTTTGTGTATGTGATAGTGGAGGCATGTGCTATCTCTAACAATGAGTGCTTGTGTTGATGAGGGGATATTATACTTATTCTTTGAACTTTGTGCTTTGTTTCCTATCCTCAGGAACTGGTTCAGTGATTGCTCCCGTATGAGAGCTGGGTTATATTTTAATCCGACTGTATCTTAAAGGCGATCAAAATCTTTGAATGAAACGACAGAGGCGCTGTATCGTAATTGATGTATAGGTTATATGAAGTTATGAGAGATTTAAGAATAATTATGATGAATATCGATGATATGCATACATTTCGTTTTGAATTGTGTAATTTAATAAAAAAACGTGAAATTATGAGATTGTGTATTGATACCGCAATGATATTATACACATTATATGTTATAGCCGTTACAACTGTATGATTATTGCATACCTATAAACTTCGAACACGGTTTATTTGGGTGAGTGAATAAGTGGATTAAAGATGAATAATGTTAACGAATCCTTGTGTTATGCAGGACTCGAACCCAAGCCCGACTTGTGACTTCAGTTAGTACAATATTATTTTATTGAAATTTTCAATTCTGGCGCAAAATATTTGAAGGTGGATAAATTTGACTTCAATAACATATAACTGGATGAAGTTCATATTTTGGAAAACATTGGATGAAAATGAAAATTCGAGTCAAATTAAATTTTATGGAATATTGATGTGAAAGACAGTTGAGTAAATTCTGAAGAGAATTGTTATTCACCTTATTATTCAAAGTCATAGGCCTTCTTACCGAATATTATCTTGTATGTATCAAATTGGGTTGAATAAATATAAAGCCAAATATATACGTTTCTCTAGGAGGATAACTTTTGAATTTTTCATCAAATTTCTGTGGCTCATCGTTTGTAATCATCATTGTACTGAAGTTGAATATATTCACACTCCTTATTTATTTCAAACGTTCGATATTCGTTATCGTACAACATTAATCAAGATTTCTAACTCATATTCCAGAAGCCGTTAAGTTTCAGGGGCTCGGATGGCAGCAGACAGATGACTCAAATCTGACCTTTCCAATCTGCGAATCCCGAGGCTTGAGCTGGGGTCACGCACTGTTTTTGTAAACTTTCGTTCACCCGTCATCACATCACTGTTTCATTATCACCCACTCATGCGTATCCTCACGAAACTATGCTATTGGCGGGGTCACTGAGCAGCATAAACAAAAAATAAAAATTGAGAGAAATCAAACATTTTTATCTGTCGTTATCACAGCCTTCGGGGCTTGTAGACAATAGATTTTCTGATACTTTTCTGACACTGAGAAAGAATTCGAGATTTTTTCCTAGAAAATCATAAGTCATAAGCTATGATGTGGTACAGGCTACTTTGTGTCCACGAAAGAAGGAAGCAGTGGTGTGGGATGAGGGGACGGTTGCTCGGAACTTTCATCTTTCTCGAATACAAATAATGTATACGTTTTAAGTGTTCTCTATGTTTATAATCACAAACTTTCATTATGTATTTCGCACTTCCATCAAATTCGTGTTGATCAAAGCAAAGCACTATCACCATTTTGCCGACGCCTCATCTTAAAACTAAACATTTTGTCTTTACAAAAATCCATCGATAATATCGTTCATGTTTACTTCAGCAAACACAAAGTAGCTCAATTCCTTTCATAAGCTTCTGTAGAATCGTTTAACGAGTGACTATATATACCAGTCACTTCAGTGACTCTGACAACCACTTCTATCCGCAACGTCGTAATGGTGTTACCAAGCAACTTGTTATTCACTCACGAACAAAGAAATGGAAAAGTATTGGTATTGATTTTAAATTTCAATCTTTGGTTTCCTTTCAAATATCCGATAAAAATACGATAAAAATAAGTATTTTGACAATTATCATTCAATTTCTCCTCGAGTCCATGGGAGTCGATTTAGCGGAATATCAGTGTTTTGGTGACAAATTTTGAACGGTGTGAGATATCGAAATTGTAATGAAGAGGAAGAACAGATATATTCAATACCGTCCAGATGCTGTAAGTACAAGGTAGGCCTAGGCCCTATGCCTAATTGTGAACCGGATACCGGTAAAAAAATGTGACCGTATACGCTTGACAATTGGGCTATATGAGATTACTTGAACCATCTTGTAGGTATTAAAAATATCTGGGTTTCCTTTCCATCAGAATTTCGATACATTATATGCTTCAAAAGTCACCACTAAAACACCACTACCACTACCATGGACTCCGGAAAATTTGATAACAAAGACGATAAAAAATAGAATATTGTAATTGATGCTTTCACTGTGGTATGAATAACTAAGTGGATAATTGGTCATTACGTTTGTTCAGTCAGTAAAGTCGTAAGCCTATCATCTGACTGAATACATAAACTTGAAAATATTCATGTTATGACTGTCAAATTGGTCATATTTTGGATCGTTTTGTATGTTCTGATATCAACATGCACAGAACTAATTTCAATTATTTTCACTCAGTTTTATTCACGATGATCAACTATAACAGGTTTGGTTTTCTTGTTTATATTACATTTTTTCGAACCACATATTTCACATAGTTCATCTTTTGTCGACAAATATTCCCCTGTCTATTCGCCAATAACATTTTTATTTTATGTCTGCTCAATCATCTTTTCTTCACTCGATTTTTCAAGCACATTATCATTAGGGATTCTTTTTTCTCCTTTTTTCCCGGCAATGATCATGATGGACCCTCATATATATATAGCAGCGATCGATCTACTTGGTAAATGACCTGAACCGCCTTCAATCTCAGAAAACGATCTTCAAGCTTATATCTCCGGGGGAAATGTCATACTTCAAGCGTAGCACACTACAGATTCTACAAACGTCTTGATAAACATTGACCTCTGCTTTATCATCTCGTACAAGTTGATTCATCTCTTCAACTGACGTCACCGGAAAATCTTTAAAAATAATAACCGTTATCGTAGAGGTGGATTATCTACATTATATTCGAGATACGGTACTTCAAAGTACTGTAGATGTTTGAGCCCGTTCATATCACCGTACAGTATGAACGTCATCTTTATGAATGTGACGTAAATTGTGAATACGTGGAGTTTTGTTTTTCTCTTTATTGAAGCTAATATCTAATTCATATCGGTATGGTATTCATTCATTAATTCATTCATTCATATCTTATTCCAAAATACCATTACAGAAATAAACAGTGTAACATACAACATAATAAATAATAATAACGTGGAATACATATTTCTTCAAACCCTCTGAGATGTTCTGTAATCAAAAGTGTAGTTTGAAAAACTACATAAAAATAGAAAAAACTGCTAGTTTGAAGATTAGTTCGATGAAAAAGTAGTACTCTAATTGAGGAAATAATAATGTGATGTAGAATTCCGCATAAGAAAGATTCTTGTGTGTGGGCTAAATAAGATAACATTATTAAATTTAATTGATTTAATTGATTTGATTCGATTTTGTATCATTATCATATATATACAATATATACAATATACAATATTATCATACAATACAAAAAACTATGAGTATTGTTAACACCAAAGAATTACTTGTCATCATTTATTCATGTTTCAAATAATCCATTACTTGTGGAATACAATAAAATTTGCTTAACACGAGGTCGGCACAAATATACCATTCAAATACTTTCCAAATGTATTCAAAGAAAGGAACCCATATTCGATTTCAATAAGAAATGATTTTATTATTGTAATATTGTAATTTAATACTGAACGTATTGAATGTGTGTAGAATGGAAATATTCTTGAATATCGAAAAAGCAATATCCAAGTTTCGTCAAACAGATAAAATGGGTAAAGCTGAGGATTCTACAGCCGATTTTATAATATTATTATATACGTTGTTATATTCTTGTGAAGCCTCAATATAGAATTGTGTTTTCATTGAGAATAATCAAAAACGTTCAAAAGCTAACGCGTTATAGAGAACTCGATCATTTCTGACGGAGCTCGATATATTCATATAAGAATCCAACTCAATATGTTACAAAGGTTATATCGTGAGCACCGCAATTATTTTAGACATCAGAATAAAAACCAATGGATGGTTAATTGAAACAGAATTTTTTGAATTATAATATAAAATAAAATGATTGAAATTATCTGTTTGTGATATTGACATTATGATAGTTGTGAATTTGATGGTATTTCATAATTGCACGAGTTGGGTGAGCAAGATTATGTTTCAGTTTTGTTTAATTCTCATTTTAATATAATCTCAGAATATTTCCTTTAGATACACAAATTGTAAAGAGTTTAATATGAACATTCTTATTGTTTTCGTATTACTGATACGTTTATTTTAATGCGTTGGATTAATTTTCATACTCTAGTAAGACATCTAATGTCATACTCAAGAATTCTGTCTTTGTGGTAAGTATTATGGAGTCAATGATACGATTCCTATCACAAACTACACTGCCCCGATACCTTTTTCAATCTAAAAATTTCTATCAAAGCATAAATGTTTTTGAACCAATGTGATTTTGATTTGAATTCTTTTTGACGTTTCCAAAGAGAAAAACTGGAGTTATCGTCGATCTTTATTAAAGAAGAACGAGGACAGTTTCTTTGGAAAAGTTAAGTGCGAAACGGAAAGATCCATAAGAGAACATCAGAAACTATAATAGAAAAGGAAAAGTTTAGTAGAAAGTTTGGGAACAAGAACGAATTTCATACGACCACAAAATGCAAGTTTCTGTGGTATGTTGGAAACCTATAGTGACTCAAATAGAGAAACTATTGCAATATCAAAACCACCACATCACTGGTAAGTGTCCTAAATAGTCCAAGTTTTCTCA
Organism: Brachyptera putata; assembly: GCA_907164805.1. NCBI lineage: Eukaryota > Metazoa > Arthropoda > Insecta > Plecoptera > Taeniopterygidae > Brachyptera > Brachyptera putata. The sequence continues at coordinate 4,189,932 of OU015468.1, forward strand.
ATGTGTTACCAAACTTACTAAATCAAGCTAAATGTAATAGTAGAGGTATCTAGAATACCTTAGCCTTCATTTATATAAAGGTATGGTACCAGACCGAGAACTAAATCTATGAAGTGTTTAATTACATTTCAAACAACAAATATACCATGTCAACTAACTTTTAGTTAGTAGGAAATATTATCGAAAGACATTCCATGGAATCGCTGTCTGATACGGAATAGGCTATCGGTTCTGTGACAGTAATATGAAACACGGTTTGATTGGTTTTGTCACTCCAATAATCTTGATTCGAATTATAACATATATGGAATCTATATACTCTTTAATTATTTTTCTTTGTTCCTAATTACAAAGTTGAATCCTGGAGTGAATTGTGAGCAGAATTAAATATAATGATTATTAAAAATGTGGAGTTATGGAGATTTTATTTGTTATTGTTATTGTTATGTCGTTGTTTCACGTGAAATGAACAACATTACTTTCTGAGAATGTTTGTTCGAAATAATATTTTTGTTACAAATTTTCATCTGAGTTCGTCTAGAAAATTGAAATTCAGAGTGGAATTCTTTTGTTCCAACTTTTTCGAACTACAAAGTTTGCCTTAGAAAAGGTTTTGTAATTAACAAGTTTACCGTACCAAATTTCCTTCACTCGATGTAGCCTACTATTACTAATTTGAATTCTTGAAAATAATGATCACTTATTTCTGAAGAATTCTCGTTTTACTAACGAAGTTTTATTTACCACAAGATGGATTTTATAAAAACTTTATTTTTCATACATTGTCGTCTACTTCACGTAGGTAATGGTGCGATGGAGAGTGAAAGAGAGAGAGAGAGAAAGAGAGAGAGAGAGAGAGAGAGATAGCGAGATAGAAAAATGAGAAAATGAAGAATGAGAGCGTCCATACTATAAATCATCATCCACCAAACAAAATAATATTTCATAAATATACCCATTAAAATGTAGATTTGTATCAAGCCATTTAGCTCTTCCTTATATTTTCTCTTTCCTTATATATATAGCTCTTCCTTGAACGAGGATGAAAGTGGATGAAAGAGTCTTCAATTACATGATATGAAGAAACTGAAAAAAGTATATCTAAATCAATATATGTATCACTCAAATACAAATAATAGTAAAGAAACGGTAATCTTAATTACTAGGTCATATTATCTTCATCTCGTGTGACTTCCAGCATCTATTACATAAGTTTGTTCGACATGAGTTTTGGGTAATGCTTATCACATAAATTTGTTTCAAAGTTAGGGCCATTCTCTCTGGGTCATAACTTCTCAACTCCATGTCTACAACAACAACAGCAACAATAACTTCAGCTGTATCTCGAATAGTGTTAGTGGATATTGTGTCGCTGTTGCGTTAGATGTGCATATAATCGAAACAGTGCGACACGAATAATCGAACCGGGACATGATAGCTCAGTTGGTGACGCATTCGCTTCATGTGATCCATGAGGTGAGGGTGATTTGGGTCTTGGTTCGAAACCCGCCACCGTCCATTTTTACATGGTTTTTCGTAGTTTGTGACTTTTATGGTTCGTGACTTTTCGTGGTTCGTGGCCTGGTTACTACAATATGCACAAAGTGAAGTTTTGCTGGATTATTTTTATCTCAATATTGAGATATAAATATGAACTGAAAATTTGATCTTGAGTTAGTGACTTTATATGCTGAATTTTGTTCACTTTGATTTTTGATTTTGTTCGATTTTGATCAAACATTTTGTTCATTTCGTTCACTTCTGTTTACTTTTCTTCACTTGTTTCTACTTTCGAGCTTCATTTAATTTTACAAAACAGTGAAAATCTGATAGATCATTTTCACCTTATTAATTGTATAAAGCAGCAATCAGAATCCAGACGAATGCTGGATTCCGATTAGAGTCTTATTCCGTATAATTCCACTGTGCTTTTTCACTTCAACATTGTGATATAAATCTATCTCAAACATTCGATTTCAAGGTAGTCAATGAAAGCTAGATTTGTGTTACTGTAATTCTGAAAGACAGGAAAAATCAAACTTGTCTGCGAAACAGAAATTAAGTGTTCAAAGTTTTCGCAGAAACGATTCTCGGTAACCTGAGCTATAAGCTGATTAGTCTTTTCATTTTTTTATTTTATAGAGGCATTGTGAAAAATCATCAATTAATAAGTTCACTTCATCTCATGGTTTCATGATAAAACAATTCAACGAAATGCTTTAGAGATATGACCATTAGTAAACTAGGGTTCGCAATTATTATTCGTACTCCTGGATAGTTCATCGGTCAAGAACTGTGATGGCATTCGAATTTGAAATGATAGGCTTATCTGTTATGAAAAGTTTAAAATACCGGAACTTGGATAGGTCTTCGAGGCCTTTTATGAATTATAACAGAAACAGAATAGAAGCCCAAGATCCTATCCCATATAATTTTGTGCCAACAAGTTCTTGAATAATCAGTTATAATACATTTATTTCTCTCAAAACTCGTGGTCAAAAAATACCTCCTTAGTTCGGAAACACAATGTAGGGTGATTGTATGTAGGGTGAATCAACCATGAAACTAGATTTCAACGAATGATTACGATATTTATTTAGCTCATTTTAGAGTGTTTTCACACATTTGTCCGCCTTTCCCAATTCACTCTCGCAGGCGCACATGCCTTCTCCGCCCGCCAACTGGTTTCGCAAAGCCTGACTTTAGGTTTCCACACACTTGGTTGGAAATTGTAAAGTCCGCCAATGGGAAACAGTTGGCGCTTGCAGATTGCTTGTGCGACCGGGAAGATGACTTGACAAAGGCGGACAAATGTTGGAAATAAAAAGTCCGCCTTTGCGAAAGTAGTTGGCGGGCGCAGATTGCTTGTGCGACCGCGAAGATAACTTGGGAAAGGCGGACAAATGTTGGAAATAAAAAGTCCGCCTTTGCGAAAGTAGTTGGCGGGTTCAGATTGCGTGTGCGAACGCGAAGATAACTTGGGAAAGGCGGACAAATGTTAGAAATTGTAAAATAATGCACAACTTAACCTCACTATCTCCGTTTCACTTCATATAAGAAATTGTTTCAGACAACTGAGCGAATCATACATATAGGCCCTATTTATTCAAAGAAATACTTGTATCCAAGAGAGAAGGAGGTACCAACAAAACAAACACAAATATCACCGTTATATTTGTATTACTTATATTTGGAGTGTAATGATTTTCCAGGATGAGGTTTAAGATGTGTAAAAGAGATGGTTTAAGATTTCAAATGTGGTAAAAGCTTGCAGTAATCATGTAATCACCGATGTTTTTTTTTAAATGTCCTCATCCGACCTCATTACAATTATATCTTGACATATACACCTTGATAATAAAATAAAAATACCAACTCTAGTATAACAATAGTATCAAACTAACAATACCCTTATCTGGCGTTATGGTTCAAATACTCCAGGACTACACAGAACCACCCAAGTAACACTTCCTCGGCAAACCTCGAATGTAGGATCGGGATCTCCGAACCAAACAGGCGTACACACAACACGGTGCTGTTGAATTATAGATAGCTCTAGCTGGCTCAGAGCTTGAAGCAAAGCGCACAAAATATTCAAATATAATCCATATTTAAAAGGAATACGTCTAATAAAATATGTAATACCCTTGCTGTGTATGTCTCGTCGTGGAAGTATAGCAATGGAAATTAGAATTTCAACAGATACGAAGTTAAAGAGTAATAGTTAAGGGGGTGCATGCACGGTGCTTAAAAAAATGGAAAAATTCACTTTTACTAATTTTTTCTATGTTCAAAAACCGGTGTAACTGAATCAGAAGTTCACATCTCCAAGATAATTTCTTACTCTTTATCCAATATGATATTCTATTTAAGTGAATTCAATCAGTTTCAAGATGATATGTCAATGAATGAAAAGAATGTGATGAAATAAATGTCACATTTTTCAAAGAGCATAAATTATCTTGGACATCTGGCTGAACTTTTCATTTAATTACACTGGTTTTTTTAAATGAGAAAAAATAGAAAACATAAATTTCTCGATTTCACCGTGCACGCACCCCCTTAAATGATGCCTTACATCTGTTCAGACATTGACTAAAGATATAACCTTTCTTTAGTCAGGTGAATGTGATACGATATAGACAATATGCTCATAGATGAATGGAGCCAGAATCTTCTACATGGAATAGTATTTATTCTCAAGAATTTTTATGTCAATATGTCTATATTAAATATGTATTTTGGCTGTCTATAATGATATACTTTATTGATCTCAGATTAGATGAGCGTATAAGCGAAGAGTCAAACTTATCATATTTGATCCAACTAACCGTTTTGTTTGTGTTTTGTTCTTTTTCACATTTTGATAGCGCTTTACAGGCTGGACGATGAACACATTATGATGACACAGATAGTCACCATTCCTCATTTCTACCCATTTGTCATCATTCCTATTCGTCATCATTCCTATTTGTCATCATTCCTATTCGTCATCATTCCTATTTGTCATCATTCCTATTCGTCATCATTCCTATTTGTCATAATCAAGGTGAAATGGAGGTTTTTGATTCAAATTGGTTGAATTACTTGTTAAAAATAAATCTTACGAAATTATTTTGAGAGTTATTTTCTTCGAAATTATTCCAATTTTTACCGGAATTATGCAATGATGCATATCACAGCTTTATGAGATTAAATATGAACCAATCTGATTAAATCCATCACTACTATATCAGTGATACGATCACTGCTATATCGGTGTTAGCAGTGGTCGAAGATTTTATCAACTTTCTGAAGAAAAATGAATGAAATATGATTTTTTTTTATTTGAATATCAATTAAAATTATGGAAAGATAACACTGAATATATTGTTCAGAATAATCCATATGTGCCAATTTTCACCAACCAGACTTGATAGCGTCAAAAGCAAACTGTGTATATTTGTACAAATACATTTTCACTTTCTACTAAAACGCATGCAACATGGAAAATTTATATACCAGTTGCATTCTATCCCATGATATAACTGATACGTTGGTTTTACTTTTATTTTACGTTTAGATTAGGTTTTCTTCAGTTTAAAGTGCTTCAATTCACTTTGACTTGACTAAGTTGAGGTTTATTTGGGTAAGTTTAGGTTGTGTACAACAATAACAACAACAACAAAGGTGTCCGTATGGGTTATAACCCAGCTGACTGCAAACAGTTTCAACCCAAGCTGCAACTGCTTAGTTCATTGCCTCATTGTTTTATATATAATCCTCTTTACTCATATAATTTAGTATTAAATTTAAGTGCATGTTTCACATTATTTCATGACCAGTAAATTGTAGTGGTTAATAAGATATAGCCTTTTAACGATAAGGATTAATGTAGTACCCAGTAACTTTTAATTTATAGAGCCAATGAAAACAGTGGGGTTGATGTTTGACTGAATGATAGATGATGACCATAAAACTCGTATCCTGCATGGGACTCGAAACCACGCCCGATCTAACTTCAAGATGAGTAACTGTATTATTTATCTAATTCGGTGAAGATAATTCATATTGATTAACGTATCATTGATTGCAACACCAGTACACTATTATATCTTCTGATCAGGTAAGCTGTCGAGAAGTTATTTTGCACCAATCTATTAGAAGTTTCGAAGTTGCCTGTCATGGTGAGAACGGTCACCGTGAATAAGAGTGCATGGTTTTGTATTGCATGGAAATTGTAAATTGTAGAGATGGAAACTGTATTCGAATAGTATCAAATCCATCTTGATTGTGTTGACACCATTTAAGAATAAGATAAATATACATGTGAAAGTTGATTTACACACAAAAATCATTAATTCATCATTGTTATGACTTCATTTTTAATTTGTATATGAAAATGTAAATCCAGACTCAATAATATAAAAAATCCTCAAAAATCAACCTAGTCAAAAAAGTCACAATTTGCTCCTTAATTTGATACCAATCCACTTATCCTAACAGCATACCAGAATTTCTATTGTATACGCTAGATTTTAACCACTATATTTGATACACCATATTTCAACCAGTGCCATCCAGATTTAAACTCTTTTAATTATTCTATTTTCTGAAATATTTCTTTTTATATTGAAAACTAGACTAAACCACGATATTATCCAACTAAATCGTGTCATATTCGGTAGTTATTAGTTGTCGACGTCGAGAAATCTTATAAAAAGGTTTATACCAATCAGTAGCCTCTTACTTCAACGTTCTATATAACAACGTATCTTTTAAAATAACCAACATCTGCCGTCTTATACGATTGCCCTTAACTTGAAACGATTGTTCGTACATTTTCTTTCCAGTCTTGTACTAGAGTTGACCCTTAAAACATAAAACAGCTAGCCATTTGGGAAACAAAAGTTCAACTGTGGCTGGGATGGACCGTGTTCTCTTTTTGGCAACGAGACTCGAATCAATAAAATGTTCAGTTATATGAAGCTGCCACTGGTCTATACCCACACCCATGCTTCTACAATTTTAGACCATTAAAACACTCTAGTAACCTAGATAATACAAACTCTCTATATCCATTGTCCGCAAAATGTTGGATGAAACATTACTCATAATAATGGGATGCAGTGTAGTCATTAAAAATGACAGTGACCAGAGGGAAACCGTTGCAAAGAGTGACAATAATACGGGAGTCAGACTCGAAATGGACGTTCGATGTGCAATGGAAACCCGTTCTTTTCTATTAGGCTCGTTATAATTTTGGCAAAAGCATTCGGCTGAAGATACATATATGCGGATATTGCACAGTTTCACTAATAGCTACGTGCTTGTCCGGCAGGAAATCCAAACACGAATAAAATCCAATTCGGTATAAAATTTACATTCATTTTCATATTTTTATACGGAAGCTCGGGATCAGGATTTAGACTCGCGTTCCACAATTGTGTCATTGGTAGATTCATATTATTCAAATACTTCATAAGTTATGCGTCAATAACAAGTAACCGTTTGAAGTATCATCACAGTTTAATTGATATGTGTAATTATTGGATGATATTTTATATGTCGAAGAATAAGTAAAGTAACATAATTATATATATTCAACTCAAATAAAGAAAATTTGCGAAAGAAAAGTGAGTGAGAAACACACGAAAACACGAGAATAATTCATGGTATAATAGAGTAGGTTATATTTCACAATGTTGAGCCGATGTAAAACATAGTATAAACAAACCTATTATGTATAGAATAATTGGAGTTATATTATTGCCCAGGAGATGTAATTGTAATAATTACAGTCAGTTGGTAGAACAAATTGTGTGCGTGTTTCTTGGGCGTTTGGTTATAAAAGCGGTCAGTAATTTGTCCCTTTTGTAGATACTTCCAGCAAAACCGCACACCAAGATACTACACATAACATAATAGAATAGAATGTAGGTACATGCGGTGAAAACAAGCAGGGTTAGTATGGAGCCTATTAGAGGACTGGGGTGATTGCAGAATCGTGCCTTGCTTTATTGAGTGAGGAGGTGGAGGTGGAGGTGGAGGTGGAGGGGTGGAAAGTGTGAGAAAGTGTTGAATGGAAGAAAAACAAAACATTAAAGGTGCGATCAATAAACGCAAGAACACAATATACTATTTGGAACGCAAGTCATTACTCATAAAATATCTCAAACCAGAATAAATGGTGAATAAAAACTAAACGTATGTTTTTCGTACAATCAGTTTTTGTTGATGAGGTCATTTGGAAATGTCTTTTGATCCCGATTATTTTATTCTACTGGTCACACATGAACAATACTTTAGCGTAAGTACCAACCTAACAGTAAGTTATAACAAAAACTTCGATTTGTTTGCTATCGTGAAGTTAACACTCTTCTCTTTATCTAGGTTACATTACTATAATTAATCGAACAATTCTCAAGTTATTATAACGAACTAAAAGACTCTTTGTTTTATTTCAATAATCTTCTAATCTTCTTTGTGAACCTCACTGCTCTGTTATCATAACACATATATATTCCACAATCTTCGCTTTTATATAACATAATATAGAACTTCTATAAATGAATTATAATAATTGCAATGGAGAAATTAGAGAATTATATAATCATATCAAGCTTTTGAACATTGTTTGTGAGTAATATACTTGGAGGGTGAATGGTCGATGAAAAAGACTTTGTAGGTACCTATAGGTTTATAAAGCGGAACGGACTTACACCAATTTAAATAACAATTCTAACCTTTTGTCTGGGATAACGAGACACACTTCACAGCTTGGAAGTCGAGGGACTACTTGATCAAAGCTGGAGAGAGAACGAGGCCAGTGAAAAAAAAATGCGGTGCATTTCTGTTTATAAATTTTCATCACAATGAGTTCAATTCGATAGAAAAAATCTATCTACTTGGAATTAGTATATACCTATGAAACGGCATGGTTGAACAAATTTCTTTATTCATTTCCACCGGAAATAATACGAAATATACGAGTCATTACTTGTAATTATACTCGTAATTATTAATGGTGATATAAATTAAATGAACCAACGAAAACTCCAATATATGAATTCAAACATATATATATATATATATATATATATATATATATATATATATATATATATATAAATTACATAGCATTTCCGGGTGACCCACTTATATGAACAAAATAAACTATATAAATATTTCCTCTTATCCATTTGCACGTAGTTTACCCGAGTATGGAACATGTCAAATAATAGTGACTACGAAAGTCAAACATCAAATGTGTTATATATACATAATTGATAAAGCATAACGACTGCATAACGAGTTGCGAGATGAAAGTAGATTGGAACCAGGTTCGATCCCCGACACCATTCATCTTCACAGAGGTTTTTCCGGGTTTTTCCTGGGCAAATACCGGAATGTTTTCACGACCACTTTCTTCTCTCTATCCTTTCCATTACCTAAGAAACCTTATCTCATCATCCGCTTATCTCATTAATAATTCATTCCACTCCAGTAGATTTTAGTTATCATCACAGTGCAACGTTAAATCCAATACAAATATAAATCAATAGTTGTGATAACGATAGAGTTATTGAATATTTAGTAACCATTGAGACTAACATGAGGGTAACAGAAATTCACTTCATATAATTGTTACTATATTGCGTATTCTGTAACACTAAAAGGGTTTGCCGCGAAACCGCTTAGCAAGATGGGAGTTTCGGCAACTACCCTCTAGATGTTTCCTAATATGTACCAAATGATGGAACCTTTGTACAACCACGAACCTACCTGTCTTGGTTAATGAGAAATACGATGTGGTATTCAAGTAAGAGTAAAATCTTGCTTCTGGTTCCATGGTTTACTGTTGTGCAAACATCGCCGAGAACTTAGGTTTCGATATTGAAATCCTTTGTCAATTACATTATCAATGCTTCACGAATCGATCCCAGGAAGTTGAAATAATATTACCAAATGAACGAAGACGTACGGTAAAAACATGATTATAATTATATTTATTTTTGAACTTTGCATTATGTCTTTCAAATTCGCTCCATATTCACGTTGAGATGAAAATGAGGCAGAAATACAAAGTGACGAGCACATGAAAAGTCAGGAAACAAGAAAATAACATTATTATACTGTTATAATTATTCCTTTTCCCTTTATCTACCTTTCGAATGAAAATGCAAGTGAACATTAAATCATGTGATTTTGACTAACTCAATGTGTCCTCTAACTAAAAACAGTGAACGAATCAACTGTAACTGGCAGAATACATATTTCCTTCCATCACGGACAGAAATATAATAAGTTATGAAAGAGCTTCTAGAGTGAATCTAATCACACACACACACATATATATATATATATATATATATATATATATATATATATATATATATATATATATCCATCTATACTAGCAGAATACCCAGCAAATTTGCCGGGATCGCATGTTTGGCAATTGATCTGTAGCAATCTTGTGCAACGGTACCAAGGTGTGGTGCTGAAGATATATTTTTTATTATTTTTGAGAACCCATAAGCTATTTGTCATCCCGGGTCAAGCAATTCGGCGTTCATCAGGTGACGATCCGTCCAACCCTTGCCAAGATATCGATCTCCAAACATTTCATCATAAAGCGAGAGCATCGAGGTTCAATGTTATATGGGCATTTTCAAGAGATAACATTGCTGTATTCAGTTTGAGGTCCTCCAATGTTTTCGTCACCGCCAACACATCCCTGAACAGTTACGAAAGCTATTGTAAAGCTCTTGGTCCGCAGTATCCATAATCCAACCAGACTAGTGGCCTTTGCCGGTGTGGACAGGCCTATGATTAGCACGGCACTTAATAACATGTCCAGACGCTGTGTCGATTTCCTTGTGTTGCGAAATGTGCTAATCTTTCTAGTGGCTCAAGTCGGGCCAAAATATCGATCGCTTCTTTGTCGATGTTAGGTACCTCCTTGTTTAGTATCCTCAGTGCGTGCCGAGCATTCTCGCGTTTGTCCAACGGCAATCGGTCCAGGGGCTCTCGAGATTTTGGTAGGTCAACCATATAATTTCATTGTTGACATAAAGATAAATGATCATAATGATAAAAGCCTATGTATATATATATATATATATATATATATATATATATATATATATATATATATATATATATAATAGATTCGCGTAGCCACTTTTTTCATCGGAACAGATCATTCAATTCATCTCTAAATGATAAAATCAAGTTACGAAAATTATAATAAACAAAATCAAAATAGGAGAAGAATGCTTTATGATGTGTGAATATACATTGCTCACTGATTTCAAGTGGTTAAGCAGCACTATGAGTTAGGATCGAGGATATCTCTGTTCGATGCGTGCGAATACCCAAGCTAAGTACCAGGAACAACAGCTAAATCATAGCAAAACGGACTAACGAAGGAGTGGACGTTTGTGCGCAGCTTGAGGGATTTTATAGATGAAGGGTCGGTGGGGGTTACACATAATTAGATGACTTAGCTTGCAGAGATCGTATCAGCCTAATGTAAGCGGATAAGTTACGATTGGACATTTACGATCGTGTGTTTCAACAGTTGCAATTGTCGTCGTGCTATTTAATGTGATATTTAATTTAATTTCTAGAGGGGTTGTTTCTTGAGAATACGTGTTGCCTGGCATCAATATTTTGATTCGTTTTTGCGAGTTATGACGAATTACGTTGATTGTTTACTTATATTATAGACCTATATTATATGAACATATATACATTTTATGTTGGAAGCTTGATTGAGAGACGGTTTAGCAATAGACCTTATTTTGAGAAGAAAGAAGTGAAAGGTCTTGGAAAACCGTGTCCTGCTAAAGGAACATTGAATACAGTTCACAGAGGCAAGACGAACGCAGAGGACGGTTCCTCACTTTCACGTCTCACAGTACTCAAAACCAAAATAATATCTGCACTTATAATTACTTTATGCTCATTACTTATAGAAAGTGATAAGTTACTACATCAATCAAAACTCTTGTTCACTCCTGATCCAACAAATGAAAGCATGATTACAATCTGATGTTTACCTGAAGGTCAGCGTGGTAAGAGGTCGGTAAGACTTATGACTGTGAACATCCCTCATCGGCGTCCCCCAGAAGTCATTACTAAACACATCCGTGAGTGACGTCACACCTAGCACATCCTTATTGTGCATCACGGCGGGGATATCATCGTGGACAAAGTCACCGTGCAGACCGTTACTGTAACACAGCAGCGCCACGACGCCGACGACGCTGTACACCGGCCAGCTGACTGGTGACGCCGTGCACCCTTGTGGCTGACGTTGTTGCCGGTGTTTCACGACGTGGACGTGTTTGTTGTTGTGACGACGCATTGTTCTCACGCACTACACGCACACGCAACACACTTTTACGCACATCACACACGTGGTGGTACTTAAATTAATAGTGTTATAGAAAATCGGTTTTTCCTGCACGTTTCTTTTCTAATGATTGTACGTTTCTTTTATTTGTAGTTTGAAATTCGGTTCAATCTATAAAGTGAAAGATACACTTTTTATATACCTCCAATCATTGTGACTTATTACTTACGATAAGCGCCATGAAGAATATATGATATCCATCCAGGATTATAAATCTTTTTCCAACACGCGATTCGGAATGTAGAGCAACTTATTTTAAAATAACCAGAGTTATTACTTAATGTTTAATGGCTGGCATTAAATAATTAGTTGATGAACAAGATTCGTTTATTGAGCGTTAATAACTGTTACTGGGTGGGATTAAAATAGATGTTCGTGAGAGTCCGGTTACACGGCTAGGAGAGAAGTGTAGTGGCAAACACCACATTGAATACTAAGGGTTGAATTCAAACCCACCCGTTGTATATAGATGAAAGAACGCAAGCGCACAAAAACCTATCCGACACTGCAATGCGTGCGCTCCTTCTCAAACCTCCCTTCAAATAGAACTGAGTCTCAACTAATTATGTTATTAATAGGCATATAAAATAATGATTACATTATCACGTAAACCATCGTAGTTATGGTTTTAACGATGCTGAGACTAAATATTCAGATTTTTCAAAAGCTTGAACTACGGTACATTTAGAAATTGAAGCTATAATAATTTTTTAATTCGAATGACTCAATTCAATTTTTTTTCCAATGTTCATTTACTTGGGTGAATCCCGCGAAAATTCCTTGTGAATTCCTTCCTTGTATGACTATAAACCAATTGATTGATGATTATTGCTTGCATAATGTCCTCACCAACAGCTGGGTGTTTTGGGGGTACGATTAGACGGATGATAATGGATGATGTTTACAAAAACCGACGGGAATAGAACCCGACTTGAATACACTTGACAAAGCAGTGTCTTAACTGAATGAGCTGTTCGAGGAGGAAGGTAATTCAATTAATTTCAAATGGATACAGGGTCTGCATTGTATTAAGTATTCCAGTGAATAAATATACATCACGGTAGGACCCCCACACAAATATGTTGTTCTAATTTATTTCCTCCATTCTGTAAAGATCGAAATATGCAATATACATTCCAGCGTAAGCGATCACACAGTTATTTGTTCATAATAATTCCCATTCGCAAGTTATAAATTTACAAACACATTCATGGCGTTGATAATGTATATGTTCAATAAAAAGAAACAGATAAATAAAGTCAACAGTCCAACAAACTAGCTATCAAAGATACAAACAGATGGCCATAGATGATGAGAAGATCATGGGAGCAGGCCAGCAGACAAACAGATAAAGGGTACACATCTGACTAAAATCAAACATGAAACACCTCACATAAAGAGAAAAACAAATAAACGAGAGAAGAGAAGTATCACCATTAGGCGTATATAATATAATAGGGCCTATAGGCCTACGCATAGAGATGAATAGGAAAAGAGGAAAACAGATAAACAACGAAATTTAATCATTTTGTATTCATCATTCAGTGAATGGATATAAAGAGTAACAGTGAATTAATTGAATTGAAAAAACAACCCCAAAATGGAAAAATACTCATGTGTACCCTGAATAAACAAACGAACAAATCCAAGTACCTCCCCAGATTAACAGTTAAACAAACAGAGAAATGAGTGGGTAGTCAATAAACAGACGAACATTCTAACAAACATACAGTCAAACATAAAAAATACAAACTATAAGAATTTTGATTAGCCCAGTTTTCCTCGTATAGATGAAAATCTTCACTATATACTGGTAAGTTCTTTTTCTTCTCATCTAATATACATGGGCCTACAGCAAGCAGTCACTCTTCGAAGGGATCGCATGTTCTTTTAATATATTTAATAAATAACACAAGCGTAGACGAGTCAAACGGAGATATACACATTGCCAAGAAAATTGTATTATTCTAAACTGGAACATAAAGCTTTGTTGTGAATGCATCTAGAAATATTGCTGTCTCGAAAAAGACCAAGAAGACAAATGCACCACAGTACGTTTAATTTCATCTTAGTTTATCTGTTTGCACTTTTTATTTGTGATTCATTTTATGACTTTATATATGTGCAGTCTCTGTACGTTTGGAAAACTTAATTTATTTTCTGCAGATAATTCTTAGGGATTATTTATTATCTCTGTATTTCCGATAAAAATGTCATTGGCATTCGGATGCAGAATATCTTTACAGTACTATCTAAGAAATATTCAATATCACATATTATAACTCGATAAGTCAGTGAATTTTCATAATTTCAACATCTAAAAATATAATGTATTGCCAAATGATAGTCCATATTGATTATTTTGTTAGGATGTGAGGACAGTTTTCTACAATATGAAAATTCAAATTCCTAGTAACCTGATAATTAAAATGATGATTGTATTAAATAATAATTTATAACTATACTTATTACTTTATTTTATGATAACTGTGCTAGGAAGAAAATGTTCAAGCTGGAAAGTTTTTGAAAATTGTGTACGAAAGTCTATTCTGTTTTTGCGTTTATTCGTTATTAATTCCGAATCATAGTCCTATACGTATTATCTTCTAAGAATTCGTCAATGGAGTAGTAATATTTCAAATTTAAAATGTTTTAAGAATATTCCTGAAAGTGTGGTATAGATAATATATTTTATATTGCCTTGTGTAATTTGATGAAAATTTTGATGATGCTCAATATATTATTACAATACCACAACCACAATTCCAGCCTACGTTTGATTAGCTGAGTTTGTGCAAAAATATCACTCCCCGTACTAAAAAAATGTTGCTTTCTAGTTACTGGTATTACTAAAGGTCCAACTTTATATACTTGACACTTTTTCTCTAACATCTGTTAAACTTAATAGTAGAACAAAATACGACTTGACTAAACTAAATACCGAACAATATTGCTGTATAATAATAATAATCTCTGCAACAGTATTCGCTAAATTATAAATCTCCCTTGGATATTGCACTATAAATAAAGGGGAAAGCGTGTGCTATCGACGCTACAATAAAAGTTTGCGTAAATAACTCGAGTATAAGCCAACAACTGTAAATCAATCAGTGTTAGGGTACTAAATCATAACTGGAAGTATCCATGTTGGAACATAATATCCCTAGACTACATCCAACAATATGCCTCTCTAAATCTCAACGTGGTTTATAATAGTTGAATTTTCAATAATAGATAACATAACGGATTGTGAAATGTACTCTTTCAACTTTTTACAATATGTTACATACATTTTATGTCACTGATATGTCTCTCATACCGTGTACTTATCACAAATATCATACCGAGATATTTTATAAATAAAATATTGTATTCCATTATATGAACAACTTCAAATATGAAAGTCAGCTGAGAATAAATGTAGAAAATGTCTGCAGCAAGAGTGAAGTAGTTTCTTATGAATATGAAAATTGAGATTATTAAATTAACAATTGTGATGTCTTTAATGTGAGAACATTTTCAATGCTTTTAGTGAATTCATTCACAATTGATACAGATCGCAAAAAGTATAATAATTTAAGATAAAAGGTATCTTAACATCTGCAGTATAACAAACATAGAGATAAAGGTAAAAAATAAGTACAAAATATATGAAATTTAATGTAATATAATCAAGTTGTTCAAAGTTTAATAAATGATAGCGTATATGCTGAATACTATGAGAATACCTCAAATTATAGATACTCAAATTACCGCATACTATGCATATTTAAAGAAAATTATTTTTATCAGATGCATTTTTTTTTTTATTATTATTCTTTTTCTAAATGAGTAATCAACTATAATATTTAAACTGTATTACAAAATCTCTGCTCACAATAGAGCTGCCTTATGACAGAGAACAACAAGCAGTATGAAAATTATTTAATGAAAAATAATGAGAGAGTGAATATGGTTTGTGTTGATGGCATGGAGTAAGTTAAAATATATATGATTTGTACAGTGAGTGATGAAAGATGATTAATTTAATTGAGATGATTTCTGAGAATGAAGACTGAATCTCTAATGATAGTGATGACAATATTGGAAAGTATCCCTGAAATTTCCCAATCTTTCATATATTCTTCAACCAGCTTTGGGATAGTTCCTCTAGCTCCAAAAAGCAAACCCTTTATATATAAACCCTCTATATATTCTCTTTAAACCCCCTCTCTTTGAACCCTCTATATATTCTTTTTTTGTATCGAACGCTATTGTAATGTCTCAATTATTGCTCTCTTTATTGAATTGATATTAAAATATGTATTATTATATTAGTCTAATATGCAATAATTAAGACATCACAATAGTGTTTGATACAAAAAAGAATATATAGAGCTATAGTCTAGAAATATTTTCAACATAAAATAGCTGAAACTACAATAAACAAGTTCTTTGGTCCAGATGTAAATGTGACGTACAGTATACTTATTAGGATAGCCGTGCAATAGTAATTGAATTGGAACTTGGAGAGTCGAGGCGATAGACGTAAACGTCGCAATGTGAAATCCTTCTCACACGCCAACGTATTCTCTAGCGGGGTACGTTTTTCCCCTCTACTGTTTGACTTGACTGCTTCGGACTACTTTAATATATTTCCATTCGACGCTCGTGCTGTGTTTAACGAATTACATTACTATCCTATACACTATATAGGACACATTCTTCTCGAGTCGAATTTGTTATGCGAGGAGAAACGTCCGGGCGAAATTGGTTTCAATTTGTTACTATGTTCTTCCAAAGCTAAATTCTTGAAATACAAGATTAAAAGAATATGGTACGCTTTTCGATATAACGCTTCATAGGTTCTGTTTTTTTTTTATACGTGAGTGTACTATTGAATTATTGAATCGTTGATTCGCACATGTGGAAATGTTGTATTATTTTCAATACCGTTAGCGAATACTTAAGTGACTATTATTGAGATGTGAGAACATCGATATGTTAGCGTTTACGTTTACGTTTGGAGTATTTACATTGATTTAATTTAATTTATATGTCAAGTCGTGTGCGCTATATACTACGAGGTCGATGATGATTGGTCTAGATTTAGGAGATGCCATATTATTATGCATAATGAATTACTTCGTTCCATAACGTTATTCGCTAATTAAATATTAAATATTCATAATTGGAATGCATGATATTTAAATATCATTACATACATTTTCATGAGTATTTTCTTTTCATTATTATTTCATTTATATGGTTTTATTTTCAACTATTCAATTACGAATAGTTTATGAGACCACCACCACTACGGGAAGCTCAAGTTAGTCTTATTACATCGTTTGACGTCGCTATATGAAGTAATATCAGAGCACTGCTTGGATTTACTGAACCGTTTAACGGCGTAGATAGTGGATGGGCGTTGAAGATTTCTTTCAGGCTATCGAAACGGCGTCGATTTGAGGAAACTAGTTAACAAAACACAATGTTTCTGTCACCCGACGCCGTCTTCGTGAAGTAGTCAAGACGTACGAACTACTAGGCTCTTTCTGAGATATCTTAAAGTACCATTATCCGAAACCTCACAAACGAATTGTCGCGTTTATAACGCCTTAAATGACATCACAGACCCAAAACTAGATTTCAACGAAAATGACGAGATTTATTACCCTAATTTTTGAGAGAACTAGAAATCATCAACTCAATACCAGAAATTTTAATCAATTTGTTTGTAAACTTGAGAACATAACTTATTACGTAAGCATTACCTATTCTGGATATAAACATGAACAGAATTGAGTAGTGTCTACGTCACGACTCAGGAAGAGATACGGATCCTGGAGGACAAATAATTTGGTTATAATTTCGGAAATTGAGATGATGATTTCTAGTTTTCTCTAAAATTAAGGAAAAAAATCTCGTCATTATTCCTTAAAATCTATTTTCAAGGTTATGATTTCCTTTAAGATTTCACGAATATGTCGCATCGAATAGTTCGATTAGACTATTAGACGATTAAACTATTGTCTATTAGACTATGATCTAGATGAAAGATAGTGATAGACTGTAAACTATATTAGACTATGATCTAGATGAAAGATAGTGAATACACTAAATATTGCGACTAAACATAGCGGGTAAGCGAATGCTAGCTATTGCTCGTGCTACCTCCATATTGTCATTGGAGACAGAGTTTGCTAAGAAGGCACTCCTTAGTAATCTCTTGGCGCAACTCCTTAGGGATTAGAGGGAGATGTAAAGAGGTTTACCCTTAGCCGAGAACCGAAGACTTTTCTGGATGCTCTGGAAGTGGCGTTGAGGTAACAAAGCGCAAAGTATAGGAAATATTCTCTTTGCTTTTTTATACGTTTCCGTATGGCGGTTTTCAATAATTAAACTTTATTTCTTAATTGTTAACATTCTCTAGTGAAGTCGCGGTTCTAGGTGTTTAAACAATTACTTTTTTATTGATAAAGGTCCAGTTTACTTATTGGGAAAAATACTTACAAAATAATTGATTCAAATACTCACAAATCCCTATTTATACGGTATGGGAATAAAGTGCTGATTCAGGAATGCCCAAAAAATGCATAAAAAACAAGATAAAGAGAGAGGGAGACACCGTATACAAAAGTTAAGATTGAAACCAATCCTATACAATTTGATGGTGCAATTTAATGCTGTAAACACTACATGTACGATAATCATGAATACAAAAAATTGATAATAGTGTGATCACGTGTGATAATGTTTCTGACTTTGCACTCGTTTTTTTCCACAAGTTCGAATTCCTTCGGCCTAGCATGGATTCGAATGTCTATTTTACTGTTTCAAGCCCGACGTATAATATATACACTCAGCTCTAAAGATTTTTCAAACGATATAATTATTTGAAATTTATTTTCATTGCCGTAGTATTAGCTGGATCCATGCCTAACTTTAATCTGTCTGCAATCTTTCGTTGAACCAAGCACTATAAAGTTAAATGCGAAACGTTGATTACCCTATACAAAGTCAAGAGGTTTTATAGCACAAGGTTTAAAGTCTTACATACAGATTTACGATATTGTCGACTATCATTTTCTGTGTGTAAACAACACAACTTAGTTAATCCTAATTCACAAGTTAAATTGTTCCTGTTGATTTCTGGATGTAATATCAGACTTAACCGTCTGCTTTGTGATGCCATCAAAGTACTGGGTAAGTACCAAACACCTGGTACTAACGAATTGGCTGATCATTTATTTCTACATGTTTATTGCGAAACACAAACTTGATACGGATTAACTTTCATGATATTCTGGAGTTTACAGTTTGAATGAAGTGTTAATCGCAGAAACAGCTTGTTTGAAAGTTCAATTTGAGTTCTGGTGGAAAATAAAAATGAATTTTCACGTGAACAATAAAGTTATTATTTCTATATCATATTGGTATCTTGGTGGTTATGATATTGCTTTTGACAGAGTTTTGAGATTTATACAATTACAAAGTCAAAAGACTGAGTCATCGTTTTACATTTTTATGTCTTTGTAGAATTTTGGCAAAGAAGTCAAACATTAGTTAGCTAAACACACATCTGTGGTCAGCATATTGAAAAAATGGAAAAAGAAGCATGAATGACAACAGTTTTGGTCTGCATCTGAAATACTGGTTTAAAGTGTATAGTACCGTGGTTAGGAGTAAATGGTGTGACCTGATGAGTATGCGGCTCTGGTGAACTGAATGTCAGTAAAACAATACTGACAAGTTTAAGTGAAAACAAAATGTTCGAAATTATTTTTATGTTTGAATCATCATCCAAGTTGAAATGGAAGTCACACGTCTCCAAAGTGCTTAACAAGTCCAAGAAAAACTTACATTTCACCATATTTAATTTGAAATGTGTTACGAAGAAAACCTAAAGCCATGCCTACAAATGCTTAATTCGACCAACACGCGAATATTTCTCAAGTGTCTGGGACCCTCACACTTTATCACTCCATGAGGAAGGAAATGAAAAAAATTCAAAAATGGCTTCAAAATGAACAAAAAGCTCGATTGGAAAGAACTCGAATGGGAAGGTGTTACGAAGAATATCGAATCCCATTCCTACAAATTACCCTCACACCTCACTACTCAACGAGGCAATGAACAAAATTTGAAAAATGGCTGCAAAATGAACAAAAAGGAGAGACCACGACAAAAGAAGGTAACAGGCTTGCCCAAGGTGTATGTACTAGCTGTTATCGCAGAAGAACCTGCTTGGAGGGATCTTCTACTACACTGCAATAGCAGGCTATTTGAGTAGGAAAGACCACATTCGAAGACGAAGACGAAGGCTGCACCTCCGACTCTTAAACACCGACGTTGCTTTGTTTTTCTTCTTCGGCAGAACTTCCCGTAGCAGGAAAGTTCTTCATTTCCAAATTTCCAAAAAGGAAACGGAATGGAAATAATATTGAACAATATGTAAATCACATTCATTTCAGCCATCAGAAGCCTACATTATGAATGTGATATATAATTTAATGAATAATGTAATATACTCAAAAGTTGGAAAAGTAAGATAATTCTAACTCTAAAACAACAATGTGAATAGGCCTACTGATGAGACTCTATCATCAGTCGACTCATATACTATACTCTATCGAGGCTGCCTATACGTAAAACAGAATTACCTTTTATATATTATCATTTCATTTTTAATTACATAAACAGTTCACAGTTTATAAATGAAGAAGATCAGATTAAATCTATGTAACTTCACGGATCGTATCAGGAATATAAAACGAATTAAAACGGTATTAAGGGTCAAAGTAAAGACTATTTATTAAATATATGCACGGGTGCAGGAAATTGCAGTATCTTTGCAGACCATTAAAAGAGTGCAGTGTAGAACCATTAGTGCCGGTGGGTAATGTAGCCAGTGTTTGGCCAAAAGGACATGAACTTGCATAAACCACAGCTAATAACAATGAGGCTTGGGGGAGGGGGAGGGGGTTGTGGGTAGTCGAGCAAGAGGGAGGTAAACTCACTTACTCTCTTATCTCGAGTTCTCTAACACCGGCAATTGGTCACCCTATTACCAAATCTACAAACATTAGAGTGGGATTAAGCTTGTTTGTGTGAGGAGACATAATTATGATGTGAATGAAATTATTTGAAATGTCACTTGGAACAATTATAGCGATTTATAAGTAAGATGAGAGAATTGGTACTTATGAATTCGAATCAATTTTGTATGAGTGCGTTTACTAATTTTCGGAAGCTTATTCCGTAAGTATTGGAACTGAGAAGTAAGTATTCACTCAAGATAAAAAGTAATATATTCAATTGAATCATTATAATTGATGAAGTGTTATCGAGACGAATAGAGGAAATATTTGATAGAATGGTGTGAAATTATTTGGATGAAAAAGAGGCATTTGCAATCATTGGCATCTGAACATTTTTGGTTGTGCAAAGTTGAGTTGAGACTATTGGTTTTTCCACCTTTTTATTTAAATCTTTTGACTAAAGTATCTGAAGCATCGATAAATATCTTTGGTTGAAGATATTCTCAGTTACAGATTTGTGATGCTTTAGAGTTTAGATAATTCACCACGACGAATAGTTGAGCTCATTACGGAGTGAGTTAAACCACAAGTATCCGTTCAATCCATCCTAATACTAATTTGTGGAACCACGAGACTTCAACATCCAAGAATCCGACATGAACATCTAAATAATAAATATATATATTAAATATGCATAGTTACTTGTAAGATATAGGTAATTCTAGTTTAGGGCCTACTAGAATTCATTAGACATAAGAGGATGTAATTGATGATATCTAGAAACTAGAGCCCACAACGCAATGCAATCTAACATGGCTTAGAAAAGTGAAACTTACGAAAAATATATACGTATTCTACTCCAACGTTTCTCTACTTAAAGGAGTGGAGAAAATCATCTTTATCATTTTTTTCCATGTTCACGAACCAGCGTTATTGACTCAAAAGTATACCAACTCCAAGAAAATGCTCTTGAATACATATGACATTCAATTTTTGTGAATTGAAACAGTTCAAAATAATACGTCCACAAATACCAATGAAGTGATGAAATTTATTGAAGTATCATCTTAAAATTGAATGAATTCGAAAAAGTAGAATGAGATATTGATTGAAGAGAATTATTATCTTGGAGTTGATATACTTGTCCAATCTTCGATTTCACGTGGTATATGTCTCAGGATTAAAACATTTCATTTTTGTATCCCAGATAAATTTTTTCACGTGAGTATTATGTCAGTTAAACGTACGACGAAGAAGTGAAGATATGAAACATTACTCAATTTTTAAAAAATTACACTGGTTCAAAAACATAAAAAAAAAGTAAATATGAATTTCTTCAAATTATAAGCACCTTGCATGTACCCCCTTAAACACATTTGTAAACAGTTTCTTGTGACTTGGCCACGTTTATGAATAAAGAATGTAATAAAACCCCGTGAGGCACGGTAATATGATGGTTATGCACATATAGGCAAGAATAGGTTTAGTTCCACACGTGGTGTCTTCAAAGCTCCAGGCTTTTAATTGTCTGGTATGTTCCGGTAATATTCATCTCATATAGCCTCTATGGGTGTACTTTAACCTGACCTCAATGTACCAGAGCATCTTGCGTAATAATACGGGAATAATGTTTTATATCTTTACTTCTTGGTTGCACGTTTAACTGTTTACCCACGTGGTATATAAGTTATCTGGGATACAAAAATAAAATGTTATAATCTTGAGACTTATACCAAGTGAAATCGAAGATTGGATATAATTCATAATAATCTTATCATAATACCCTATTCTAAGTTTTTTTTTTATTCATCAAGTGTGATTATTTGGCATTACTTTGGTATTATTTGACCAATCGGTTTGATAATAAATTTTACTTTCGACTTATATTAAAGTTGTTACAATCAAATGAAATAAGAAATTGTCAATGTTTTATATAATAAATGTACTACAATGAGTTGATTGACAGGGGTGGTTTTACAGGGTGGGCTGGGCAGGTCCGGGCCCCTCGACCTTTTCCTTACGTCATGGCTTACAGAAACATCAAGTACTAGCATTTTTTGATAATTTGATCATTTGGTTTTGAATAGTATTTTTGAGAACAGGAATTGAATAAAACAACAATAATAAATGTAGACGTTGTTCTTGCATCTGCTATTCTGGCAGTGAACGTGGGAAAACGCCACCTGAGGTAAGGATTGGGCGCAGTCAGTGAATAATGCTGGCAATATTCTCAGTATTTTGTCTATATTTCTTGCATTGCTACTTTCAACCGAGTAGATTGTTTCTCATAATTTTTCAGCCATTGATTTCTAAATAACAAACAAACAAAAAACCCGAAGTTTTAATAAGCAAACTGGATAGAGTAAAATATTCTCATTTGAATATTTATTGTTATTAAATGAGAGATAATTGAGTTTACTTTCGTTTATTCCTATTTTTATTCATTTGAAATACTGATTTCACTAAATTAGTCTTGCCATACCATACAGAAAAAGTAATGAATATTCCAGAATTGTATTGCCGTTCCAAAAACGAATAGAATTGTTTTAAGAAAAATATCAAAATTTTCTTTACGATACGTGACTGGGGTTGTGGGGGTTGTACCCCCAGACTCCTTTTACCACCTTTTCACTTAGTCTTCCTTGCCCGGGGCTCTGAAATGACAAGAAACGACTCTGGTCCTTGACGTTAAGCCTGAAGGATGCACTCACGTCTTGTGAGACTCGGTCTATATATTGGAAAAGACTCTCGTCATATTAGGAATTAGAATCATACTTGTTTTCATTTTCACAAACTTTGTTGCAAAATCTAATATTGTGTTGTTTTTTTAAATAATATTATAATTTTTTAATGTATTCCGTGCTCCTGGCCTCACGGGAAAACCAAATCTCCCTTGCAGCAAAAAATTTTAATTCGACATTGAGTTCAATTTGAGCCTGTGGGACAGTTCACTTGTCTGGTAATGTTGTTGAAACGTGTGCTCATTGTCAAGTGTAGAATAGGAATACATCTTCTGTATAAATCGGTGCCGAAATAATACGGCTTTCTTTTGACGACTGAACTAAGTGTGCAACAGACCATCCGGTCATAAAGAACAAAAAGTGTATATTTTACAATTTCAAATATATCTGGGCTCTCCTAATATTTTTGGTGTGAAACCTCCCCTGTAAGTACCTGTAAGTTACCTTCGAATATTTACCATTCAATATTTTCATCTATTAACAATATACACACCGACACTCAAAGCTTACATGTAATAATATATTGACGGAAACATTTCTTTATCCCCACATCAATTTCCTCAACATCTTATATTAAAGTACAGAAAAGTATCTCTATGTGGTTGTCTGTACATAAACTTTTATACACCGTACTAAAACTATCTCAATTATGTAACTAGTGAATTGAGCTTGTCTATAAGATCTTCTCAGAATAATACCGTGGAAAACACTTATTTTCAATCATTATTTATTATAATCATTGTATAATATCAAGAAGCTTTTAATGTTTTCACCAAAGAGTATATAGAATATCAAAATTTAATTTCCTCTTCAAACACCATCTCTACTTTACTCGCTGTCAAGATTGTCTAGTTCAGAAGTTAAATATGTATACGGTGTTATCAATAGTGGTTACAATTTCCACCACACGTACTTAGATTCTACTTGAGAAATATACCGACAAACTTACCACTGTGAACATGAAAATGAAACATTTTTCAAATGAAGTTGAGTACTACGTTCATTAATTCAAGAGTCAAGAAACATACTTTACAAATATGTATATATATATATTTTATAGTGGAAACTTGGTTTGATATTTGTATATTGAGATGGAGTGTGTGTGAAGAACAGAGAGTTTCCCTCACATGAGGATGAGTCTCATCATTTTGCACACCAGTTGTAGTGTCATTCGAAGTTATTGAAGGTTTAAAGTAATGAGGGTATCAAAGAGAAATAGTAATAAAAAAATGTATATGTTGAATCTCGTTGAATATTGCTGTAAAAGAAATTACAATATAATGTATAGGAATTTGTAATTACATTTTATAAAAAACATATATCTCAATATATACTATACGCTATACTCAGAAGAAAAGCACCTTCTGAGAAGAAAGAGAGTGACCTATCTCTTTCTTCTGAGACAGTTCTCTCTTCTGAACCAGACTATATATTGTAAAAGGTCTCAACATGGAGATCGAAACGTCGAGTAACTATTCAACTCACACGACGCGACGGAACAACCCAGTGTCTAATACCTCATATTCGGGTCGCGAAAGCCTAATACCTCATATTCGGGTCGCGAAAGCCTCAAACAACTCATATCTACTCTATGTTTCATTCTTCGTTAAGGCGGTGCATGCTTGTAAAAAATAGAGATACTATTTTTTTTCTTCATCACGAACAAGTGTATTTGAATAAAAAGTATACCAACCCTCAAAAAAAATATCCTCTTCAATCAATGTGACATTCTACTTCTGTGAATTCAATCAGTTTTGAGATAATTCGTCAATAAATTTTATCACGTTCTTGATATTTATTGACGTATATCTTTGAATTAACAAAAATAGAATGTCATATAATTGAAGAGCATAAAATTATCTTGGGTTTGATATACTTTTTATTCAAATACACTTGATTGTGATAAAGAAAAAAAAATAGTAAAGATGAATTTCTCTATTTTTATAAGCACCGTGCATGCACCCCCTTAAATATTTGGTATCGTTTGTTCGAGGTGTTGGTTAGGCAGTCGGTCGATATGCTCATTGGCTGGAGCGAGTCACGTGATTGTGCATGAGACTTTGTCATAACGAAGAGGTTGAACGGCCAATTAATCAACTACATCAAACTAAGCTGGATCTAATGAAGGACGGTCACGTGCGTCACTCGAACAAACATTTTATGTAGATTTAGCGTGACGAATAATAGTAGATTTTGTTATATTTTTTTATTGGAAAGACAAATGTAAATATGTTCAGACTACCGGATTTCAATGTATTTAAAGTTAATTGAGTTACTTTATTACATTTTTTCAGGTAACTTGATTCAACTATTGACATGAACATACGATATAATTATAATGGTTCTGATCACAAACTTCGTCCTAAAAAATCATATACTCCAAATTGCTACATATTTGAAAAAAGATGGCGATTATATTTTTGCGTGTTGTTTTTGTTCACAACTGTTCACTCTCGCTAGACGTTAATGAATGTATATATAAAATTGTTTATAATTATAGTGTTCGTGAGTAGAGGTGAGCACGTAAGCCTGAGTGTCTCATAAAATATCTATTCCATTAATAAATTATATAAGTGACGAATTATTTAAATCCACATCTATCATTTTAATATGAGCTTCAACGTATACCTACATACGACGCCATTCTCTGTTTGTTTTTGTTTTTTGTTTTGTTTTTCTTACGCGCTATGCACAGGTCGAATCCTCATTTGCCGGACTAGAAATCAACAAGAAACTTTTTGTGGACATGCTGGACTTGAAACTCGGAACGGTACGGTGTTAAGGCAAAATACAAATTTTGAGAAAAACAATCACGAAATTTTGAAACTTATTTTCATTCATTTTCAGTTCCAAAACCAATCTGTATAGGTTTCAAGTATTATACATATGTCATACAAATATCCCGCTTATCTTACAACACATATTTGCTGATTTCATTTATTTCAGTGTGTGTGTATGCCACCGAATATTGACAATAATCTATTTTACTTTTCGGTTTTCATGTTTCGACAGTTGCAACTCGTGAATTACCGTACATTTATAAATGTTTCGACTGAAATTCCAACTTATACTTGTTGGTACCGATACTGCTTAAACCGATCCCGTTCCTCATGGTTCACTATATTTACTTCCTTCCTTACGCAGCCTAAGCTTCCTATTTACCAAACTTACATCGTACATAATAGCTTTCTGTTCCGGTCTGAGTCAACCATATAAATATCCTATTTATCTCTCTATGTTCTGTAATAAACAACCACATAAACCGTATTGGTATATCTTCTATGCCCTGCACAATACACTCGATACCCTAACCTCTGTCATGACCTCTTATCATCAGCTGAATCCACTACACACATAATAGCTGCTAGACTATTAGATAACAACAGCTTTATCTTGCTATTATTTCAATCGATGAGGTTAATTTAATTATTAAACATCCCATTTTACAACTTCAACACTTTAGAAATAATGTGCATGTTATGCATAAGTGTAGTTCAGTTTATTGTTATATGTTGTTTGAATGGATGAATAGTGTAAGGTAATTATATAAGTTAACAATAGACTGTTTATGTCAAGTAATTATATATTGGTGGAGGTGCCGGGTTTTACTAAAATTTTGAAATATGAAATTCTATGGGAGAATATTGTTTCAATATGATTAGAGGAGCATCGTGAAAAATTCTTATCGGAAAATCGGACTTTTTTGGTAATTTTGTATGTGTTAGGCCTATACAGGTCAGGAAAAGTAACCAATCAACTTGTATATTTTTTCAGGTTGGAATCAAAAATTCTTCAAAACCTCTCGAATTTTAACTGAATATGAAAACAACGATCGTACACAATTTCAATGATTTTTACAATAATGATCAATAAGGTAGAAAAAGTTATGAAAATTATCATTTTATTGAATATCAGGATCAATGATATTGCAAGTGTTCGCGTTACAAACATTCAAAAGTCAACAGGCTCAGCGTTTCTGTAAGTTTGAAATAATCCGAGATATTCCATTCTAGATTTTCCTACTGCTAAGCTCATCTACTACGTTTTCCTAGTAATACCATCACTTTATGTACACACTACATAGTCTACAATCCATATGGTATGTGGAGTGAGTGAGTGCATCCCTGAATTTATACTGACATAATGCATGTAGCTCCAAAGAAGAAAGTCGCACACAAAAATAATACGAAAATATCCTATTGGTGATATTTTTTCGATATTATGATTTTTCAGGAGAAGGTTTACCTTACCATAAGAAACGCAACGCATCTTTCAAAAATACTGCTCAATGTAAATATTCTTTGAAAAACGTGAAAATGTGTGATATCGGAATGAATCACATTATTACAAAGATGTAGATGATTGGATCAGTCATTTCTCTCTATACACCCACAACGCACAGTTTTATAAAGTACAAATTTTATTCAAAATAGAATATAGAAACTAGACCAATAAATTTACTTCTAATTGCTGGTCTTATAAAATAAATTACCTCTCATAAATTTTCGAGTACAAAACATAAAATAGAAGTTAATAGAAAAACTTTTGCCTGTGTACCGTGCCATTCATTAACCCGAATGTAATTATAAAAATTAATTACTACTAAATAGCTAATTAAAAACAGCCAATACTTTGTGAAGTTAAATTGAATTTTGTTTGGAAGTAGGCCTATACACTATACCTGTATTTCAGTAATTATTAAAATCACTCTGTATACTGCTTTATCAATCAAGATTAAAAGTGAGAACATTATTATTGCCAAACCCTCCTTCTTCCATGCGAATTCGTTTCATTATTTATATAAAACAAATAAAAATATATCCAATGAACCAAAACATAGCAAGTATAACAATTACCATGCCCATTGTGGAAAAAGACATCTTACATATTCCACTATGAATATGAATGCATCATTTTATATCCTCAAATAATATAACAATTATTTTACATATTTTCAAATCTACATTTAATATACGAATGCACGAAAGGCTTAAAATCTTTGTGATGCAAAATAGAGGAAGAAGATAATTATTCTTCCGTTTACTTTAGTTTTTCGTTTAATTTCACTCCCCATTTCACACGTTCGTCGTCGTTGAAACCCCAACCTATATAATATAACAAAGAACATCCCACAATCTCCCCGTTCTACTGAAGTCGTGCCTATTGCAATGGAGCCTATACTTTCCCCGTTAGCGCCACCCCCCCCCCCCTCCCCCCCCCTCGCCAACACAACCCACCCAGAACCATACACCCCCCTCAGTAACTTTAATTAAGTTTACTAACACCCAGAGGGCTCTTCGTCGCAGTTGTTCAAGATCGCTTTCTATGGAAACTGTTTCATATATATTTCAACAGGAATCAGATCACAAAGAGTTATTTGAGTTTCATGGTATTTGATTGGAAAGCGTTTATTGAGTTTCATGCGTTTTATGTGTTATCAATTAATGAAATTATTATCGATGAATTTCAGTGAAAGTCTGATACTGTTCTACTTGATTTAATGTTTATAAACTATTGATGCTGATGTTGATTTTGACTATACTTTTGAAAACAGTTAACTAACTTGATTGTTCTGCTTTTGAGGATTATTTACTTTCTTTCTATATTTGTGTTTGTAGATAGTATAATGATATTGCGATGCGTTCCATAGATCAGAAAGTGAATGTTCTTAGTTCACTTTTGAAATGGTGGAATATTCACCCCTAATTTCACATTCTAATCAGCTTCGGTATCTCGATAGGCTATCACTATTCTCTAATACTACCATAACCAAAAGATAGTATATTTTATTTATGATGCTACTAATCCTTGGCCGTATCGAAGATGATCGACCGAAGGTATACGACCAGTTAAAAGCGGCACCTCTTCGAATCGGTCTCGTCACCAAATATCAATAATTGTATATATATATATATACGATTTTTAATTAACAACAAGTAATTTTAAGATCAGAACTGCACTTGAAGGGCTGTATGCACTGCTCAAGATACCTTTGCCGTATTTCGTTATTTAATGGTATTAAATAATTTATTTGGTGAGTATTTAATTTTCCGAATGTACAAACATTAAACATTCAATTTATAAGTGCTACGCTTCGCACTTTCATTAATCCTTGAGAACCCTAACATTAATCATCAAAACATTATTCAAAATTAACAAAATAAATATAAATAAACTATAAAATATACCATTCCCAAGTGGTTGTGTTTATCAGACAAAACATGATCATTTTTATTTGATAAACAAAATCGAATTGAACTCTACTTTTTCATTGATTTCATGCATTCATTTTATGCAAATAACTATCATGGTATACATGTTTCACACTCTGTTGTCGACAGCAAAACTATATATTAATCGGCCAATTTTGAAAACAAGTAAAATATAATGATTTTAACGTCTCATTCAGTCGTCAAACATTATTATGACGTTGGTCGAGTGTATATACAGTCACATGTTGAACTCATACCGATTACATTTAGCGGTATGAGAAGCCAGTAGATGCTGTGATTTAATTATCAAGCCTGAATAAATGGGCTATTATGTTCTATGTTTGTAGTAAATCAAATTTGTGACGCGTCGCTTGCGTATCTCGCCATAGCCAACCAACGATCAAACCCCCCCCCCCCCCCCCCCCCCTTCTCCACCAACCCTTGCTACTACGTAAATAGTTAACCAAACACATAACACCATACCTTCGACCCTACCATGTTAATTGCTATTTTCAGTTTCGTGTGTTGATTTCGATAATGGTTCTATGAGGGAACGTGTATACGTGTTTCACTTAGATTTATCATGTCTCTATAACTCGTATTGTAGTTACGAGTACGATAAATCCAAGTAGAAGTTGTTGAACGGTTTTATCCACATCTTCTGCAACCAATGTGCTATAGGTAGTTAAGCGATAACAGTCCGTCCGTGTTAATTCGTACCTTTCGAGACCAACTAATCACTCGACCTACCAAACTAGCTTTTACTCCTGGTGCAGACTTTCACAGTCGTAAACAAGTCAAATCAAAGCGTTGTAACCTCTAATTCTTTCCTTCCTGAAACGATTAGACTTGCTATTGCTATATATAGTAATCTATTTGTCTCAAATACAGAAAATCCATTGAAATTAATTGGAATTCGAAACAATCAATATTTTAGTATTAGATAATGGAATATTCGAGTTATAAGATTTTCTGGTGAGAATATAAGTAAACAGTCGTACCGGGGTTCAGTCAACTATCGCTCTGTATTGAGAACTGAAGTCAAGTCGGGTGTGAGTTCGAGTCCCGCATAAAGCATTTGTAAACGTCCTTCCATCATCATCATTCGATCGTTTCGTTATCACCCTGTCATTCCTACCCCCGTATGACTTATATATACTATATTAATATATTATTATATATATTATATGTTTGTAGAGTAGATTTTGAAGGCCGGAGGAAGATGATAATAAGTCACTTTTCGGTAATTTGCTCTTCCTTGAAACAGCTGGTGGTGGCTCTGAAGGCTCTTTTTAAAGCTACCAGTTGTTTCAAGGAAGGGTAAAGTACCGAAAAGTGACTTATTATCATATTATATATATATATATATATATATATATATATATATATATATATATATATATATATATTATATATTATATATATATATACATAAGTGAACGATTATAAAATGATGTAGGCCCATGAAGTAAAATAAAATTATATACTTCCGGAAATAAAACTTCATTGATATTTATATGATCTGAGGCACTATACTATGTATTAGACTGGAGTTAACCACGTTTCGGTGGTATCTTGGTTGCCCCAATGACTATGTTATACTACCGAAACAGTCCATGAAAAAACTCATCCACTTTGTTTTCACCGTCTGAAAAACATACATAAAACATCCGTTCATACAGTGATCCCCACATTACATTCACCGTTCATAGACACCTAGATCTAACAATGTAGTATATTAATCACATTGGCGTTTGTAGTAAAATACATTGGGTATATTCACTTAAACTGTCGTCTAGTATTATTTGGTTCTGATATATATATATAGCTGTTAATGTCATTTAGAATCCGCATCGTAAGTACAATTCACATGATATTTGTTTTATGTTGGGGACTGATGACGTAGTTGAGTGAATAATGTAGTTATATTGACCCAGGTGAATGATGAATAAGATGGTGTGATGATGAGACGAAGGGTTAAAGTTTGTAGAACTTTTAGTTTGAAAGTTATAGATGTTTTAGTTATGGTAGGGTGATTGTGATATCCAATAAAAGATATGAGATGTGAGTATGATTTCGCTTTCGAAACCATCAATATTTGATCACCATGAGGTAAAACGACTTTGAAGTTAAATAAAAATATAGAAATTAAATAATGAAATTGTGTCCGTACTCCATTTCTTTGCTGTATTAATTGATCCATCAATATTTGATCACCATGAGGTAAAACGACTTTGAAGTTAAATAACAATATAAAAAATTAAATAATAAAATTGTGTCCGTACTCCATTCCTTTACTGTATTACTTAATTTATTTCCTTCGTAACAATAAAACATGGAAGTCTTTTAAGGCGAATGACATCTTGAATGTTTCATAGCTACACTAACTATGAGAGCGATCATTTAAACGTAATACTACTACTTATCCAAACACAATTGACGAAGATAATCTATCTACATTATTATTTAAATAATATATTTCAATTTCATGTAATGCGTATTGTGTAATCAATAGAATGCGTGAGTGCGTTTTAATGTGTAGCTTATATAGTATGTACCTATGCAGAAGATTCGTCCTAAAATAATTTCGTAAGGTACTATCATTAAGTAGGTACTGCTGTTGTAAAAAGTACTAAGTTCTGTTCCTTTATATCTCCGTGCCATGAATTTCCACGCTTTGATCAGCACACAACGTCTCAATAGATTGATGAAAATAGATGTGTGATTTTCTCATATTAATGCTGCTTGACGACCCCACCAACAGCCAGGTTGGGTGAAGTTCACTACAGAGATTTTTTCCAGTATCTTCCATCTATTTAACGGATTTTTTAAAATATGATCATTTCATTATTTTAATTATCTCTGATTCATACAACATATTTATGAATATCACTTTATTCAACTTTTGTTCTGAAGATTTATTCCTGACTATGAACTATAGTGAATGTGTAATGATGAATAATGATTTGATAATTAAACCAATAGAAAATAACAAATCATCACCGAGGTATTCACTTCCATCTTAAATGCAAATAACATGCAAAGTATGTTCTATTAATTTGATTTTATGGAATTCAGCGACCAACATTTGTCGTACGATATATGAAAATAAAATACAAGATCTAAGCAAAGATGTTGTGAGGCAAATTCAGCTTGAATATGCTCTCAAGCCGAATGTTGTGACGGTTTTCAGAAGGCGCAGAGGGTGGGTTTACGTCACTCATGATAAAACCAGAAGAACGGATGATGTGAGTTGGCATGGTAACCAATGGAAACATGGAAATGTAATAATATGCAGATTACTAGACTGAAATGGAATAACATTTTGTTACACTTGAATAATATTATTCTTTCTACTACTTTCATTCTCGCAAATTTGTAAATGTAGAATAATATATGCAATATTATTTCTTATTTTATGAAACTTCCTTTTTTTTTATATTTATAAATTATAATGAGAATGTCTTCTAATAATACTGAGTAATGATATAGGAGAGAACATTTCTTGAATATTTGTACTAGACGTGGAGATGGAAAGATTATAAAAATGATTATAAAAATAATGGTATAGTGTCATCTGCATATATTGTAAGATACTTATCAATAACATAATGAGGAATTTTGATGAAACATTTCCTTGAATAATCCCAATATTTCCCTATTATCTCAATCAATAGTCCATAAACCTACATATCAACTCAGAAAATACATGTTTGAAAATAATATTGGTGCTCTTCATTGGAGTTGAGTTCATTGATATCAAAAAGTTGATATTATATCACAGTGTAGATGTGAATTACAACTTTTAATTATAATCTGTGTGCTGTTTTTAGAATTCGAATTTAGAACATAGGTATAAAAACATATGATATAATAATTTATATGTCCCAGATTCTGAATAGTAATCAACAAATTTAGGTAGAAACTATTCATTTCACTCTACAATATTCACTTGGATTGTATCTATCACATCATATAACCATCATATCCATTAGGATAACTTATTTTGTATTCTGATATATAGAAATTTTGGTTAAAACAGATAAAGCAGAACAAAAATCACTACTACATTAAGGATTGAAGTTGTATTAATACGCATTAATTTGTTAAAAACTAATAAGTACAGTATCGAGATCAGAATTCAGAATCTCACTGAGTGAATATACAAAACAATCTGATATAGAAAAATAAAAATTCCCAACAAAAACCACAGTCAATTGTATTTCAACGCGTTGATGGTTCGAAAACATAAAATAACACACACTTCGTTATTTAACGGAATCTATTCCCTTATCGCCTATGCTGTCATGATAACCAATTTTATTGCACAATCTACAACATATTATTGAGAACTGCACTATATTGGCTCTTTGATCTACTATGTAGCTAAATCATCTGATTGATGAGTTTTGCGGTGAGACAGACCCCAATGTGGTCAGGTCACCCTATGACCTCTCTCCACTCACCCCTCCCTCCCTTCCCCTGGCTTCAATACATCATCAAATGATCACCACAGCTTTGACAATGATAAAGCACAATGGGTTTCACGGAGGCCTGCTGCAACACCATCATCCAAACAAACTCTTCCAATATACGCAAATCCACGTGATTGGGGATACTATGTAACGTAACGTAATACTATATATATATATATATATATATATATATATATATATATATATATATATGTATATATAATTATATGATCAATTCACTTCTTGGATACGATCCAATATCGAGATATGTGGGATATTTTAGCCATGTCATAAAAGATACGTCGAGATACATATCTCGATATTGAATCATATCCGAAAAGTTTAATGATCACAGTATTCCTCATGCTTATGTGAAGGTGGAAGAAAGTACACAAGGACCTGTGGTAATCGTTAATCGAAAATTTGTAATCGTTTTTACACCTTGGGTGAATCTAAGCCCTCTATAGGGCTAGCCCCAGGAAGTGTCGTCACTCTAAGTATAGCCATGAAATAGTTACCTCGGTAGCTCAGCGGGAGAGAAGCTGACCGGCAATCAGAAGGTCCCGGGTTTGAATCCCGGCCGAGACGTAACTCTTATGACATGTCCTAAACATCCCACATATAATTATATATATATATATATATATATATATATATATATATATATATATATATATATATATATATATATATATATATATATATATATATATATATATGTACATATATGTACATATATACAGAGAGAGAGAGATATATAGAATAGTTTTCGCAGTTTTGATCTATAATAATTACTGGATGCATCTCCCTTATTGTGCTGTGTCTAGGATCTGAGCTAGAGCAAGCTTAGATGTAATAACATTTGTATTCAAGACACCACGGAACATCAATGCGATTTCTGTGACGAATGTTCATGACGTAATTTACTGTTCAAACTAAACCTCAACTTCATCAAAACTTATTTGCAATTACCATTCATCGCGAGCACTCCGATATTTCAGACTTAGCATGTAGTACTTGATGCATAACGAAGATCTTGGTGCTATTGCAATATTCATAAATCATAATATTCTTGGCGATATAACGTCACTATACGAAGATGTTGAACTTTGAACTCAATGTGCTTATATTTGTAATAGGTTTTGAATGTTGAATATCATGATTCGAGGTAATTAAATGTAGGCCTACAGTTTATTGAATGGGAAATACTATTCTGAAAGAAACGAATGCTTATATTCGTATATAAAGCACTCTGCACTTCAGTCTTCAATGCAGTAATCATCAAGTGCTCTGCATGTGAAATCTCTATACCAAATCAGGTTTAGGTATATAATGAATTAATATTATGGTTTAAGGGTGAGTCAACGACGTGATTATATATATATCATCGGTTAGGTGTATAATAGTTAATTAATATAACCAGAACACTAGTAACTAGGAAGTAATAACTATAGTAACTAGTAGGCGTATAGTAGATATTAATTTATCAATCATTGCCCAGACAATTTATAATCAATTTTATATTGAAAGTTGTTTACATTGAATTTAACAGAAAGTGAGAATAATGAATGATCGTTTCAAGTAATGTTCTGACACGAAAAGAATTCATTGTTGAATCCCTGTTCTGCACGTTTTTCCCGTACTGTTAATCTCTAAATTGTGACTCGATCCACTCATTAGGTTACGTGACACGAACCAAGGATTAGGCAAAAGATGATCTTAGTTTTTCAGCTATGAATGATGCATATTAGTTGCGTTTTCCATCAGAATTACCATGTTTGTTCGAA
Source organism: Brachyptera putata (assembly GCA_907164805.1). Classification (NCBI taxonomy): domain Eukaryota; kingdom Metazoa; phylum Arthropoda; class Insecta; order Plecoptera; family Taeniopterygidae; genus Brachyptera; species Brachyptera putata. The sequence goes on from OU015468.1 coordinate 4,226,072, forward strand.
ACGATATATATTTTTTCAAAATTATATCAACAATTTTTTTTTATCAGATTTATCAGATTCATCAGATACATTTTTAATGATCACAGGTGAAAAACATTATTCAAGTTCAAACAAATAGTACAATAATAATTGTGCCGGGTTACTGTTTCCTAATCCTAATGATCTCGACTTGGTTATGAACAAACGTACCGTATCTTTTCAAGATTTATTATGTGGGGCTATCTGTTTCAGTGCTAATTGAGAGATACCTTGAATTTAACAGAAAGTAAAAATAGTAAATGAGCGTTTAAGTAATGTTCTGACACGAAAAGAATTCACTGTGAAATCTCGGTTCTGCAAGTTTTTTCCGCACTGTTGAGCTTTAAATTGTCACTCGATCCACTCATATCCACTCATTCTCATGACAGTAACGTGGACATTTTACGCCTGTTTTCCAGTAATGAGATAATACAAAGTTTCTGTATATCCTGATTGCTCACGTAGCCAACTACATCCTAATAAAAACAAAAAATTCATGCCCCGAACCCATTCAGAAAAACAACGTCATAACTTTCCCATCTTTCGGATCTTTTCTTCCTCCCCTTGACCCAACCAGTGTTAAATAATAATAATAACCTCGGCACTTTATTGCCAGAAGCAATGAAGAAACAAAGAAATGAGAAATATTCATATTGAATTACATTTTCTCTTTCTCAGTACAAAATAATGTGGAAAGAAATATGAAAACGTATGATACTTTTTAATAATAATAACAATTTTATAGCTTCAAGCAGCAGCCAGTAATATTAGGCTAATGGTTTATTTGGTATATATATATATATATATATATATATATATATATAGCACTGCCACTTCTGAGAGGATAAAAGTTGAGCCTCAACAATTAGATAAGACGAGAGTGTATATAGTTTTCGAGTCTCCTTGACTTTATGTGGGTATGCGGGTATCGAAAACGCGATAAGATGAAAACCCTTTCGATCATTAGAAACTCGGTCTGAGATAATATTTGAAATAGAGTAATACGTGCAATAGAAATGAAATGCCTCCAATGTTTCACAAGATTCATAGAATTTGAATTTCCTATTTAATTTTCAATATATTAAAAAATTAAATTAAACAATCTATATACAATATTTGAACATGTACAATAAGAAGCACTTGATGTCTAGATTTACAATCAACTAGGATGAGATTCATATCTGTAACTTCGAGGTAATCCTGTAGGTATGATAGATTTACAGTGCTGAGAATAATGCGCCTACATCATTTCCATCTTACTGGAAACATCTTAAGCTGTTGAGACTATTCATACAGCGTGCGACTGTGCTCGGGAAACAACACAGCTTGGATAAATCTTTATGGTATGTACTCTTATAAATACTCATCTAGGATCGATGCTAACATGAATATATATATATATATATAACTAGGAAAAGATATTTATTTTAGGTCACCAGATAGAATGATGAATGAAATCTTCAAACATTAGGAGTTGATACACATTGTCCAAGACCAAAATTTGAATAATCATGTGAAATCAGTGGAGGTGCCGGTTTAATAGGACTGACATGACAATAAGTCATGCATTGCAAAACTAGTGTTAACATCTTTGCTATAGCAGCTACTTACGTAAACGTACTGACCTACGTATATATATATATATATATATATATATATATATATATATATATATATATATATATAAGTTTTATACGATCGAATACAATAGTGTTATCTTCCCATTATGCTTAACGTCAAGGTTATAACTTCAAATACGTTATACATATTTCGAATAGACGAACTGATTTGACAATTATCATTATTGATTGATATTTCACATATAAATACTATTGAAATCATTATGTTCTCGACCGTAAATCTAGTGGAAGCTGTGATCTGTTTCAGGTTCTGTCGAGCTGATGTGTGTATGAAAACTGTAAGCGTATATTTTCCGAAAAACAAGTTTCACTTGATATCTTGGACATGTCGTATGGAATTGAATCGAATCGATTTCACACCCGATGGTTGATCCAAGGTATATGTTTCATAAATATTTAATACTTTCATTTGGGGTGCTTCTTCATGTAGCAATATCTTCGGTCCTCTTTATTTGCTTTAAAGGTGATATATCGTCAACAAAATAACCATTGTTCAGTGTATTTAATCGGAAACAATCCTTTTGAATTTGTTCTTTTCATTGTTCTTCCAAATCTTTCAAATGTTTTAGGACAACAAATTGAAATTTTCTGAAAAGCTTTTACCATCCAAATTTTCACACCAAGACTAACATTAATTTTTTTTAAATTTCCAGATGATTTTTCTCAGAAGTGATCCATCCTATATGGCCCCGAAGCTATACACTAGGAACTTGTATAAGTTTGCATATGTAGAAATAAATGCATATTGATCACCCAAACCGTCTACCTGACGAACAAACAAACGAACAAAAACAAACAAACGGACGAAGAGTTCGTAAAAGCAGGATGGAGGTCATTGAAGAAACTTTAGCGAAAATATACATTTGAAATGTGGGTCAGAGACCCCTCCCCCCTCCCCCCCCCTCCCATCCCCCCACCCCTCCACCCAACACACACTAGATATGGAATAACCAAAAAACGGTTACAGCAAAAAACGCTTTCTTAACAGCAAATTTCAACACAAAAAAACGAGCATGTTCCAACAACATCATAAAAAGGATACATTTGAAATGGGGGAGCTGGCCATTTACTTGACTTGAACGTGCCCCCCTTCCTCCCCCATATCGGAATTGAAATAATCATAGCACGGTATAGCAGCACGAAACAAATTTTGCGCATAACATTTCAGCACAAAACGGGCACACTTCAATAACTTCAGAAGAACTACACATTTCAAATGTGAGCGGGGGCACGTTAATGCACCTTTTCAAATGCCCTGCGTACACCCAAGTGCATTATGTATTCTAAATATTATGTTATTCCTCAGAGTTATTCAAATAAATACAAAACACAATATGTAATTTTCCAATCTAACATTATTGTGTAGATATACTTTTATTGAGGATGGTTTCAGAACCATACGGCATAATGAAAAATACCGTAAAACGCATTCTTCTTATACGCGGTAAAAGGTATAAACTTCTGCGGCTATAAAAGAGTAACAACCAAAGAAATATGTGACATTATTAAAATGTATAATTAAAAAACGTGGACGATAAAGTATTATGTCAAGTTTATTTCACAATACGAGCACGTATTTCACATTCGCTTCTATAAGTTTTTATTTCAGTTTTAGTTGAGCTCAGCTATACAACATACGAAACCAAACTATATGACTTTATATGCCTTAACGATGCCATATTTCATTTGTCCAACTACTTTATGGCTATCTCAAGATTCCATGTTGGTTTTATCCATTTTCTGCCATTGTCCGGGGCGCATAATTCAAGAGTAATTGACTATACACATTAATACGTGGATGCCGTACAGAACCGAAAACCCGAAATAAATGCGTTCCTTCAAATCCACTACACTGGACACGTGTGTCTTCATTAAATGATGGCTTTCTTGCAATTGAGGATTTTTGAAGGATTTTTTTTTATTTTCTCCAACTTTGGCTCACATAAAATAATTCCTTACGGCAGTAAAATACCTAAGCCATTGCGACGATAAAGTTTCGGACCTGCATTTGGAAGTAGGTATAGTACCTGCCTATATATAACCGTCTACATATCCATCGATGTCTATGATAACCTAATCAAGTCTAGGATCACGCCGAATACCTTTTTAGAGTGCTTTCTGCTACGTTAAAATTGGTAAAACTAGACTAGGAAACCAATTTAAAGCTGGGAATCTGCTTGGATTCCAATGTACCGATACACCAATTGGAATCGCTAATCATTCTATCAACAAAACTTTCTTAAAATTGGACCTATGTCTCCTAATGGACCTATGTCAGATCATTCTAGAATCAGCTGATTTAAGAGAAAATGATCGTTGATATTACGATGGGGATACAACGGATTAGGGAGAACGATTGATCCTTGCAGCAAATAGACACGACCTCCAATCCATTATGGTACTTTTTAATTTCGATATACTGATTGGGTTTAACAACGCATTGTATTGATGACCAAGGTCTATTGGCGTCGCTGAATGATAAATGAGATGATGTAAAGATGAGACGAAAGTTTGTTTTTATGTGTTTTTTGGACCGTGGGAAGGAATTAGCCTGGTTTTGAGGAACCATACCAGTATTCAGTTTACCGATTAAGGAAATACTGATTCAGGATGGTCAAGCATGGCGGGAATCGAACCCTCGTCCCCTTGTGGGAGTTCACTGCTCTTCTCCAGATATATCATCTTAGTTTATTGAGACCAGTTTCTATGAACTGATAGTTAGTGGACTAAACAATAGTTAACAGATTAATATGTAATAGCATATAATGTAATAACCCTTTCTGATTAAGTATGTTATTGATGTACTTTATGACTTATCTACATCAACTAATAGGTAGATAATTTCTACTCGAATAGGAGTTCATAAAATCGGCTCCAAATGAAATAAACTTCAATGATGCGATACATGCAATACATGAAAGGTTTCTAGAAAGGCAATAGACGTTTGTAATACGTACAAATAAAATATAACATTAATTCGAGGAAATGTACTGCTTTGATGTAGTGAAGCAGTGTTCGTGTAAAAAAATACGAATTAAAAATTATTTCAATCGCAAAGCTCTCCTCGAGTTACCTTATGTACCACACACAGACACACACACACACATGTATGTATCCGGCTGCATTCCCTCCGGAACGGAGGGAATGCGGAATGCGTTATCTTGTGTACCCTTGCATTGCTTTCTCCTTTGGTATGCCAATAAAACCAACTTCGACCACTAGGAATTCGTGAATATGTAAACCATGCACTTGCGTAACACAGAGGAACTGTGTTGAAATGATTGAAATCGTGATGGAGCTTGCGCATTGCTATATTATAATCTCTATTTGCGGTATTGTTATAGCTAAATTAGGTTAATTCGAGTTACCTGATCAAACACCTGTACTTGAATATTAGTAGGACAACTATGTACTTGTCACTAATTGTCAAAATAGCTGATCGGCATTGTATAGAAGCAAATTAGTGACTATGGCTAAATTAATAAATGTGTTAGAATTGTTGGACTGTATCTGAAATCTATATGCTTGAATATAATCTGAATGCTCTGAGCTAATCTGAATGTACCTAAATGCCGTATGTTACATGCTAGCTACGTATACAGGGCACCACAACCTGACTTCTAAACTAACTATAATAGATTTATAGACAGATATTTCAATACAATATGTTGGTTTGTATATTGGCACAGCCTTCCTTATAGTAAAAACAACCAATTTTAAATAATTGTATTGGCTTCTCATATGAGAAATTCATCAGATATTCCTGTTAACATATATTGTCGAGTTGAACGACATTTGAAGGTGAAAAAAGTAGAAACATATATGAGGTGCAACCTAGGCCCAGAATCAAATAGTTATCATATATATATATGTATTTTTCACCCGATTCCAACAAGTCAGGTCAGGGGGTGTCTAGCACCATCATCGTCCTCTTCTTCGTCGTCTTCTTCACTTTCTTCCTCCATCTCTACTAATATTCGCCATGCTTCCCGTTCTTCCCACAATCTTTCCTCTTCCACATCTTCCCATATACCTCCTCTTCTCCTCACGCTTCCACTCATCTGATCTCTCCATCCTCCTCGTGGTCTCCCAGCTTTTCTTCTACCCTCTAATACTCTTTCAAATTCTTTTCTTGGGATTCGTTCGGGTTCCATTCTCCGCATATGTCCGTACCATCGCAGACTTTCTATATCCATCTTACTTCAAACACTTCTGATTCTCAACCTATCTTTAACATAATCAGTTAGTTATTATAAATGAATTAATTACCATAGCTCTAAACATAATAATGATTATAATAATATAAGTAATGTCAATATGTATTATATTGTTCATCTAAACAACTAAATGTAGTATAGTGCAAAGTCATGTATTATTTTATTATTGATGAAATTTCATTTTTACGAATTACATATATAATAACTTCGTAGGAATTGTATTTCCAATTTAATAATACATATATTAGATCAAACTTATAACTTTCAAAGTATAGTACCCCCATTCTATCACATCATTTTGATATAAATGGGAGAAAAGTCAACAAACTCAAAAAACTCCTCTAAATCTTTCAAATATGGGAATTAAGTATATTTTGTGTTGCAAACAATGGACAACACATGAATGATAGCGACAATGGGGAAATCAAACTCCGGATTGAAAATGCAATAAGGAAATAGAAAGTAGCATATAGATCCGTTTCGAAAACTGAAATCCTGTATCATATGTTTAGGTACAATATATTATGTTGTCATGTTTCCTTTTTTTAATGATATTCATTTCAATATATGTCACCATTTTATATCCCCAAACAAATAGAAAAGTTACTATAGATCTGTTACAAATCAGAAATATATTTCCTAGTTTATGGGTTGAAACGATATGATGAGCATTGGTAATTATTTTACATCTCCCTAATAATATACCCCTCATAATATAAATTTAGTCTTTGAATCAGTAATCTTCTTGCTTTGCTAATTGTTAAATGTTTATGAAACTACTGATATGTGTTGATATGATATGTTACGCTACAGAATTGGAGAGTTACGTTGGAACATTGGATCCCCCTGTCGAATGTCGATGGTGATTATTTTTGTTGATAACGACCAAAAATGAATAAAATCTGACATTCATTCTTATGAATAAAATAAAATCGACAGTAATCTGAGATCACTGCTATTTTAATTTAATTAGCGAGGATTAAGAGAGTTCTTATATTCTGAACAAACTCATTTTCTAAACAAGTTCAAAATATGAATTTGTAAATTATCAGACTAGGTTCGGAAATAATATAACGTGACCAGTGTGATAGTGAGTCGATTCGATCGCTCATTTTCTCACAGTTTAATGATTATTTGTTCATACAACTTGCTCCAAGTGATATATATTTTGGCTATATATGGTCCCGGGTTCGTATCCCGGTCGATACGAAACTTTATGACTTCACTATAACACCCTTATAAGTATATATATATATATATATGAAAATATATATATATATATATATATATATATATATATATATATATATATATATATATATATATATATAAATACATTCCTCCTGGCTCTATACACTTTCAAATTAATAAGTATATAACCAATATTGATAACAAAACTACCATTTTTAAATATGATTGATGCATGTAACCAATTGAAACGCATAAAATATAAACTTAATCAATATCTCAAAAAGATACTATTGTGCAGTAGCACGTAGGAAATGGCACAAAATGTCACACATCAGTTACGGACGAACTAGAAGATTTTGTCACAGCGTCCCATAATACCAGTCGACGTTCATATATTTCAATATTCAATATCCCTCCGCTCTAGGCATTCGACACGTTGGCATTCCGGCGGAAGTGATGGCCTCGTCCTGAATGGCAGATGAAAAGTAGGCCCCAAGTGGTTTTGACGTTCTCACTTCATACGAAACCGGCTGATAGTATTATTATGTTTTTATCTCTTTTAAAATGATGTCACTTACTTAGCTATTTCAATGTCAGAACTTTTCATTGTCAGAAGATTTTTTGTCAAATCTATTATATTTTCACAGGAAGAGAGAAGAAGGCAAAGGACACATATCTGTAGACGCGCGACGTGTTTTGACACTTTAACAAATTTCGAATAAATAATATAAAAACTTGCCAAAAGATTGCTGGAATCGTTTTTATTCGCGTGGTAAAGTTAACAAATTATTGAAATAATATGGAAAATTCACGTAGAAAGTGAGACAAATTTCTCTTTTTAATTTGCGCAATAATATATTGTATGTAATAAACTTCATGTCAGACTTGAGTAAAATATATAGCTAAATCGAAAATGATTTGTACATTTTATATATTCTTTTTATTTCATTATTTATATATCAATTGTCGATCTGTATATATGACGATAATTAACTTCATATGAGAATTATAGTTGTGTATGACCATCACTATTTTACTGATGAATTAGTGAAGATCAGTGTGGATATGAAACTAATCAAGAGCTCAAAGTTTCAGCACATTTTGTATTATATTATGGCATTTTTGAAGGCTGGTTAATAACTTTAAACATGTAGTAGACTGTTTAATCATAGTACAAATCATGTACAACTCTATGGTTGAATCATTTAAATAAATATGACAAGATTGAAAATATTACCAAAAATATAGGGAACAAGGACTCTAAGGAACATGGAATATAGTCATTGATCAAATGAATAGAATGATGAATAATTGCTCTCTAAAATTTCAAACCCAAATCAAATTATAAAATATAAAATTCGATCATGCATGAAATTTATTTTGACCGCAGATCGTACGGGTATGAATATGGTTCTCTTAATTCGTTACTGTCCTGCACTTGTTCAGAGGTACACAATTGCTGTTGTGGTCTTCCGTCAATTATTTTTAATGATGAAAGAGCAGTGGACCAACTAGTGAACATGGTGTACTCGCCGACTTCTCCGTTAAAATTGCGTGGGTGTTTTCATCTCGATTGACTCGCTCGCCGCCATCGGTCGCCATTTTATTTGCCTTCCCACAACTTTCGCATCTTCAAAACGAATTTTGTGATTTTTTTTAATAGCATGTTTTGCTATAGCTTAAATATGAATTTTGCCGACTTTCTCCTTATATTTATACTGTTCTAGCCTGACAAAGCCGAAAGTTCTAGCCGAAACAAAATATTATTTATAAAATCATTATGAAATACGTATAGATAAGTAGGTTGTAAACAATTTAAAAACACAATCATTCAGTCAAAACTTCAAATATCGACATTTTTCTAAAATCTCTGACATTCAATGTCTCAACCCCAAAAACGTTCCCGTTCAACTCATTCCATTCTCTCCCCAATCTAGCCAGGAAAGAGAACTTCCCTAGATCCGTTCTCGAAATGCTAACCATTACATTCATTTGTGGCCATTTCTGATTCTTCGCACATTCATTTGATCCAACTTTATCATCTTATTCAACTCTTCCTTATTCTCCTTCCGCAACAAAACCTCTGAAAGAGATTACATAACCAGTCGTTCCTTCTCCTCGTTTCTATCCAAGCTCTTTATCGTTTAATATGGTCTTTCCGAAAAAGTTTCATATTTCCCTCTTTTATTTCCTACTCTTTTCCAACATCCGACTCTTCCTGTTATCCTACGGGCTACTAGCCTTTGAAATTTCTCTACTTGCCCAACTTCTGTCTTATGGGACCCAAACAGGCCCCTATATATAGTCAATAATGGGTCTGACCAAAGTTGAATGTGTCTTTTCTTTTATCTGTATACCTATCTATACTTTTCCTTATTACAAAATGTAATGCATTCTCACCTTTCTTCAACACTCTGTTTATCCCAAACTAATTTTTTGGAAACATCAATCGGCCCAAACATTTATATCTTTCGATCTCCCATATTATATATATATATATATATTCCTTTTTACCTTTCATCCTCAGCTTCAATCGAGGAATAATGATTTTGTATCAAGTTCCGAAGTTGATGAAAACATATATATATATATATATATATATATATATATATATATATTTATATTATTCTTTCCATTTTCGACTCTTTCTTGCAAAAATAATCACCCAGATTTGGTTTTGAATATTTATTTTCAGTAATATGTAATTTCACCACGTTCCGCTAACTAACCACCTTTTCTGTTACTCATCATGTCTGACACCGCCATATTACAACATCTTTTTTCCTTGTCGTGTCGTTTCCCGAAATCAGAAACCATTGTCATCTCACGATTTGCCACATTTCGTTTTAATTCCTTCACTGCACAAAAGTAATTACAAACTTGTCCCCAGGAGATGTCACTTGGATAAGCCGACGGAATTACTCTGTAAAATGAGCGCACACATTAAGCTAAATCCTATGTTCTTGAATAGATCTTGTATTCTTTAAAATAAAGCTTGATTAAAATATAACTATATATAGTGCTCTAAGAATGGTTTTAATGTCTATAAAACACTGATACACTATTCCTTTTTCGTGATGAGATTGAACTATAAAGTGTACAATTGCCGTATATATATATATATATAAGAGCAATGATTTTCAATATAAGTTTAATCAAGGTGTTAAAAATGTATAAGTGGAATTATAGTAGGTATATAGGTAGAGAAAAAATTCATACTCCACAGCAAATATATTTATAACATTGTTTCACTCGCACTTCGAGGATCTTACAAATTTTAAGTCATCATCTTTACAGCCTTCAACATTGATATTTTTTATATTCCTATTGTGTAGTCCTAATATTATTATTTTTTTCTTCTTGAATTCTTTTTTTCTTCTTCCTTTTCATCTTTGTTGTCTTATTGGAATAATATGAGCTGCATGTTTATTCACCTATTTTTTTTTTTCAGTTTATCATTATTATTTTTTCATTTTGATGACAACTATTCCTAGATTTGAATGCCCACCGATTTTGGTTTTCCATCCGTGGACAAATTCGTGAACAACCCCTTGCGCATAGGGGTGTCGGAAAATTTACGATTTTATTTGGAAAATTTTCCACAGGGTCGTGTGTGGTATCAATATAAAGGTACATTCATTAGATTGCGAAAAAATCTTATTTCGTCCCAATCCAATGTGTGGTTCTCCAGAAAAAAAAATCGCGATAAACCCCCCGTGCAGAGGGATGTCGGAGAATTTGCGATTTTCCCTGGAAAATTTTCCTTGGGGTCGTGTGTGGTATCAACATGAATGTACATTCATTAGATTGCGGAAATTTCTTATTTTGTCTCGATCCAAAGTGTGGTTCTCCGTAAGAATATTCGTGAACAACCCCTTGCGCATAGGGGTGTCGGAAAATTTACGATTTTCCCTGGAAAATTTTTCACAGGGTCGTGTAAGGTATCTACATGAAGGTACATTCATTAGATTGCGTAAAATTCTTATTTCGTCCCGATCCAATGTGTGATTCTCCAGAAAAAAATTCGAGAACAACCCTATGTGCTGAGGGGTGTCGGAAAATTCGCAATTTTCCCTGGAAAATTTTCAACAGGGTCGTGTAAGGTATCACCATGAAGGTACATTCATTAGATTGCTGAAAATTTTTATTTCGTCCCGATCCAATGTGTGGTTCTCCGTGAAAATATTCGTGAAAAACACCTTGCGCATAGGGGTGTCGGAAAATTTACGATTTTCCCTGGAAAATTTTCCACAGGGTCGTGTGTGGTACCAACATGAGGGTACATTCATAAGATTGCGAAAAATTCTTATTTAGTTCCGTTCCAATGTGTGGTTCTCCCTAAACAAGAATCGCGAAAACCCACCCGTGCTGAGGGGTTAAGGAAAATTTGCGATTTTTCCTGAAAAATTTTCCACAGGGTCGTGTGTGAGATCAACATGAAGGTACATTCATTATATTGCTAAAATTTCTTACTTCGTCTCAATCCAATGTGTAGTTCTCCGTAAAAATAATCGTGAACAACCCCTAGCGCATAGGGGTGTCGGAAAATTTACGATTTCCTTGGAATATTTTTCTCAGAGTTGTGTGTAGTATTGACATGAAGGTACATTCATCAGATTGCGAAAAATTCTTATTTCGTCCCGATCCAATGTGTGGTTCTCCCTGAAACAATTCGCAAACACCCCCCCGTGCTGAGGGGTGTAGGAAAATTTGCGATTTTTCCCGGAAAATTTTTCACAGGGTCGTGTAAGGTATCGACATGGAGGTACATTCAATTGAATGCGAAAATTTTTTATTTCGTCTCGATCCGATGTGTGGTTCTCCAGAAAAAAAATCGTGAACACCCCCTCGCGCATAGGGGTGTCGGAAAATTTACGATTTTCTTTGGAAATTTTTTTCCCAGAGTCGTGTGTGGTATCGAAATTAAGGTACGTTCATTTGAATGCATAAAATCTTGATTTCGTCCCGATCCAATGTCTGGTTATCCTGAAAAGAATTCTTGAATGCCCCCTCGGAAAATTTATGATTTTCTTTGGAAATTTTTCGGAAAACTGTGAGTAGCATCAAAATGCTCACGTGATCGCTAGCTTTCCGAAAATCGAACAATCAGCCCGATCGCATCGTGGGTTCTCGAGCAATCGCCGATCGAAGATTGTCGATTTTTTTTTTGTCTTACGGGTACTAGTACGGGGAAAAAACCAAAAATTTGAAAAAAAGTCGAACTCTTTTGCCGAGGCCGTGTGCGAAAACAAAATGAAGGTACAGAATATCTGTTGCCAAAAATGTAAATTTTAGCTCGATCCCATGTCTGATTCTCTGTAAAAAAAATCTTGAAAATGAAGCCAAATTTGCAATTTTCTTTGGAAAAGTTTTTACACATTCGTGAGTGGTATCAAATTTGAGATAATCGAAATTGATGACGTACAGTTCTAGTTTCAGCCCGATCCGATGTATGGTTCTCCGGCAAACATGTTTTGAACCAACCCCTGCAGATCGGGTGTCGGAAAATTTATGATTTTCCCTGGAAAAGTTTCCACAGGGCTGTGTGTGGTATCAACATGAAGGTACATTCAATTGAATGCGAAAAAATCTAAGTTTGGCCAAATCCCATGTTTGGTTTGCCGGAAAACATGTTTTGAACAACCCCCTGCAGATCGGGGGTGGGAAAACTTACGATTTTCTTCGGAAAAGTGTTCACAGGGCCGTGTGTGGTATCAAAATGAAGGTACATTCAATTGAATGCGAAAACGTCTTAGTTTGGCCCAATCCGATGAATGGTTCTCCGGCAAACATGTTTTGAACAACCCCCTGCAGATCGGGTGTCGGAAAATTTATGATTTTCCCTGGAATATTTTCCACAGGGTCGTGTGAGGTATCGACATGAAGGAACATTCATTTGATCGCGGAAAATTCTTATATTGTTCCGATCCAATGTGTGGTTCTGAAAAAAAATTCATGAACACCCCCGCGCGCATGGGGGTCTCGATGAATATACGATTTTCTTTGGAAAATTTCTCACAGAGTCGTGTGAGGTAACGGAATAAAGGTTCGTTCATTTGAATGCATAAAATTCTAATTTGGTCCCGATCCAATGTCTGGTTCTCCGTAAAAAAATTCTTGAATACCCTCTCGGAAAATTTATGATTTTCTTTGGAAATTTTTCTAAGAAACGTGAGTAATATCAAAATGCTCACGTGATCGCTAGCTTTCCGAAAATCGAACAATCAGCCCGATCGCATGGTGGGTTCTCCAGCAATCGCCGATCGAAGATTGTCAATTTTTTTTGTCGGACGGGTACTAGTACGGGGAAAAAACCAAATTTTGAAAAAAAAGTCAAACTCTTTTGCCGAGGCCGTGTGCGGTATCAAAATGAAGGTACATAATATCTGTTGCCAAAAATGTTGATTTTAGCTCCATCCGATGTCTGGTTCTCCGTAAAAAAAATCTTGAAAATAAAGGCAAATTTGCAATTTTCTTTGCAAAAGTTTTTACACATTCTTGAGTAGTATCAAATTTGAGATAATCGAAATTGATGACGTACAGTTCTAGTTTCAGCCCGATCCGATGTATGGTTCTCCGGCAAACATGTTTTGAACCAACCCCTGCAGATCGGGTGACGGAAATTTTATGATTTTCCCTGGAAAAGTTTTCAGAGGGCCGTGTGTGGTATCAAAAGGGAGGTACATTCAATTGAATGCGAACAATTCAAACCTCAGCCCGATTCAATGTATAATTCTCCGGCAAACATGTTTTGAACCCCCCCAAGCGCAGAGGGGTATAGGAAAATTTACGATTTTCTCCGGAAAATTTTTGTCGAAGCCATGTGTGGTATCAACATGAAGGTACATTCAATCGAATGCGAAAAATCTGAGTTCGACCAAATCCAATGTTTGGTTCTCCGGCAAACATGTTTTGAACAGCCCCCCGTGCTGAGGGGTGTCGGAAAATTTATGATTTTCCCTGGAAAAGTTTTCAGAGGGCCGTGTGTGGTATCAAAATGAAGGTGCATTTAATTGAATGCGAAAAAATCTAAGTTTGGCCCGATCCGATGTATGGTTCTCCGGCAAACATGTTTTGAACCAACCCCTGCAGATCGGGTGTCGGAAAATTTATGATTTTCCCTGGAAAATTTTCCACAGGGTCGTGTGAGGTATTGACATGGAGGTACATTCATTTGATTGCGGAAAATTCTTATATTGTTCCGATCCAATGTGTGGTTCTGAAAAAAAAATCATGAACACCCCCGCGCGCATGGGGGTCTCGAAAAATTTACGATTTTTTTTGAAAAATCTCTCACAGAGTCGTGTGTGGTATCGAAATGAAGGTTCGTTCATTTGAATGCATAAAATTTTGATTTCGTCCCGATCCAATGTCTGGTTCTCCGTAAAAAAATTCTTGAATACCCTCTCGGAAAATTTATGATTTTCTTTGGAAATTTTTTTGGAGAAACGTGAGTAGCATCAAAATGCTCACGTGATCGCTAGCTTTCCGAAAATCGAACAATCAGCCCGATCGCATGGTGGGTTCTCCAGCAATCGCCGATCGAAGATTGTCATTTTTTTTTGTCGGACGGGTACTAGTACGGGGAAAAAAACCAAAAATTTGAAAAAAAAAATGTCAAACTCTTTTGCCGAGGCCGTGTGCGGTATCAAAATGAAGGTACATAATATCTGTTGCCAAAAATGTTGATTTTAGCTCCATCCGATGTCTGGTTCTCCGTAAAAAAAATCTTGAAAATATGGCAAATTTGCAATTTTCTTTGCAAAAGTTTTTACACATTCGTGAGTAGTATCAAAATTGAGATAATCGAAATTGATGACGTACAGTCCTAGTTTCAGCTCGATCCGATGTATGGTTCTCCGGCAAACATGTTTTGAACCAACCCCTGCAGATCGGGTGTCGGAAAATTTGTGATTTTCCCTGGAAAAGTTCTGACAGGGTCGTGTGTGGTATTAAAATGGAGGTACATTCAATTGAATGCGAAAAATTCAAACCTCAGCCTGATCCGATGTATAGTTCTCCGGCAAACATGTTTTGAACACCCTCATGCGCAGAGGGGTATGGGAAAATTCACGATTTTCTCCGGAAAATTTTTGTCGAAGCCATGTGTGGTATCAAAATGAAGGTACATTCAATCGATTGCGAACAATTCCAACTCTGGCCCGATCCAATGTTTGGTTCTCCGGCAAACATGTTTTGAACATCCCCCGTGCTGAGGGGTGGCGGAAAATTTATGATTTCCCCTGGAAAAGTTTTCAGAGGACCGTGTGTGGTATCAAAATGAAGGTGCATTTGATTGAATGCGAAAAAATCCAAGTTTGGCCCGATCCGATGTATGGTTCTCCGGCAAACATGTTTTGAACCAACCCCTGCAGATCGGGTGTCGGAAAATTTATGATTTTCCCTGGAAAAGTTTTCACAGGGCCGTGTGTGGTATCAACATGAAGGTACATTCAATTGAATGCGAGAAAATCTAAGTTTGGCCAAATCCAATGTTTGGTTTGCCGACAAACATGTTTTGAACAACCCCCTGCAGATCGGAGGTGGGAAAACTTACGATTTTCTTTGGAAAGGTGTTCACAGGGCCGTGTGTGGTATCAAAATGAAGGTACATTCAATTGAATGCGAAAACATCTGAGTTTGGCCCAATCCGATGAATGGTTCTCCGGCAAACATGTTTTGAACAACCCCCTGCAGATCGGGTGTCGGAAAATTTATGATTTTCCCTGGAAAATTCTTTACAGGGTCGTGTGAGGTATCGACATGAAGGAACATTCATTTGATTGCGGAAAATTCTTATATTGTTCCGATCCAATGTGTGGTTCTGAAAAAAAAAATCATGAACACCCCCTCGCGCATGGGGGTGTCGGAAAATTTACGAGTTTCTTTGGAAAATTTCTCACAGAGTCGTGTGAGGTATCGAAATGAAGGTACGTTCATTTGAATGCATAAAATTCTAATTTCGTTTCGATCCAATGTCTGGTTCTCCGTAAAAAAAATCTTGAATACCCTCTCGGAAAATTTATGATTTTCTTTAGAAATTTAAAAAAAGTGAGTAGCATCAAAATGCTCACGTGATCGCTAGCTTTCCGAAAATCGAACAATCAGCCCCGATCGCATGGTGGGTTCTCGAGCAATCGCCGATCGAAGAATGTCAATTTTTTTTTTTGTCGGACGGGTACTAGTACGGGGAAAAAAACCAAAAATTTGAAAAAAAGTCAAACTCTTTTGCCGAGGCCGTGTGCGGTATCAAAATGAAAGTACATAATATCTGTTGCCAAAAATGTTGATTTTAGCTCCATCCGATGTCTGGTTCTCCGTAAAAAAATCTTGAAAATAAAGGCAAATTTGCAATTTTCTTTGCAAAAGTTTTTACACATTCGTGAGTAGTATCAAATTTGAGATAATCGAAATTGATGACGTACAGTTCTAGTTTCAGCCCGATCCGATGTATGGTTCTCCGGCAAACATGTTTTGAACCAACCACTGCAGATCGGGTGTCGGAAAATTTTTGATTTTCCCTGGAAAAGTTCTGACAGGGTCGTGTGTGGTATCAAAATGGAGGTACATTCAATCGATTGCGAAAAATTCAAACCTCAGCCCGATCCGATGTATGGTTCTCCGGCAAACATGTTTTGAACACCCCCATGCGCAGAGGGGTATGGGAAAATTTACGATTTTCTCCGGAAAATTTTTGTCGAAGCCATGTGTGGTATCAAAATGAAGGTACATTCAATCGATTGCGAACAATTCCAACTCTGGCCCGATCCAATGTTTGGTTCTCCGGCAAACATGTTTTGAACAGCCCCCCGTGCTGAGGGGTGTCGGAAAATTTATGATTTCCCCTGGAAAAGTTTTCAGAGGGTCGTGTGTGGTATCAAAATGAAGGTGCATTTATTGAATGCGGAAAAATCTAAGTTTGGCCCGATCCGATGTATGGTTCTAGGGCAAACATGTTTGAAACCAACCCCTGCAGATCGGGTGTCGGAAAATTTATGATTTTCCCTAGAAAAGTTTTCATAGGGCCGTGTATGGTATCAACATGAAGGTACATTCAATTGAATGCGAGAAAATCTGAGTTTGGCCGAATCCAATGTTTGGTTTGCCGGCAAACATGTTTTGAACAACCCCCTGCAGATCGGGGGTGGGAAAACTTACGATTTTTCTCGGAAAAGTGTTCACAGGGCCGTGTGTGGTATCAAAATGAAGGTACATTCAATTGAATGCGGAAAAATCTGAGTTTGGTCAAATCCGATAGATGGTTCTCCGGCAAACATGTTTTGAATCAACCACTGCAGATCGGGTGTCGGAAAATTTGTGATTTTCCCTGGAAAAGTTCTGACAGGGTCGTGTGTGGTATCAAAATGGAGGTACATTCAATTGCATGCGAAAAATTCAAACCTCAGGCCAATCCGATGTATAGTTCTCCGGCAAACATGTTTTGAACACCCCCATGCGCAGAGGGGTATGGGAAAATTTACGATTTTCTCCGGAAAATTTTTGTCGAAGCCATGTGTGGTATCAAAATGAAGGTACATTCAATCGATTGCGAACAATTCCAACTCTGGCCCGATCCAATGTTTGGTTCTCCGGCAAACATGTTTTGAACAGCCCCCCGTGCTGAGGGGTGTCGGAAAATTTATGATTTCCCCTGGAAAAGTTTTCAGAGGGTCGTGTGTGGTATCAAAATGAAGGTGCATTTATTGAATGCGAAAAAATCTAAGTTTGGCCCGATCCGATGTATGGTTCTCCGGCAAACATGTTTTGAACCAACCCCTGCAGATCGGGTGTCGGAAAATTTATGATTTTCCCTGAAAAAGTTTTCACAGGGCCGTGTATGGTATCAACATGAAGGTACATTCAATTTAATGCGAGAAAATCTAAGTTTGGCCAAATCCAATGTTTGGTTTGCCGACAAACATGTTATGAACAACCCCCTGCAGATCGGAGGTGGGAAAACTTACGATTTTCTTCGGAAAGGTGTTCAAAGGGCCGTGTGTGGTATCAAAATGAAGGTACATTCAATTTAATGCGAAAAAATCTGAGTTTGGCCCAATCCGATGAATGGTTCTCCGGCAAACATGTTTTGAACAACCCCCTGCAGATCGGGTGTCGGAAAATTTATGATTTTCCCTGGAAAATTTTCCACAGGGTCGTGTGAGGTATTGACATGAAGGTACATTCAATTGATCGCGGAAAATTCTTATATTGTTCCGATCCAATGTGTGGTTCTGAAAAAAAAATCATGAACACCCCCGCGCGCATGGGGGTCTCGAAAAATTTACGATTTTCTTTGGAAAATTTCTCACAGAGTCGTGTGAGGTATCGAAATGAAGGTTCGTTCATTCGAATGCATAAAATTCTAATTTGGTCCCGATCCAATGTCTGGTTCTCCGTAAAACAATTCTTGAATACCCTCTCGGAAAATTTATGATTTTCTTTGGAAATTTTTCTAAGAAACGTGAGTAGCATCAAAATGCTCACGTGATCGCTAGCTTCCCGAAAATCGAACAATCAGCCCGATCGCATGGTGGGTTCTCCAGCAATCGCCGATCGGAGATTGTCAATTTTTTTTTTGTCGGACGGGTACTAGTACGGGGAAAAAACCAAAAATTTGAAAAAAAAATGTCAAACTCTTTTGCCGAGGCCGTGTGCGGTATCAAAATAAAGGTACATAATATCTGTTGCCAAAAATGTGGATTTTAGCTCGATCCGATGTCTGGTTCTCCGTAAAAAAAGTCTTGAAAATAAGGGCAAATTTGCAATTTTCTTTGGAAAAGTTTTTACACATTCGTGAGTAGTATCAAATTTGAGATATTCGAAATTGATGACGTACAGTTCTAGTTTCAGCCCGATCCGATGTATGGTTCTCCGACAAACATGTTTTGAACCAACCCCTGCAGATCGGGTGTCGGAAAATTTATGATTTTCCCTGGAAAAGTTCTCACAGGGTCGTGTGTGGTATCAAAATGAAGGTACATTCAATTGATTGCGAAAACTTTGAATCTCAGCCCGATCCGATGTATAGTTCTCCGGCAAACATGTTTTGAACACCCCCATGCGCAGAGGGGTATAGGAAAATTTACGATTTTCTCCGGAAAATGTTTGTCGAAGCCATGTGTGGTATCAACATGAAGGTACATTCAATTGATTGCGAACAATTCCAACTCTGGCCCGATCCAATGTTTGGTTTGCCGGCAAACATGTTTTGAACACCCCCCCGTGCTGAGGGGTGTCGGAAAATTTATGATTTCCCCTGGAAAAGTTTTCAGAGGGTCGTGTGTGGTATCAAAATGAAGGTGCATTCAATTGAATGCGAAAAAATCCAAGTTTGGCCCGATCCGATGTATGGTTCTCCGGCAAACATGTTTTGAACAAACCCCTGCAGATCGGGTGTCGGCAAATTTATGATTTTCCCTGGAAAAGTTTTCACAGGGCCGTGTGTGGTATCAACATGAAGGTACATTCAATTGAATGCGAGAAAATCTAAGTTTGGCCAAATCCAATGTTAGGTTTGCCGACAAACATGTTATGAACAACCCCCTGCAGATCGGGGGTGAGAAAACTTACGATTTTCTTCGGAAAGGTGTTCAAAGGGCCGTGTGTGGTATCAAAATGAAGGTACATTCAATTTAATGCGAAAACATCTGAGTTTGGCCCAATCCGATGAATGGTTCTCCGGCAAACATGTATTGAACAACCCCCTGCAGATCGGGTGTCGGAAAATTTATGATTTTCCCTGGAAAATTTTCCACAGGGTCGTGTGAGAAATTGACATGAAGGAACATCCATTTGATCGCGGAAAATTCTTATATTGTTCCGATCCAATGTGTGGTTCTGAAAAAAAAATCAAGAACACCCCCGCGCGCATGGGGGTCTCGAAAAATTTACGATTTTCTTTGGAAAATTTCTCACAGAGTCGTGTGAGGTATCGAAATAAAGGTCCGTTCATTTGAATGCATAAAATTCTACTTTCGTCCCGATCCAATGTCTGATTCTCCGTAAAACAATTCTTGAATACCCTCTCGGAAAATTTATGATTTTCTTTGGAAATTTTTCTGAAACGTGAGTAGCATCAAAATGCTCACGTGATCGCTAGCTTCCCGAAAATCGAACAATCAGCCCGATCGCATGGTGGGTTCTCCAGCAATCGCCGATCGAAGATTGTCAATTTTTTTGTCGGACGGGTACTAGTACGGGGAAAAAACCAAAATTTTGAAAAAAAGTCAAACTCTTTTGCCGAGGCCGTGTGCGGTATCAAAATGAAGGTACATAATATCTGTTGCCAAAAATGTTGATTTTAGCTCGATCCGATGTCTGGTTCTCCGTAAAAAAAATCTTGAAAATAGTGGCAAATTTGCAATTTTCTTTGCAAAAGTTTTTACACATTCGTGAGTAGTATCAAATTTGAGATAATCGAAATTGATGACGTACAGTTCTAGTTTCAGCCCGATCCGATGTATGGTTCTCCGGCAAACATGTTTTGAACCAACCCCTGCAGATCGGGTGTCGGAAAATTTTTGATTTTCCCTGGAAAAGTTCTGACAGGGTCGTGTGTGGTATCAGAATGGAGGTACATTCAATTGAATGCGAAAAATTCAAACCTCAGCCTGATCCGATGTATAGTTCTCCGGCAAACATGTTTTGAACACCCTCATGCGCAGAGGGGTATGGGAAAATTCACGATTTTCTCCGGAAAATTTTTGTCGAAGCCATGTGTGGTATCAAAATGAAGGTACATTCAATCGATTGCGAAAACTTCCAACTTTGGCCCGATCCAATGTTTGGTTCTCCGGCAAACATGTTTTGAACAGCCCCCCGTGCTGAGGGGTGTCGGAAAATTTATGATTTCCCCTGGAAAAGTTTTCAGAGGGCCGTGTTTGGTATCAAAATGAAGGTGCATTCAATTGAATGCGAAAAAATCTAAGTTTGGCCCGATCCGATGTATGGTTCTCCGGCAAACATGTTTTGAACCAACCCCTGCAGATCGGGTGTCGGAAAATTTATGATTTTCCCTGGAAAAGTTTTCACAGGGCCGTGTATGGTATCAACATGAAGGTACATTCAATTGAGTGCGAGAAAATCTAATTTTGGCCAAATCCAATGTTTGGATTGCCGACAAACATGTTATGAACAACCCCCTGCAGATCGGGGGTGAGAAAACTTACGATTTTCTTCGGAAAGGTGTTCAAAGGGCCGTGTGTGGTATCAAAATGAAGGTACATTCAATTTAATGCGAAAACATCTGAGTTTGGCCCAATCCGATGAATGGTTCTCCGGCAAACATGTATTGAACAACCCCCTGCAGATCGGGTGTCGGAAAATTTATGATTTTCCACAGGGTCGTGTGAGGTATTGACATGAAGGAACATCCATTTGATCGCGGAAAATTCTTATATTGTTCCGATCCAATGTGTGGTTCTGAAAAAAAAAATCAAGAACACCCCCGCGCGCATGGGGGTCTCGAAAAATTTACGATTTTCTTTGGAAAATTTCTCACAGAGTCGTGTGAGGTATCGAAATAAAGGTCCGTTCATTTGAATGCATAAAATTCTACTTTCGTCCCGATCCAATGTCTGATTCTCCGTAAAACAATTCTTGAATACCCTCTCGGAAAATTTATGATTTTCTTTGGAATTTTTTTCGGAAAAACGTGACTAGCATAAAAATGCTCACGTGATCGCTAGCTTCCCGAAAATCGAACAATCAGCCCGATCGCATCGTGGGTTCTCCAGCAATCGTCGATCGAAGATTGTCAATTTATTTTTGTCGGACGGGTACTAGTACGGGGAAAAAACCAAAATTTGAAAAAAAGTCAAACTCTTTTGCCGAAGCCGTGTGCGGTATCAAAATAAAGGAACATGAGATCTGTTGCCAAAAATGTTGATTTCAGCTCGATCCGATGTCTGGTTCTCCGTAAAAAAATTCTTGAAAATAGAGGCAAATTTGCAATTTTCTTTGCAAAAGTTTTTACACATTCGTGAGTAGTATCAAATTTGAGATAATCGAAATTGATGACGTACAGTTCTAGTTTCAGCCCGATCCGATGTATGGTTCTCCAGCAAACATGTTTTGAACCATCCCCTGCAGATCGGGTGTCGGAAAATTTTTGATTTTCCTTGGAAAAGTTTTCACAGGGTCGTATGTGGTATCAAAATGGAGGTACATTCAATTGAATGCGAAAAATTTCAATTTCAGCCCGATCCAATGTTTAGTTCTCCGGCAAACATGTTTTGAACGACCCCCTGCAGATCGGGTATCGGGAAATTTCGATTTTCTCCGGAAAATTTTTGTCGAAGCCATGTGTGGTATCAAAATGGAGGTACATTCAATCGAATGCGAAAAATTTCAATTTTGGCCTAATCCAATGTATGGTTCTCCGGCAAACATGTTTTGAACAACCCCCCGTGCTGAGGGGTGTCGGAAAATTTATGATTTCCCCTGGAAAAGTTTTCAGAGGGTCGTGTGTGGTATCAAAATGAAGGTGCATTTATTGAATGCGAAAAAATCTAAGTTTGGCCCGATCCGATGTATGGTTCTCCGGCAAACATGTTTGAAACCAACCCCTGCAGATCGGGTGTCGGAAAATTCATGATTTTCCCTGGAAAAGTTTTGACAGGGCCGTGTGTGGTATCGAAATGAAGGTACATTCAATTGAATGCGAGAAAATTCAAGTTTGGCCAAATCCAATGTTTGGTTTGCCAGCAAACATGTTTTGAACAACCCCCTGCAGATCGGGGGTGGGAAAACTCACGATTTTCTTCGGAAAAGTGTTCACAGGGCCGTGTGTGGTATCAAAATGAAGGTACATTCAATTGAATGCGAAAATATCTGAAGTTTGGCCCAATCCGATGAATGGTTCTCCGGCAAACATGTTTTGAACAACCCCCTGCAGATCGGGTGTCGGAAAATTTATGATTTTCCCCGGAATATTTTCCACAGGGTCGTGTGAGGTATCGACATGGAAGAACATCCATTTGATTGCGGAAAATTCCTATTTTGTCCCGATCCAATGTGTGGTTTTCCCCAAAAAAAATCATGAACACCCCCTCGCGCATGGGGGTGTCGGAAAATTTACGATTTTCTTTGGAAAATTTCTCACAGAGTCGTGTGAGGTATCGAAATGAAGGAACATTCATTTGAATGCATAAAATTCTAATTTCGTCCCGATCCAATGTCTGGTTCTCCAAAAAACAATTCTTGAATACCCCCTCGGAAAATTTATGATTTTCTTTGGAAATTTTTCTAAGAAACGTGAGTAGCATCAAAATGCTCACGTGATCGCTAGCTTTCCGAAAATCGAACAATCAGCCCGATCGCATAGTGGGTTCTCCAGCAATCGCCGATCGAAGATTGTCAATTTTTTTTTGTCGGACGGGTACTAGTACGGGGAAAAAACCAAAAATTTGAAAAAAAGTCAAACTCTTTTGCCGAAGCCGTGTGCGGTATCAAAATGAAGGTACATAATATCTGTTGCCAAAAATGTTGATTTTAGCTCGATCCGATGTCTGGTTCTCCGTAAAAAAAATCTTGAAAATAAAGGCAAATTTGCAATTTTCTTTGCAAAAGTTTTTACACATTCGTGAGTAGTATCAAATTTGAGATAATCGAAATTGATGACGTACAGTTCTAGTTTCAGCCCGATCCGATGTATGGTTCTCCGGCAAACATGTTTTGAACCAACCCCTGCAGATCGGGTGTCGGAAAATTTTCGATTTCCCTGGAAAAGTTCTGACAGGGTCGTGTGTGGTATCAAAATGGAGGTACATTCAATTGAATGCGAAAAATTCAACCCTCAGGCCGATCCGATGTATATTTCTCCGGCAAACATGTTTTGAACACCCCCATGCGCAGAGGGGTATGGGAAAATTTACGATTTTCTCCGGAAAATTTTTTTCGAAGTCATGTGTTGTATCAAAATGAAGGTACATTCAATCGATTGCGAACAATTCCAACTCTGGCCCGATCCAATGTTTGGTTCTCCGGCAAACATGTTTTGAACATCCCCCGTGCTGAGGGGTGTCGGAAAATTTATGATTTCCCCTGGAAAAGTTTTCAGAGGACCGTGTGTGGTATCAAAATGAAGGTGCATTCAATTGAATGCGAAAAAATCCAAGTTTGGCCCGATCCGATGTATGGTTCTCCGGCAAACATGTTTTGAACCAACCCCTGCAGATCGGGTGTCGGAAAATTTATGATTTTCCCTGGAAAAGTTCTGACAGGGTCGTGTGTGGTATCGAAATGAAGGTACATTCAATCGATTGCGAAAAATTCAAATCTCAGCCCGAT
Source organism: Brachyptera putata (assembly GCA_907164805.1). Lineage (NCBI taxonomy): Eukaryota > Metazoa > Arthropoda > Insecta > Plecoptera > Taeniopterygidae > Brachyptera > Brachyptera putata. Next base: position 4,250,427 of record OU015468.1, read on the forward strand.
CCGATGTATGGTTCTCCAGCAAACAGGTTTTGAACAACCCCCCGTGCAGAGGGGTGTCGGAAAATTTATGATTCTTCCCGGAAAAGTTTTCACGGGGCCGTGTGTGGTATCAACATGAAGGTACATTCAATTGAATGCGAGTAAGTCTAAGTTCGGCCAAATTCAATGTTCGGTTTGCCGGGAAACATGTTCTGAACAACTCCCTGTAGATCGGGGGTGTGGAAACTTACGATTTTCTCTGGAAAATTTTTCACAAAGCCGTGTGTGGTATCAATATGAAGATGCATTCAATTGATTGCGAAAAATCTTAATTTCAACTCGATCCAATGTTTGGTTCTCCGGCAAACATGTTTTGAACAACCCCCTGCAGATCGGGTGTCGGAAAATTCACGATTTTCTTTGAAAATTTTTTCACAGAGTCGTGTAGGGTATCAAAATGAAGGTACATTCAATCGAATGCGAAAAATTTCAATTTTGGCCCGATCCAATGTATGGTTCTCCGGCAAACATGTTTTGAACATCCCCTGCAGATCGGGTGTCGGAAAATTTACGATTTTCTTTGGTTAATTTTTCCCAGAGCCGTGTGTGGTATCGAAATGAAGGTCCATTCAATTGATTCTAGAAAATCTAGTCAGAAACATGACCAATTTAGTTTTTTGTAAGTCTTAGCTTTGCAGACGTAAAGAGCTTTATAGATCATTTGATCAAGATATCAAAACTCGAAGACCTCAATGTTTGTTGAGATTAATTGGTCGTAACAATTTCAAGAAAATCATGACGGAGAGGTTTCTCAATAAAAACCTCTCGATTGACCCAGTATTGTTCATACAAGTTATTATTTATAGCGGAAAATTGTGAAATCTAGCATAAAAAATATGATAGACCTAGCAACCATGTTACACATTTTATATGTTGCCAGAATAACAAGGGTTGTGAAAATATCAACATAAAATGTATTAATATAAATTATAATAAGAAAATAGTAACACATTCTCTTCGAGTATTTCATCTACCAACGCGAGTCTGGTTTTTCACTGACGAAATAACATGGTTAAAATACAGCTTTACAAGTTTACACGCTACTTTGAAAGCTACTTCTATACTTTATATATATACGAAATATTACTTTTGATGTTGAAATATTCCGTAAACATAAATGTAGAAGCAATATGTTAATTTTATTTCAGTCTTTCCATCTTTCACATAACAATATCTCAACGATGTCACAAACGAAATAAACTACACGATATATTCGACTTTATTCCATATTGCATTTTCTCTCGTAATATTTCTACTCCATTTTCTTGTCGAGCCAAAGCTGAACAGCTGTCAAAAGCATAAAGTTATTGCAGAACTGAGTCAAGACAGAATGTATTTAATTTTATTTACTTCACGATTTCTTCTTCTCTTTAATCTAAAGCTGTATTCAACAAGATTTGACATATACCTATGCAAGCAGAATCTCCACTCTTTCTATCTCATGAGTCGACGTTTTCCAATATAGTGTTCTTTTATCCATATTGCTAGAAACAGAAGCAGAAAAATTGTATTATTTCTTGGTTTAATTGCAGCAGGAAGAACAAGGATCATAACCTTCTGCACCTAAAATCGTAATTCTTATACTTATAGTTCAGTTTTAGTTCTATCAGCCATGTCACGTTCAAGGACTAGTGAATTAGAAATTGAAATTTCTTTATCCCAAAGAAGGTATTATTGAGTAATATTGTAGACTCAGTTTTGATTGATTCGGTAAATCTTTCACAGAACTATTTATATTCTTTAAAGAAACTATAAATTAATATGAGTATATTTATGTAAATATTTCATAGTTGTCTATAATTAATTGAGTTTTAATATTTGTATATCAGTGCACAGTTCATTTCTCAAAACAATGAATTCATAATATATATATATATATATATATATATATATATATATATATATATATATATATATATATATATATATATATAAAGCGTATTATACGATAATATTAGGATATGTGTTATCTCGGTATTAAACACGTGTTATTATCATGCTGCAAATTGAACAAGCTTCTTCCATATTATCCTACGCATCTAACATTCAGTTACAATTAGACAACAGTGAATTTCTTATGAATAACAATTTGGAAAGGTAACGATAAAAAGTGTAAACATCTAAGAACGAGTGTGACAGACAGAAAATGAAATAAAACTACAGTTCATTTGAACTGTACCATTTCCATATTTTTCTAAAGAGGCGTGGGCTGGAGTCAAAGCCTAGCACCTTCGCATCGGAGGTAGGAGTAGGACCTACATGCTGTGTCATATCAAGGATCATGTCAAGGGTTGCTTTGTAGAAAAAACAATGTGGCAAAATATATGAGAGTGAACGAAATTTCCCATACGTAAAACAGCGGACTTTGATATTATTGCGATTGCCGCATCGGATAGCTACTTTCTTGATGGTCAACTTAATAATAATTTGAAAACAATTTTCACAATGGATCCAGTTCAGATTATTGTAAATTGAATGGAGTTCAGTAACTAGTTTTTGGAGTGCAATATTCTTGATTCAGTTTCTTTAATTATACAGTTTACACATCCATTTAGTTTACATAGAAAAAAACATCATATATATATATAAATTATTATTGCACACTATTATTCATCTATCTTATTAAAATAATGTGAACATTTTAATTATCACAACCAATTCATTGCTGCTATTTATTGCTTCGTCCAATAATTTCTTTCATGCCATCTTTTAGTGACTTTTAAAAATACATTGCAAGATCATTTGATTGATACATTAAGCGTTATAACTATAGCATATACTCTATTTTGAGATCATTTTGATTTTGATGATTTTTTTTGGCACATCCATTATCAAATTGGCATGAAACTCTTGCATCATTCTGTCTGTATTCTACTTTTCTGCCCTTTAGTCCGAAATATACATCTTATAATCAGATAGAAGATCCAACATAGAGTCAGTAATCTTTTACAAATATTTTATCACTTGATATTACATAATTATCAAATAGGCCAGGAAGCTGTAAATATTGTCATACACTTTACTCCAATAATAATGTATCTTTTTTCAATTTACAAACAGTTCTACAAGTTATAGATACTAGAAAATTTTCAAATTTTCTAAATAAAAACATGCATACTAATATAATATGCATAAATCATCTTTGTTATGAGTCTTTTATGTAGATTTTAAAAACCCAAACAATCAATATTCTCACACCATTTGAACATTGTCAGAAGTAAAATATCTAAATATAGTTTATTAGTTTCACATAACGTTTTTTTGTGTTTCTCACAACCTCGTGAAAGTCCATCTGGATGTAACAAATGATGACACAGCCGTGATCAACATTCCATCAGATAGTCGAGATGTTTTAATATCTTTATTAGACGTTTCTAGAATTGTTGCAACTTGCGACGGTAAATAATCCAACAATGGTTTCCAAGCTGTCGTAATTTAATTGTTGAATTTTTCATTTTGGTAAATAGTTTGTATTTTACTTACTCCATAAAATTGCATACTTTTATCGAATTACAGCTGATAGACCATAGTATACAAAGGATAGAATTGAATGCAAACACAATGAAAATTAGTATCTTAATAGAAATAATAAAAGTAGAAATAAAATAGAAACAGAATTTGATTGAAAGATAGAGTGTGAATCGAAATGAGAAACAGAAAATTCCAAACTAAATATAATCAATACATTTTATTTATAATCATATTTATAGATTCAATTCTAACCAATGACGATGAGATGAGATCATTGAATGTCCCGCCTCCGAATTGTGCTCAAGGTATCATAACGATCAGTTTGTGAGGAGTCTATAGTGATCAAGGAGGTTCGATTACTCTGCTTCGAGTGGTACCAATTTAGCACATTTCATGTTTTTTCTTCAAAATGGCTGACCCGATCGAGCTGAAAATTTCCAGAAATGTAATTTAACTTCACGCAAAATTTCATTTCTTTTGAAAATAAAAATATTTTTTTTTTTTACGAACCTCCTTGATAGCAATACTTTACTAACGTGTCATAGGCGACTGTAGGCATATACTGATTATAGTGCGTTCTGAAGTACCGGTGTGAATATGCGTTCAATCGTATTCGCCAAATATATTATAATGAATATCTTGTAATAATTATATAAAAAACAGTAGGTCGTTCTTTGTATATTTAGATCCAGTTAGTTATTAGAAGATGGCAGTGGTTATATATTCCGAAGAGCACCTTGGAAAAAGAACGACTATAACAAACAAAAATGTTTAATGAGCAATTATTATCGACATGTTTTAATGTTGATACGTACACGTCGATACGTATACTGATTTGAAAGAAGATATTTATGGAAAATTATTCAGATTCCATTGTAAATGAAATCTAATCAGTGTAATTCTGTGGACTTTTTATACAAAAAAACATGATACGTATTTTAATTACACGCTTCAATTAGAGTATCGGTAAACCACCATAAAAAAAGATTTCAACCAGATCTGGAGAATGGAATTTTGTTGCATTCCAAATTGTGCTACACATTTTTTAAACAAAATTCCTGATAGATACCACTCTCTCTCTCTCTGTCTCTCTTTCTCTTCACTCTCAATTGTATTAAAGGTGACCAAATGAACCCTTACCGCGACTGCCACTTAAAATAACATTACTAGGCCTGGCTAGCTTCAAGAGACAACGTTTTTGATCGGTTTGATCGGACTTTGATGGGTTCACTAGAAGAGCTAAGTACCATGACAACATGTCCAGTATTTCTGTATTTCCATTGTTGTTAGCAGATAATCCTAGCGCTGCTCATGAGGGGGGCTGAAAATAGCTCACATTTTTGCGTTCTAAGAGACCGTGATTCTGTGATTATCTCGTATTGTCATGGTAGCTAGCTCTGCTAGAGAAAAACATCAAATCAAAGACCTCTTAGTCTCTCTAAGCTAGCCAGGCCTAGAATGCTACTTCAAGTAGCAACATAAGGGCCTTATGTTTCATATTTATTGCAATACATGAATCTTTATTCAGTAAGTCCGGTGCAATTTTAAGAAATGATAGTTAGTTGATCAGGTGATAGTTAGCGGATTAACTTGTTATCACCCTTGGTTACGTATGTAATTTTCGTATCTCGACTAATAGCTATATACAATTAATGCTTAACTTGAAACCGGCTCTCAGTAGACGAATAATTTATGCTTTTAATAAAAAATAAACTGACCCGTAATGTTAATTCTGCTTCACGCACGCTTGATGCATATGATATGTAAAATTATCGAAACAAGTGAAAACAAGAAAATATAAATTTATTAAAATTTATATGTAATCAGTAGTTCACAGTAAAATGGAGTTGGTTTCATCAACAGACCACGAGTGACATTCAACTTGGAAAATCAGCAATACACCAGGAAAATTTTAAATACAATCTAAAAGCAAATTCTAAAGAAGAAGTTTTGAACGTTCTATTAAATCAAGTGAGTAGAAAGAAGGCATTTTTTTGGAATGTCAATTATTGAAAATAATAACAGATTGTCAGTGACGTTTCGTCTCAGTTGTCTATTTCTATTAGATACCACCTCACTTAGAGATAATTTTAGCCAAAACTGTAGATAAATATAGATATCCTTATTAACTGAAGGAAGGATAAATTATATAAATGAAAAATAGACATATTTCAGCATATTTAATACTCAAATATTTTTTCAAATCCTAAAAAAATAAAGAAAAGAAGAGAAGAAAATGAATTGTATGACTACGTCATGCGTAATTGTTTGGGTCATTATATTTTCTGATTATATTCCAACAATTAGAATATTGCTATTTTCGTATTCATCACTTCATGATAGCATGGTATAAGAAAATCCAAATGTTTACATTTAATTTCCTCTAAATTCTATCAACGACTGGAATAAAACTATCAAAAAAAAGCACAAAACCAGACCTTTATCACATATCAAGTTTTACGTATTAAAAGTACTAAACTATTTTCACTTATTTTCATCAGTGACCAAGACCGATGTGTTTTTTACTAACACCAGGTTTCCTTGGCTGTAACATCTTCAGAGGATCTTTATGATATCTTGCAAACACTTCGTTCTTGAAGACTTCGAAATGGCGTCGGTTCATACTGTTCTGCCGTTCTCTCCACGACGGTCTTCCTTTCTTGTTCTGAAGACCCCAGTGACATGTGAAGATTGGCGATAACACTTGGAACTGGTAGCCGGCTACGAACATCTCGTATACCTGTGTGGAAAAACATTTGTTAGACAAGCTTTAGCGAGGGTTCAATTTGACATACTGAAAAAAAATGGCGTTCGTTTTTATTTTTTTTATTTTTTTTTGTATTTTTTATGTTTTTTTGTAGGTTCTCCACAGGTCAAACGGCTACAGCTATCAACCTCAAACTTTTTTTCAATATGGTTCCTCATCTAACTTAGATCTGTATGGTAGTTTTGTGACATTATCGGGAGATAATTTTTTTTTTTATGAATTTTAGAAATTTCAAAAATACGACCCATTCAAAAATACCAGCGGAAAAAAAAATATTCACTGAAAAAATGGAATTTCGCGTGAAGTTGAATTACATTTTGATACACATTTCTGGAAATTTTCAACTTGATCGGGTCAGCCATTTTGAAAAAAGAACATAAAATGTGCTAAATTGGTCCCACTCGAAGCAGTTTTTACCCATTTTCACCCATACTATTACTATCCGCTCGTCTAACAACGCATATATGGCGTTTTCCTAGTATTAACTCAATGAATTCATAACGCCTTCCTCCGTTGATCAGTCAGCTGAGGCATCGCTTTAGTAATTTGAAGTCACCGTTGAGGGTGGATTCGATTCCCGCACAACGCATGGGTCCTCTAACCTATCATCACTTCATAGTCTCATTATCACCTACTCATTCGTACCCCCATATAACCTAGCTGTTGGTGGGTTCGTTAAGCGAATAATAATCTTGAATATGTAAAAGTAGGACCAACTGACAAATACATATAGTTATTCTTGACCATAGTCTTGACCATGGCAGGTTTCGAAACCCGATCTTTTGATTGACGGTTTAACGTGCTTGCCACTGGTCCACCCGTCTCGGTTAGTTCGCTGTTGAAACTACTATTGCAACAATAGGAAAAATTGAAAAACACTTATCATTATCCGGCAATATCTAGCGTGTGTAACATGAAAATAATGAAAAGCAACTACTATGCAAATATTATAACAACAATTATATTGGCAATTATATTTTGAATGTAAACATTATTCCACGTATGCAGGCTATAAAATGAATATAACAACAATACATTGATAGATATCTTGTCAATATTTCGTTTATTTTGAATCTATGGAGCACAAAAATATGTTTCGATCTCGTCACCATTGAAATTACAATTTCAACTTTCTGAATGGGAAGTATTTTATATTGTATACAATTGCCTTTTAATTCCTTTCTGGTTATTATACGTATCAATTGAATAAACGTAAAAAACATGATTTCAGATCGGAATTTTGTTCATGTTCTACTTGAATGATATAATTCAACGAAAACAATAGCAGTAGAGAAATCCCGCCAATAATAATACGGAGATATTTGATTTACCGAAATTTCCATGAGAATTGAACATTGTTTTGTATTATCTGTGCGCCTGTATAAACATCCAATCAGTGTGATAATCTCACAGCTCTGGGAGTTCAATAAACATTAAAAAGCAGCTGGCTGATTTTCAACTTTGAATCACGTCACAAAATAGGGATTATCGTATTTTACTGTTATGCAAATATGAAAAAACCGCGAGTTCAAAACTGTGAAATAATTTCTTTAATTTTCTGTATCTACAATTTTATAATTTGGATATCTCCAACATCAGTTTATATCAAAAATGTATCGAAACTCTTTCTAGATTAATTATAATTTATTTTTCGCTCTGTCATTTACAAGAATATATTTTCAACCTTCAGTCAGTTCAGAAACATAAAACTTCAAAATTTCTAGATACAAAAAATAAAATTTCCATTGCAAACAAGCAATAGCACAAAGTTTCCAGTTTATATTTCGTGACAGGATTTTTATTTTGAAGATTAGGCACTTTTGTTACAATACGATTAATCCATTTTACGATATCAGAGATCACTGATAACGGGGTCAGTATATTTACAGACACGAAAGTTACAATATATAATAATAAAACTTTCAAAAAATGTTCATCACACAAACTGAAATAACCAACAACGCAAATATATCATCAAACAAACTACGGTACCTTTTATTTCACGTCAAATTAAGCCTATATATGAGGGGGATCATTCTAAATGGAATTAATACTGAAATAAAACAAACAAAAAATGTCAGATCACAACGTTATATTTTCTATATTCTGTGACATGCACCTTTGTTTATAATAATGTGTTCCATTACGTTGACAGCGGACAGGGCTTTTGTAGCGTGTTTACGCGATGGGGCGAGGGGTGTGGGGGGTGGAAGGGGGGTGGCTGGGGGGATTTGAAGGGGGAGAAGGGGGGTAGGACAACCTGTGACTGACACACTGTGAAATTGGACGAGCCCCTCTGTGTTTTGTGGTTGGTAGATAACTAGAAAACTTTACCATGCGTGCATTTCTAGATCTGGGTAGGCCTATAAAATATGTAGAGTATATTAGAACCTATAACAAAACTAGGGTAATCGTTTAATCTAAAAATGTAGTATACATTTTGGTTTCCATTAAATGTATTATTAGAATTGTTCTGTCAAATGAAGTTCATTTTATTGTGATGATTCTGAATAAAACAGATATGTTTTTTCCGTTTTTTTGCGTCGAGTCGAGTTAAAGAATGGTTCAAGTAAATATAATTAGCGTTTTGTCTGAACATCTGCGGTTTTTCGTATACGGATGGTTTGACGTTGAATATGATTGAATAGAAATATAAAAGTCACAGAGGGACACGAAATAGTATATATCAAACATAACGTAGACTCGATTATAAAGTAGGAAAACGCAGTCAGTGTCGTCGTAGTGGGAAGAACATGCTTACTGCAATTGTCTTGAGCAATGAAAATTGGCATAAATTATTATTTTATTCGGAAACGGTTAGGTGATTAAAATGATAATTCAGTAAAAAACATTTAGTATTCAAGGTTCTAATGAAAATGTGGATCAAAATAAAATGTTTGTAAGGTATTTTTTTTAATTTCGGTTCATTTGTATGAATAAGCACCTAAAACTCATTTTCTTAGTTTGCAAAACATGTTTTGATATAATGTTTAATCAGAAAATAAAACAGTTTATTTTTATGTAGTAATAGTGATTTGTTGAATTGATCTTTTTATAATGGATTTGTAAATTCGTTCATTACTACGTTTTAAAAATATGCTCTTGCACAGTGCATTATGTCGAGGGGTTTACAGCTCGCAAATTTGGTGTACTCCTGATTTCAGGTGATTTCAGAGATTTCATACGGCTCTCAAGGGGATTTCAAGTGATTTCAAGGAGATTCTAAGTGATTTCAAGGGGATTTTAAGTGATTTCAAGGAGATTTCATGGCAAGTGTACACCGGACTTTTGGAAAACAAAGGATTTTTATCTGCGACGGAAAAGTGTGGTGGTAACATAGCCCTTGTGGTGCCCCGTTCAATCGATCCTACCTTTCATCCACAGCCTCAATTGGGTAACAAGGATTTTGTATCAAGTTACTATGTTATTACATTTTTTTTAAATGCAGACCTTAAGGGGGTGCGTGCACGGTGCTTACAAATTTATCTTTACTATTTTTTTCCATTTCCAAAAACCAGTGTAATTGAATGAAAAGGTCACATCTCCGAGATAATTTCATGGTCTTCAATTGATATGACATTTTATTTTTGTGAATTCAATCAGTTTTGAGATAATACGTCAATGAATTGCATCGCATTCTTTTTATTCATTGACGTATTATCTTAAAATTAATTGAATTTACTGAAATAGAACGGCATATTAATTAAAGAACATAAAATTATCTTGGAGATGTCAACTTTTCATTCAATTACACTGGTTTTTGAATATAGAAAAAATTATTGAAGGTGAATTTCTCGATTTTTATAAGCACCGTGCATGTACGCCCTTTGCTTTATCTTATAAGACTATCTTAATTCTCAGTTCGGTCGAGTTGGCGCGTAGGAGCCTAGGCCTACTACCAACCTGAGTGACGTCAGTGCTATAAACCTCTGGTCTTGACATTGGGAAGTGATTGTGTTTCACATGATATGCAATCGGATTTGTTTGCGGGAGATGCGTGTCTCAATCCAAGGACATGGACCAAGGATTTTATTCGTTAATTTATTCGATGAGAATAATCTATGATAATCAATCAATTAAACTTCAACGTGACATGCACCTTATGAATAAGTTTTACCAATTACTTGTTGACGAATAAGAAGTAGGCATATATATTTTGTATTTTTAATTTTTCCCTCGATTTAACCCTCAAGGCGATTAATCGAAGTGTGAGTTTATTGACGATAGCTTTAGTACGGTTTGAGATTTCAAAATTGTAATATAAGGGAAAACAGATATTTTCAATATCTTCTTTTATGTTATGTAGGCCTAAGCTTCAACACTGTATAATCCTTCAACTTTCGAATATTTACAGCTACATTTCTTCATGTGTGTATAGCTGTGGAATTGATTTGATCCAAGGTAAATAATTGTATTGCAATCTCTTTGAAAGTATCAACAAGATCTTTGGATAGTTCTGTTAGCATTTTGATTTCTTAAAGCCATTTACCTACTCGTAGTGAAGCTGCGGAGGCGACTGCGGAGGCGACTGCGGAGGCGATATTTATGCCAATTAAGCCTTTCTATTCCCAAGTTATTACTTATTCTAATAGCTCAATCTTATAGTTTAAAGTCAATAAATTGATAATCCATTATAATTTGGATGTAAACAACACACAACCCTGCTTGTACATGACAGAGATATACAGTGAAAGCATGAAAAAGTCACTGTGTGGCCACTCTCTTTCATACCATAGTCTTTCTACTATACATTAAGACTTGACGCCTTGAAGATGTATTTTTAAACGTAGCAACTGACTTAAAAGACTGCTTTCTTGTCCCAGAAGAACTTGGAAAAAGGGAGAGATTGTTGAAACTTCCGTAATCGTAGCCAACAAAGAAAAGACACTTTTTAATTATTCACAATTCGATCGGTAATTGTAATTTAAGTTGGTTTGAATTACTTTTTTTTTAATAACATCGAAATTTGATACAAAATCATTTTCCCCCACCAAAAAAAAATATTTTTGCCATCGATTTTTATCTCTTCGCGTACACACAAACAAATATCGTGTAGTTCACTATTTCAATGTGAATATTAATTATGAATCGACAATATTTTAGAAGAAATACTTCTCTGGAATACCATGTTCAAACGGACGCCACTATGATTGTTCATATGTTGCATTGACAATGACAATGTGACGCTGTGGGTATGGTTCACCTTAGTGTGGCACTGGGATGGTCTTACATTTTCAATTTTCGTTCAAACTAATACCAAATTCATGAGCCATCCACAATAATGTGATTAACAAGTTTTTTCGTAAAAGCCTAAATCCCATTATTATGCTCTTTATATAACTTATTCCGATAATGGACGACTCCCCTCAGAATCTTCACTTCAACTGTGTAACACATTTCTTCATTTTAATCATTTCTTGATGTATGACCTCAATTTTTCAATTCTATATTCAGTTATTCTATGATTCAGTGAAAAGCAACTTTTCTAGCTGAAGAATTCTATACAGAAGCCAAATACTCTTAAACTTATGTCATAACATTCACCTTGTCATACTCAACTTCTCAGAGAACTTTTCTCAACTATTTGGTGAATGTTCATGAAGTATGAATATAGCATAATAAAGTACAAATATACCAAAGAAGCGATTCCATGACCGTAAAATGTCGCATGTGAGGTAGGATCTGAATGATGTTTAGTAGTGCCATTGAGTGGTAGTACTCCATTGAAGCTTTACATTGTACCCGTAAATTCATTCATTTTATTTTAGTTATGTATAAGTCTTTTATAATTTGAGTATCACCATCAATAGTTCATCCTCTCCCTTATATTTCAGGATTTTTTGTAATCAATTTTGTATCACTTTTGTAAAACCATTGTACTTCTATGTATTGATTTTATTACGCTGTACCATCTTGGTATCCGCTTTGCAGACAGCCGTCAAATAAATTGACATTCTCTTAAGAGATGCTGTGTAGTTGTTATATTGAATCGAACAATGTATTTCCATTTATTTTATTTTATTTTTTGTAATTCTGTGTCTTATGGGAACCTTTCATGTAAAGGTGAAGTCTTAATTGTATTAATTAATATATCCAAAAATAACCCTCGTTTATCCAACTATTGGTGGGGTCGTTGAGCAAACAATAATCAAAATCGATATTGATAAAATTGAAATTCACAGAACATATCAACGAATTCAAATATTGAATGAAATTGTAAAAACTTAAGTACGGTATGTAATATATACAGTGAAGAGGTAAAAAGCAATAGAGGTAGGGCGATCAGAAATGAACTTTGTTAGAAGTATATCAGGAATTTCAAAGATTGAGAGGATCTGGAAACACAGATGTTTCAATGCCTTCAAAGTGGTGTAACATAACTATTTAACTCGTATCGCCTAATCGTCATCGCCTACAAACACATTTTTCAAACGTATACGCGTACCAATTATTCATAGTTATTACAAACACCATCTTGAAGGTATTGAAGATACCTATCTTTCCTTTTCATCAGAATTTTGATATCTCATACCGAAGAAAAATTATCACACAAAAAATGATATTTCCCCAAATCGACTTCCATGGACTATGAGACTTACGTAAACTGCACTGACATCAAACTTCGTAACTATGGAAACTCCTTACCTGTGTGTTCCTTGTGTAACCGTATCCAATGAAACGTTCGTCGTGGGCTGGAACGGTGTCTGGAGCGACATAGAACGGTTCGTAGAGGAACTCGAAGTTGGTTACGTTATGACTGATATGAACCACATTCGTATCACTATCTGGACTATCCTGCCATCTGAAAAATAACAAATATTGAAGATGGTAAAATATAGATTAATTAATCACTTCAATTATTGGATGAGTGAAGTGAAGACTCAATTTCACAGTACTCGAAAAAAATGGATTTTGTTTTGCGCTCCACAGGTTGAATGAAAATACAAATTTAGTTGAAATTTGAGACACAAAGTGTCCTTATCTTGTTTTATAATGTATAGTTTCGAGGCTGTACCACTTCTGAGAAGACCCATTTCGAAGTTTTCAGAATCCTCATAAGAATAACCCAGAGTAGAAAATTCGTAAAATATATTTCCGTGGATAGAAATCAAATTTGTACCGCATTTTGAATGTGTAGTTTCACATGAATTTGATCAGCCGTTTGGATGAGTACAAATTATAATGTAATATTTTTACATCTACAAAAGTATTTAAAAACCGATTAGAAAATATCCAAGCAACAAGTGTCACCAATTAATTTAGAACGATCGTAGATAGTTATAATTCTAGATTAAAATGAGTAATGAATAAAATATGAATGCAATTATTTGGATACCCGATTTTTATAAAAACTTGCCGAACATGCCCGATATGGCAACGTCTCAAAAGAGCAACATATTTTGGTGGTAGGAAATATACTCGAAATAACTTGGTTTTGAAATTCAACACCCGATTTTCATCAAACTTGCCAAACATTCCTATCCTGCCAACATCTCAAAACTTAAACTTTCTAGGATAAGAATATTTCTCACTCTTCTCCTCCATAATATTCAATATTCTTGAGAACATTTCCAGAATTAAATAATCAATTTTATCAAAGATTACTTGACCGATTGTTAACTAACCAATTCCGACTTGAAATATGAGTAATGTAAATCCATGTCGAAGTTGGTATCGACTTGCGACCTGTGGACTTATCACACAAAAAAAATGAACAATCATAAAATAAAATCCTATTAGACCGAATGTTAGTCTTCGCTTACGCTCATCCAATAACTAATATCCACATCATTTACTAAATCACATCCGGGTCCTTCATAGACGAATTCAAAAACCAAGGCTATCAATTGTATAAATATCTCAATAATAATTGGTTATAGATACCCCACAAAAACGATTAGGCCTACAAACGAAAAATCAAACAAAGCACGCATTTTTTTTTAAATACGGAAGTAATATCATAATATCGTTGTTTCTGCATATCTCGACGCCTACCCAGGCAGTATGATTTATACATATGAGGTATATACTATTGACATTGAAGGTCTTGTCTTTAAATCGTGACCTGTACCTTATGTCTCAGTGACCTCGCCCAAACGAAATGGTATATAATGGAGGCGAGTTGAAGTCATAGTCACTGATCACTCCGCAAGAGCTAATCAACCATATCAACATGTTCAAATTGGTGAGTTAAACAAAACAATATATAATATACTATAACATATTGTATAACATATAACGTATTTAAAGACACATAACTATATAACAATACATACACATAGAAACATAGTAGTATATACATAGTATATAACCGAGGGGTTTACAACTCGCAAATTTGGTGTACACCTGATTTCTGGTGATTTCAGAGATTTCTAGAGATTTCATACGGATTGCAAGGGAAATTCAAGTGATTTCAGGGATTTCAGGGATTTCAAGGGGATTTCAAGTGATTTCAGGGATTTCAACAAGGGGATTTCAGGGATTTTAATGGGATTTCATGGCAAGTGTACACCGGATTTCAGAAGTTGTTAACCCCTCGTATATAACAATACATACACATAACATACTTTCGAAGCATTTTATTTAATTTAACCTATTGAAGCGAGTCAAATTATATTCATTATATTTATTTTATGAACTACATTTCAATGATTAAAATTTTCAAGCTTTATAGATTCAGACTTTTTATTTAAAGGCAAGATAAATATAACATTGAAATAATTCATCATGATCAAACCGAGAAAGACTTCTCAATTTTCTCGTTTCTTCTAGTACGCAGATTTGATTACCATTTGTAAAGACAGTTTCCATTCACCGATTTGAATCAATTGAATGCTTATTAAAATACTGTGACGTAGGAAGCGGTTGTATTCTTTTATTTCACTCTAACGTTCTTTATGTATACTAGTACCATTTTCGTGAAAACTGTTCACCTTTAGAAATAAGTTCATATAAGGACGGCAGTTGCTTAGATTTTTGTTTCGGCACTATTTTAACTGATAATAATAGTAATACCTGATGATAATTTCAATAATAGTTATTTATACTTTTTAAATAATTACATCAAATGAATAAATATAGGCCTATAATTCCTGAATAGTCTAGTCTTTAGTCTTATACGTGATAGGTAGATCATGAATTTAAATAATTTCTTCGCTATTATTATTGTTATCTATTGTTATCTTATATAATATGTTATATGATATAAAATATTTGCTATCCTTTAACATTATAGTACGTTTTCATATTTATTATTTTATATTTATCATTTAGTCATCGCTGATCACAATCATTATATCTACATAATTATATATTACTTGTCCAAGTTTTCCACTTTTCATTCCTCGTCTGATATTATACATATTATACGTCAATCATTTATTTATTTGTTAATTAATTTATATATATTGGGTTTTACATTTGCTGGGAATCTAATCCCAGTCTCTTGAATAACGGTTCAGCGTGTTAGCCACTGTACCACCCATCTCAGTTATACCTTACCAACCATAAGTTATTCAAAAACACCCAGAAATAATAACATGGCTGTCAAAAGTATACATATACGTAGATCATATGATTTGATGTGACAATCCAACATATAATCTACTACTATTCAAAACATGAATGACATATAAATAACATTCTCATTTTTATTATAAATTTCCTAATATGATTATTTGTATTTTTCAGTTCGTATTCCTCGCCCTTGTGGCCGTTGCCTTCGCCGCCCCCGGCTACCTGAGCGCCCCCGCTGTCGTCTCCCCCTTGGGATACGCCGCCGCCCCCATCCACGCCGCCCCCTTGGCCTACTCCGGTTACTCTGCCTACCCCGCCGTCGGATACTCTGCCTACGCTTCTCCCCTCGCCTACCACGGATACCCCGCCGTCCGAACTGCCTATCTCGGTTAAATGATATCAAACGTCAGTTACCAAAGAGAGGCTAGTTCAAACGAACATCAAACATTTGGACATTGTTATTCATCGAACATCTTATGGATAGATTTGGAATGATTCAGAATCAGTGTTTATAACGTTGTTTTTTTTAAATTCTTAAATTTTTAATAAATTTAATTAGCCTCAAATTGAATGTGTTACTTTGTAATTTATTTTACACTTCTTCCTTCTCAATCCTTGTTCTTATAATCCTATGATGAATTGATTGAGAGAAAGTTTTGGAAGCGAATGAGGGCTCTCCTGAGAATTTCAACTTCTTTTCAGTGAGTGTCAAATTAAGTTAGACCGTAGAGAATCTATGGTTAGACTACCTGCATACAATATTTACTCAAATGTTTTTTTGAAATGAGACATTTCAATCTAATTGATATAACTACACGTGTATTGGACAGAAACTATACTGTCGTTCATCCGAGATAACCAGGTATATCTTATATTATATATATAAATATATGCAGAGATAAATCTTCTATTTAATTTGAATCAACTCATTTCAATAGAATGAGAGTGGCTTCTTATAAAACTGAGTCGCCATAAATACATATCGAAACATTCGGAATGTCGACTCCATTCATGGTCTCTTACCTTTCACCTCATAATTGCTTCACCATATGCATTATACTCTTCGTTCATTACTTGTATATACACCATCCAATTAAAATTGGAATAACACTTTGATTAAGACCATATTATTTCAAGAGTCAATTGTGCATTACTTACCTAGAGAAATTTGTAGCAAACTGATTATATATGAAAACTTTATGATGAAACGGTCTTGCTAATCCTTTTCTAGCAAGTCGTATCAAATCTGTCTTATTACGTGGAAATCGAACTCGGTCGTCTATTTCATATGTCGGTATCACATACGCACACAACTTATTACATTTGACATTCTTCAGAAATGCATCCAATCCTTCTGCAAGACGTGCACTCGGTATAATATCCACATCCGTCAGAAACACATAACCACTCTGACAGTTACGTCGAGCGAGATTACGCAGATGATTCTGCGGATACGCTACCTTCAATCTCCATCTCACTGTTTCCGGTTTACGTAATTTCACTAGTTTTATCAGAGATGTTTCAGGTCTTGTACAATCTAAATTCAATTCGTTTAAATCGATTTGTTCATATATCGATGGTGGCCCATCTTTAGGATATGCTAAATGAAAAGTCACACGTTCTCTCACCGCTGCAAAACATTTTCTTAAATAAGATATATAAAATTGTAATAAATAATATTCGTCGTAACCACCGGCAAAGACGGCTGCTGAAATTGGCCCTGTCCAATGATGAGCTACCTGTACTAATGAGTGTAACTTCTCTAAACTACTTTGTGTCGCTAGACAGACGGTGTACTTGTGGGAAAGTTCGGCGTAACGATCGCCGACGACAGCGTAGTCAAACATCTTATACAAATGCCTCGCATCCCAACGGCCCAACCTGAGGTCCACGTTGAAAGTACTTGTATTGTACGTCTTGTAAGTTGTGACGCGACTTATATTAACTAGTGGATGAGTGATTGGTTTACATGGTGGTGGTAGAGGTGAGTCGTCGATTTGGAGAGTTGACGAGGTAACGATTGGTAATGGTGCAAGTTGTTGTTTGATCGATCTTGGAACGGATTCCGGAGGTAAATGTTGAGGACATTCTTCAAATTGTAGTAAACGTATTGTTAACAAAATGTTGGAGAATGTTAAGATGACAACAGTTATCAAACTTAGATTCCATAAACGACAGCCGATCTGAAAATGAAAGCAATTCGTATTTTTAGTATGAGCGTTGTGAAGATAATCAAGCATAACTCATACATTCTCTGACTTCCTGTATTCATTCCACAAATCAATCATAAATTATTGAAACTCTGAAACACAAGTCTGTAAACATGTGCCCCCCCCGACCCCCCCCCCCTCCCCTGTTCTCTTGATGAATAATTATGAAACTTTCTGAGGATTTCGATTTATTTTTGAAAAGTTCTAGAATAAGTGCTCACACAGTTTCCGAGATCGTTTGAAAGTGGATGGGGGTCAGGTTCACGACCTCCTCTCATTCGAGCACTGATTCTGAGTCTCTTGCCAGGATTTGCCAGGATTTAGTGCTCAATTAGTGATAAACATTTCCAAAATTGGAGAATTAAGATAATAAAAAGATATCAAAGTTTTCAAAATAATATATTAAATTATTGACGACGAATGAAATCTAAATGGACGAATTGAGATTAGGTTTACTCATTATATATCGAATGATATTGTCTAAAGGTGTGTAAAATCTCTCTCTCTCTCTCTCTCTCTCTCTCTCTCTCTCTCTCTCTCTCTCTCTCTCTCTCTCTCTCTCTCTCTCTCTCTCTCTCTAGCAGTATCGTTAAGATATCCTTATCACTTCAGTAAAGTTGGATGCAGTTTACTTTAGCACTTCTATCAATGTATAACCTTTTTAAATGGGGTATCTAATCTGCCTGTGCACATATTTGTATAACATTATAGTGGTGATGATCAGGAATATAATCTAAAATATATATTGATTCAACATTCAATTATCTGATATAACTTGCTTTGTTATTGGATTGAAATAGAATCACTGCAAATCATCAAATAATGTTATGAAATACGTATGAACGTAAAAAAAATCCCTCACTGTAACAAACTTCGAGCTAAAAAACAAGAATATTTTGAATCAGATTATCGAAGTTCGTATTTATTTTATTAAAAGAGAACTGGCGATAGTCATGAACTGAATTTAGAAACTCTCACATGAATGCTCGTGTTTTGGTTGTAGATAGAAATGTTATGATTGAATGGCGATTTTCTTTTCGAGTTCAGTCATTTCGGGGTAAAAACTAAGATGCGACCCTAAGGTCCGGTATTACCAAGTCCAATTAGTCTTTATCTGAGAGTTGGTGACGACAACTAACATGGGTAACCATGGTGATTACAACTTTAAACTGCCAGTTAGAGCTACTCCCCCGTTGGTAATTTCGGCACTAATTCAAATGTAAATTAAAATGTACCATCAGATTGTATTAGTTTAATTGAAAAATGAATCGCCACATAATTATGCGTTTTAATATGAGTGGTATATTCGTATGAACTCTATGTACCATAATGTACTCTATATCTACACACATGCATGTTTGGAAACTATTAAGTCTATTAACTCACTACATTCATTATACAGCCCGAATTAGTTTTACCCTGTTGATAATTTTGATAGATTCTATTGATCTAGAAAAAAAACAGTTGTTAGTTGTTTCCTTAAAAACGGCCCCTCCGATTTTTGCAAATATATGTACCTATTTATTTATTACTTGTGTTATTTTGTGTTCGAATTCAGTCACAATGAAGATTTTGCAACGAACTATTTGCAATTTTTACGTCCGAGTTATGCATACCGGTACTGAGTTTTCAAAATATCTTCTAATGGTTTTGCTCAAATTTAAGTCCGATTTTCCCCCAAACCAATTACACAGTATTAAAAAGTTGGATATTGACATATCAATATGAACTTTATCAATTTCTAGTACGGTAATATTGCATCTTCGCTTACTCTCTATTACTCGAATTTCCACAAACTAGAAGTTTAAAATAAGACATGATGATTGTAAACTTCTTACTATCTAGCAGTAGCCTACATTTTGTAGTTATTGTTCCAAGTTATTGCCTAATAAAAAATATTCAATCTAATATTTGCATTTGAAATTATTTTCCATGAACACTAATTGCATTAATGCATAATTAATCGAGTGAAATAAACAGTTACCTGAATCATTGATAGCTTGCTGATACCAACACCGTAAATCCAATGTAAACCACAAGTACAATGGCTGCTGCATTCAATATCTATAATCAAAACACTTTGATGAATAACTCAATCAAGTCACATGACTGCATCTAACGCTGACACAAATAAATGATAACCGCACGCATTTCAATTACAATTTTACATCATTTCAAGACTTGTGATTTT
The DNA here is from genome assembly GCA_907164805.1 of Brachyptera putata. Taxonomy (NCBI): domain Eukaryota; kingdom Metazoa; phylum Arthropoda; class Insecta; order Plecoptera; family Taeniopterygidae; genus Brachyptera; species Brachyptera putata. The sequence goes on from OU015468.1 coordinate 4,270,621, forward strand.
ACTAATAATATTGTCACATGCTTTTTATTATGTTATCATTATTCCGTGTATATGCTTGAGCGCTAGTGCGGTAGAAATCGATAACAACTGTCTGCCATCTGTGTCCATTGCGCACACTAGTCGGCGCAGTCGAATTGCATACAACTGAATGCATCTAGTTGATCAATATGGGGGTTGCAATAAGGGTTACTTGATTCAGTCTCACACTAGATGTATATCAGAGTGGACTTATCGTTATTTTGTAATTTGCCATAGTCGAGATTGTGAATTATCTGGGTGGTTCCCTTGTCCATATAACGAAATCTTCTCAACTCACCATGATACTTTCAGTTTAGAATATATAGGTGGCATAAAAGCAATGAAACTTTGAAAGGTAATCTCAAATGGCAAAAATTATATCAACTAGAAAAACGCATTATTTGCGGAGTGATATAGAAATATTTATATGTGATGTAATGAAAATGAAGCACCTTGAGTTTATTGGGTTCCTGTTTTATCCATTACTCATTTTAATCATTCCATAATTCAATTGGGCATACCTGTAGCTTAAATTCTTGGTGAGTTTCTTAATAGCTTTGATTGGTGTAAAAAAATAATTCAATTGTTTTCATCAAAACGGCAGAGCCGGTTGGTGTGAAACTACGGATAATGTGTATAATTTTTATATTAAAATTTCGTGGAAATTTGGATCTATTCGAAAGACATATTTTTTCCAAATTTTCTTCTCTGAGTTATTCTTATGAGGGTTATAAAAATTTCGAATTGAGTTTTCCCAATAGTAGTGCAACCGATTACGCCTCGAAACTACATGTTATGTACTTAGATGATTCCATTTGTTAATGCCAAGTTTCAACTGAATCTATGCTTTCGTTTGATCTATAAAGCGCGAAAATTGATGAGAAAAAATCAAGTACGTTAAAATTGAGTCTTCGCTTCGCTCATCCAAGAATCTACATAGAGAATTTTAAATGAAACTTCACTCTAACATTTGTTGCAGAAACTATATTGAAGGAAAATAACTGATTTTATAGATTTGTATTTTAAATATAATAATAAATATATTGCCACAGTTACAAATAGTAATTAAACATAACTCGGCATATCGTAATATACTCACATACTCACCCTGGTACAGCTTAGTACACCTCAGTACTTCGACACCTCAGTACACCCCTAATCGTCCACCATGCACATTGCACTTACCAAGCACTGTTGCACACTGATACGCTACACTTGCAGAGTTGCAGGGCAATAAGTCCAGTTGGTTAATCATTTGCATCTACTTCCTCCTCTGTACTCTTCAGCTCCCGCATGTGTTGTTTCAACTTCCGAATACGCCTTATTGTCATGCTAACACAATTACCATGATTGAGTGGGTTCTCGATTTTATCCATTTTAATTGGAAGCCGTATTAAAATAATGGAAGGAATTGAGTACATTTTCGATGAATGTACGCGAAAAATCGAGGTTCGTTTCTATATGGCTGTATAGCTTGTTATTTAGCTCTATCAAACGAAAAATAGGATCGATTGAAATGTTTATTCAATAATAATACACACCAGAATCAGGGACTCAAAGTGAAATGGAAATCGAAATTGAATATAATTTCATATTTTGTGAGGAAGCGAAATCGAAATTGAAAGTTTGTATTCCGAATTTATGAAAACTGAATATACGGAATCGAAATTATTATTCTCAGATTTCCTTGAGTGAAATCGAAATCAAAATCGATATTATAAAATCGAAAACTCTGACTCTTCTAATTTTCGAAAACTCTTCGAAAACTCTTCTAATTTGTCGGTAAAGCGTGTAATAAAACTCGACATACTGATTATTACGAAAGCTCGAAACTAGAAGCGGTTATGGCTTGTTATATTAAATACAGGCGATTTTCGAAAGAAGTAAAGAACTCCGCTAACACTATATTATAGACCTATCCTCAAAATTGCTCTCAAACAAGTGTCTGAATATTATGTACCGTCGGTACATTAACACTGTAAATCTACTAGTTTCATAATGAAGAGACAGAAGAAATACTGATCTAGAAAATTTATAAAATAATAACTTTATTTTTGGGGTAAATATTTATTTACAATTTTTATTCGTCTAAAAATGAAAAATAAAATATGGAGAAAGAAAAATGATATCAAAATACAAAACAATTCGAGTCTTGTCAGATGTTTTCTATTATTTCGATTTCTTTTCGATGTCGTTCTTGCATTTTCATTATCATTTCTTTGTTCGATTTGATTTCCTTTTTCTTTCCAGTCTGTGAATCATTTGTTGTGCTTCTTGCATTTCTCGACACGACTGTTTCCTTCGGCTCAGGTTTGGAACTTGATGCTACGGCCAGCTTCATATTCAAGTCACTCTTCCGTGTTCGATTCTTGGGATCACCATGCTGTATTGAGAACACGAAAGATAATTATACATAAGTTTTATCGTATAATTATAATAACTAGGAAAACGCCATATATGCGTTGTTAGACGAGCGAATAGTAATAGTATGGGTAAAAATGGGTAAAAACTGCTTCGAGTGGTACTAATTTAGCACATTTTATGTTTTTTCTTCAAAATGGCTGACCCGATCAAGCTGTGATTTTTTAGAAATGTGTATCAAAATGTAATTCAACTTCACGCAAAATTTCATATTTTGGGGAAAATAAAAATATTTTCTTTTTTTCCGCCATGTTATTCTAATGGGTATTTTTGAAATTTCTAAAATTCATAAAAAAAAGTTACCCCCCGACAATGCCACAAAACTATACAGATCTAAGTCAGATTAGGAACCATATTGAAAAAAAGTTTGAAGTTGATATAGCTGTAGCCGTTTGACCTGTGGAGAACCGACAAAAAAACATAAAAAAAAAACATAAAAACGAACACCAATTTTTTTTTAGTATGTCAAATTGAATCCTTGCTAAAGCTCGTTTAATAATAGAACTACAGGAAATATTGGACATTTTACTATCATGGGTAGTCGTCTCATGAGTAGACGTCTTCATACTATAAATTATTAATCATAATGTATATAAGTTGTAATAATAGACCCAGGGCGCCCGGGCACCACCCTACCGTGCCCTAGCACCACCACTATCCCTATAGTGCCTTACAAAAGAATTGATGGAAAATGTAAAAGTGTCTGCCAAGCTGATAATCAATATAGAGACTTAGACGTGACTTTAAGAATACTAATCAGAATATTATTGGTAAACATAAGTTAATCTAACTTTCTCCTGCGACTTTAACAGCAGACTTTTTTTAACTCCGTGTTTCTTGGATTCTGGTGACGAGTTCGTAACATCCAACGTCGACTTGGATATGGCAATCTGAAATTGATGGACAAAGTTGATACACAGTTTTTTTAATTTACATAAATATAGATACACATAAAATCACTACACTCCCTCGTGGTAATGCCTATTCACGTTGATCATAGATAAATAAACTACCGTATATAGAATTGATATTCGTGAATCGTCATGACATATTGAGTAGGCCTATATATATATATATATATATATATATATATATATGATAATAAGTCACTTTTCGGTGATTTGCCCTTCCTTGAAACAACTGGTGGCTCTAAAAAGAGCCTTGGGTTTCGACGTTTCGGCTGAAAACGTTCAGCCATCTTCAGGAGTCGTTGTGGTGTGGTGGCCGGCAATGTAAAAGTGTCTGCCAAGCTGATAATCAATATAGAGTATTAGACGTGAGTTTTAGAATACTAATCAGAATATTATTAGTAAACATAAGTTAATCTAACCTGCGACTTTAACGGCCACCACACCACAACGACTCCTGAAGATGGCTGAACGTTTTCAGCCGAAACGTCGAAACCCAAGGCTCTTTTTAGAGCCACCAGTTGTTCAAGGAAGGGCAACTCACCGAAAAGTGACTTATTATCATCTTCCTCCGGCCCTCAATGTCTACGCTACAACATATACCTATATATATATATATATATATATATATATATATATATATATATATATATATATATATATATATATATATATATATATATCATTAATTATTTGAAATAATTTCGATTAATTAATAATCTTGATCGATATTTTATAAGTTTTTCATTGATATCCAAAGGATGTGCCAAAATATATTTTTATTGCATTTCGCCAAAATCTATAAATGTACCTATACGATTGCATTTCGGTTTGATATCTAGTGAAAAAAATTACTATGCAGCTTTAGTATAAAATTATTCATACATTTCAGTCAGCTAATATTAATTTGCAATCCATATTTTTTTACCTTTTCCTCCTTCATATTTTTCAGTCGAATCAATTCTCGATTTCTTCTACTTGCCAAATCTCCATACTCAAGCCGTTTCAATAATTGGTCTACCTATAATACATATTCAGATTTGTAATCATTGTGACTTCAAAATTCGTTATTGTGATAATTAAAATATTGTCTAAATCGAATTAGGCCTACCGTTGTCTAAAACGAAATAATATCCTTAGGGAAAAAAAACTCTTTAAGCGTGAACTATTTTTCTATCAAACAAGTCGAGCTTAACTTACGATAAAACAAAATTAATCTAAAATACCCAATAAAATTTGATGCTTTTTTAAATTGATATTCCTTAGCGTTTTTGGTTAAAAAAAATAACATGAGTAACCATGGTGATAAAATTTTCAAACTGACAGTTAGAGCTAATCCCACGTTGGTAATTCAGGCACTTATTTGTTGATACTTGATAATATTATATTGGTATTACGCATGAAATGACCACAAACAAGTAGTTATAAGTTATGTGTATATAGTTATCTGTATTTGTATTTTATAGCCGGTTAATTAAATCTATACACTTGAAATTAGTCACCTTTTCCTTATTTGCAGCGACGTCTGGACCTAGCTTACCTAGTTTTGTAGGTAACAGAAGACGATAATCATCGATCGTGTATGTTGCGAATTTATGAGCATTTCTTTTTTCATCATTTTCTAGCTAAAAGAGGAAAAGAACCATAATTTGTATATTTTATTTGTGTGAACTATTTTGTTTTCAAATATAAAATAATCAAGAATGCAACAACTTTAGTAAGATTCTTAGAATGAAGTAGAATAAAAAAAATTGGATAAAATATGATATTTTCATAACAAATTATTAAATAGAATTTGTGCTAAGTTAGTCATTATTGATGATGTAATAAGTGTCTGAGTTGAATACTGTTCTACTTCTTATAGGCCTATATGAGAAAAAACTTTTTTTTTTTGTTATCTTGGAAAATCACGACATTTATTTACAAATGTTTGTCCGCATTCAAAAGCACCACTTCTAATCATTTTTCACAGCAAAGTATTACATTTGTGTACTTATATTTCTCGCTGTACATGTATGTATGAATTTCTTTGAGAATATATTTATTTCATTATCATTATCATCATTTTCACAAAATAAATATTATCTGACTCTTCAACTTTGCGCTTAAGATAAACGTAATATAAGATGCACTTTGGATGTAAGTTGTAATAATCGTACCATGATCGTACGTTGACTTTACTGACAACAGGGCCACAGCCCAACAAGTGCAATGTATTTGTAATCTATTATATAATTTAGGTCTTCAACAGTTGATAAATCTCAAATAACCATGGAGAATGAAAATACAAAATAGCAATACAAAAATAATCTAAAATAAAATTTAGAAATAAAATAAAATAGCGAAGAGTAGGCCTACCAATAGAATTGTACACAGTGTTAAAAAAACAATTTTGAAAGACATTTTTCAACCGACAATGAGATCAGAATGTTGCAAAAGATTAGAAGGGGTTGTTCCAACCAGGAATACATCCAAACTTCTCGTATTCTTAGTTGGGACTGAGAAGTGAATTGTGTAGCACTGCCATGGTACTGCCATATTGTCACATGCCAACATGCCAATTATTTCATTTTATCCATAATATCTAGAAATGCCTTCAATATAAATGACAATGCATGGAAATATAAACACTGAAATCAACAATGAAAATGGTAAACAATACCATCACCACTCACCATGATCAATGTATCAGTAATTCAGTAGATCTTCAAGCATATGTATGTTCGAAGAATAAAATATTGAGTCTGAGGATGACTAATAACTACAGATTAAGAATTATTATCAGGAATACTATACTAGGGAACTACTATCGACAATGATGCATTATACCATACAGTGGCCATAAATTAACATTTAAATAAATTCAACTATTATCAATTGGAGAGCATATGATCTCTGTCTTTTTCAACAACGCGTGACATCAATTGAGGAAACTGTGCAGAAATATGTCGCAGAAATATGTCACAAAAGAGCAGCTACATCAAATTTATATCTCAATTTCAACATAATGTATTACGTACTTTTGTTTGACTTTTCGTACACATCTGATCCGATGACATATGGCCTCCACCTAGAGTAGTATCAAGCTCACAATTTCGTTCCGTCTTGTATTGATCAGAATAAGTAGATTCGTTCACATTCTCTAAATCTAAGCCATCATCAATCATTTGCATATAAGAAACTCCAAAATCTTCACTATATTCCCTATTTGCATTGATCCTTTGTAAAGTACTCACTGAATCCGTCAGTGAATTCTCAGTAAGAAATGTACTTTCTAATTCAGTCGAAGTTGACCTTTGGCATTTATCGTAATGTTTCCCATATTTTTTCAATCTATATTGATCAAGGTACGATACACATTTTTTATTTTGTAACAAGATATTTTGTTTCGTTACTGCCGCACTACAACAGAATCCTGTAGAAAGACTCTGTAGCGACTCGCCACTGAAACTTTTCGACGGTCTTTTCGCATGCTCGTATAATTTCATGTTAGCCATGGATCTCGTAATGGGAATGAGAGATTGGCTTCTTTCTTTTCTTACGTAAAAGTTATCCACCTTTTTCCTATTACTCTCTGAAAGAACAATATTTTTACTTGATTGTACATTTGTTCTCCATCTTTCTACACGTTGGCAACTTTCAGTGAAGACATTTATTTTTTGACACTTTTTCACTGCTTCCTCTGGCAATACTAATTTACTTGTTTCTTTTGAATAGCATCTAGGCCTGATGTTGAACTTTTTAATCTTGTGAATGTCACTTACATGCGTATTTCCACTGTAGAAAGGAACATAGAAAGTACATGGCTTATGATTAGAGCTTTTGCCGTCTGATGTTGTGCCAGAATCGTTTATCTCATTAACTTCAGATACTTCTAGGCCTACTTCAATCGCTAAAGTTTGGTTTTCAGAAACTGGTAAATTAATATTAGTTTCTTTCCCGTCTTCTTCCAGAGAATCAATCGAGAAATTATCCGACACATCTTCAGTCATCTTTCACTGTTTTGTCTATGAACATTTGAATAGGTAATAGACATGGTACGTAGATTTTAAATTAAATATGACAACAATAATTTGTTCAACTCTTCTATATGCTTCTGTCAAGTAACAAACAATCGTTACCATAGCAACAAAGTGAACTGGTGAACTACCAAACGTTCTGATTGGTCAATTCCAACTGGTGGACATTGTTGTCTGTCTCTTTCAACAATGAGTGACGTCACTTGAGTGAAAACTTTTAGTTAAAACGTTCATTGTTGCATAATGCGACTGACGTACATTATTCGATAACGCTGATGCCATTCACGCTAGTCGGGGAGCTGGCTATCATTCGCGCGCAATAATGGGGTTTGGCCATTGGTTTGGCCCAGCGAAGACATTTTTTAAGTGAGTTTTGTGATTTACGAGCAGTTTTGAAATAAAATAATTGAATTTTTTTATGAATGGCACTAGACACGCGCTAAAGTGGGGTCTGGAGCCCCAATGTGAATTTTTTGTACTATTTTCAAAGTGATTTTGTCGATTTACAAGCAATTTTGGAGGCAAATAATAGAATCATTATGGATATTTCCGAAGCTATTTTTAATCAATATGTTAGCATTCTGGACATTTTCGGAGTTATTTTCGTGATATCTCCCAGCAAAATATTTCATTGTGTGTTATTCGTAGGTCAACACGAGTCAGCAAACATAGGCCTAAATATATTTTTTTGTAGAAGAATGAATTAGCTTGATATAAGTCCATGGTTTGACCATGGTTTGACTTGACGGTTTGACGTTACGTTATTGGTAGTCATAGGTTTGACTAAAGCTAAAGCACAGCCTTTTTATTCCAATCATTCAGTTCTGAAACAATAAGAGACTGTCTTATCCAATACAGGATACAGAAGGCTGTGAACTAAAGTTTAGCCAGCAGGCGGTGTCGACAAGCAGGCAACAGGTGCTAAGAAAATTCATCACGTTCCCTGTAGTTTTGAGTATTGAACAACTAATGTATTGAGAGTTGCAATCAAAGACCTCATTATATAACCAGGTTTCGACGATTTGCCGATACCATTGGCACTATAATACGCTATGTTTATGCCAGGTACCAACTAATTACCAAGCAGCACTCATGCAGCGGGGCTTGAGTCTAGACCACTAACCTCTAATTTTGGTGCTACTCACTACTCTGGGCTGGAACTCTGATCCTCAGAATGGATAATGGTATATTCGCCTCTCCTAAATGGGATGTAGATGATGCCTGTGATAATTTAAACAGCCAGTTATTCGGATCTGTAAGTATTGTGATGGCACTAGTTTCCTAGGCCCTCCTGTATGGCCCTACACAATTTTTGTAAATGTTTTCAACTTGTAGGCTAACTCAATGGACCTAGGCCCAAAATGGCCCTAGTCATTAAGCGAAGGCCTACTGGTAGTCACATTGTCGTCAGTCTGTGCCTTGCCCTATTGTGAGCTCTTTGCCAACCTAACGATGTGTACGTTTATCACAGAGCTGGGAACTATTCAGCCAAATCGATTTGACTGAAGGGAGTACTTCATACCACGGTCCCGTGGTGTCCATAGTGGCTTACACATGCCACACACCCTGCCTGTACTACTTTTTTGTTTCTTTAAATATTATATAAAAACTTTTAGCGATAGGTTATGGGTATTGAATGTTTTTTATCCTCGGAACGTTTGAATTAACATCATGTGGTCGATCTTTACCCTTGTTTTATATGTGGGAGTGTTTCGTAGAATCCACTATAGATGCCATGGGTCCGTGGTAGGAAGGTCTGCCTCTTGGCTAAAACAATCGATTTCCATCACGGTCAAGAACTTGGGGATTTGGCACTGTCGAATCGCATCTGTAATATGTGATGACCAGACGTACGTGCCTGCAACTCTAGGCCAGTAACAAGGCGGTAGACCTTTATTCCCAAAACGCTTTTGACCTTATATTCAGAATGTCATGATGAGCATCAAATATTTGATCTGGTTGAGGCTGAATCAGTTTAGCTCTACCATTTTCCAGCTCCGTGATGAATGTAGTCTATGCAAAGTTAAAACAGTTCTAATGAAGATTTTGCCGTTGAACAATCTGGTTTACTGCTTGCTATGAAGACCTATGCCTAGGGTCTAGGCTTATTTAATTGGCTCAGTTTAATTGGCAAGTAGGCCCAGACCCTACCCACCAATTGACTCAATTGGCCAATATAACGGTTTTCAATTCTCAACATGTTCTTAGTTGTCCCATTACATGCTCGCGTTGATTGTGTTGGAACGCTGCGTGTACGCGTCAACGGTCTGAGTAGGCCATAGATAGCTTTGAGCATGTGTAAAACTATAGGCCTATTACCACACATAATTATCATGTCAATCATCCATTTATCTCGGACATTTGAGGCACTGCTTCGGAATCGAAAGGCAGACGGACGCGGGTTCGAGTCCCGATGTAGGTTTGAATTTTTGTAAACGCTCTGCCACCTATAGTCACTTGATCTCTTAATGATTAGCACCCCCATGAACCTAGCTGTTGTTATGAATGATTGTATCTTGAATAGCCTTGATTATTATTGCGGCACATTCTGTGACTTCAGTAGCTGTGATCTCGTAGATGTACATGTATTTTTAATGATGTAACCGTATTTGTTTCAGTCATCTTATCAAATTGGCATGTCTAATCAAAAAAGTAAGAAAGGAGGACACAAGAAACAAAATTTAAAGAAAAAAACAAAGAGGCCTAGTGATATCAGTAAAAATATTTCATTACCAGTGAATGATCTAGGCAATGCAAAGAAAGCTCTTCTAACTGAACTGAAAGGAAAGTTAGCTAGCAAAAGAAAAATTGATGACGTCAATAATGTCAAGAAAGTGGTATCACACCCAGTCGCTGATAATATTAAGAAAAAGAAGATGGTACGGTTTGATATTGAACAAGCTGTGAGCAATAATGACATTGACTCAACCCAACAGTTGCCTAAAAAGCAATCTAAAAAAAAAAAGAAAGATTTAAAGAACATTAAAGCAAGCGAATCCGGGTTGAAGAATTTGGGCAATCGAGTCTTCAATAAATCTTCTCTAAGCTCATTACTCTCCAAGATCAAGACACAGACAGGAAAAAGTGAAATGAACACCGAAACCCTTAATGAGGTCGACAATTCCAAATTGAAAGCTGTGAAGCAGTCTTCAAAATTGAAAACGAAAAAAAAAAATATTGTCAATGAGTTGCCAGTACAAGTAATATCTCCGCCAAAACAGCAGACTATTAAATCTTCAGTGTCGAAAAAAAAGAAAATCAATTCTGATTTAGTAAAAGAAACTGTTGAACAGAGTCAAGAGCAAATCAAGTTCAAGTACAACGTTGGTGAATTAAAAGTGCCAAGTAGGAGAAATCCTGGAACACTGCATGACAGAATGATGCATAGACTACAAGGCTCACGTTTTCGGTACTAGTATATGTATCTTTAATGAATAAAAGTCTGTCTTATACGTGTACATAAGATTGCTTGGAAAACACCGAATAAAAATCAATTGATCAAAATATAAAAAATAACCATAATAAAATATTTGAAAGAGTAATAAAATAATAATAGAATGAGAAACAAAACATGAGTTGATTAAAGCTAGGAATAGTTGTAATAAAAAATGGAAAAATAATAATGACAACTTGGAAAAAGAAAAAAAAAATCTACTCTAATGTTGTGCCATTATTGTGTACCTGTTATTATAAATGTGAATTTATTTTAATATGAAATATATGTTTCTTGTTTAGGTACTTGAATGAGCAGATGTACTGCTCAAAAGGGAGCGAAGCTTTAGATTATTTCAAGACTGATCCAGTGGCATTTCAGGCTTATCATAACGGCTATCGGCAGCAAGTGATGAAGTGGCCACTTAATCCACTAGATACGATTATCAATGCACTGAAGAGAAAGTAATTATGATTTTTATATTAATTTTGAGTTACAATACCGTGCGCTTGATTTTAAATGTTACTGGTACTGCATTACCATGTTGTTATTATATTCAAAGTTTTATACCATGTAAAGTTGTAAACCAATTAGTTATCCTATAATCTAATATCATGATGTTGTTTTCTTAAAGTAACTATCTCTGATTGTTATCTTAAAGTTGGTCATATTTTGGATAATAAGGCCTACACTCAAGAAATATGCTGTTAAATTACTTGATTAATATAATAATTATCAAAATGGAGGCTGCATAAATGAAGTTTGTGAGGAGCGTAGCAGGAGTGTCAAAGTTGGAGAAGAAGAGAAGCAGAAATATAAGAAATGAAGTGGGAGTGGAAAAGTTATCATTCAAAATGGAAAGCGAGACTTGGGCGGTACGGGTATATGCGACGAATGGAAAAGGAGAAAATACCGAGCGCAATATTCAAGATAGCAGAAAACAATGGAACTCAGAGAAGAGTAGAAAGACCAAGCGAGAAGTGGCAGGAGGGAGTAAGGTGTGGGATAGTCAACCGAGGAGAAAAATGGGAGGAAGTGCTAGATGAGAGAAGGTGGGAGGATAGAGAACGGTGGAGGAAACTCGTAAGACGAAGCAGAGGATAGTAGTGGTAGTGAAGAAGAGGAAGAAGAAGTCGGAACTGGCAGGAACCGACTGATAAGAAGACTGCTCTAGAATAAGTAGTGGAAACACCCCCTGGCCCAATCTAATTGGTTATCTGGGTTTTGAGAAATATATATATATATGAATTGGGTGAAAGGGAAAGAGAGTACAGCAGTTTACCGAGGTTCACAAGTGGATAGGCCTACTTATTGTGGTGGTGCAGCCATTGAAAGAACACAGAGATTAAAGACACACGAGATTTTCAATGTTTCGGCTGTTGTCTTTGTCACAGTACCTACTCTACTGTGACAAAAGCAACAGCCGAAACCTCGAAAATCTCGTGTGTCTTTCATCTCTTGAGTTCTTTCAACGGCTGCACCACCACCATAAGTACGCCTATCTACTTGTGAACCTCGGTAAACTGCTGTACTCTCTTTCCCTTTCACCCAATTCATATATTAAGCCTCAGGCTATTTTCCTTACACACCAAGTTTTTTAATTATTCAATTATTTATGATATTACGTTCTTGTTGTGTAGCGTCCATAAATTTCATCAGTATCGAAATTATGGGGCTTATAGCAGAAACAAGAGTAGACCGTTGAATAGTATTATGAACATCAAATATAATATTAATTAATTATATGGTTTTGTGTACCGGTACCGTTATTTTTAACATTTTATGTGAGGTGACAACTTCTGAGTTGTTGATTATTTCATTCACAGTGACATCATCCACATTGTGACCATTCGCATTTATTTTCAGATCATCTGATCTTGTGATAGCAGACTTTGGCTGTGGAGATGCAAAGCTTTCTCAATCTTTACCAAACACTGTTCACTCATTTGACCTTGTGGCCGTGACAGATGAAGTGACAGTATGTGACATGGCACATACACCACTTGGTAACGCTTCAGTTGACGTTGCCGTCTTCTGCCTCTCTTTAATGGGTACCAACTTGGCCGACTACCTGAAAGAAGCTCACCGAGTTCTCAAAGTTGAGTAAGTAAGCTTGCACTTCTACTATTTGTGGGAAATAAATATGCATGGTAATAAGTGAAGTAATACTTGAAGTACTAGTGAAGTACTAGCAGCTTACCTTATAGTGCTTAGGTGCGTCTGTGTTTCATCATAATTATATAATTATATAGATAGACAAAGATACGTACAAAATGTATCTTAGATATAAAATACAAAATACTCTCTCCTAAAACCCCAGAAGACACTAGATACATTTCCAAAAACCCACAAGATACTTTCACCGTAACTTGTTCCATCTGCCGTTTTTTTAAATAATATTAGCAAATCTGTTAGGCCTACTGATGGTTGCTATTCAACTTTGTTACTTTTGATCGATTCGATATCAAATGGGAATATTTGATATCGGAACAATGATCCATTCCAAAATTAATGAATTTTAAATTACCGTACTGAAATAATACGCGCCTGCAAATAATTTTGTATTTTGTGCTAGAAACTCAGCCTTAGCCTCTCAAGTCAGATGAAACTCACAGAGCAGTGAAATGTTGATTTTTTTTTCATCCAATATTTTCAATATCGATTTTTATTTAAATGTGGAATTTCGTTCAATACAGTATTCAATATCGTTTGTAATTTTCCTATCGAACGGCAACCCTAGTGACAGCTGTGGTATTTAGGAAAACCAAGCAGTAACAAACCAGTTCATTGCCAAACTATGCACATACAGTAGGTACTTATCGAAAAGTATATAAATTTTGATGAATTTTTGAATTTTTTATAAAGTGTTGTATCAGAGTGGTGTAAAGGCCTATGCCATGACATATTGAGCATCACGCCGAATTTTCATAATTTCCCTGAACTTTGATCTTGATTGAGTCTGTTTAATGAAGCCACCATACATTAATAAATAATAATTGTTATTATTTGATTGATTAAAACTCGCTTAAATCTGACGGAGTATACGTTAAAGAAAGCCATTAAATCTGCCTTTTTTGGTAAAAGTACACTAAAATTCCAAAATAATTTCAGTAGCGCTAAAAAAGAATTAGGTCACCTATTATAAGTTGCAGCCAAAAGCCTTTACGTATAATTTTGGGAAAATATAGAAAATTGGGAGCGATTATCAGTATGACATAATTAATTAATTACCGGTGCCAAAAAAAAAAAAATCTCCATAAAATGCATTTTGGGTCTTGAATGCTGAAAATTAAATAAATTAATTTCAATTATTGGAATGATAAGTTACATTTGTATATCTCTTACCATGCCTATGGAATATGGTTTATGATGATACATTTATACGATAGTTGTACAGCTTGTAATAATTTCTCATTCTAGGGGGACTTTGAAGATAGCAGAAGTGGAAAGTAGATTTGAAAATATCAACAAATTTCTGGAAAGTCTTGAGAAATATGGATTCAAAGTCATTAACAAAGATTTGACTAAAAATCTATTTTATTTTATGGACTTGATAAAGGTTGATAAAAAACAGAGTAAGAAGAAAACACAACTTCCTCCTCTAACTTTGAAACCTTGTTTGTACAAGAAAAGATAGACACCACTGTAGTAAAATATTTATATCTTACGGTCAATAAATCGTGATATACGGTAAATCAATTAATCGTGATGTGAACAGTATTCAATCATTTCATCTCCTGTTATAATTTTTATTGAATTATTTCCAAATATTCCGTCTTCCCAACATAATTAGTACCGGTATAAACGTGTTGTTGAACAAATTGGCTAATTTACCTATTCTTCAATGAACTATAGGAAAATGTAATTATGTAAGAGAGCAATAAGCCTGCATACTATATGCACATTCATTTATTTTATTTTTGCAGCATAATGGATGAGTGAAACAATGAAAGATTCATTGCTATAGATAATGCCAAATTATGATCATAGTGAATTCTAATAGCCAATACTGTACGGTATCTCAACTTTTGAATGTTCAACAAATACGACATCTAAGTGCATGGAACTGTTAGGGTTGATGTAGAGGCATTGATAAAAATCATTTCCAAACTAACTAGGAAAACGCAGAATATGCGTTGTGAAATGAGCGAGATATCTACATAAAGTATAATCGGAAAATGTACACACCTTGATCATAAAAAATATATGTCATTCGCTTACTATCGAATCTAGAGAGCTGTGAATCTATCACTACAACATTTCTCTGCTATTATTTCTATCTTTTCAATGATTATTAAACATTTATTACATTTTTTTCTTCAAAACGGCTGGTCCGAATTACATACAAATTTTCAATAATGTGTATCATTTCCGTGTTTACATTTGAGGAAAAATTTTAGTTATATTGTCGAGATTTTATTTATCAATTTTTTCCACCCAGCCTAATCTTATAGAAACTTTGAGATGATGTTTCTAGAAAATGGTCCAACAGATTTGACCCAAAAACTAGACAGTTCTAAGATGGATAAGTTTGCCTATATACAGAAAATGTTTCATGTCGATCGGTCAAACCCTGCGACCTGTGCTGTGTTTACAAAAAAAAACATAAAACACACAGACAAAGCTCCATAGAGCCCTATTTACGTGTAAGTTTTCATCCAACTTCTGTGATTCAAGGTTGGTTACAATTTCTTGGACCGTCTAAATGGAAAACTTGGAGCAAAAATCTCTCATCCAACCCTTGGACACATCCTTTCATCCAAGTCATTTCGTTTGGGAAATTCCTATTTTTCGTCCAACCTTTGATGAAACCAACCAATAAGAGGCTTTGACCTCATACAAGTCTAGCGCGCATGCGCACTTAACGGTGTCTCCCGCCACAACTGATTGCCAGTCAGCTGTTACTAAGTCATCTAGGTACTCGATCAGCATATTCAACTATTGGGATTAATGTGCCATGTATGGCCTTCAATATATTGGACCATGTAGACAGGTGTTCAATGTACCATCCTAGTTGCTGTCAAAGTACTTGGACCAACCCTTGAATCCACGGACTTGGATGAAACCTTGGACCGTGTAAATATGGCTTAAAAGTAGGATGGAAATCTTCGCTAACGCTCATCTTATTATTTGCTAGGATCGATAAAAAAAGAGAGAAGCAAGCTGTGTTTGACAATCTTGATGACATTTAGGCCAATATTGAATACAAAAAAAAATCAAAAATTTCAAGAGAAAATTCATGTGTTGCCAAAGCAGTTTCCCATTGGACACAGTACCAATTTGACAATTTAAACAATGAATTATCAATAATACGATAATTATAGACCTATGCCTATTATATTCCAATTGTTATTTTTTTTGGTTTCATGTTGGTGGAACATTAGTTCACACTCAGGATATTGACAAAAACCTGAAACAAACTGTCTGTAGGTTTTCAGTGGTACCGAGTATATACTCGTAATACTTTGCGGAAAGGTTTCAAGAAATCACGTCGATAGACCACTTAAAACTAGAAATTAAAATTGACATCATTTTCCAGATAATTTTTATTCCACATTGAAAAATATTGGCGGGTAGAATGTACCACCACCTTCAGTCGATCCAAGTGCTATTGCACTATACAGTAAAAAGTACATTGCATTAGTAATCAAAGTAACAAAATGGTATTAAAATTAACATTCTTGTCTTTTATTGAAAAGTGATCATCATTATAGGCAACTGGGCAGTAATATTAAAATTCAATATAAAATCCTATACAACAATATTTTTAGGTCTACTCTTGGGTAACTATTTTAGCATAAATATTAAATAGCATAATTTGGCATCCAGATACCATCACCTAGACTATTATAATTATCCAAGTCACTGCATAGTGTTTTGTTATTGGTTATTCAAATTAAAGGCACAGTTAGAATAATTGTATGTCTAGTAGTGATGCCTTTGGATACCCGTGTATTATTTCTTCAGCCAGATACCCACAATATGGAAACTAGTGCGCATAAATCACGAGATCAAGAGTTGCTTCAGCAAGCTCATCGCGTAATGTTCAAGATGACCATACGTCTTGATTTAGCCGGGACAGTCCCGTTTTTGAAACCTTTTTTTTTTAAGTTTTTAATTTGTTATCCGAAGGCATCACTAGTATATCTAGCACGTATCAACACTTCCAGATACATGTCTGGTGGCAACAAAAAGTATTATTGTGATTGTTCATTAACTATAAAACACATAAACCCATATAGAACAGAACAAAAATAGGTCTTCTAAAGCATCACAGGAGAACATCTAGACTCTTGGCACGCACACTCGCCCCCTTATTTTAAATAACTTTTCAAGCCTCGTAATTCAAAGGAACTAGAATTTCAATTGGATAATATTTACTAACCAAGCTGGTTGTTTGCATAATATATCTAGTCATTCTGTATTCCCATTGTTGTGAGTGAAGTTATAAACCTTGTAAAATAATATGAATTATTGCAGTCTAGGAGACCATGACAATGTTATTATATCATGTTGCCACAGTAACTAGCTCATTTAGTAAACGTTAGCCAATCAGAGTCAAGCTCCTTCAAACTACAAGGACTGGACTGTTAGTTTGAGTGATTGCGGGGGTAGCGTGGGCTACTATGGCAGTATACTTACAAACTAGGATTGCTCTTCAATATCACTGTTTTCGATCGATTCCATATTATAGGACTTCGAGTCGATACAGAATGAGAATATTCGATATGGAAATAATGACCAATATCGAATTGAAAATCAACCCAAAAAAGAATAGGCCTAGATTAAATAATATGTGCACGGTTTCTCGTTGCGGTCAGTATGGTACGTCGAGAATAGAGCGTGACTGTACTCGTAGCACGTACTTATAACTACCAGTAAAAGATTTATTATACAATGACTTACCGGTACCAGATTGGCAATTGGCTTTCTCATTTAAGAAAGAAATTAACAATCTCAAGGGTCAAATATAATTTTGTATATTATTATTAAATGGATGGAAAATGAACTGAAACAGTATGGGCTTCCCCGCTTACTAAACATGATCGAGATTCATGACTTACAATCTTGCATGTTTTTCGATTCGATATTGATCGAAAATTGAATATTTCGATATGTATTCGATATTGTTGTTTCAATATCATTTGCAATTTTCATACCGAATGGCAACCCTATTGAAAAATATGGCAATAATCCTACATTATGTGAGAAAATATAGAGCTAAATAATTACGTGCATTGAGTAGAATTGGATAATCCAAAAAGAAAGCCTATTGGAATGTAAAACCTTGTCAACCAAAATACAAATCTTGACTCGACATCAGTTTTAAGCGGAACACTTTCAATCTCTACTTTCTGACAGATCAATAGTGTCTATTCCATATCACAACATCTCAGAGTTTTGAACTAGTATATTACTACATACATATACCACAGAATAAAAATGTGAGAACAAATTTCATCTTCAAAGACAAAGTGCTTTTTGAAATCAGACAACCGTTGTCCCAGGTTTCCAATTCGACATGAAAAGTAACAACAGAAAAAGCTTCTAAATGCAATATGAATGACGAATGGTTACGTAAAACCTGTCAACAATGTAATATTATTGTCATTGTTGAAAAGATACACACTCTTCATTTTTTAACTTTTCAGTTCCACTTTTCAACAATAGCAGCATACTGTACCGGCAACTTTCTATAAAGTCATCTGTAATATCATTATCATTTATTCTGGCCCATCGATTCTAATAGTGTTGACATATCTTTCTATTGTCTATGAACACCAGTTTTTTCCAACATGGATGAATATTCTTTCTCACCTTTTTTATTCTAAAGCATTATAGTATAGGTAATTAACATACCTACTTATATATTATTATTATGTTTGCTCCAAGATAGACCTTGCATCCAGAAGTCAGCAATATAACTTTTATTGTTGCAACAATAGTTATAGCACGATGCAGTCAAATCAGTCCTAACAGTCCTATTTGCCTATCGCGATTTAGCGGATTTCCTTGTGAACCTGAATAAAAGAGTGTGAGGTCTAGATAAGAGTGGCTACGGTTCGGGACATTGTTGAACTTACAAAATCTATAATTGTCTTGAAAAACAAATGCCACCTCTAACATACCGTAATAATTCTACTGAGCTGTTACAGAATTGTTGTTTTAGATAGTTCGATATAGAAGCGATAGTTGCGCTGCAAGTGGGACTATGAACTCAGATTGTAAACCCAGAAATACTTCACTTTGAAGACTCGAGTGGGTACACCTTCTGTATATTATGATAAAGTCCGTTGGTATCACTACATCGTGCTTTCAGTACGTTGAGACAAAATTGTCAATAATGAGCGATACTAATAACATCTAGTGGCAAGGTCAGTCTTCGAGCAAATCGACTCTTTCTAGGTTAATGTATATTGATAAGGTACTCTGATGATAATAATTTTTTTCTAGGGTACAAAACTATTTTACATAAGTGTATATGGTACTGTATATATAATTAAATATATACATGTATAATTATATCACAATGAGAGCTACCGCTAATAGTTTAAGGTTAAAACCAAGACTAACGCTAACATTTGCAAGGCTCACAGTGAGTCTAAAATACTGCTAGTTAATCTGGCTAGTTGTGAAATAATTTAAAATGAAGCCATCTGATTGGCTTGGCTGCCAGTCAACATTTCAAGGCCATCCACTGCAGTGTGAGCAGAAGCACAGGAAGAACGAGTATATCTGTCGACTATTAGTTCTTAGTTTTTACCTTAATATTAATATTAGAATCTTAGCATTAGCTGTCGCTGTGTAGCTACCATTGGAGTAGTCACTTTTAGGGTTGCCCGTGAATGAAAAATCTGACGAAATGAATACATTACTTATCCGACTAATCAAGTCGAACCAACAAAGTTGACCTAAATTAATCACAAAATTGAAAGTCTTTAATTATAGGACAGATAACTTTGGTATGAAATTGGAAAAAAAAAGGTAACTCCAGTACAATGAATTCTAGTTGTACTACACACTGTACAAACAAAGATCGATCGAATGATCGAAACTTGAAAGAAAACGAATTTAATCAGATCAATGATCAAAGGCAACCCATAGCTATACATACCCGCTATTCTAAAATCACAACTATGAAATGCAATAACTATACGTACGTAACCGTACCTATGTATGAGAGCCACCCCAATAGCAAGGCACTACAGAGGAATTTTCTCCAAATATTTCTATAATTGCACTGTACGTAGCGGCAGTTCCGCCAACGAGGCCAATCACTATCAACTCCCATAGGTAAATTCGGATGAATGTTGGAATGTTCCTGAAACAAAACAAAAATTTTAAATCATTGAAACGAATAAAATAATTGAATCCCAATTTTGGAAATGATTCCAATGAGCATATAGGCCCTACAGTAACATAATACCTATTAATACAGTCACGATCGTATGTAATGTCCATTTTTCAACGGACTACAAAAAAACATCTATGCATGGGAAATTCAACATCGGTTACACGGGAGTTGTGAGAGAAAGAACAAACAATAGAAGCAGGACAAATATAAATAGAAGCAAACAATAGAAACAATATCAATCGTAACGATCTACAATGATGTGAGGAATGGAATGATGTACAAGGAATGATTCGCAGAATCAAGGTTTCACTCTTCATCTGATTACAAGTATTATTACAGTGACTGATTTACGAAAGGTGCATTTGGTAATTCCTGAGGGGTCTGAATTATAATTAACTCGATACCATAGTTTTCCGAGTTGATGTTCATTCCTTCCTTTTATTTAGTCCTTTTATCTCTGTTCTAAAATTATAAATAGATGACAGTAGTCCCTGGTAAGATATTCCACTCTACTACCCCTCTCTCCACCATGGTAGTTTTCTACCATGTCATGTTCATGTTTGTGGTTCTTTCCCCTATAAACGCCTACAAACGTAGCTTTCCCCGATCTCTCGCCAAGCTGGCCTACCTGTTTACGCCACGTAGATACTAGATAATACTACATTTAACTTACCGTTCAGGCCAATCAAGATTCTTTTGGTCACACAGACGCATGTAAAATACAGATGGAAACACAAATGTTAGAAGAGTGATGGTTGATCCACCAATTAATGTTAAAATTTTCCCAAAACTTGGAATCGTTTCACCAAGCAACACCATGGCGCAAATCATTAAAGTACGTACAAGACATCGTTTCCAGGTAAAATCTGTAAACAGAGAAATAAAATATACATCAGATTTTTATCACCATTCTAGATTCATTTTGTTATTCAATAACTTGGTCCTATCACTGAATATAAAGTATTGCAATGTTGGTACACTCCACAATACATTTTACTTTCTTTCAACTACCAGTATTTCGATCATAGGTACAGTTTGATATCTTTTGCACTCTTTTATAACAGAAGATATTCTATTGAATTAAAAATTAAAACTCTGGCAGTAGAATGCACAAGAAAATGGAATCTCAGTACACAGTATAGACAGTATTCTTATTCTAATCCAACTCACATGTAGGAACGTGAAATATCTGCTCAAGTTCTTGACAAACAGGATTGACAACAATTAGGAATGCAAGAATCAGATGAATTGCCATCAGAATGTTCGCCAAATGCACCAGAGTCGTTCGGCTCAAAGTCATGGCAATATTTGGTGCCACGGCTTCCCCATAAACAAAGTAACCGCCGGCAGTAACAGGAATGTATAATGCTAAAATAACAGCGAAACCGATCATAACACTAGTCGGAAATTTCTTTTTATTTGCCATATCATTTTGGATTGTTGGAAATGTAGATGCTCCTCCGAATGCAAATAGAATTGTTCCAAATGAAAGGAAAAAACTACTGAAGTCGTGAACTTTATGTACAACCGGTTCCACAGAATTTAAACCGTCCATAACGATTTGTGTGAACATGAAGACACAGGCCAATGCGGTTGTGAGAAGCGCGCCGATGCCGACAACCCTGAAAATTAACGAGATCAATTTTTATTCATCAACAAACAATCGTAAAACTATCACATTCATTCATTGATACACATAGACTGGTGCAACTGGTGGCTTTCAAAATGAACATAGCCCACACGTATATTAGAAACTTTGAAGTTCTACCTAATTAATCAAGTTGAAATAAATATAAAATGTTTTATTATTGTCTATTGTAGGGGATTGAAGTACATACTGGATCGGGGATCCAGTGATAATAGCTAACTTTCAAGTGATTGTCTGCAGCCACAGTATGATGCCAAAAGTATAGTAGGCCTACAGTAATATAAAAGCAAGAATGAATGAATATTCAGGTTTTACGGCGCGTCAACGACGAGGTTATTTTGCGCCGGTAGACTACATGAGAACACTATAGATCTAGTATTTACAAAAAACACAGCATTAAAACACACGGTCCTGTGTAAAAAGGCCGAAGCCTGTTTCAAAACAAAGATTTGAGATGTTTTAAAAATATTATACTTGAAACACTGAGACATGCCTAGACCTCAAGGTATGTTTTATTTTTTTAATATCACTCCGACTTGATATTCAGTACATTCCAGTGATAATTCTGGTTACATTTACAGTTAAATCTTTTTGATATGATTACTTACCAAAAATCTTTTGGTGATCCTAGCCACATAGCAGGGCATAGTAATAATGCTAATACAATAAACCACGTACAGTACGTGACATTGGGCAACAACGCTTCAAGTAATTCCTGGATGATTTGTGAAGCGAGTAGAAGATACACGGTAGCTGCTCCAAATAACGTTATCTGAATGCATACCGACACTAACCGTCTGTGAAAGAAACGTGAACAAATTATTAGCGAAAGTTGCAGTGCCTAAAACTATGACGTGCTTATTGTCAAGTTCAAATACTCTTTGATACAACCAGGTCTACCTAATTATACGGTGGAACCAATTTAGAGAAAGAATCGTCAATCAATTTAATTTTATATTTTCAAAGCGATATCCCGTATAAGTCTGCACAGGTTTGATTGAAAACAATACTTACTTCCCCCACAATCCAACAGCTCTGTGAGCTATTGTGGCATATGGATTTCGAACAGGATTTCTGTATTCTGGATATCGTTCCTCTAAAATGGCCCAGCATTTTCCCAGACGACTGCCTCCATATCCAGCATTAACGCAGAAAAAGACTACAAGGATCAAGCCAATCCAGCCTGAAACAGAGAGACAATTTATAATAAAATGTTATGGACCTTCTTCACAACATCAAATAGAAAACGTCACGATTTTTTTAAATGAATTTATATTAATTAGGCCTAGCCCAGATTGTTTAGGATTTTTTTATTTACAATTTCACAATTGTGAGATTAAATGTGTAACTGTAACCTATTTCTATTCCCAAGTCCATTACTGCTAAATAATTAGTGCTGTCCTAAATCCTAGTCACTTGTAAAAGACAAGTGTTTCTCATAAAGTGACGGAACTAAAAGAAAGTCAATGAGTAGCTACAAACCCGAGTCAACAACAGCCCGAGGTAAGGCCAACACACCACTCCCAGCCATTTCACCAGCAATAAAAACAGCCGTCGAAAGAACATTTAAACCATGTTTCGTTTTGTGAGGTTTCACTGTTCTCTCTGCATCAACATTATAAGCTGTTTCCTGGAATATTAAATAGTATTATTAGTACGATACTACAGTATATTGATGCCGATTCAAGTTGAAATGATCACTATGTTGGGAAATCCAATTTTGTACAAACATAACATATTCAAGTCAGGGTTATTTTACGAATGCATACAAATATTTACCATCATTATTAGAAATATAAATGCCCTGCAAAATAGAATGCACATAAAACATATTATGATGTACGGTACACTAAGATGTGATGATTTTTTTCTAACAGTCAAAACTTTTTTGCATTCAACACCAGCAAATAACTGCTTCAGTATGTACCTTAATATGGTCTTCTTGTTGCCTTGAAGGATCCCCAGCCACTCTCGTCCATATAGGATCCCTGGAACCTGTTGATTGATAGCTTCTATCGTAGCTTCTCTCCATAATGCCAAGCTGTCTGGAAATTAGGACAATTCAATACTCTTGTGGTAACACCTATATACTCAATGGTCTAGCCATAGCTATGCTAGGTACAGAAAAGGATGAAAATTTCAAGTTATGTTACTCCAACACCAAAAAAAAATGAATACAACCAAAGGTTGCAGTTTTTTGTATTCGTACAAATACAAACACAAAACAAGTAAGCATTTAGCACTAATACCGCACCATAGTAAAACATTAATATCAAATGCGTGAGGCCTCTCGGTTTAACATTAAGATCCAGCGCCGCTCTCGGCACTGGTTGGTTGTTTTTTCAAACATGACGGCTAAAAAAACGCTTGGCAAATTTGCTAAGCAAATACCACATTCATGGAAGGCCAGCTCAAGTTTATCATTTTAGCCTGGGCGCAGACAATGGCAATGCTTAACACCAGCGAATCCTAGTATGGTCGGTGGTCCATGTCAGTGGGTAGGCCTAGGCATTAAGGATATTTAAGTAGGCCTACTCGGTGGCCTAAGCCATAAAGTCAAAGTAACAACCACTACAAACTCAATGCCTAGACCTATTTTCTTTCTTGTTTTAGGCCTACCTAGGCCCTATCATTGAGTTTGTAGTTATGTAGTTATTATAAAGTCAATGGCCCTATATTAGGCCGTGATTAGGCCATGTATGATTAGGCCTAATGCTGTGTCCAATGTCGACCGTGGGAAACGGTAACAATTCCTAAGCTCATTTCAAAACAAGACAGGCAGTTTGGCTATTTGCCTTCACAAACACTATGCCTGCCACTATTTCTAAAAAGTGACAGTGGATGCCTAACCTTTAAAAAGATGTCAGTGTCAACACTGTAACCTGTACATCACACTGTCACTGTAAGGTTGCGTGATTGTGACACCAGCAGACCACAATGTAGAGATACCAACAGATTTTAACACCATCTAAAGAACCTAAGAAGAAGCTAGTGGGTTTTATACACTGGTACAACCACAACTTCTTTATTATTATAAAGTCTGTTGGTATCACTAGATCAGCTGGGCCCGAACTCACAGGGAAGGCTGGGAAGCGATTGGTGAGTGGCTGTTACGTCATGAAAGATACGTGTATTGTGGCGCAGTTATCTTCAGTTTTTAAAAACACTTGGGTGGTGCCATTGCCCTAGGTCCTGTACCGTCTCCGAGACTGACCTATAATGCCGCAGGGAAGGAAACGAGTTCCTTTCAGTGGGAAAGCTAAAAAACAACAACTGCAAGCGAAGAAAGAAAAACAGAGGTCAACAGGTACGCCGCTGTGCCATTGAGTTTAACTCAATGGCTGTGCCCTGTGGTTTGAATCCTAGAATTAGTCTCCTTGTAGACTCATTGTATTATATTTTTTATTTACCCTAGGTCTAGATAAGTACATAGTAACAATATTGGTCCAGTAATTTCCTCCATGTCTCTTCGACTACAATCTGAATACCTGTAAGTTGACTCGACCAGTTGCTGACCATCACTAAAAAAATATAAATATGACCTTACATAACCTTAAAACAGATTAACACAACCTTTATGACTAGAAACTCAATGGCACATCATAGACCTAGGCCTACCATACATTTATGATTACAGGCCTAGCTTATTTTGGTAACCCTGATTCCCACAACTTATAAATTCACTGCCCCCACTAAGCTATATACCAAGGTAATGATCAAGGTCAGTTATGTCCCCCACCTATTGATAGCATACTTTACAAATTTGCCCCTGTTCAACTGGTTTCATGCTGGTGGTCAATATTGGCACACTACTGCAATGCTGATGTGTTAAGGTACATTTACTCTTCTGCTTTGTGCTACGCGCAACATGTTTTGAGCAACAGGCAACATGTGCTCGGCCATTGAGTTTGTAGTTATACTCGGCTAACGAATCCGTTTACTGTTGACTCTGACGTACACTCTGACGACGTCCAACTTGAATTTCAAATTGTGGTTATGTCACCACAAACTATTCTTTAAACCACCAAATGTCTCCAACCAAACTTCATGAGCATGAGACCAATAATTACTTAAACAAGTGCCGAGAACTGATATAATATCTCCTGAAGTGAATGCTAATTTTGTGGATAGCGGTTGACAAGTTACGCCTGACAGTTCAGAGAGGTTAACAAAGCTTCCCGCTGCATTGTGGGCGACAGCGTACGTTGCTAGTAGAAAAGATGAACCTAGCCCATCTCTCAGTGCGCCTACCAAGTGTTTGTGCAACCCGGAAAAGTTCGTTCTCCGATTTGTCGATGCACGCTGAAGTTGCTCGAAGCATGTTGTGCATAGCACAAAGCAGAAAGTAAACGTACCTGTTGTCAACAGAAATCACGATCTTTCTTAGGGGTACGTGCAAAGCAGGCACAATGATAATTTCATCACCCTCCCCAATAAATGAATGCTTTGAACCGTAATGTAGGCCACCGGTAATATAATATCCAATGGTAATTTTACTTTTTCAACTCTTTTCAGGTTCTAACAATCTTCTTTTAAAAAAGAAAGGTGATAGTGATAGTGATGACCAAGACATGGTTCAAAAACTAAATCAACAGCCACCGACAGGGAGAGGGAGAGGAAACCCCAATCGGTAAGTCAATCTCTGACTAGACGTTCATCACATCACACAAATGGGAAACGATTCAGCCTGAAATGGTTTAAAGATGCTTACCGGTATATCTTTCAATCTTTGGCAAAAATGAATGGGTTCCAACAAAGTTTGATTTGTCAAATTGGCAAACATGAGTAATATTTCTGTATTTAACCTCCAGGTATGTTCTACAATTTCATCGAGAGTCGGAGACTGAACTTCGATTACGTAGAGAGGCAGCGTGCAACACTCTGAAACGTTTGTCAGAAAAAGATTTAGAAATTTCAAGCGATGAATTCTTTATAGCCGATCTAGATATTCCTAGACGCCCACCATGGAACTTTGATATGACTCGTGAACAACTTGAAGCAAAGGAACATCGCTACTTTACTGTAAGTTGAAAATATTTCACTATTTAATTTTAATATGTTTGTAATTAGATGAGCACGAGCAAAGACTTCCATCCTACTCTTACGAAGCTTTGTCTGTGTTTTTTTGTACACACTGCACAGGTCACAAGGTTAAACTGATCAAGATGGAACTTTTTCTGGACATTCAGACTTATCCAACTTGGAACTGTGTTTCTTAGTTTTGGGGCTGAATCAGTTAGAGCACTTTTGAAATGAAAGTATCTCGAAATTTTGAAACTCCAGTAAGATGAGATAACTAGATTAGAAGATTAACTAAGGACCAAATTTCTCAAAATATCTTGAAAAAACTCAAAATTTTTACTGAACATAAATACATATATGATACACATTATTACAAATTTTTAATGAATTTTTAATGAATTTAATGTCTAGCTGGTTTGAAGAAGATAATTATTTAGGAGTAGTCTTGCATTTTCATCAAAATACGGTAACTTGAAATAGTGATTATTCTTATTCAGTCTCATGCACACAGTGATTCACGGCTTTGTAGACTTGTTAGTTTCCACCACAATATAGTCTAAAAAGTCAAGATGTGTAGATTTTTCGAGAAGACTTCATACATATATTTGGCTCATCTTATAATGCATATGCTGCATTTGCCTAGTATTTCACGATGTTGAAAAGTGAAGACTCTGATATTACATGTATTTATTTTCAGGAATACATTTCAAGCATTGAAAAAAAATTCAATTGGAAGGATTTGAGCTACTTTGAATTAAATATCGAGACGTGGCGACAACTTTGGCGGGTAGTTGAAATGTCTGACATCATTCTTGTGATTGTAGACATACGATTTCCGAATCTCTTGTTTCCACCGTCATTGTATAACTTTGTTACCAATATATTACAAAAAAGCATGATTCTTGTACTAAACAAAGTGGACTTGGCCCCTGCACCACTCGTGGTTGCATGGAAAACTTATTTCGAAGAAAAATATCCATCAGTTTCAGTTCTCATTTTCACGTCTTTTCCTGGATACAATTTACGAACTAACCAAGCCTACAAACCTGGATTGCAAGAAAGAAGGAGACGTGGAAAGATGAGAATGGCAGCTGAAGGGGCACAAAAACTCCTCGAAACTTGCAAACTCATTGTTAAAGACCAAGTTGACTTAAGTTCGTGGCAAAGGAAAATATCAGAGGAAATGGAGGTAGAGTATGATTCAGAAGAATTAGAGATTGGAGAAACTGTTGCCATGAAAAGTGTTGATACTTGCTTTTTTGAGCACGAGAAATATAAAGATGGAATCTTGACTATTGGCTGCATTGGACAGCCAAATGTTGGAAAATCATCGCTCATGAATGCGATCATGGGTAAGAAGGTAGTGAGCGTATCTAAAACTCCTGGCCATACAAAACATTTCCAAACAATCTACCTTACTTCAAATGTCAGGCTCTGTGATTGTCCTGGTCTCGTATTTCCTTCGAAGATTCCTAAAACACTACAAATATTAATGGGTAGTTTTCCAATTGCTCAACTCCGAGAACCGTTTTCCGTTGTGCAATATTTGGCGGAACGTATCAACTTACAAAAGTTGTTGAACATACAACACCCAGAAGGTGATGAAGAATGGTCAGCTATGGATATTTGCAGTGGATGGGCCTTGAAAAGAGGATTTTACACTGCTCGAGCTGCTAGATTGGATGCATATCGAGCAGCCAATCAGATTCTTCGTATGACTCTTGAAGGGAAAATCTGTCTATCTTTGCAACCACCTGGATATAACGACAAAAAAGGTTTGTAAATCTTATGTTTTCATTGTTCAATGAAATGATAACATTTACTTTATAGGTAGGCATTGCCGCCCCGGTGGTTAAGTCAATTATCGCTAGCGGTAGTAAGTGAAGTCACCGTTGGGCGTGGGTTCGAGTCCCGCATAAGGCATGGGTTTTTGTAAACGTCCTTTCATCTATCATCTCTTCATCGTTTCATTATCATCCGCTCATTCGTACCCCCGTATAACCTAGCTGTTGGTGGGGTCGTTAAGCAACATTAAAAAAAAAAGGTAGGCATTACAGACTGAAGAGACGGTTTTAGCTGAGAGTCTGAGACTATTCATTTTTTCTACACACCCACTGCTAAGCCATTGAGCCTATTGTGCTTTCTTTTAATTGTGCATGTTTTAAAATAATTGATTTATTATACATCTATTATAATATGTAATATAGCCTATCAAAATGAAACAGACCATCCCTGCTGCATACTTGAACATTAAATAAGTTATTTTCAGAAAAAATAACGGGCCTTCCCGTATATTCTCGAAAGATTATCCGGTGGTGTGAGTGTGAGATAGGGGGGGTGGTCCTCTTTTATAGTCCAGCGTAACCACGTTTATTTCCCCTTCCCCTTAACGTCACAGTACATAACATACAATCAAATGGCCCATCATTTATGATAATTTTGGCAACACCATTTATGATAATGAGCCGTCATTTGTGATAATTTTGACAACACCGATCAAGATATTTATAAATGACTACAATTCGAATGGATCTAGATGGCCGAGTGCTAAGCCACTCCGATAGGAGCAGGCTTAGCAGGTTACATTTTGGCATGCAGTAACTAGGACATTTTAAAACTAGGCTGCTAGGTATATTTTTATTATTATATTTATATTTATTTATCATTTTATTATTTATATTAGTAAGGTGTAGATATCTTCACTATGTTACATCAAGTTTATACCCAGAGAACTAAATTATTTTACAATTGGTTTCTTAGCATTTTGGGAGAGTCATAAAGACTGCGAGATGGTGGCCTGGGTGCAAGCACGAATGCGTTCTGAACTGAATACAGCACAAAACGAAGATGTTTCGGACTTCTCCGACGAAGATGTGGCAGAAGATAAGACTCGGCAGGACGACGGACGTAAAAGCTCCGATAGTTCAGAAGATGACTCGACTATGTGCGGTAACTTTCAGAACAAATTTAGTGCTCTCGATACTGAAAACTGATCTAAATAGAATGATAGTACGCTGCACGTTATTCATTGTTACAGTATCATTACGTTATTTACGTAAAACGACAAAATTATTTTATTGGACCTTCCATTAACCATTTGTTTTCATGTAGGCCTATATATGAATATTACACCTTTTGCTCATTGATTTAATGTAATTTTTCATCTTGACTAGTGCTAATTGTAAATTTAGTAGCAATTCATTATTCATTAATTTTTAATAAAATTATAGAATGTTAACAAGGATAACTTGACACTTTTCAGTTTATTCCCACCATCACACGCCTTTAAACCTGATCCTACAATCTGTTTCACAAGTGAACTAACAATTCTTGTCGGATATTCAATTACATCTTTAAGCCCAGTTAAGAAAAATAATTTTGAAAGAATTCTAAAGAAAGAATCGGAAAAAATATTGTGTTCGACATGTGGGAATTATGTGCATTTTTAAAGTGTGGTTTTTCCAGTAAATTCAAGTTTTTGCTTCACTCATCCAATTATATGATATTAAAGAATTAATTGTTTATAAATATGTAAAGGAATGTCAAGAAAATAGAAACAATTGATTTCAATCTATTTATTTATAATACATTCAACAATGCACTGTACTGATGACTAAGATCTATTGGTGTCGGTGAATAATGAATGAGGTGATGTTATTTCATTAAGTGTTTTATGTTGGATAGTGGAAGGAGTCGGTTGTGGCCTCTTGTTAAGGAACCATCCCAGTATCAACGTGAAAGGCACAGGGAAACCACAAAAAAAACGTCAGCCCTATCAGGATGGTCGAGCATGATGAGAATCAAACCCCGGTCTCATGAATCACAGTACAAAGTGCTAGCCACTCGACCACCCATCGCAGTAATGAACAATCTCTATCCTCTGCATCTGAGAGACTGTACTTGGATACCGACCAGTACTATCTACATTTGGATAGAGGACAGGCCTAATGTGTCTAGGAGCAAACAGCCTACTTATAAATACAAGAAAAAATATTATTAAAGGTCAATTTTTATTATCTTGAAATAAGATCAGCAAAAGTAGTAAAATTATACAGAACTACCAGTACCTACTGAATCCATTCTAAACTTGCATCCACAAAAGAAGATCGTTTACCAAAATAACAAACGCGGATATCACCGTTATGAGCTATGGACTGTGGCATTTTGAGGGTTAATCATTTTCACAGCAAGATTTACGGTTGGAAATACAACTACATGTTACAGATGCGTTGTATTGATCAACACTGCGATGAATTTTTCTACAGCTGCCAAAAGTTTTACAACCAGGCCTATTTAGTTGGCAGACGCCCTTTATTGGATGCAAGTATAAATGGGGGGCCTACAGTATTTAGTCTGAGTCTGATTCAGTTGAGCTACTCGAGTGTTTATCTTTCTTGTGGCTTTTACTCTTGTGTGACGAACGTTTCTCTTTTCCCTTCTTTTTCCTTCGTTTTTTGCGTTCATCTCTTTCACGGCGAATTGCATCGTCTTCACTATCGCTCTCGCTTTCCGATCGAGAACGCGACCGTTGACGAGACTTTGACTTGTGTTTCTCCTTCTTCACCTTTTTCTTCTTTTTTTTTGCTTTTTTTAGTTTTGATTTGAGTTCTTTCTCTCGCAATTCGGTAAGCGGTGTAAGATATTCGGCAGCGCTGTCACTGCTTGTACTACTGACATCCAGGACAATTTCTTTATTCGGATCTACTTTGATGAAGTTACGGCATTGAAATGTCAAGTGACCAGCATACCCGCATTTTTTACAGGCAGGTCGTACAGACTCCTTTTGAGGAATCAACCTCGACATGATTTCTGGGTCCATATTCGATGACTTGTAGTTGGTGAAATCCTAGCTGGAAACAAATAGCAATTGAAGTACGCACATCATTTTAATCAGCGCAGTCAGTAGACCTAGATATATATATATATAGCGGGTAGGCCTACGTCAATGCCTGCGGGCACAATGGCTCCAATGCAATAGTTGAACATGCATTCTGCATTATTGTCACTAGAAGCAGTAGGGCCTGGGGCCTACAGTATCATCAAGAAGCCAAGGTAAATTTAAAGTAAGGTATGCCATTGGCCATGCCAAACATTTTTAGGGCTATGTTGGACATTTAGAATGTGTCTACGCCTACCTAACCTCAATAATCACTACAAAAAAAAAATCAAAAAGGTCAGAAACATATTAATATGGTATAATTGCTAATACTAAAAATAGGCAAGCACAATTATCATCTTGAATATAAAAATTTACCGAAATAAATACAGTAGCAAACGTTATCGACTCCGACATAAAATAGGTAGCAACGTCGGTGACAGCGTCAAAATATAGTAAACAGGCCCGAAACAGGCCTTCAAAGCGCAAGTGAGCGAAGCCCGTAAGAAGCTCGTGCTACACGATGAAATGACCAGTGAATACAGCGCCACCTCAGCGATAAGTCTTGTGCGCATTGGACCCGTTATTCACCGTGTAATACTGGCTTTAGCTTGCGTCCTCAAGTTTCAAGAAGAAGGAACAGTGGACAGTGGAATCCACTTTCCACTGCTTACTATATTGGCGGCTAGTATCTGTCAAAGTGCGAATGACAAAAATGGGATTTGTGAGGTTATAGGCCTGCATCACTGTTTACATCAAATAATTCAAATATCATTTGCTGATCGCGTAGGCTAGCCTAGACGCTAGGCTTAGTTACAATGAGTTTACCCAAATTGTCGGGTACTGGATTAGAAGAAGTGGGGGTTCCTGGACAAAGTTTCCTTCGTGATTCCCTAACAAGTTGCACAGATCCTTTGAAAGCCATTGAAGAATTTCAGGTAGGGCCTAGCCTAGTGAGTAGGCATACATAAATCATTTTACACATACCTAGGCCTCTTCCATGCTTCTTCCATGAAGCATGCCATCTTCCAGGCCTCTTCCATGACAATAGCTGGATGCTAGGGCCTAGTCGTGCCGCATGACAAAATGCAGTGAACGTTTGACATTGCTGACGAACATGTTAATGCATTTAGTCCAGGTCAGGTTTGATGAAATGGTTATGCCAAGAAATTTACATGAGTTGGATTTGGCAATTGTGCCATTAATGTTGTATGATGTTGATAGTGGATGACCCAGATTAGTGAAGCTGACAATGATGGTTTTGTAAGCGTTTGGCCTCATTCCGTTGGCTCTAGCGTAGGACATTAGCTATCTACTATGGATACGCAACTTGGCTTTTCTCATGTTCTCCCAGCTGACGATCATCTCCAGTGCTAAGAAACTTTTCTACGCCATCTAGATACGCCATCGACAAACCTAGATCACCTAGCTGCAGGCTGTACAGGGCTGTGATGCCTTCAGAAGTAGTCGATGTAAATTGGAAACATTGACCCTAGATAGCCTACAAATTAGCTGAATTCCTGAGTGGTTGTTTTTGTTGGCTTCTGCTATTGGTTTCGTAGATCCAGAACAACTTTGAGCTCAGTTGCGCATCTATCGTAGATAGCTATTGTCCTAGCTGTAGCCCAGGAGTTGTCAATCTTTGTTAAGCTATCTTTGTTAATTTGTTACGTTCTATGTTCTTTTTTTAAACGTTTTGAAATTGTCCGACTTTTATCATACTGTACTATACATAGTCGCCGATAGTAAATACAATTATTATTATTATGCCCAATATTTTTGTTCCTCGTAGAGTGCTCTTACATTCTTCGGCCAACCAAACTGTGAGGTGAACTCGCTGGCCCCAAAGTGACAATGTTTTTGTATTCTTTCAGTTAGAAAATGGGATTCTTTTGCCATCCCTTCGACCAATGTTACCACTTTTAGACCTCCATGGAGTGAAACGTCTGGACTTCCATTCATCTGTTTTAGAGGTACGGTAGGCCTACTGTAGTCGGAAAACCCTACTTATTATACTGAGAAAAACGTCAGCGGTCCTCTCGTATATTATAGCACACGTTGGTTTTAGAATTCATTATGAATGTTGATTTAAATTGTGGGTAGAGGCATACTTTTAATTATTGTGATGAATTTACTGGTATGATGATTTCTAAGTTACGTTAACTTCTTTGGTTTTTAGAGGTTTTCCATAATGGTTAGGTTTTTTACAGTAATTGTTTTTACAATTTCTGCAATAAGACGTAGGGTTAGCAATCTAGAAGTGTATACCTAGAAGGCCTATTAAGTTATTAAGATTATATACTGAACCAAAATCAGACTTGGTTTTCGTTGCAAAAAATTGTTCTTTTAGAAAAAATAATTTTTTTATTCTATAGGCCTACCGTGTTTATTTTGTAGTAGGCCTATTTATTATTATGTAGGCCTGTTTATTAAATATTTATTATGTAACACTGGAGTAATATAATAGCTAAAATGTATGTGTTCTATCAATTGGGGTGCTAAAATTGACCCTGTGGTGCCCTATCAAAACAATTCCTTAGCCTTAAAATGGGAGCATTGGTTTCATATCAAGTTTCGATGTTGCTAAAAAAAAAAGATTATCTACAGTACATCCATACCATACCAAAATCTATTTACTAAATCACTAATACTAATACCATGGTGCTAATGTTCGTATATTGATATATTTTTTTTTAAATTATTATATTGACTCGACTTGTTCAACAACATTGTGAACCAAATGTTATACTGAATAAATGCTATTATTATTATTATTATTATTATTATTATTTGTTTAGGAATTAAGAGAGCGCCTAGTGCAACATATAAACGAGATTGGCCAGAAGGAGGGAAAGGAGAGAGATCGTAAACTCAAGGAGCTACTCGCCAAGAGTTTTCCAGTGGTTCGCGTCAAGGCCCTGAGGCCAGTTGTGATGTGTATCCTACGTAATATACCACATATTGATGACAAGTATCTTAAAGTGTTGGTAAGTTGACTGATATGTTTTCAGGATGTTGAGTGAAGAGATGAACCTACACTATAAGGACCAAACTCCTTGAATTCTAAGTAAATCTGATTTTGAACGCTGATTACTGTAGTGATTTGACTTGGTTTAGTCCTCTTTAACTGTTTTTAGCTTTAAAATTCATTTTACATTCAGTCTTATATTCATTAATTTTGTACAAAGTTGAAAGGCATATTTTTCAAAATTGATTCCATGATCACTGCTTAATATTGTTTCGATCAGTCTACGTACAGATCTAATTAGATTACAGGAAATATTTTAAAGTTGAAATTCAAATCATATATGTAAGTAGCATTAGGTAGAAATTTTGAATGATACAGAAATGTTCGTAGGAATAGAAGTGGCCGCGTGGGTCGGTTATCCCCACAACCTGAACAATGGTTTGTTGGTCGAGTCGTGGGAATAGACTATTTTTTTACATATATTTTCTCTAGGGGTGTGCGAGTTCAAGAATTTAAGTTCGAGTCGAGTTCAAGAGAATTTTTTTGGAACTCAATATTTTCGAGTTCAGCTGAATTTGAACTTGAACTCGAAATTTCGAGTGCTCACACGCCCCTAATTTCCTCCCCAAGATTACAAAATGTTATTTTAAACTTCAATTTCACTTTTCCCAGCGTCTCATTTACAGTCCTGGTATGTTTTAGTACGCAATGAATATGTATGAAACACGTAATGAAATTGTTCGTACACGCCTCTATATTGCGCGGTCTATTGACTTAGTATCGGTGCCCCGCGTCTTCGGATCACTTCAGTTGCGTTCGGCACTAGCACAAAGCGAGAACAAGCCTCTCCCGTGACTCAGTCAACTATCGCTTACTGCAGTAGAAACTGTAGTCAGGCCGGGCGTGGGTTCAAGTCCAGCATAGTGCATGTTTTTTTAAACGTCCTTTCACTTATCATCACTCCTTCGTTTCATTATCACCCGCTCATTCATACCCCTGTGTAACCTAGCTGTTCGGTGGGGTCGGTGAAAAGCATTAGAAAAAAGCCATGAACAAGTATTTTTGACGATTGAGTTTCAGGCCTACTAACCATCCTAATAACACTTGCCGCAACTTGTTTCAACTTCTTTGTTATTTGAATTTTTTAAATTTGAAATGTCTTTTTCCTGTTCCGGGTTTCGAATTAACGAGGGTTTACTATATACATCATCTTAAATTCAGACATGTTATGTGTAAAGGCATGGTATAAAACACTCATTTCACTCATTTTTGTTGTATTTTATGTTTAATTTTATGTTTATGACAACATTTTGATTCAATTTTGTAGGTTCGTGATCGTGAGTTGTACAGCGATACAGATACCGAAGTAAAACGTCAAATATGGAGAGATAACCAGTCATTGTTTGGAGATGAAGTATCACCTCTTCTTAGCCAGTATATAAAGGAAAAAGAACATGTGCTTTTTGATCATCTGAACCTAACAAATTTGTTTTTCACCCCATCCCCAAAAGTAAGCAATGTATATTTTATCCGAGTCTATTTGATATTCAAATACTGTAAGCGATTGTAAAATTTCTCGTCAAATCATTAACGCACTATTGCACTATTGTAGTTATTGACACTATCTCAGTCAATAATTTGAATTTTGTAAATAAGCCTTGAAGTCTCTCTTCCTATTTTGGTCTACTCAGTGATGAAATTATTGCTAATATTAAAATATTTTTGTCAATATTTGAGGAATGTTTCGAGTGACAGTCATTTTAGCCGTATCGAGAAGTGACTTCAGTAGCGATTTCGAACTATTATTGAAAATATTCACTTTCATATGAAAGACCAGATGTATATTTCATATCATGTCACAGGTGCGCCGTC
Source organism: Brachyptera putata (assembly GCA_907164805.1). NCBI lineage: Eukaryota > Metazoa > Arthropoda > Insecta > Plecoptera > Taeniopterygidae > Brachyptera > Brachyptera putata. The sequence goes on from OU015468.1 coordinate 4,307,161, forward strand.
AAGGAGAAGTCGTACAGAAGTTGGCACACATGATTGGTTCAAGTGTCAAATTATACGATATGGTTCTACAGTTTTTGCGTACTCTCTTCCTTCGTACGCGAAATATCCATTACTGTACCCTTCGTGCTGAACTACTCATGGCGTTACACGACTTGGAAGTACAAGACATCATATCCGTAGACCCGTGTCACAAGTTCACCTGGTGTCTCGACGCTTGCATCAGAGAGAAAAACGTCGACGTAAAGAGATCACGAGAATTGCAAGGGTTTTTAGACAGCATCAAGCGAGGTCAAGAAAAAGTATTGGGTGACCTCTCAATGACGTTATGTGATCCGTATGCGATCAATTTTCTGGCTACATCAGCTACAAAAATACTACAGCATATAATAAATAATGAACAAATGCCAAGGGTAAATATGAATTGAACAGTGAAACCTCTATCAATTGTTTTTCAAGGTACCATAAAGATAAAACCATCTAAGTATCCAGGAAAATTTTGCATTGATTAGGTATATGGGAGTGGGGTGAGAAAAAATGAATGATACAGTATAAGCAGGAAAAAGATGGATCTGGGAAGGGTGCATAGAGTTTTCACTGTATGTAAATTTAGAAGTGTAGATATTTGAGCATTGAACTGTACTTTAATATAGGCCTAACTGTGATGTTTTTTTCTAGGAAAATACTGTCCTAATTCTACTTTTAAGGATGCTTGCACTTGGGTTGAGTGCTTGGGAGATGATTGATTCTCAAGTAAGTATTTTTGTTTTATAGAATTGGACCTTGAACAATTCCTGGTAAGAGATGACACCAGGATAATATTCAATTTTTTAAATTTGCAGTGCTTTTAAATAAATACTACAGCAGTAGGTTTAACGATAAATGAGAAAAAAATGTGAATTGATAAAATAACTCATATCGTCCATCACAAAAATATATTCTTTAAATCAACGGCTACCTTCTAATAATAGTATAATAGGCCCTACTGTGTTTTGCTAGTTATAAATAGACGTTGACTGAAAGAATATATAAATGAAAGAAAATTAAATAGTGTGCTTTATTTACAGGAATTTAAAGAGCCAAAGCTGGACAGTCAAATTGTAACAAAGTTTCTTCCAGCGCTTATGTCCCTGATGGTAGATGACCAGGTTCGAGCACTGAACTGTAAACTTCCTCCCGACGAGAGAGAATCTGCCATAACAATTATTGAACACTCAGGTAAGGAGTAATGATTAAACACAGTCATGTATATAGGCAGGGCGTCGGAAAACTTTGAAAGTTGGGGGGGGGGAGACGCTCAAGAATTGAGACCCGCGGGAAACAAATAAGTTAATGAAGTTAATGAACAAATAATAGTGAAAAAAAATGACAGCTAATTTTAACAAAGTGGGTTTCAACTGGAAACAGCGAGTCAAATTGAGTCTCACATGACCTTTTTCTTCCCCCCCCCCCCCCCCTTCCCCCCCTCTTGGCCAGCAAGACTTCTCCTAATTCTAATATTCAATTTTATTATTTCTTCAGGTCCTCCTCCAGACGCGTGCCAAGCATACATTCAGGAAAGCAACGTAGCGAGCATCGTTGCCATGTATTACACACTTCACTCGGCAAGACTAAAAGACCGCGTAGGATTGATGCGCGTTATGGGCACATTAGCAAACTGCAAGAATGAAAGAGCATTCGAGGATCCATTCCTGCACACGCTCATAGCTCTATTGATACATAATTCAGATGAATTCACAGCAGAAGACTTCTGTACAGTGATATTCGACGAATTCTTCTTTGCCGGTCTCGGTCGAGACAATGTCCCGAAGCATCTACTCAAATTGTTGTGGTATATACATTTGAAACTGCCACCGATGCGACTCCAAACTCTGGTCACAAGTTTGAAACCGTCGAGCCAACATAATGAATCTGTGCACCTGTTGTATGATTCTTTACAGGAAAAAATTGGTTCGCAACAAGAATCTCCGAGCGTTCCGATGACAATGGATCACTTGGACTCGCCCTTGATGAGTGTCCCTACACCCGCACCTTTATAGAAGTACAGTAGGCCTACTTGTCAAAAGTACTATACTTATACTGTTATACACGACCAGTACTATACTTATACACTACGTACACTACAAAAGTACTGCAGTATATGATTACATTAATTATATTTTGCTATAGGCCTATTGTTCAAAAATGAGCCTAAATTTGTAAGATAGCTATTAAAGTACATTATTGAAGTACTAGAATTTACCTTACATATTTTTTTCTGTATTAATACTATAAATTTTGTCTATAAGATGATTTTGAAAAGAGTGATTAAAATTAAGATTTGCAATAAATGTTCTAAAAGACATATAACCAAAAATATGTTTTTGATATCTAATTGTACATACTACAGCTATATTAGACAGTGATGCACAAACTTTTCATCAGAAGAGCCAATTTATCCAGTTTGTAACTGGAATTAAATTTGTAACTGTAAATTAAATTACTAAAAGTACGACGGAAAACCAAACAAAAAGTAAAAACAGTAATTTTTTATCAACGTTGAAACTTGATACAAAATCATTGTTCTTCAATTAAGGCCAGGATGCAAGTAGGATCGTTTGGATGGGGCACTACAAGGGCGATCGTACCACCCCATAAATTAATATATATATATATATTATTTTTTTTAATAACATCAAAACTCGATACAAGATCATTGTTTCCCTATTAAGGCTAAGGATGAGAGTAGGATCGTTTGGACGGGGCACCACAAGGGCGATATTACCACCCTATTTTAATTAAGTAATGTAGCCCAAAGTAAATGAGAAATGTAATATTGTAATTCACCACTAATTTTCAAAGGAAAATCAACATCAAGAGTGACCAAAAGTTATTGATACATTGCCCTGTGAAATAATTAGAATATTGAACGAAGAAAAAACATTTTTTCATTTAGCTAGCAGGCCACAAAAAAAGGCAGAATAATAATAATAATATCCTTTATTGTCACTTTAAAAAATTTGTTTTACATGCGTGTATACACTCATGATGGGATGCACAGACAGTTTTAGCTAATAATAATCTGAATGTGAAATGAAAATATGAATAGAAAAATTGGGAAATTTGTTTACAAAATATATACAATCTTATACTTCTATCTTCAATCTTTATACTGTACCTTGCATCTTATATACAATTTTTATGCATGGCCATATTATTAATTGACACACCATCCTTTTATTGATTAAGGTCATCTCTTGAATATGCGTCTATGGAGTAATGAGCTTTGGTAATTAGAAGTGATTTTAAAACATTGACTTGTGGGTATTGAAACGTAGACCCAGCTGAAATGCCAGCTAAAATTTCGTCAAATACTAGAGTAAAATAATAAGTACACTATGTGCAGTAAACCCTCTTAATTCAAATGATCCAAAAATACCTATTTTGAATGATAAAAGTTTGAGTTATCGAAATATAAAACACTGATCTTATAGTTATAGGTAAAAACTATCGGTAGTTATGGACCAGAACACTAATTGATTGAATTATAACCAAATTCAAATTATCATGAGTTTGAATTAACGGGGGTTTACAGTGTGCTATAAAACGTAAAATAATCTTTATTTGAAAGCTTGACTAGCATAAATGACTGAAAGGCATTAGACTGAAGTTTTTATGACCAAGCTATACCACAATGACCTAACCAAGACAAACATTGACAAACATACAAAAGATAATTGCTACCCTAATCTGATACAGGCTCTATATTCTTTATAATTGTCTTCCGTAATTACTAATTAGCTTTTCTTATGCTTAGTTTATGTAACGTTTGTAAATAAATGTCTTGGTCACGCAATGGTGTTCAAACTGGGTCCAGGAGGCTATTACTAATAGTTTTAAAAGACAAAAAATACTGAACAGGGTTTATAAAAGTAAAATTAACAGTTTCAGTAATTCCCTGATCTGACGATAGTGTTACATTTTCTTCTTGTATTCGTTGACATGCAGCTAGATAAAGTTGACATGCTTCTTGCGGCTTGTCTTCTGATTTTAAAAGTAGAATCTTTTTGCGTGTTGTTTCGTCATTTTGTATTTCTCTCGGTAGACACATCTCCAGCTTGGTGTCGTCAAAATGAGTAAAAGGGCAACCACCTGCTGCAGCAGAACCCAAAGTAATCCCCTACAGAGATTGAAACAAAATAATTATTAAAATCCCTTGGTGATGTAGTTAATTGAAACCGACACATGCAGCGCAGAGGTTAATGCGCTCGCTTCATGTGATCCGGGAGGCGAGGGGAATTTCGAACCCAGTTCGATCCCCGCTGCCGACCATCTTTACAGGGGTTTTTCATGGTTCCCTCTGTAGTCTAGGCTAATGCCGGGATGGTTCCTACAATAAGTCGGGCATGACCGCTTCCTTCCCACTATCCCTCCAATTACCCAAGAACCTTCATCTCATTAATCATCCATCCGACGCCTTTACATCTGCGCTATCATAACAGTGATAACAGTGAATTTACTGATCGATCTAGAATTTACAATTATTGCATCTTGCACTTGTTGATTTACTTTGTGTAGCATTAACTACAAATCTTTTTATGGACACATTCTGAGCAAGAAACATCCCAAAATGGTCTTCTTGATTATAATGTGTCATTAAAATTTACATCATACATTTAAAAAATCAATGTGCTATGGTTATTTGACGTCACCAAGTAACTAATCGAGGGGTTGATGCTATTCATTATTTTTTAATTTCTTCTAGAAGGCTTGGCTCCTGTCGTCCACTCGACTGGATACTGTATTTTTTTTTCGATTGAAAATATTGTGAAAAACTCCAGTACTCCATTACTCATTAGATTTCCTTTTTCTTACCTGTATTTGCCTACAACTCGGCACATTGTACGTGTACCTCCCTCCTTCGAGCCCATACATATGTCGAATACTGTAAATATATCGCTTAGAATCTTTCTGCCATGAATGTGTGCATCCACCACATGCGTGAGGGTGTGAATACTCTCGGCTCCAAAATGTAATCGATTCTTCTAACGTCATTCCAACGTCCTTGAGAAACAGTGAAAACATACGCCTATCTTCATGCGGCAATCGATGTTTAGACTGTAAAGTTGACCATAAATTGGCCATACATGGTGGAAAGTAAATACTCTCGTGCTCAATGTTAGATGTATTCAACTGTCCACTGACACCAATCGGCTTATCACATTCGAAGGCTCCACCAATATCATTTGTGAGTTCATTTATTCGTGGATCATTCATAGCATTCGAATAAGAGTTTGATACAATAAGATGTTTTATACCAAACTGCAAATGCATTTTAAAAAATAAAAGAAGTAAAGTTTTCCACTGTCCACAAGGAACTATTGCTTTTCCTGCCTTCATGTCAACTATACGTTTTTGTACGAGTGGTAGACACATTGTAAATGGCACTGCAACAAACAAACGTATATTATCTTTGTGTTGTGAGACATTGTGAGTGTAGTGTCAATGATGTTTGAAATTGAATTTAAATGAACAGGTGAGTTTTGAATGTTACTTACATATTACATATAAATCCGTACAAGTTTTAAGATGGTTGGAATGAAAACAATGTGCCGCTGTAGATTGAATCATCATTTCTTCACATACATATTTGACTGATGAAAGGAATTGACTATATTTCTCGTCATCAATTGGGTAAATTTGAGAACACTCATCTGCATGTCTGTGTAAAAGCTTAAGCATTGCTCGTACTTTCCGACTTGAGTTGAGCGAATTCAAACGCTTCATGAAGAATTTAGTTTCAGCTTTTATAAAAAATTCTTGGAATTGTTGTGACGATATTGATAGTAACCTGAAATATATTCAATCTTTGTTATAGTATTTATGTATTATAGTATTTATTTAATTGAAGTTTCAATCAATAATTCAATCTAATAAAGGTAGATCTAATTATAAAATTACCCTCGGGTAATGAGAATGCAAGGGTGCGGTATCTCCTTGAAATGGAACATCAACGATCCTTTTAATTCCACCTTCATATGTAGTTGTGGAAGCATTTTCTACAAGAAGGGATTCTAATTCTATTCTTCATCGGAAGTCTCAACCATTTACCTTAACAGAAAATGTCCAGCTCTATCCATTGCTGTGCCTTCAATAAGATATTCATAATTCTTTGGAGTAGAAACATCCACTTCACTGTTGTTGAGAAGTGCTTGTAAGAATTTAAATCTTTCACGCACACACCTGTCTAGCATGTGCAAGTGTAAAACTCCACGTGGAGGTTTCATGTAGAAAGTCATTAGAATTGCAATAATATTATCTGCTGATTTGATCCTATAAAAAAAATGAAATATAATATCAGTACAGTACATAATTCATAATGTAGGTTATAATGTATTTATTTCAGAAATAAACAATTATGTACGGCCGAGACCCAACATTAGGAACCAATGCTTACTTTACGCGTCAGAAAACATAAGTTTATAGCCATCCTCGAATATTAAACTTTCCCGCAATTTCAATACGTAGGCCTATAGTGGAAAATGTTGATAGTTGATAAAAATGTTCATGTTGATAGGCTGTTAAAGGTTGATTTCTTGCTAGTTTTATTGAAATTATGTTTATTTGCGTAGTTTTTCAACGTTTTAAATTGCTTTTATTGAATTAACCATCAGTTTTGGTAATTGTACTGACTAGGTACAGAAATGAAATAATAAATGACGTCATACAAAAATAGCAGGAGAAATATCTGCTAGGCTTATAAAACAGTGTAGGTTAGTAGAAACGTCTAAATTACGATAACTGTAAGTAGGCCTATAACACTAAAATGTAAATATGACACTTTTTGTACGAATCTTATTAATATGAGTTATTTTAATAGTACCTGCATCCTTCATAATTTCATTCTAGGAACTCCGATCCGCGTCAACATTCCATCACATTCCCCCGTTTTACAACTTTCAGGCCTACCAAAACAAGAAAATATAATATTGGGTGCTCAGATAATCAGATTCTTCTGCTTATTTTTCCAGAAATTAATGAGTCTTGGGACAGTTTGCAAAAGTGAACGTTCAAGAGAATATGACACTTCAACAGTTCTGTCTCCGCTGGAATAACCATCAACCAAATTTCATATCTGTCTTTACGAACTTGCTGAACAATGCAGCACTGGTGGACGTTACATTGGCTGCGGAAGGTCGACATCTACAAGCTCACAGAGTCGTATTATCAGCATGCAGCTCATATTTTCAAACTCTCTTCACTGTCAACCCATGTCAACATCCCATCGTTATTTTGAAAGATGTGAAGTTTAACGATCTGAAAACTATGGTGGATTTCATGTACTATGGAGAAGTTAATGTATCACAAGAACAATTACCCTCGTTATTAAAGGTCAGTGGTCACTACGGATGGTTTGTATGAAGTAGGTACGCCGTACGCGGTTGAAATCACTACGAGCTATTTTTTTTTTAAATTGAATTGTGTGTTGGAAATCGTGTGGTCGATAACGTTATTGAAATATTTATTTATCATCAACCAAACACCCTAAGCTATTTGATTTTACACAGGACAAATATAGCCATCATTAACTGACCAATCACAGAGCTAGTCGCTCGTCGTGTAAGTTCGTTTACAAGGTGACTGAGCAAGATTGGCAATATAGACCTAATACATATATTGGCAGTAAATTATTAGCAAACCACCTTTGCATTAGTGGTACCGGTATTGGATAGAGGAAGAAAGTTGATTAGAACTGGTAATTAATATTGTAGATGTAAGAGAATTTGTACTTGCACCCACAAAAGACAAAAGTCATCTACCTGTACCAACTGAATGGGCTTTGAATGCTGGACCCTTGCATCCTCATTCTCCAGACCATAGGGTGATGCCAAAAAATGTGATGGTATGAAAACACGTAGACCTAACGGAAACAAGATTGACAGCTATTGCGTAAATCTTTCTTTATGCACAGCAGTGTCACGGATGGGGCGCTTTCTAGACCCAATCGTAGAAAATGTGAGAAAATCCAATGCAAGAAAAATGAAAAAATATGTAGGCCTAATAATTAAAAAAATAACGCAACGTTTGTATTTTTGTTACTTCAATCACTACATTTAATTACAGACAGCTGAAATGCTCAAAATCAAAGGGTTAGCAGAGATGCCAGAAAGCTGCACAAATGCAAGTAGCTTGTATCTATCCAAGTCTCCCAGTGTCTCATTTGACAAAGCCGATATGTTAACGAGCATTGACTCTGCATGTGGACTCGACATAAAAAGTAGTCCATCACCATTATCACCTGCAATGCGTCGAAAACGCCTTCGAAAGTCGTCGACAGGTTCTGGCTCTTGTTCCACCGAACGAACTTCTGAAGACACTACTAGTGAGATCACTATTATACCGACTAGTACTACAGTTAAACCCGAACCCGTAGCAGTTGCAACTGCAACTGAAATTGTACCCAAGGATTCTTCATTGAGAACCAGCATACACGAGCCAAGCACTGATTCTGAACCACGAGACGGATCCCAAGAAAGCTTTGACGATGATCCAATGTTACTGGTTAGTAAGATACTACATTTCTCTCATTGATATTAATGGTGAGTGTTAGATAATTAATTATGGTATCTAGGCCTATCATTCGTGGGGTCACCGATCTCTAGTAGTTGCATAGTAGTGAGACTTTTGCTTTCTGCGTTTGTAACGTTTCATTTGTAAACTATAATGTTTACTGATGATAAGAATTTAACTTAATTTTGCCACACAAATCAGATACACTGAGACGAGTGGTTGAGTGGTCGAGTCTTCAATTCTGGGATGGTTCCTTATTGATAAGCCACAACCAACTCCTTCCCACTAAGCAAAATATGTACGGTAATAAAAGACATTTCACCTCATCATCTCTGATCTCGTATATCATTGCTGATGCCAATTAAACCCAATATAAGTGAATCAGTAAAAATCACAGAATCATTTTAAGAGGAGATGAACTCGTGTAGATATGTTTATAAACGAAAGATGTATCGCGACATAGTGACAAATCCGCATTTTTTTAAACATTACATTTTTAACCAAATTTGATCAGATCTACTTCCCACATCTTCGTTTCAGCAAAAACAAGTATCTCAAGATAACAGTTCTGGAGGAGGGGATATTCCAATAGCAATAGCAGACACTGGTCCGTGGCCTTCTACGTCACATGAGCCAGTCGTCTCTCAAGGTAAACAGTATTAAGTTGTATAATTTTATTCACATTTTACGCATATCTGCATTTACCGCATGTGAGCAAAATTTCTTCTCGAAGAAACCATTAAATTTATCTCGACAATTTATCATGACGGTGCTTTAGTTTGAAATAATTTCATTACAGCCAGCAAACCAGGGAAACGGGGTCGCTTGCTCATGCGTCAACCGCGCATAAAAAAGGAATGCGATTTACTACAGACATCACCAGACAGCGAGCCAAGCTCACCACAGCTAACTTCACAGCCTCTGTTACCTGTGCCTCCCGTTAGAATCGAGACACAGTCATCAGAGTCGCAACAATCGCCGCCTCACGTAAGGCCAATCACTCAAAACTTGCTCTCTGTCCCTCAGCCATCGTATCTTGTCAAACAACATTCGCATCCTCTACTTCCAAGTCAAAAGACGGTTCACTCTCACACTATGACTCCATCCACTGTCCAACGGCAACTCTCCACTCCTTCACCTAGTACAACAACGTATAATCCACCCCCACTTCAAGTTCATTTTGTTGCTTCGATGCAGCGAAAAGAGCTTGCAGAACGAACGGATAGCCCACCTGTGCTACCAGAAGTGCCACTATTACGTATCGCGCCCGAGCACTATGAAGAAAGTCATTCCCATCAAAATCTGAGAGTCCGTAGCGATGAGCTACGGAGATCGAGTTCCTCTCCACAAGCGTCGACTCCTCGGGAGGGATTTGAACTACGCTCCGTTCATTGTCCTATGCTTCGGCCGGGCCCAGCACTTGGATGTAATTTCTGTTGGAACACTATCGATGCCCATGGACGGATTTTAAGACGAAAAACAAAATATCATTGTCCAGAGTGTCAAACCAATCTCTGCATTGTGCCATGTTTTCAAGAGTATCATGAAAGAAATGCACCTGGTAGCAGCAAAGGTTCAACAGGTACAATATTACCAACAGTTTTGAAACCTCTCCTACCGAAAACAAGCTCCATTTAAATGAGTAGTTGAAGGATGAAGAGATATTATGGTAACTAGTCTTGAAAAATTAATGGTACCGGTAATGCAAAATGGAAATCTACGTTCATTCATTGGAAGCTGTAAGTAAACTAGATTATGTTATCATCCAGTCAGTAGTGACATTTTAGCTTCACATAATCACACTGTTGGCTACCAGTAGCTTATATTTTTTTTTTAAATAATGAGCTTTGTTGTAATTCATTATACTATTGAAATAATGAAGCTTAAGACCCTAGTTTAGTCGTTAGACCATGGTAATTTGCGGCCGATAATCATGAGGCCTATATTGTCTAGTCTGTATAAATTAAGGAAAGAAAATGCCTTGCGGTATTTAGCCTACCTGTAAGGTGAAAATCAAATATTCTTCTAGGTCGCATATCTGTTGTAACTTGTTTCCACGTACTGGCTGGTGAAAGAATTTTGAAAAAAGGCTGATGAGATTTGGGGTATAAAATAAGTGCGGTAGGTTATAGGAACATGTACAAAGATTGTTAAGGCAACTTTTTGAGTCAACAAATAGCAAGTTTTTGCAGTGAAAACGTGTTTCAAAGAGGGATATTGAGTTTAAGAATTTTGTTTCTAAGGGAAAATATCATTTGCATGAAAATAGTCATTATTTATATAAACTTGAATTTCAACCAAGTAGGGATGTTTCTAGTCGGTTTGAAAAAATTATAAGGTAACATCTTTTTTCAAAGTTCCCCTTTTTGTTCGTAAACGTTGAAACTTGTATTGCCAGTTATCGATCAATTGAAATTGTTTGTTGTGGATTACAAAATTTAAGCTTGAATGCAATTACAGAAAAAAACTTGTTGCTTGGGAAGATTGGATGCATAAAATGTTCTCTTTTCAGTCTTATGACCAAATTATATAGGCTTTTTAAAATCTCCATTGACATAATAATTCTCTAAATATGCTACTACTGTACTGTACTGTAGAAAACGAGAAGTAAAGTACCGGTACAATACCAAATGCAATACCGCTGCGGTTAAAGAAAAGACTGTCGCTTTATATGTTGTATTGGTAAATGCTTAACTTTAGTAACAATTTTACTGACAAGTTTCAATGCTTCTTTTCAATCATCTAACTTGAGCCCATTGTTTCTAGGAAAAAGTTGGGAAAAATTGCAATGTTTTAATTTTACACTCTTTGGAGGCCTAATTATTCATATGAAATCGTGAATATATATTCATATATAATACATAATATATATATTTTTAAAAAGTTATAGGTAATTTGATTAATTTTTTTTTGAACCAAGCAATAAACTGATCAATACATTTTTATACCCAGCCCATCTCTCCGCACCTATAGGTAGCTGTTCAACTTTTCAACTTCAAGCTGTAGACCGGTATAAATATCACGACCTTTTCTTGAAAACAAGCATTTCACATTTGGACCAACATGCTGTTCCAACCAAAAATCAGCTCATCCCTTTAGGGAATAAATTACATTAGAGAATAAAAAATGAATAATCCCATTTAAGCCGTATCGAATTCCATCAATTAAAATTAGACTTTCGGTAAAGGGTAACTAAACTACGTAATGAAAGTAGGTTCATACCCATCAGTCACATAGAAACCAACTTGTTTCTTTGCAGTGAAACCTCTATCGTGTTCTTTCTTCCAGGAAAATTGAACAAATAGGTTATTTTATTCATTTATAAATTGGAGTAGAATGATGCATTTGTATGGAAGCGGCAAAACGACGGATCCGGGAACGATGCGTAGAGGTTTCATTGTGTTCACTTATCTTATCTATCAACTATGTGTGCCTTTCTCCATGCTCTATTTTTATAAATAATTTATTTTATAAGAAAATGATGAAGTCCACATAATGTAAATGTAAATCAATTATAATACTACTATAAGAATGTACTAAAATCTATTTTAAAATCAAATTTTCTAGTTATGGACATACCAACAGCTAAACTGAGGGAGCTAAAGTAATGTAATATACTGGTTATTGCACATCTGATAATGCTTCATCGTATTTCTGTTTCATGGTGTATCTACTATATTGAGCATTGTAGACCACTTGCAAACTGGAACATTACCACAAACCTGCTGCATTTTAGAAAAATAGCTCAATACCAAAGCCCCTACAAAGAGACAGATTTCTTGAAGAATTTACAAATCATTAGTCATTGTCATCATTAATGATTAATGATCATCACACACCACACACGGTACGAGTTGGGCGTATAAGCCCTCCTGATCGTTGAAATCAGCAGGACCCTTACCGCGTTTGTCGTTCACTTAAAATAACGTCCTAGGCCTAGCTAGCTCCAAGAGACTGAGGACTTTGATTGGAGAACAAGGAGAACAAGAGAACAATACTAGATGATAACAGAGCCACGGTGACGGTGAAAATGTGAACTATTTTGTAGCCCGCCTCAAGAGCAGGACCAGGATTTTGTGCTAACAACAATGGAAATATACAAGAACTGGTAATGTTGTCATGGTACTTAGCTCTACTGGTAAATAGAAACCAATCAAAGTCCGTAGTCTCTTGGAGCTAGCTAGGCCTAGGACGTTATTTTAAGGGTCCAGATACGTGTAAATTACGGTACATACAAAAAAACTGTTGATACGAGTAACGGGGTACTTTCACGTAGGAACTCTTCCTTCCTTCAAAAATAACATGAGATATTCCAGCTATTTGCCTATAAACACAAAAGCTATAACAAAATTGATATCTACGCAATCTATTTTACCCAACGTCCAAAGGATGCATTCAAACAAGCCGTGTCATATTGCGTGTGACAGGATGTTGATGAAAACTGAATGCTCTTTGACGTCTTTGATTCTGTTGCCAGATATTCTGGTTACTCATGTATTTTATTCCAACTACTGCAACTAGGTTATTCTACAACCTTGATGTGTACCGTATTTCTGAGAGCCTTTTCTACTTTCTGAATATAACCATTTATATTATTTATATTGTGCAAAAATTGAACCGGCATGATTAAAGTAAAAGCAGCAAGTTTTGAGTGGTACAACCATTATAGCACCGGTATAACATCTTGAGAAAATATTTCTCATATTATTTGCCATGTACTACGTAGATATTACTTACTTTAATAATTGACGTGTATATGCTTGTATCCATGGAAGAAAGGGTTCAGAGCGACGTCCCCTTCCTATATTCACAGCCGGCAGAAATATCTGGGCGGAGCATCAAAATTAGCTCAAGTGTTGATGATATGACATCAGCAACACACACACAAAAAAGGAAAAATCAAGTAAAAACCAGATCTAATATTGACAGTAAAAAATTTACCCAAACCCATGGCCAAAAGTCTTAACATAATATGTCAAGCCTAAAAACTTGCACCTGGGCCCACTTGATCAATTATGCTGGGAGGTAGGTTGCCAAAAGTGCTGTATATATATATGTGTGTGTGTTATACATACAGCAGGACGCTTCAAACCAAACCTACCCCGACTCAGCTGCCTGTGAATATGATGTAACCTGTCCCCGTAACCCACACGTAGTATTTCACATTTTGGGGAAATTTCCAGAGATTTTAAACAGAGTGGACGTTTCACTTGTCATGATGAATATCGATATGCGTACTGCGTTAATATGTACGTACTATGTAAGTATATTACTCCTATGAAATTTTAGTTTGTCAGCTGCAAGAAACTATTTACTAGTAGTTTGAATATCATATGATCATGAACTATTCATAACAAACGTACCATTATCTAAGAATACAAATTATTGAATAGCAGAAATTAGATATCTATGAGTTGACTATGAGCATGTTTGTACTGCAAATGTAGTCTGTCCATATATATAAAATAATTGTGGCACCTGGAAAAGCATTTGTACAATCATGTATATATTTGTGTTAATTTATTCAAGTTAATTTAAGTTCTATACATTTCTCGTTGAATCAACAATTTGTAAATGTGTTACACTGTACATAATGATAAATGAATAATATAAACAGGTCCAATTCAAAACTAGCACATAAATCATTAACTATCCCATATATTCAACTCGATTTACTCCTTCTTTGGAGGCAAAAGAACTTCCTCTGCAGCTGGTGGAGCATCTCTGAAGTTCGGGAACTGTTCCCAAGGAGCAGCAAGCTCGAAACGTCGGAACTCTTGAGCCAGTTCGAGAGGCTCGACAACGACACGTTTCTTCTCGTCGTCATAACGTACCTGTACAACAAAGTAATCCATTTACATTTAAAATTTTACAAAACTTGATAGGTTGTAGTTTTTATTTTCAGTTTTTATTTTTTTCAAAAGGGAATGCTGAGTTTTACATTTTATTATTTAATTCCTTGTCTGTATTAGGCCCATTAAAATACGGATTTCCTCGTTCGGCAGCTGTGAGCCTACGAGGTAAGTGCGTTGCTGAGTTCTTTATTATAGCGGTTAATATGAATTCATTTAAATTTTAAACTTCTTACCTCAACATAACCAGTAAGAGGGAAGTCCTTTCTGAATGGATGACCTTCGAAACCATAATCAGTGAGAATTCTGCGAAGGTCTGGGTGATTGGCAAAGAACACTCCATACATGTCCCATATTTCTCGTTCGTACCAGTTAGCTGCTTTGTATACATCATTGCAAGAATCAATAGGAGTCAACTCATCAGTATAAGTCTTGACTCGAATTCGGGAATTATAACGCAATGACAGCAAGTTGTAGATGATTTCGAATCTGTTTGTTCGACTGGGAACATCCATTCCAGCTATGTCAGCCAAACTTGCAAACTGAGCATTATGGTGATCTTTCAGAAATTGCAAGACCGGAACGACTCCTTCAGGTGCAATAAGCAGTTCCAACTCATCCCCAGAGGTCAGCTGTACTTTTTGAACATACTTCGGCAAACACTCGGCTACGTATTTGCCAAAGTCACTGAGCTGTGTACGTTGAGCAGCATCAAACTTGCGTACCGTTGCTGTAAACAGAGAAGCCCAAATCGTTTCTAGAAACCATCAGGGTCAGCTAGGACATACGTAAGAAAAGCAGACCAATTACTCAGATATGTAGCACACGACAGCCATGTATCCTCTGTTGCCTGTAAACCTATAAGAACCTACTCGCGCATTTTTCATCTATTCTATTGAAGAGGCTATATACGTTCGACCGGAGGAGGTTTTAGACAACATAAAATTAGTTTAGGATGTTTGTGGTGGTTAGGTTAGTTAGTTTATGGTTTAGGTTACGTTCATTAAATTAGTTTAAATAGGTGTCTCAATTCGGTAGACTCACATAACTGTGGCTGCGTGTGGCGACGCACTGTGCTGATGACCAAGATCTATTGGCGTCGGTGAATGATAAATGAGATGCCGGGAAGATGAGATTAAAGGTTATTTTTTTAGGTGTTTTTGAATAGTGGGAAGGAGTTGGTCGTGGCCTGTTGTTAAGGAATCATCCAAGTATCGACCTGAATGACACGGAAACCACGAAACACCCTGGTCAGAATGGTCGACCATGACGGGAATCGAAACCCTGCCTCCTGAATGACAGTTCAGTGTGCTAGCCACTCGTCACTTCGTAAGACACTTACAGGTATTGCTGATACTAGGCCCGCCTAGCCATAGGCATGGAGTAAATAATATCCTTACGATCTATGCCGTAGGAATCGAGTTTGAAGGATGTGACCTAGGCACAACTAGGCCTACAAACTCAATGACCTAGGTCTGAGGCTAGTTTTGCAAGGAGGCTAGACCCTAACTTTTTGGTGTCCTAATTATTCAACAACGGCTCTACTATGTTGTTTCTGTTGGAGTACTCACGTCTACATTCGACTGGAGTAGCAGCAGGTTCCCCATGTTTGAAACAGACTTGCTGTAATGAAGGGCATCCTCCATAACCTAAAATATAATTTTAAATATTAAAACACATTTAATGTTCATTTGCATTCCATGAAACACTAATTCAATGACAAAGAAACTTTAAAAAATATATTATAATACCTTTCTGTTTCAATACAGTCGCTTTTACACCATTAAATACATTTTTCAATATTTTCGACGCCATGTTGAAAATACTGAAAAGTGAAAATTCTCCCCTCGGCAGTCGGTCCTCCGACTCCAGTCGGTCCTTTTGAGAACTCCATAATTCTTGCTGGCCGTATGTATGTGGCATGTGCATTGAGCCACTGCCGCCCAACCGTACCTCCCCTCCCCCTTCCATGTGCTTTTTTCCGCTGCTAAACGTCAAAGTGAAACTAAACTTATTTTTGAAAGTAATAATTCTAACCTACGACTAATCAATTGACATAAAGATTGCTAGGCCTATCACCTTATGCATATAATAACTGTGTAGGTAATGTAAGTATTCAATATAAGTATTTTTAATTTTAGAAATTCAATCAGAAATTCACCCACCAACAGATATTTGGGCATTAAGTATATAGGTTACCACCTATATACTTGATGATTTGGGGGCATTACAAACTCTGTAACTATGAAATGATGATGTGAAAGGACATTTACAAAAATCCTAGTCTTATGCGGGAATCGAATGGACGCCCAACGGTGACATCAGGCACTTGGGAAATGAATATCCTTGCACTTCGGTTTTCAAAGCGATGCTTTAGCCGCTTTAGCCATGGAGAGCGGGCCGCTATCCTAGCCATTGAGTTAGGTTACACCCTAACCATCACCATTGAGTTTGTAGTGTTCACCTAACATTACCTTGAAACAGATTAGGCCTAGCCCAGCTTCCTATATATTTACCATAGACCTTAAGCCGTTGCTGTTAGTTCATCATGGTGGAGTAGGCAGTGCCATGGCAGTGCCGAACTGTTTTGGGTTCTGTTCGGTGACCTGTTTTTAGATTTTGAGTTTTATTCATTTTTATAGTAAGACTGTATATTTTTTAGTCGTTGCTCTAATCATCATCTAATGCTGAAACATACGCCCTGCCAATTTGTTTCCAGGTTATGTTAGGTTAACTTTTTTTTGGGGACTTCATGGGTCTTCATTTTAGGACCTACTGATTGATACATTCTAATACATGTTTAGGTTTTTATCAAATTATTTTTTCTGTAATTTTCCAATTTCAATTTTCAAGTCTAACCCAAGATGCATTGAGGGGTGCGTTGGTTTGCCGGCTTGAGATGGTGTTTCATCTCTCTATCCCTCCAGTGTTAGTAGTAGTAGTGATGAAAAAAAAATTGTTTACAAATACACGCAAAATGATGTTTGCGTTTGCTCAGTTGTGCTCAGTGATGTGAAACAGTTTCTTATGCAAGCTTTATTCTATATGTAATCGAATTCGCGTGAGAAGTACACATGCCACAAACAAATAAGTACCCATATTCACATTTCATTTAATTGCATTACCAGTTAATATCCTTTTTCATAAGCCTAGCGCCGTTGTTTACTTCCACCGCATCTTGGATGACAATATGAACTGCATCTTATGCAAATATTTGAGGTAGGCCGTATATAGAAGGCATGACATCAAGTTTCTACAAAAAATCACTAGATAGAAGCAATAGATTGTTCTAAGAAAAGAGCTCAGGAAATGGAATGAAATTCAGAGTTGAGATGAGACACCATCTCAAGACGGCAAACCAACCCAACGCTCAGTACATTTTGGTCTACCCTAACCATAAGCTAATATGCCGGCATAGATAAAGTCGTAAGGATTCATATACTCAGTGATACCGGTAATCCTAAAACAGACCGTGAAATTAACCGACATTGTACGTAACCAATCAAATAGATGAAATTATTGGTTATAATTTTGAAACCAAGATGTCTTCATTCACGATAGTGAAGGCCTCATAGCACCTGTAGACCTTAGAATTGCATTTTATTTTCACGTGGATTTATTCTGTGCCTTTGTCAATAAATTAATATTACTTGCACCTTCTATGTTACAGTAATGTATTGAGTACCGATACTGCTACTGCTGAGCTGGTGCTTGTGTAAGAGATGACTTCTAAACCTCAACACTATTGTCTTCAGTGGAATAATTACCAGACTCATGTTATTGAACTATTCGTTCAGTTGCTCGAAGCAAATAGCTTGGTTGACGTGACTCTAAGTGTCGAGAATAAAACTATATATGCACATCGAATCATTCTTTCTGCGTGCAGTTCGTACTTTCAGGTATGTATTTATTCACAATTTCATGCGAGAAAAAAACTGTATATTTTCTCATTGAGGGATGAAAGTAGAAACAATTATAAATTGATGGTATAATTTTTTGATAAACTTACCATTTTTTTTATCAATTCCTCAATGACAAGTCACGAGTTTTACACTTGTTTGAAATCAGGAATCATATAGGCCCAAATTAATTGTTGTGTCTACACATATAATCATAATTTCAATCTGATGAATATTTTTTTTTTCAATACCATCATCTTCGTGCTACAATATTCTTCCAAACAAAAGGCTTAAGGTGACATTGAAAGCCCATACAGCCCATACCCATACTTAAATGTGCACTTTTTTGGTCCTACCTGTTTCTCACAAACTGTGAAAGTTACATGCACCACATTTTCAAGTACTGTATTTACATAAGATCGTTGCACACATGCACTGACAAAAAAATGGAAAAATAAAAATTGCTTGTATTTTTTATTTTAAATGTCCAAAAAAACTAGGGCCTTCATTTTTAGGCATACAACAATTCTTATTCTCGAGTTGACACTACTGATTCAAGTATTTGAATCCGCACATTATTGGAGTGAATTAAAAGGGTTTGCAGGGCCTTTAAGATAATGTTTACAACTATTGTTTTTGTTGTTAGGTTTATTGAAACATGAATTTCAGAATGTTTGACTCTGGTTTGCTTCTACAAAATCACAATTATTTATGTTTAAATGTATTTAGACTATTATATTATAGCCTATGATTATTTCTCAACCTTATACATACATAAATTATCTGTATCTAATTGATTCAAAGGAAATCTTCACAAATGCCGAAGACTCGCATCCCATAGTCATACTGAGCGAGATGAGATATGACGATGTTAAATCAGTCATTGAATTCATCTATCGGGGTGAATTAAGTGTAAGTGCGGAGCGAGTTGCATCTGTTCTACAAGTAGCCCAGGAATTAAAAGTCAGGGGACTTATGGAGGTAAATGTTTTTTCAAGATAATTACGTGGTAGCCTAATTATTGATATTGGTAGAGCTAGCCAGCCATGTAGTATAAAATATGCTAATTCTGATAGTGCTATACATCTAGCAAGTAGAGTTGTGTGCTTTCTCTTAAGAAGTCGTTCAATCTGTGTTCGTGAATGTAAAACGAAGTATTCTAGGCATATACCCAACATATTCCTCTCGAAATCATTTTGATTACCCATTTCCTTTTCTTAATTAAAATGTTTTCAGCTTTAAAAGTGGTTCATCGAGTACCAAGAGGATTACAATGAAGTTTCAATTACCAGTATGTACCTGTTTGATTAAAGAATGTACAAATTACATTTGTCTGTACAACAAATTAATAGGAGAATGACAACTGTACCTTCTCTAACTTCATCTGAATCAAAGTGTGTCAGTTCTGACACAGTTGACTGTATCGTATTTCTTCGGTCGCATTTCACTTTTTCGACTTTTTTTTCTTATGTTGCTCAACGACCCCACCAACAGCTAGGTTATACGGGGGTATGAACGAGCGGATGATAATGAAACGATGAAGTGATGATAGGTGAAAGGACGTGTACAAAAACTCATGCCTTGTTGTTTGGTGATTTATCAATCACCTTACACAATTAATCTGTCATTGTTTTCATTACATTATTCACATACTGATACTACATTCATATGTTTCAACAGGTTAGTAGTCACGTTCTGGAAATAGACCGTGAATCATCTGGTTTGTCCGACACTGTCGTCGATTGTTCAAGTGCACTTGAAGTTCCGTCGATTGAGCACTCTTTGAACGAAAACGTAAACGAGCTCGAGTTGGAAGAAGTTGAAATGGAAACGGATTCGTTTGTTGGTGAGGTCGAGGATGTGCTGTGTAATACAGATTCAAATCCGTTACTTGTCGTAAGTGAACTGCATATACCGTGCGTATTACATCTATCATTCATCTCTCATCGTCTATCACAAATTGATATTATTTTTTCTTTATAGTATTTGCGTTCAACTTATAGGATAGAACATATATTATTATTGTTAATATAATTACGCTATTAGGCTTATAACGCTGACGCTATTCTCAAAGTTTTTTTTCTATTTGGGAAATAAGATTCATGATTCTATATTGACCTAATCAAATTTTTATTGTGTAGACACACCCAAGTGAATCTCTAGTGAATCCAATTTTTTTCTAGTGCCTACTATATTATTTGTAATCGAATTGATTTGTGCTCATCTAATTACATATATTTTATATAGGAAGTGGGACGCAAAATTGCCAACGAGAAAGTCTGCGGAGAAGATATTAAAAAAATGCGTCGAAGAGACAGTAACAAAAAGAATTATAGGTAAATGAAAAAATCATTTTTCTCTCTTTCTGTTATTTCCTTTATTTTTACATTTTGCTTTACGTGTGCTGTGTCCATTCAACTGATTATTCTTCTATTATATTTTCAGTAGGGGTTTTTAGTAGGGGTATTTTTATTTTTTTAAACTATTTTATATTTGCTTACTGAATAATGAATATATTATCATTTATCCTCTTGTTGACAGAATCTTAAACTTGTTTTGGCTTATCTATATTAGATTGTAGCACTTTTTCTGTAATTCTGTCCATGGGTCATTTCAGTAATTTGAACAATTTTCCCTGTCAGTTCATAGCTAATCTTATGGCAGATTCAAGTTCTTGAAAATATCACCTGATTGATTGTTGTAATCGTGAGAACATTGATAGTTGGAATGGTAAAATCGCTTGCAGACTAACAGTTATTCAGAATAATCAGAAAATATCAGAATATGCACAATTATTATTAGAGAATCTTTTTTTTATAGTATCACCAATAGGCTATTATAATTTTTCTGGTGGTTTTAATTGAAGCAGGTTCACTATACAGTTCACACTGAGATACGTTCCAACAAAGTTCTTTGTAATAACAATCTATGAAATGTTGTTTCAGTGAAGGCGCGATGAAAGAAGCGTTAGACGATCTCAGAGCGGGTCGGAGCTTACTAGAAACGTCAATATCTCGTCAAATTCCTCGTTCCACGCTGTACTTCCGTGCGAGGTCTCAAGGTGTTCCCATGGCCATCACACGCCAAGAACATTCTCAGGAGAAGATTTACGCTGCTGTACAAGCTGTTGTAGGCAAGTTATTGCTAATGATTTTATTGTAGTAAAGTACCACCATAATAATGATTGACGAATGTAATTAAGCATACAATAATGTTAAAATTTACCTGTAGGATTCAAACTAATAATTTACTTGCATTTACCCTTGCATTACTAATGTAAGTTATTATTAGAAAGTAGGTCTTGATTTAAAGAATACATTTTTGTGATGGGCGTACTTATATCTAGGCTACTCTTTGATGGGATTATCTTCAATAGTTATGAGAGATGGATGATAGATGATGACACATTATAGGAGAAGCTAGTGACATGAGAATTAATGAGGTGGGTACAGGTTGGAGGAAAAACATAAGACAGAGCACAGAAAATAGCCTATGTCTCATTTTTTTCTCCAACCTGTACTCACCTCATTATTTCTCATATTACTAGCTTCTCCTACGATGTATCATCCATCTCTCATATCGTCTATCACAAAAATATATACTGTGAGTCATTGTGATATATGTCTATTGAGGTTAAGTATGTGTCCTAATATTGCTTGGTTTAAATGTAGATGGTGCTAGTTTACAACAGGCGGCACAACAATACAAGATACCTAAAACTGTTCTGTGGCGTCGAGTGCATAAGGAGGAAGTAAATAAGACTCCCGGACGATCGGGTGCATACAACAGAAGTAAACCGCGTTACACTGCAGAAAACAGACGAGCCGCTGTGAGGGCATTAGAAACTGGTGGCAATCTTAGTAGAGTATCCGAACAGTTTCAAATACCAGTGACAACGTTGTTTCGTGATAAGTCACGCTTGGTTGAGACGGGACGATTGCCGTGGACATGTTTACGTAAACGCAACTTGAGTGGTGATAGTTTTAAGCAGCATCGTTTAGCAGAGGCAGTAGCTGCCTGCAAAGACGGGAAAATGTCTCAAGCTACTGCATCGATTACGTACAAGGTGGGAGTAATGATAACAGTGTTTTGACTTTTTAGTGGAGTAACATTGGGGTTTAAAAGCCGATGTGAACTTATTAGGAGTACGATATTTAGAGGATATGATTGACTGTGCTCCCTGACTCTTAACGTTCGGATGTCTCCAACCCCTTACAAACGCAAGAGAAAGTTAACATTCTTTCAAGTTTTACGTTTGCATCATGACTCTGGGGGGAGAGATGAAAAAAGATCAGGACCAATGTGCGAGGTTGAGGTTTCTGAAACGGCCTCTTATTAGCGTACCGGTATTTTTACATGCTATTTGCTACTTTTCATTCCGGGTACATTCCGGGTACTTCACCTACTGCTGTATTAGGTATTATAGGTACTACAATCTGCTGTGTGAGACATGCGCTATATTAATTGATATATTTTATTTAAGGTCCCAAAAACAACCATTTGGCGTCGGATGCAAAAGGGCATAAAAGATGACCCTGGATATTACGATGCCCATTGTGAAGAATATCCTGCTAGTATTGAATATCAAGAGCAATTAATCGAGTCTGAAGAAGTACACGAATGTGTTGTGCAACATCAACAGTCTGAATATTCTTTGGTCGAGATTGACAATTCAGAAATACCCGTCACGTATATTGGTGAAGACGCAGACTTTTCGGAAGCATCTCTTATTATTCTAAATGGGAGTGATGCTCAAACTATTGCATTGCCTGAACATGGAGAGCAGATAGTAGTAGATTCTGAAGGAAATGAAGTATTGGATTCAAGTGATACGTAAAATTATGTACTACACTCTAGGTGGCTCAGTTCTATTTCCAATTGAAACCTGTTGGGAATCTCAGTTGGTTCCAACGACTCATGAAGTAATATTACAACCCAATGTCCGATACAAATAAAATATTTTTCATTAACTTGGTTATAATTGACTCCGATGAGATCAGATGTAGGCCTACATCAACCTGGCACCCTCCATTTTTAGTTTCATGTTGACCTGGGAGGCGAGGGGCAGATAAAGCTCCAGCTCGATCCCTTCCACTGTCCATCTTTACTGATGTTTTTCATGGTATCCCTCTTTCCCTCATGGTTTCAATTCCCTGTAACTTCTGTGTGATTACTCAATAGATATTGACTCAATAGTCAATAGATCTTAGTTACCATTATAGTGAGTTTTTGAACCCAATACTGTATAAACAAATAAACAAATCACATTCATCTATTTTGATACGTCTGTTAAAGAGCCTTACTAGGAAAACACAGTATATGTATTGTGAGATGAGCTTCAATATGTGAAAAATCTAGTATGAAAACTTTCCGTAAGATCTACAGAAAGTCGGCCATCTACCGTTGAATGTAGACCACCGTGTTCAGAATAAGTTTCAAGTTCATAGATTATTTTCCCAGACCAGTATATGCCACGCGGAATTTTGTAATAATCTGTATCTTTGATTCAATGAAAATAGAATTGTTATTAATGTATTTTTTTCAAATTTTCATGCCTGGCTTCAACGTCTGGGGATTCTCGAAATTCAGTAGGCCCTTTTCTCAAGAGCGGCCCAACCGATTCTGCCCAACAGCACAGGCATGGTAAGTCAGTTTTTTTTTATTGATGGAGCCGTACAAGCAAACTGTGTTGGCCTACAAGCAAAGAAAAAACACTCAGTCAAAGCTCCATGAGAGTAGGATAGAGGACTTCGCGTGTATCACTAATCTAATTGGTAATTAGTCATAGTATTAGCATTATTAGTTATTAGTGCCATTAAAAAGAATAATTGAATGAAATATTTGAAAAATATTTTGTCTACTGGCCGAAATTCCGCGCAGCAAAAGCCAAGGCCATCAGGATCCGGTTGACGTCATGACAGTACATTTTCATTTCCGTTGAAATCGAAGAAGGTAGTGCCATCGTTGATACAGTTGTGCTGAATATCTTTTTACATCAGAAAATCAGCTGTCTATTAATTGCAATTTGCAGTCACATATTTTTTAAGTGATATATTTTATTTGTCGTATGTCCATCCAGAACCTCAACACATTCGGTAAGTTCAGTATTTTATTGTTTTCAATTTGTTGGTAGGATCTAGGCCTATACTGTTTGTTATGTCAAAATGGCAGCCGGAAAAAATGAATTGTTGTAAATTTCAACATTTCCAATGCATTCATAGGCCTATTATGCGAACATTTGCATCTTATGCAATCTTATTGGTTTATAAAATACTAATATTCAAGTCAGCTGTGTAGGCCTACCCATAATGACTTTGGGTGCAGTATATCTTCTGAACGCAGATGCCTAATATTGACCCAATTGTAAAATTGGGGCAAGTGTAACAAACAAGTAGGCCTAGATTTATTTCATTGAATAGGTTATAATCAACATCTATGGGGTTATGTAGGGCTTAAATAGTCCTAGGTAGTATGGACCTTGAAGGGCTTGCAGCATCTAGGCAGGCCAAGTTGAGAATTGGGTAGGCTTAAGTACTTGAATGATGACCTAGGCTTAGGATGGGCCAAACACAGAGCCTCAGAAGTTCTGTGCTTTGGGTCAATGACCTAAAAACCAAAGCTGTTTGCATGCCCAAGACCCTAGTCCTAGTTCAAAATGAAAAGCAATGTATAAAAACATTTAATCATGTGTAGGCTCTGGGGTCTAGGCTTACTGTGTGCCTAATACACAGAATATCATACCGGGCATTATGTGAAATTTCTTCGGGAAAACAACGTTTTCGAGTAGGTTTTGGTGTACCATTTGAGGAGGTGGCGGGGCATAGTTGGGTATTTTAAGTGTTTTATTGGATTTTTGTCAACTTGAACATGTCGATTTGTGCGTACCTTTGTGGTAAAAGGTTTGGGGTTAAGGGTTCGACCATTGGGATTGCAACACTGCTCTGTGAGAATTTCCGAGTCTGATTTGAAATCTCAATCCCATGACCTAAATGATAAAATACCAAAAATGACTACGCGCGGGACATTTCCCGAATGATTTTTACATACCAGTAATGGCTCTGTTTGCGAACGAATGCATAATTTAATCAAGGCTTTCGCAAAGCGGTCCTGTTGCTTTGTAGGTCTCCTAAGTGACTAACTACATATGTCTGCCCACCCACACATTTTAATTTGAACGTGACAGCAATCAGCGATTTTCAGTCCTCTCCGATACCAGATTAATATAATTTGTAAATAACTTATAACTATACAATTTGTGTTGCAAATATATAGCTACAGGTACCCTTATGTTGTTTTTCAAATCAGTGATTATGTACGATTTTCTAGATTCTTTTACCTTCTAAGAAAGAATGGCAAATTGTCAACTTAACTTCTTCAAACTGAACTTCTTTGAAACTTATGAGAATCTTATCTTCTAAAAACTTATTCTGCAGTCAGCTGAATGTTTCTTAAAATGAACTTGTACTGAACTGTATTTGCACACATTTAGGCCTTACTAGTCTATTCTGCTCACCTGCTCGGGAGCGATAACTCTGTTTGGAGCGAGCATCAATGAGAGCTTTTGCGGTTTCGCATTCTTTTTGCTTGAACCTCAAAATATTTCAATTGCAGTGCCATCTTTACAGTCTATATTTGTCGTGCCATCACTTACAACTGAAAATTACTTTTTTTTTGTGCGTGTATACTACAGTGCATCATACTTATTTTCCTGACAGAAATTGCTAATTGGTGTGTAGACCAACTTTGTATTGAATGAACAATCAAACTCGCAAGACATTGTTGATAGAGCAAGTTTATTTATGTCGACGTGGTAGACACTAGGTAGCCTGTTGAATATGCTACCAGAGTCCAACTAATTTGCCAGACCACTTCTGTGCAGTGTATACGACGTCTGTTCGTGAGAAAGGTTTTCAGACAAAAGTTAACAATTTCTGTCGATAGTAAAATAAGTGTCAAAAAATGAGGGGAGGCATCTAGGGAAATTAATATCTCGAGTCTCTAACAAGTTTCAAAATCATGCGATATTGCCAACAGATTTTTTACTGGTGAGGCGGGAAATATTTGAATATTTGAAAAACGTTGTTTTCTGTATTGATTAGATGATGGAAAATTTGAATTCAATATCTTTCTTCCTACATAATTCATTTCATATTTTGCTTTTTTACAGACCCCTTTGCAGATGCAATCAAGGGTTCAAATGATGATGTGCAAGACGGTCTCGTGCATATAAGAATTCAGCAGCGCAATGGTCGTAAGACGTTGACTACAGTGCAAGGCTTATCTTCGGAGTATGATTTGAAGAAAATTGTCCGAGCATGTAAAAAGGTAAGCGTGAGGCTGTGTGATAGCTTGTTTATGGTTATATTCCCCCAAAATATATAGTAAGGCCTATGGTATTTCTCTTATTTTTGAAATACAATTCAGCTATAATAGCCAAACAGAGCATTGGCCAAGAATATCTCAAGCCTCTAGCCAAGTCAGCTCAAGCCTCTAGCCAAGATTTGTAATAGAGTTATAGTCACCACACTATGTAATTATTACATCAGAATTGGAGATACATTGAGCACGGAATACATGGACAATTCCAGTTGTCATGTTTTCCAACAGACGGGGATCAATCGTATTGGATTGTCAACTGCTATATGCTCTATATTCAACGGCAATCAAAGACAACTCAATAAATATCAATCCAAACATTATTTATAAATGGAGCATACAATGGGAAACGAATGAAAATATAATTGCAGTTTGATGTGTATTGGATTGAAGGTCGAAGCCTGAAGTTCCTAGTAGACGACAGATGTCACTTCACATAGTACCGGTATTTACTGTCTCATATTTATCTTGATATTATTCATCTTATATATTTTTTATATTTATCATATCATCTTGATTGATCGTCCATGAAACATCGGTTGACCAATGCCACTTTCTCATATCGAGTGGCTACTCAACTTTTATTACAGTGGGTATGATTATGCGACAGACCCAAGTGGATAATGTAATTAAACTCCAAAGAATTCTTGTCTCTTTTCTAGGAGTTTGCCTGTAATGGCACTGTGATTGAGCATCCAGAATACGGTGAAGTTCTCCAGCTCCAAGGTGATCAGCGAGAAAACATCTGTCAGTGGCTGACCAAGGCGGGTCTCGCCAAACCTGAACAACTCAAGGTTCATGGTTTCTAAACATCCATATTGTTGCATTACGTGACATATTGCAATTATCGATAATACTAACACACCCTAAATTCAGTACCTGTTCTTGAGGAATCTCGTGGTGAAGTTTTTCAATGAATACTTGATTACTGGGTGTTACGTTTTTGGCACAATTCCTCTCTATTTCTCAATATCTTACTGGTAACTTTCATTTATCGAAACAACTTTTACAAGCAATAATATTGGTTTTCAAAAAATATTCACATCTTTTGTATTTGAACAGCGCTTGAAGCTATTTGAAGCAAACGTAAATCCCTGTATAACGTAATGAGTGTGTCTAGCTTCAGGTTATGATACCATGTATTTGGGTGCAATTGATGATTTTCGAGAATGTAAAATATTTTAGGAAAATTCAAATAATTTTGGTCGATAATCCTTAAATATTCAAATGAAATTTTTGACAGTGACTTTGGTGATGTACAGGAACTATTTTTGTATGTTACATGCAATTTGTTATTGTTTAATAGATGCTTCTTTTTGTTCATGATACTAAATTGTTTTTGTTTTGTCCCTCATTCTACATAGCCTACCTAATGTATTAAATTATTTGTCTTGTCTCACAATAAATTTAGCAAACTTTTTACGAGTCAATATAAAATGTACATGCGTGATTTTTAAGCAATTATAATGTTGTGACACAAGTCAGTGTGCTATTAATCCTATAGATGCCTTAAATCTTTTATTGAACTAATATTTTATAATTTAATTGGAATTAAATGCAAAAATAAATATTTGCACTTTTTGTAATTTCACCTTTCTTCTGTCCTTTTACCTTTTTTCTGAACTTTTACCTAATTCCTGTGTATGGAGAGATGTATAGTTCATTGCTAACTAAAGCTAACCTTCCACGAACATTAATTATGATGCAAATTCGTTGCCGCATGCGAGTGCAAGTTAGGAGGCTACCAGCCATTTTGAATGATTAGCTATCTTTTGAATTTCCATTTTTTTTTTAATAATATGTAATTATATATACATATCAGTGTCATGGCATAAAAATGTAGCCCGGCTGTCATTTGTCGATCGTTGGGAGAAGGAAGTAGATATACTAGGCCAGGGTCGTGATTCGTGAGCAAAGTATCGATTCTCTCAAATCCGAGCGAAAGTGAACTTGCATATACGTAGAGTTTGAAAGCCAGGGTCTGGTAAATTTGTGGCTTTTCAGTGTTTTTGATGTAGCTATAAACATTTCTACGTGACGTGCAAAATTAGTTATATGGTTTTATGACATAAGACATTCTTGTGTTTGTGCGATTTACAAGGGGGTGGCACCCTGAACAGTCCTGGTCACAGATAATTGCTGTATGTTCTAGGGGAAGCGTCACGATATCAACATTGTAATACAGAAATGCTCAATTAACCTTCAATATGGACCAAAATTGAACTACTTATACACTGTAGGCTTATATGTACGATTTTTAACTGTGCTTGTATCACTTATAATTATTTGTATAGCAATTATTAGTTATGGAAATTACCATTAACCTGACAAATGTGTTGAATACTATTCATCAAGCTAACCACTCGACTAGCGCGGGATAAGGTGCTCTATCGGTACCACGAGCTGAAAAAAATTCCAGCCGAAAGCGAGAGTTGTTCTAACTAGATTCTCCTTGTTTGTGTATGCTATCACAAAGGGAACGTGCTTGGAATTTGTACGTGTGAGCGCGGAGCACCATGACGCGCGGGAACTTGTAAATTTTTCTCGAATTTCGAATCCCCTGCACAATCACTGTCTGATGTCAACTGATTTACCGGCAACATCGAGGTGGATTTGGGGATGAGTTTCAGCAACACGTAGTATTTGTTGCGTTGAGTTGACTGTATTGTTGTTTTCCATTTGTTGATTTGACTATAGTTTTGGTTTCTATTATAGTAACTATGATTTTTTTATGAGATAGGTAGAAGCGGAGCAGAATATATTGAAAAATAAGAACTCAATAACTACAAAATTATTCATATAATAAATTATGGGCCTACTTTAGATTTATTATTGTATTAAAGTGGAAAATATATGATTAGAAGAAAGTTTACATGAAAATGAACAGTTCAACCCAATCCGTTTGGTATACAAGGCCACGGAAAGTCGCCCAATTTTTGTTCGTAAATCGAGGTAAACGAAACTATTTATTTGTATCGAAACAGTCACAGTTTTGCTGATGAAATTTAGTTTGATGAGTGACAACATGATATTTTGTGTGAAATTACTAAATTTGAGATTTTCCAATTAATTCATCAGTTAATTTATGTACAATATTGATTGAATAACGTCGGTAGATTTCACCATTTATAGAGTAGTTAATTGAGGTCATAAAGATAAAATGTTTGACCTTATTCGCATTATTATAACATATATGCACAATTAATATTCATGTGTTATTGCTATAATATGAATAAGTAATTAATACCCAAATATCTTTATATTGATTCGAATATTTTTCGTATACAGTCAAACATATTGCCGTATACACTATGTATGAAAAGTGTTTTGATATTGTGCTTACGTGAGCAATTGAAAAATAAAACTAGAATTTTAAAAAATATGGATAAAAACAAAATAATCTTCAAGGAAACGGTAGACTGTTCTGAATATGCCTGATTTGAGCTTGACAAGAAGAGAAAATGACATTTTCTGAAACAATTATTTCGGGGTAAGGTACAGTAATTCCATTATCTAGCTAGGTATAGATACGCCGTGCGTGTGCAGTGAAAAATCGAAAAGAAAGATTATGAAATTTGCATTGTTCATGTAGGCCTACTATTCCATTGAGGGGTCATTGTAAGCCCTATATCGACAATGT
The DNA here is from genome assembly GCA_907164805.1 of Brachyptera putata. Lineage (NCBI taxonomy): Eukaryota > Metazoa > Arthropoda > Insecta > Plecoptera > Taeniopterygidae > Brachyptera > Brachyptera putata. The sequence continues at coordinate 4,337,475 of OU015468.1, forward strand.
TGAATGTTAAATTTCGGTTCCTGTTTCTCACACACAATAAAAGTGTCATGCCCAAACTTTTCACATAAGTAACACACAAATCCATTCATATATTATGTATGTGTAGAGCACAGCCTTCTTTATTAGAGAAGACGTCTCTATATCAGAGAAGAATGATCTAAATAAAGAAGGCTGTGGTGTAGAGCGTACTGCTGATCCTTATCTCGGACGGAGATGATTTATTTGTTGTCAAGTTTTCCAGTAAAAGTTCATTGAGGTTTTGAATTTATTAAGTGTTCTGTTTTTTTAAAAGTGGAACCTAAACCTACAACGTAATATTTTCAGTTTCACCGTCACATAACAATCGTATCGTAGTGGCTTGCCGTCTGAACATAATATTGTATAATTATATATTAAAACTGCACACCAATCAGAGAAGTATCGTCTAGAAGTATGTTGACATAAACATCTATTCCACAATAGGGTACGTGATATTTGTATACATTACGGTAAGTTGTGAGCTAAAAATCAATGACAAAAATATCGAATGGTACAGTTACATACATACAAGTGATCTTTCCACATTTGTTATTATAAAATTTGATCCCACAGAATTTTCGACAAATATTGTCTGTATCGTAGGATGTATTTGTTGATTTTGTATCTTGCATTATTGATGTTTTACGATCATTTATACATGTGAAATCACCCTGGCGAATACTTATCACCCTATACGGAGTCTGCAGGGGACGCCTTGCATTCAAATATATATATTCCCCATTGCTAGCCAAATTAATTATAAACGTATTGCAGTTGATCCCCCGTATAACCGTATTAACCAACCAATCAATGAATTAACCAATCAATGTTCGATCAATGAGTTGAGATGACATGAATCACGATCAATAATCTCAAGTTATATGACATTGTTTGTGTAACTGTGCTGGTGGAGGACGAGTAATCGAGTGCTCGATTTGCCAACACACTGAACCTTCATTCAGAGGACCGAGGTTCGATTCCCGCCATGGTCGACCATCCTGACAAGGGTTTTCGTGGTTTCCCTCTGTCGTTCAGGTCAATACTGGGATGGTTCCTTAGCAACAGGCCACGACCGACTCCTTCCCACTATCCAGAAACTCCCTAGACCTATAAAAAACTTTCATCATCTCGTTCACCGTTCACCGACGCCAATAGATCGTAATCATCAGTAGACCCTGCAACGTTAAACCCAGTATAAATACAAACAAGAAATCAAGGGCTGATCCTAATGTATTGATCGAAACATTGACCCCTGTAAAAATGTAAATTCAACCCAAAACGGTGATGTTTAACAACAGTGATATAATTTCATTGTTGAACTGAAATCCCTTTCGTCAACAATGTAAATGCCACCACTTTATCTAGCTTAAGGTCTCCCTTTAAAGTGGATAGATTATTACACTCTCTAGCAGCAGATAGTACTAAAGTGAGTATGGTGTACCTAGCCGTCGCGTGTACGCCGGCGTCGGATCAGATCGGGGCGGGGTGTGTAAGCCAGCTGGGAGAGTCGTGGCAGTTCGCAGCTGGCAAAGTGCCCGGACTCTAGCATCAACAGGTCGGCATGGTCAGTATCGCACCTAGATGCCACTCCGGAGATACCGACCTCCTCAGCAGTATTTACAAGAGAAACACGTCGTTGACCCTTTAACGTCATGTTTGGACGCCAACGGCACTTACATTTGTACAGCTTACAATCCACGGTGTTATATTATACAAAAGGTAAGTAGTTGATTGTATTAGTCTTCCATATGTTTTTGAGTACTGTCTTTATTTTTTGGGGTGGGGGAGGAGAGGGTTTGAAGTTGTTTTAAATCGATTATATTCGACTATATAGAACACTTATAATTGCAAATTGATGTTTTTGAATCATGTTACGCATAGTTAACTGTTTATTGTTTGACTTATCGCGCCATCTTGGATCGATACCGTATTTTTGTGGCCAAATCCAGTGCTGTCATTCGTCCATTAGCACGTGGGTAGGGACTTTTCCTTGTGTAGGTGCCTCTACCATATGCTTGTATTATACAATATGTTATGTACAATTTTTACAATATATTTGTGCAAGTTTACAAGTAATAATGAATGACGTGCGTACTGCACCATGAAAGATGACAATTTTTTATGCGTTAAAATTAAAATTGATGTTGAAATAAATTAACTATATCAAGTAGGCTATGTAGTTTATTGATATTGTAAAATTGTAATTCAATGCTCATTATTTGTGATACATTTGGTGGATTTGTGCACATTTGTGACTACCTCAATTTTTTTTCTTGTGATTTCCTCTTTAAATAGCAGTTATTAATAGCAACTTGAAAGTAATTTACATAATCAACTACGCGTGACGGTGTTATCATAAATTCCTTGCTTATCAACTTCTATTAACCGACATCCACGCTAACCAAACTTGGTAGTAGATTAGGCCTAATTTGACAATTGATACATTATCTTTAACCGTGTTTATGGTCTGCTGTACTAGGCCTACTGCTGCTGTTGTTCATATTTTTTAAATATGAAAACGAAACAGTAAACCACATTTCATATACAATCTCGCTCAACTATGCAATTTGCAAAAAAAGCATTCGAGCTCAACACAAAACAACGGAAACAGTGGGAAATTGCCACATTTGTATATTTCTATTTTCATTCTGCCGTTTTTTTTTCTGGTTGCAATATACCGGTGGTAGGTATAATCTATAGGCCTATTATATGTAGAAATGAATCTAACTGATATAACATTATGAAATCTTCCGTTTTTTTTTATTGAATACAATAAAACTGGGAAGACGCAGGATAGAAGCGAATTGACTTAATTTTCCCGTAATCGAAAAAAAACGAGAGTGTGCATGTGTGTTTTTTTTTGTTCGCGCTCATTGAATTTGATGAACCTTGGCATGGACATTTTTCATCGTCTAATTCGGTGCTCTATAATTTGAGGCGCAGTCGGTTGTACCACTTTTGAGAGAAACCATGTCGAAATTTTTAAACCCCGTAAAAATAAACCAGAGGAGACAATTTAGAAAAAAAAAGATTTCATTTAAATTTTCATAGAATTTGACAATAGTACACATTGTTCCAAAGTTTTACAAAAATCGGATCATTCGTCGTTTCAATGGAAAAAATTCAAATGACATTTTTTACATCAGTTAATGCTATCAAGATGGGTTGAAGCGAATTCTGTCGCGTTAAATGTTTATCTCCATCAAAATGAGACAAGAGTAAATTTTAGCATAGCAATCTTGCTAATAGATTTGTTATTGCACATTTGTTGAACTTTGTCTGTTCATATTTCGGAAAGTGAGTCAGGCACACAATTACTTTTCATATTATTGTGTAGAAACTAGAAAGTAATTATCATTTCAATCATTTCATCCGAAATAAAGCAATTTGTATCACGACGACTCGACGAGTTATCATCGAGCCTCACTGAAGAATAAAAATGACCGAATGATTTTAATAACATTCATAAAATAACTGTACTTGAATCAATGGACTTATATTTTCCTCATCAAATTTCCCAGTACTTGAACAAGGTAACAAAAAATGTGAAACATTTTTTAACCAGAATTAAAATGTTATTGCTTGTTAATTTTTATTTTAAAATATTATTAATATCAATTTCCTAATAACTTATTTTTTGAATTATCGTACAATTTCGTATCTGGCTCTTATTTGAACCGAACTGTACTATAGTAATGTCTCCAGCCTGATTCAGCTACGCTTTTGGAGTGCGGGACTCGATCGACCGTTTCTCCATCAATTAGCGCGAACGGTCGGTATTTCGACCCGCCAACTTATAGCTTACCAGTACGACATGGATTGAAAGCTACCATATATTCTGTATTATTTATAACTCATATATGTGGTTGATATCACTTTGAGATAGAAAAATACCACAACAGGTTGTAATGACTATTTAATTTTATATATAAAAAAAGTAGCAACATCTATACTTATTTATATCATTGTCATATCGCTCAGTTTTCCGATGTCACATCCTGTTCATTTAATTCAAGTCTAATTTTATTATATTGAATGTCAAAAAAAATATACTGATAATGGTGACTCACAATCAGTATACTTCATTCACAATCAAAATACATGCATAGACTGAGCTGATATTAGTAATGGTTCAACTGTGCCATTGGTAACATTTCACAGTTTTATTATTACTTATTGTAAACAGTAGTTGTGAATGACAAGGTTGTCGGACACGTTATAATAATAACTTATAATTAGTTGTAGTCGACAGCTGTTCAGAAGGTTGCGATAAACTTGTGATAACTGAAATAATCGTTGTTTACGAATTACCAAGTATAACTGCTGATTGGTAGTGTTATAGACTATTAATAACCAGTAGGAAATGGAAAATAATTTATATTATGACGTTGTTGAACGCGGTAAAAGTTTATTCAAACTGAGAAATAATGAATAATTGAAATAATTATTAGGACGATATAGATCGTATCATAATCACGTAATCGTTATCGGTGACTTGAATTTCTTTGAGTGTTATTCCAACTTATACATTCTCAGTGTGAAGGAAAATTCTAGGGAAAGTAGGCCTAATGCAGAAGATCTTGGTTTTTCCGGGTTGTCGTTGTTTTGAGCTTCCTGTCCCAGCGTCCCAAGAAATGGTCTCGGGACCATCAAATGCCCCGTTTTTTTAATATATAAACGGGAGAAATATAAATAAATGGGTATATTTCATTCTCTAAGATTCATCTTCTCATAATTCATTTTCGTTATAAATTTAAAAAACTGCTAATATATCTTGTTGGATCAATTTTTAAATTACACATCAAATTCAAGTACCGTATGCAATTATAATATGCAATTATTATTGTGAGCAATTATATACAATTATTAAGTATACACTAACTAAACAGGAAAAAATATATTCATGATTTCATATGACTAGAAAAAACACCCAAAATATTACTAGAAGACTACAGTTACAAAACATTCCCCTGCGGGGCTGTTGAGCCCTCGACCCCTCCCCCCCCCCCCCCCCCTCCCCAATACAATTTGGGTGGAATGATTTTGAATGATTTTGACGCAAGTCTTGGCGTTGTCCCGGATTTTCCTTTTTGGAATATGGTAACCCTAGAATATAATATAAAAATTAGTAGGGCCTAATGCTAAAATAATAATAAGAAACTACAGATCACTCGATTGAGTTATTGAATTTTATTTTCTAATTTATTCTTCCAGTAATCCTCTTCCCCCAGTACTTTACTACATTATAATTCACATGATTACTAAACTGATGAATTAAACTCAACTTAATTAAAGTACTAATTAAGTAACTAGATATTTTGTGAAAGCTTTCGTTTCAATGTACAATAACACTTCACAACGTCCAGAAAAAACAACATTGTAGGAACAACAATAATTTTTGTTATTGAACAGTTTTGATAGAATTGATAATAACTACTTTCAGTATGTAATTATATGCATTATTGAATTCCTAAAATTACAAGTAACTACTGATTGGTAGTGTAGCCCATTAATAATCAGTAAGAAATGCAAAATAATTCATCACATGCGTGACGTTGTTGAACGCGGTAAAAGTTGATTCAAACTGAGCAATAGTGAATAATTAAAATAATTATTAGGACGATATAGATCCTATCATTCAAATTACATATTTTATCCGTAATCGCTATCCGTGTCCTAAATTTCTTTAAATTTCTTTTCATTCCATCATAAATACAGATACCTGTAAATCTATTAAAAACATCCCTTCACGTATGTGTCAAAAACAAGCAGAATGTCTGTATGTTACCCGTCCATACAGCGTTAAGTGGTGATGGTTTTTCATGTCAATATATCGATAACGTCGCGACGCGCCGCTACGACCGACGCCATGTGACTCCTACCACACATGCGCACTCGTGTTGCGTCTCCAACCCTCTCCCCTCATCACCAAACAACCATTACCTTGGCCTTTCGATTTTATTACATCAACGTAGACGGCATGGCAATGCGGCGCGTTGTGTATGGTGCAGTGTTGAATTCTCATGTTAATGATTATGCCTGAGCATATTTTAGTGTCATTTTAGGTAAAAGAACTTGTTAGTTGACCGGAAAATAATGATGAAAGCGTTATTAGATAGTTATTTCGAAGAAACAATTCAGATTTCTGAATTGCCGGCATATTATGCAACAACATCATCAGCGGTTTCATCTATGGTATGGTCAATACAGACTAAAGACTTATATCTTGAACTTCATATTGACTTTGGAAAGCTAGATTCTCAAAATATCATTAAAAAGGTGGAACAGCGATTTTACGTATGCACAGTTCGGTATAGAGCGGCCGAAGCTATTTATACACCCAGTGGACTAATGCTGTAAAAATGTTTTTACTGGCACCTTAAACCACCTTTCATTGTCACTCATTACACATCTATTCTTAGATATGCCTACGATGGTTATGTTGGTTGCCTGTTTGTTGCCATTCGGCTACGATATCATTCTCGTGCTAGGAACTGTTTCCTTGTTTCATTAGAATAATGATATGGCACTTTTAATTAGATTAATAACATATGTTGATGATGTTCATTCAAGTATAGAAATCTCTCATAGAAGGGGATGCATTATCATTCTAGTCGTGTAATAATTGAATAAAAAACAACATATTGGTTGATAATTTGTTCTAGCCGGACGAGATCGATTGTTTAGGGTTAGAGTGTTGCTCGGAATGTATATGCTTGTGGAGTGTGCAGTAACGTGTTCATTTGCATAGTGATAGTCCAATGAAAGGTGAAAAGTACGGTGTTGATGCTTATCAAGTTACATATGACTACAATCGTGTAAATGAAGCTCAATAAGCCTTCGAATAATTAATCATTTTTGTTTTTGTTTTCCCGTACTCCTAAATACCAATCCAGTGCCTACAACCAAAAGCATACAAATCGTCTTGGTCAGGGGTGGCAGAGCCGGGGGGCATACCCCCCCGGGTATATTGGGGAGTCGGTTGACCCCCCAATAATCATGTGAAAGACCTAACTGTAACAAAGAATATATACAACAAATATAACAAACTTGACAATTTAATCTTGACCCCTCAATAATGTTCGGGCTTCGCCGCCTATGGTCTTGGTTGAGACATCTTTTCGTGATGATGATTATTACGACCCCACTAACATCTATAGTTTACTTAAGGATACAAACGACCCCACTAACATCTAGTTTACTTGGGGATACAAATGAGTACACTATAATAAAGTTTTGTCGTGTTGTTATAGTGAAAGGACGCTTACAAAAACGCATGTCTTGTGCAGGAGTCGAACCCACGTGCAACTGTGACTACTGTTTGTAGAGCAGTGTCTTATAGGTGACCGGGGGTTTCGTGTGTTATTGTGTGTAACATAACATATGATACCGGTGAAGTAATCAATATAAGGCAGCTATGGACTGCCATTTAAAATTTAGTATTAGACAAACACGGAACCATTAGGCTATTATGAAAAAAAATGAAACAAGATCAGTGTGGTAAAGTGTCTTTCAGTTGAGATTTTTCCTGTGCAGTAATTTTAATAATTATATTTGAGAGGACAGCAATTTTCTATGAAACGTAGCAAAAATCTTTTTCGTCCACAAATAGTAAAGATTTAAAGAAATTAAAATTAGAGAATTTTGAAGAAACATGATTGTAAATAATAATAATAATAATTGAGTAATAACTGATGACAATTCTTCAACTCACCAGCTCACTTGAGAAAGAGAATGTCGGTCGTGTAAGAACGGCGCTAAAGTATGAAATATGTTTCCAATAAAATTATATGATATTGAAAATCAATCATACTTCTGTAGTCCTTCTGCCCATTTAGTACGATTAAATAATGTTTACATAAGTATAATTATAAACATCAAACTGATTAATCATGACCACATATTTATTATAACAATTAACAAACAAGGCATAATATGCTAATCCTCATAGACGATTGTATCCCATTCCCATATGATGATGCATGCTAGGAGTCGATTTAGCGAAATTGCGGTGATTTGGTGATAGTTTTCGAACGGTATGAGTTATCAAAATTCTACGAACGAGGAATCAGATATTTTCAATACGTTCAAGATGGTGTATGTTATAACTCTTCAACTCATATCGCCAAATAATGCGAATTGAACGATATTGTGCGATATAGTGATTGAATTGTAAGTTATACCGTTTTGAACGTATTAAAAATATATGTGTTCCCCTCGTATTAGAATTTTGATATCTTATTGCGTTCGAAAGATCTAATCACAAAACTGACATTTCTCTAAATAGACTCTCGTACCAAAAATATAGAAAATTATTTATGGCATCATCATTACTGAAAAATAACCTTTTATAAGCCAGTTCAAAAATTATAGGCCTACCATTAGACAACTTCCATCAATTTTAACAAAAATGTAAGTCTGTAAAAAAAATAGTGGCTGAAGCATGATTCAGGTGACCTGAGTTCGAATCCCGCTAGGATCGACCAGCTCACTCATCCTGACAGAGGATATTCGTTGTTTCCTTCTATTGTTTAGATTAATACTGGGATGGTTCTTTATAACAGGCCACGACCGACTCTTTCCCACTATACAAACACGTATAATGAAATGAAAAACCTTTTATCTCGTTTCACCCCATGTTATTCAACATTTACCGACGCCAATAGATCTTTGTCATCGGTACAGTGCGTACGTATAGTCAATGGTGCGTCACCAAACCCAATATAAAATTTCAAAAATGAATAAACAAAGAGTAAAAAGATTAAAATCTTTAACAATCATTAATTTATAGAATTTAAATTATTAATATAATTAATATTATTAATAGATATTGATATTAATGATATTAATTATTATTAATTAATACCAATATTATTAATAATTATATCTTTTCTAACGCCTCTCATTATAGTCAGTTAGCACATGCAGTAATCAATAATCAAATACTAATATTGTACACTATTTTATATGGCAATTTTATACATAAATTTCAGTAACAGTATTTATTATGTAGGCTTACATGGGTTGTGTACTTTTCGTTTGTATAACAATTTCTATTTTTCAGGTGACTCCAAATGTCAATGCAGTGCTCAACCCTAACGCTAATATATTTGAAAGTAAAGAGCCAGGAGCAGATGCAACTCCCGAATGGGAAACTGTGGATGCCGAGACCGAGGAGTCAACTTCGGAAGGCAAGTACCTAATTAACTTTGTTTTTTATACATATGGATTAAAGTACATTAATTAAATAGTAGAGTGATTGCGGTCCAATGGCCTCTCAATAGAAAATTAATTTGAATAACGATGTATTATTCAATGGTCATGATCAAGGTCATAAGTTATTGTATATTAACTGGCCAGAACAATTTAAAGATAATATATTAGTGATATTACTCGTAGACCTATATTACATAAATATAGTACTTTTGAACGTTGTTATTTTTGTATTTAGGGAAAAACAAGGTTACTGTATTATGGTGACATAACATTGGTGTATATGTTTGTTTAGAAAACGTAATATTCATTGTCGATTAATTGTTATTTAAATGTTTCGCACCAAATTTTTAATTCCTGTTGTAGTGTATATCACTACCAACAGACAGCACTACGATCGGGACCATGATGCAATGGTTCTCTGGCATGTGCCTGTGTGAATGTGGTCGGCCATTTTGCAAGTATCAGTAGAATATAAGAATTTTGTGTCGAGTTTTAAGACTCTTCACAACGGTAAGAAAATTGAAGTATATTACAGCATAATTATATCATATTCACTAACAAATAGCCCTTAATCCTATCTTATAATCATTACATCAGTAGTATTATTTTATTCAATGGAAATGGGGCATAATAATTTTTATTGCGGTACCTACGTCTTGCATCCTTTCACTGCTCGCAAGTCTTCGATAAAAGAAGCCCAGTGATAAAGGCACATGGTTTCCGGGTTAGTGCTTGGTATTAATTGACAAATAATCACTTGTATCGATAATTTATTGCATGAAATGTTTGTCAAGTGTGACTGTGTAGCATGAATGTTGAGTTCGTTCAAAGTGTATTACTCATTGAAGATTACAAAAACGTGGGATTACCTAATAGAAATGGCTGGTATGTAGCCTAGGCTAGGTAGGCCTAGGCCTGTAAGACCACTGGCCTAGGGCTAGGCCCAGTCCTAGGTTTTGCAAAGTGGGAATGGATTGATGTATTTAGGCTGCTTGGGGCCATCCACTAGCCTAGATGTAGCTGTTTGGGCATTCTGTCCCAGGCATTATCTGATTAGTCAAATTAAATAGTTTGTTGCTGTAGGCTAGTCCAAGTCCAAGTCTTTCTTGGGCCTAAGGGCCTAGGCCTTACTCAAAATTAATTAACTAGATCATAGGCCTAGTGTAATATTATTTAACCTGTTGACTAACATTCTTGATATCGTGAAAATGAGCATTTCAACGCCCATCTCAGATTTAGACCTGGTCGGAGACATTTGACTTTCTAATACCTCCATGCTGGATAGGCTAGCCTACATTCATTAGGTCAATAGGCATAGGCCCTAAGACTAGAATCGTAGACTTGATATTGATTTTCAAATGCACATACGCTGTATGGGTATGTCTATACTTTATATAGGTTTAAGGTAGGTTAGTAATTGCCTGTGATTTTTTGGGAACCATTGATGGCAATTAGGCTTGGGTCTATTACTCGTTGCCAAAAAAATGCCAAGTACCGGAATTTTAGTATATAGGCATGGCGTTGGCAAAGGGGCACATGAGCAAATATATTTGGATGGGTCTGTGGATCAGCTAATCAAGTGTAAACTACTTCTCTGTTTTCAATAATAATTAAATGTCAAAATAAGTCGACTTGAATTGGAGAATGTTTTAGTAAGTAGCTGTACATGACCAAGTGCATTGTCATTGCTTTACATAATCCACATTATCACACATTGAATTGAGCAAATGGTTCGAAACAATAGTCAGTACCGTATAGTTAGTTCTGGACTCCTGGTTCACAATTTTAATATTGGTTAGTGAATGTGAAATGGTGATTATGAGTGTTCGTGTAACTGTTCACAATAAGTAAATGTGGTAGGCCTTTTGTGATTATGGTAGGGCCTATAAGTAATAAAAGGAATTCATTTCTCACTGATCTTGACCAATTGGTGTTTGATTTTCTAATTTTTGGTGTTTTCTGAAAGATCCTGTTTATATCAACAGAAAAAGTCGCGGGATGTTGAGAATTGTTGGTTTTTATAGCTTTTAAACTCACTTGAATCTGATGGTTTTTGTACCTGTGTTGTTTGGGAGGGGGGGGGGGGGGGGGGTGCTGAAGGGGGTGGTTTTTGTTGGAGGGAGGTTGGGAAACATTAATACAAATAGGCGTGCTCAGTGTCTCAGTCATTTTACCGGCCCTACTTGCAAAGTCAAATCAGAAACTTATAATAATTTCATCAGCATTGAGGAATGTATTCATTACACTGGTGTTGAGTTGAAAATTGTTAATCCAGAAGATGTCAGAATCTATATCTTCAAGTCTTTGAACTGTTTTTTGGTGAGAGAAAAGATGGGTTGTTGTTCTGACAGCTATCATTATAATGTCACTGAAACTCAAAACTCTTGAAGACAGAAAAATGCTTTAGGTGGCAGTGAATCAGATCTTCCCTAGAACTATTGTCGAACCACAAGTTGAAATTAGCGGCTATTGTGGCCCACCTAAGTTTCAAAGCTACCTATACCATAAACACTATTTGATATTCATGTTCACTAATCAATAGTTCAATTTTGTACCAGGCCTAGCATGACCTATGGAACTTTCTCATTCTGCAAGAAACACAAAACTCATTCATACATCGATCGTTTACACACTCACCACTTTGCAACAAACACTTTATTCTCATTGTTCAAGCACCACTTGCACATTTAGATGCACCTTATAGAAACATTTCGTGGTCACGGCAGGTGGATTTTGTTCCAATAGTCATGTCTATTTATTTACCCTTATATATTTTAAGCATTAGTGGTCCAAGAATCGATCAAAAGAAGCCGCTAACTAGGACTAATAGCTTGGGCCTATGTGCCCTGTATCCCTAGTACAGCTGTAGGCCTATACACTATAGACTTACAAAAGATTGATAGTTACAAGTCAATTCAATCACTTGCAAATAGTCTGAACTCATGGATAGAAGAACAAACCCCAAAACAATTTGTGTTGAGAATATCAGTTTTAGGAACACTAGTTGAATGGATATTAGGCTATAATTTGTAGGTCTAAATCTCCACTAGACTAGAGCTCTCTCTTCAGAGTAGGCCCTACCTTCCTTGGAGCCAGGATATCTTGTAATATTACAACTATCATATAATGTTCAGTCTACTTACGGTAAATACTTGTCATTTCTATACGTATGTATGTAATAGTCTGTACGTATACTCAAACTGACATATATACATACTTTTATTCACTTACTTTAGAGTTATAATTCTATTGGAATGGCATCTCAGATCTGTCAAATGGTGCCAGAACAAACATCGTTTATTTTCAAATCTTTTATAGCATAGTATTAGTAAAGTGCACATGGTTTTAATGCGAGATGAGATGACTTACAAATCAACTCTCATAAAAACTTCCTGTTTGAAACTTTTAGGAGGTTGGATCCTGCCCTTCACATGTTACCTACCATCATTAAAAAATATATATTGACCTAACCTAACCAACCGTATTAGAAACTAACTGAAACATATTTTTCAATGATGGAATGTTTGTGAAGGGAGGAGCTACTTTCACTTCTATAGCCTACACATTGTTCAAGAAGTAGAAGTTTAGGACTGTCGGTTTATTTTTAGGACAGTTGAGTTTTAGCATTGTTGAACCATTCTTGTTTGAAACCACTTGTGTGTAACTTTTTTTTTTTTCGAAGGTGATATCAAGTTGGTTGTTACTTAGTGTATTTTGCTGATAGCTTGCTTCTTAGTAACATGGTTCCATAGTTTTCTGTCCCAGTAACTCACGTTACAACTTATGTACTTAGTTGTCACATGATCTGGTCAGAAACTTGACATGAAGGTTTTGATTGATTCACATGGTTTAGGCCCACGGGATGGGAAAAAAATATGTTACTTTGAAGCAGGATTACCAACCCCAAAAGTCAATGAGTGTAGTTTTGATTGAGTATCAATTTGAAATTGCTGTATTATGTCTGCCGTTTTAGTGTAGTTTTGATTTAGTTTAGTGCTTAGTTGATTGAGAATGGAAAATATGGGAAAATATATATATGAAAGGCTTTAGTCACTGCTTATGAGTGAGGTTTATCCACACATGAAAATGGTTGTGGTGCACTTTTCCAAAAATGGCAGATCTTCATGAATACCTTATTGATATCCACCGTATTCAAGTGGGGCTGCCTCAAGGTCTGTGGCTCAATCAACTAAGGCATGTTGCTATAGATTAAAAACGTAACTACAGTCAGGTCGGGCATGGGTTCAAATCCTGCATGATGCATGGGTTTTTGGAAACATATTTTCACCGTCTATGCTTTAAAACATCGTATCATTATCACATGCTCATTTGTAGGCATACTCTCATAGAACCTAGTAGTTGGTGGGGGTTCGAAGCACCATTATAACAACAATTAAAGAGAGTTTCAAACAAACGAGAAAATTCAATAGATCTAATCAAGAATGTATTGAAAAGATCCAATTTTACTTTAAAAAAAAAAAAGAGCCTGGATTCTCTAGGGCTTATGACAATTCTATTGTATTTTGACTTGGAATTATGCGTCACCACTAGGCTACCTGAATTATGAATTCCGATCATAAGGGTGTTTACTTTTGAGTTTCATGTTATACGTAACTCATAGTTATTCACACAGTTGGTCTGTGGCTCTGCCTGTAGTCTGTTATCTTGACTTACAGCCAAGATGTATTGAGCTTACCTGGTGTTTTCACTCAGCTTTTAAATTTTCCATTTTACAAAATTTCCCATTTTACAAGTAGGCCTACTATCCTTGAACTTACTAATCACTGCTCTACCTAGTTTTAAATATGAAACTATGCATTGTGAGTTCTGTATAGCCTACCTCAAATATTTGCATCTAAGATGTAGCATATAGATCGAAGATAGTAGCTGTATGACTACTGGATGACTCATGATCATTATGTTGATAGATTTGGACTGTAAATTAGTATATAATTTCAACTTTGATGGGATGGGCAGGTGACCACTATATAGCGACCGGCAATTCAACGCAACCCTCCCCAATACATTTTGAGTAGGGCCTACAGTTATTCGATTGAGTGGTCATGGCAAAATATATTCTCAAAATTTGAGTTTAAGCTGCTTGTGAAAGCTGTTTTTGATTATGAAACTTTATTGTGAGTAATTAATCGAGATCGTTCTTGATTTAATTGAAATACCGTTCAACTAGCATGATTTCAGAATCTTATTTAAAAATCTAATAAGTACAGGTACAAGTTAAATTGCTCAACCATTGCCATGTAAGTACTCAAAAGTTGGTTTACAACTATACATAATTGCACATCTTTTTAATTGAACTGCATTCTCGATATTAAATAGAAGTGTGATGAGCCGGACTTATCGCATTTCTCATGTTGGAACATATGGGATGAAATCATTTTGTTTTAAAAAATTATTCTCATTACATGGTACAGTACTGTAGTATTGAAAATTGTAGGCCTAGAAATATTGTTCTTCATAAGAAGGAAACCAACTCAAATAAAGTCATATTCCATCACCTCTTGTGCACCCAACTTAGCTCCACTTTGATTGATGTCAAACAATTGTTTTACAACACAAGCAAGCCTTTTATACAGTATAACTAAAACGTAAACTGGTGGATTGTAACTTTGTAAAATTTTCCCGCTTATTTATCTGCGATCAATAAAATACATCCACTTTTATAGGTATTACAATCTTGGTTAGGCTTATAGGTTGTATCTATTATGAAATTACTAAGATTTCATTCGTCGATAATTTGAGTTGACAACAGATTATTGTTAATTTCCACGTTTAAAGCTAGAATAATCACAGGCGTAATCCCGGGCGTTGTCTAGGATTTGATATTTAAAAACACCTTCAGTCGCTAATGGCTAGCTCTCATTAAATTATTTTCAAAGGTATGGGAATTTAACAATGTAACAATTGGGAATTTCTGAAGAAAATATCTTTTCTCTGTCACTTTGATGTATAGGCCCTACACCAATTTGCAGCTAGCCCGCTAAGGGTATACCATCTGTACATTCTACGTGACAAGCGGATTATAATGTATAAACAAATTCTATTGTGGGGCCTACTGTTGTTCAAAGTTGATGAGTAGTGTGAATTAACCCTTAATTCCATTCCAGGTTACGTGTACATGAATGGGGACGTTGGGAAGCTCCCTTCAGGGGCGGTATACCCTACCACCCCTGAAACACTCTCCTCCTCACCGTCTACCACCACGATCAACAACGAGTACAGGTAAGCCAGTCTCATTTACTGTCAGAGATGGGAATGTACGTACATGGTGAACATTGGTGTCATATTAAAATCTCCTGGAATTGTTTTTGATCAAAATCGGGTCAAGGTGTGTTTCGGAAAAATTCAGAAACATTGGAAATTCCCATGTGAATATCAGACCCCTACTGGGTAGAATTTTTCAATTCCATCCGTTTGACGTATGAGATTGTCGCAGAATATTGATGATTGTTTTAATAGGCCTACATATTTCTACCAAGTTTGTAGAAATTTGAATATGTCATTAAAATAAGAAGATGAATTATTTTATTGGAAAAATGACTAATAATATTGAGTCTGAAGTTTTTCAATGAAGATTACAAGTTGCAAGGCTATGAACTATAAGAATGAAATAATATAACTGAACGAAAGAATGATCAAAGGAGGCTTCAAAATTCGAAAACCAAACTTTCAAGTGTATTGTAAATAAATATCTCGCTCATGAATCTGACATCACATAGACTGCGTTTTCCTAGCTATACGATACGCATATATAAAACTTACGTCCACGGGTAATTTGTGAAAAACGTACAAAACTAATATGTGGTATCACCACTCACCAGTATCTTATCAAATTATTATTACAAATGACGAATACATTAAAGCGGCTGTCCATGATAAGGTTTGTTCTTTGATGATAATTCTCAAATAATAAATTTGATTCCATTCTTGAATGTGGTTCATCAAAGTAATTGAGATTGTTGGATGGGCATGATGTATGTTCTCCGAAACAGTTTCGATAATATATCTTGTCTTAAACCAGTTTCGAAGAGGAGCAAAAATGAAATTTCACTAGCTCCTCAAAATTACGGGCTTCGAAGTAATTTATCTATGAGCCTACTGCAGCCCAACTTCAAAATTGCCTTTTACATATGTTTATCCTTTGAAATATATTCTTTAGCATGCTAGTATTGAAACATTCAGTTGATCAGAAGAAGATTAAAGTGTAATTATTTAGAATATAGGCCTACTATAAAAAAATCATTTTTTGCCGAAGGTATAAAATGTATAAAGGTATAAACTAGGATATATAATACGTACATACGTATTATACTAGCTTTGAACTGTCCTCTCATGGATGTGGTTAGTGATTCGTTAGCGATTAGAAGTTACGCCGATCGCAACATTCAGAAACCGCGCCACTTTCGTCATGGATTGGCCGTTTTTCCAAAATGGGGGCTAAAATATCGGCATTGCGAATTCACTTACCGAAGTCCTGCGTTCATGGAAGTCCAGCTTGATGTGTTACATGTTATACGGTACCTAAACTCGCTTGGAAAATCACAAAACAAAACGGCAGGTCTAAACCAGTTGTAACACGCCTTCCGAAACAATACTAGGCGTAAAAATAGTGGTGATTTATTACTACAGTATTTGATCTTTTTGACCAATTTTGTTTGACACCAATTTAATTTTTGTTCAATTTGAAGTCTGTAGACAGAGTAAGACAAATGTAAGAATATGTTGGTTTTAACCTACTACTTGCTGCTCAACAACTTTCATTTCATCGATATGTAAAAATTATATTTTCAATAATTTTAATAATACATCATCTGGACTAATTGTTATTTAACAAATTCTAATTCACAAATGAAAAAATGTTATTTTTCAAAAATTGTGATAACCGAACCTAGTTACGGAATTATTGGTATTTAACTGAAGAAATATGTGAGCGAGACTTGAGTCCAACCGTCCAATTCTTTTGATTTTCTTTGTGTAGTCAAAATCAAACACACGGACTTCAGTACTCGAATATAAAAAATGTGAACATTTCTATTACCCTTCTGTTCAATTTTCTCTTCATTTCCTCCCCAATCAATCGGGTATTGTAAAACGAACCACGAGGGTATGCCGCAACATGTGTTTCCACATACCATCTCATCTTACGCTGTCACAAAAAATGACTACTATCCATAGGCCCAACTAGTATGTTCACATTTGTGATTGATTATTGCCCACAAACAGCGGAGTTATTTGCGCCTGAAAATATGTGTCACTTATTTAAATGTCATTGATTTCTATTACCAGTTTGGACCACCACATTTGATTGTTTTAGGCAATGCATTTTTTTTTAAAATATATTTTTTATTCTGCAATATGGCGGCAGTACTGTAGTGGTAATTTGAGTGTTGGAAGTATCTAGTGAGTGTGTATAGTAGATCTCATTTTCTGTTGACTAGGTCTATGAATGGTGGAGCAGAATCATTGGACTCGTTCTCCCAGGCTAGTCCACCTCCGGGGGGATTGCCTGGTAGCTCTTCACCCGGACCGATTGCCGGCATCCCCCTGGACCAACTCAAGCAATTACTTTCTTCACAACTCGAATATTACTTCTCAAGGTATGTTCATCTTCAAACTCTGAAGCATGATCTCCAAATAGCTATGTAATAAACTAATAATGGAAACAAGGCATAGACCTCGTATCTTGATGAATTGTATTCCAAGTACCGTAAATCAAGATTTATTCATTCAAAAGTCTTCTTGCTTGAAAGTTTCTACTTTTATCCCGTATTTAAATAATCCGTAGTACGTAATTTGAACTTAGTGGAACTTGTTGCATCACTGTAGGCCTATATGATTGTTTATGATTGTTATAATTATAATTGTTATGCCCTATATGATTGTTTGTTATCTTCATATTTCAGGGAAAACTTAGCCAATGATGCATACCTGCTGTCTCAAATGGATAATGACCAGTATGTTCCAATCTGGACTGTTGCCAATTTTAACCAAGTAAAAAAATTAACAAAAGATATTAAATTAATAACTGATGTATTACGGGAATCGCCAAATGTTCAAGTAGACGAAGAAGGTATCAAAGTTCGCCCGAATCACAAACGATGTATAGTCATACTAAGAGAAATACCAGACAACACGCCTCTCGAAGAAGTCAAGGTATGTGGAAGGACAATGCTCAAACTGTGTACTTTTACTAGTGCTACTTTTCAACATTGAAACTTGATACAATGATTTTGTATCAAATTTTTATGCAAGACAAAACTACCACTTTGCAATGTCAAATTCAATTTTTCTCAACAATTTTTCTCTGTTTTTGCTAGCCACTTAATTCTGCTGGTTAATTATATATTTCATTCATGCTCACTCACATACTCAGGCCTATGGTCACATTTAAAGTGGGTCTTACCATATTGAAATACCTCTGGAAAAATTTTAGACCAGTTACCAGAACAGATTTTGATTGGTCAATTACTGTATTTGATATGGTATCCTCATGAGTTATGACACTATAGTCAGGGAATTCAATAAATCTCGAAAAGTCAGGGAATTTTTTTCCTGGAATTTTACTCGAAATGTAAAAAAACGAAATTTTATTAATTAAATACCATTTTTGGTTGCTGGAAATATAAGTTCACAATTTAAAAAAATAATACTTACCGGTAGATTGTTTTGCCTTGCCTTATTTTAGACACCCTGATAGTGTCCTCATAATGTCTTATAGTGTCACTAGTGAATGTGTAGGCCTAGAGTATGACCAATTCAATCTTTTTTCCAGGCTCTATTCTCAGGCGAAAATTGTCCGAAGGTAATATCGTGTGAGTTTGCGCACAATAACTCGTGGTATGTGACATTTGAATCCGACGAGGACGCCCAGAGAGCTTATCGGTTTCTGAGGGAAGAGGTCAGAGAGTTCCAGGTAAATACTTGTGCTTACCTTTTAGTTACCAGCAATTTCATAATGGATGGAAATGAAATTGAAATCAGAAGCCTTGAAATTTTAAAGACTGATCATGATTGATATCAATTCCTATTATCAAGACATTATCCATGACAAGTGTTTGTTTGACCCAGTCTTAATATTCAGTTTTTATACTTGAATTTTATACTTGCTAATTAAGTACTGCTGTCAGTAAAATCTAAATTAAATTTTATTTTAGCAATTATCTGTAAACCTTTCAACTGGTATGCCCTCATATACATGTTTTAGCTCGGTGCTATGACGGGGTATGTACACGTTTTGATTCCCACGCTATTTTGTTTATTTTCTATTGAACGGCAAACTGTAGTTATCGACCTGATTTTTCTGTGCTTTTGCATGATATATTGGCTGAACATATATAGTATGTACTTTTTCATAACAACATTGACTTTCGATTGGTCATGTTAGTTGCTTTTATTCAGACGAAATTTCTGTCAATGACTCAATCTGATTCATACATGAGTGAAAATTTCAAAATGGTGAATGTGGATGGGCCGTCTCGGCGATATATTATGATTTCTTCGACTGATATTGAGAAACTTATCCCAACACATGAGTCTGAAAAGATGAAACGGGTTCTTATTTTGATTTCGATGTTGATAACAATAATAATTTATTTACTAGTGAAGATGAAGATAAAATCCAAGTATCGGCAGCAGAGCCTACGAACGAGTAAAATGATCAAATGAGTATTTATAAATTTTGCGTTTGCTTTATCAGTTCATTTTCGTTCCTTTTCTATTTCTCTGTGATTCTTTTCCTGTGATGTGTCAAATTATGGAGAAATAATCATGAATGTAGCATTGGAAACTATTTGTAGGCTACGAATTATTGTATTTTTGAAAAAATGGCCTGGCATAAGGTGCACAGCTGGGAAAACTTGGCAGTTATAAGGTCATTTAAAATAAATAGACTGCAGTAGATGGTGGTTTGGTCACTATCAATCAAGAAACAGCATTAGGTACATACCTTGAATAAATAAGCTTATGAAGAAAAGTAACGTAAAATAATATTTTCAGGGTAAACCAATCATGGCTCGTATCAAGGCCAAACCCATGAACAGGTTACCTATGGCACCGCCCGTCCCACCACTGGGGATCGGGGCCAACACGGTCGCTGGTACCGTCCCCACCGTTGTGGCGGGGGCTAACCCCGGGCCAGGTGTCGCCATGAAGAACGGATATCGAACTCCGCCTACTGCAATGTACGAGCAGAATGCGTACGCAAACCAACAAACTAGGTTCCTCTACACCAACGGTGCGTCAGTACCACCTACAGTCAACTACGGCAACCAGGTGCAGATATACGTAAGTGAAAGTTCAACCGTTATTCAAGATTGTATATTGCCACTCTCGGTAGCTCGGTCAGCTGAGGCACCGCTTCAGAAACTGAAGTCACCGTTGGGCGTGGGTTGGGGTCCCACATAAGGCATGAGTTTTTGTAAACGTCCATTCACGTATTATCACCTGCTCATTCGTACCCCCGTATAACCTAGCTGTTGGTGGGGTTGTTGAGCAAACGATAATCAATCAATATTGTATTACATCAGATGGCTACAGCTCCGATTACTAGCTAGATTTTATGGTGATGCGTGAACTTGAACAACTTGAACAAATTGAAAAATCAACTTCAATTCCAGTTTTCCCTTTGCCTTTTGCGTAAGCCATTTTGCATGTGGGACATGCCAACTTTTGTACGTTTTACTTCTCTCGCTTTAGCGTTCACAACAAATGTGAACATATCGATTCAAATTCGTTGTAAGTGCTTCTAGACTTGTGTAGTATATGGTCATAGACTTTATCTGTACAGTAAATGAATAGTATATGCCCACAATTTAGCTATTGCGTGAGTTGCACTGTTTACTTTGTGCAATCAGTACTGGGCTTGCCAAATTCATTAGACTTATTTTGTGATTTATGTTTTCATAATTTTATTTCTGTTTCAGACATTTCCTCAGCAGCCGTTCTATCCTCCCAATATGCTCCAGCCATGGGGTCCAGCTAATCCAACCTATTTCGATATCGGCAGCGTGTTCTCTGTCAACGGACTTGCACCACAAGGCTCATTCTCGAAACCACCAAGTGCCAGATTCAATATGCCACGAAGGTATGTAAATCTTACCTACGGTTTTATAATTGCTAACCGATTGATTTTTCTACCAAAGGGCAGTTGGGGAGGAGTTGGATGTTGATTGGTTTTGTGCAATATAAAAGATATTGTATAAATTGGGAATATACTCGAATAGGCCTAAGAGTTGGAGCAAAAGCAAATCTCAGATTGTTTCAGTCTCTCGGATCTTTGGGTGGAGGTTCAGACTTTGCTTGACAGTCCAGTAGAATACGATATTTGCGAGGCTAATACTAGATATTTTGTTCTTTATACCCTATTTTACCGTATTCTGTATGGATACATTCCGATTTTGAATCGGGAAAATTCAAGACCAATAAAAATTCAAGAACTTTCAAGATTTCAATAAATAATAATAATGATCCGACCCTGGTTCCAACTGTAACATTAGGTCAGGGGGTGGGTGCCACAGGATTGCTAGAAACCGGCTCGCCACGCCTGGCATTTCCTCCTCTCCTTCTTCCACTTCTAGTTGTTCCACGAATTCCTACCACCTTGTTCTGTCTTTCTGTCTCCAACTCACTTCCCCTTCTCTCTCCAGCACATCCTCCTTGATCAGTCCAGTCCACCTCTCTCTGGGTCGCCGTAATCTCCGTGTTCCCACTGTAGCCACCTCGAATACCAGCCTTGGTATTCTCTCAGTTCCCATCCTCTTCGTGGCCAAACCACCTAAGCCTCTCTTCCCAGTTTGAACCCAATCTCTCTATTCACTCTCACTTCTTTTCTGACTACATCGAACTTTATCCATTATTGTAATTCCCTTCACACTCCTCAACAAATACCTGTTAGTAGGCACCCCTCATGATGTTGAAATTCACTTTCAGAAATCGAAAGCCTCAGCCCGGCAGTAGTATAGGAGATACTGGTAACATGTCTCGTGCTGGCATCACTCAATCGTACCACCGCGTCAGCTCACCGGGAGCCTCGAGTGTCCCTCCCATGCCCAAGAGCTTGAGTGGTATTCACACTCTGGTGGCGAAGCCGGAAAGCGCAGCTGGGTCCGCGAACGATAACCATCACAATCATTCCAAGAGCCACTACAGCCTGCAGGCGTCATCTCACGTGGATAGCAGCGATGCGAGCAGCCAGGCTGCGGGATCGAACACTCTGCGGTCAGACAGCGACGACAACTCGTATCGACAGGCGAGAGATCCGCAGACTGGCAAGGAGCTTATGCCGATGCGAGACATTTCTTGC